>NC_051175.1:84888053-86088053 GCF_013339725.1 Rhipicephalus microplus | reverse complement strand
TTCGTCCACGCATTCGCCCCTGCGTCCGTTCATGCGTCCATCCATGCATCTGTCTGCGTATCCGTTCGTCCATCTATTGAACACTCCAAGTACCACCATCTCGCATCTCTTCATCATATATTCCCCATATAGAAGCACCGCCACCCAGCGGACATTCCAAAGACTAAACGAGAGGTGGCACATGCACACTTTCTTACGGCTTGCGCTTCGGGTCGCCTTCCCACCTTTAACCACCTTGAGTTCATGGTATATACTAGTTCACTGTATTGATGGCACTGCGGCCCAACGCTCGCTAAACCTTTCTAAAACCAAGGAGGTTACGCCCAGCGAGTATAACGTAGCAACCTTTTGCTGTCAGATAGTGCTCAATGTACATGCCAATGGCTGCTAATGGGAAATGAAAGACAGGAGAATTCGGATTTTACTTTCGTACGGCTTGCGCTTCGGGTCTACTACCCACCTTTAACCACCTCGAGTTCATGGTATATACTAGTTCACTGTATTGATGGCACTGCGGCCCGAAGACAGGATAATTCGGCTTTTACTTTCGTACGGCTTGCGCTTCGGGTCTACTTCCCACCTTTAACCACCTCGAGTTCATGGTATATACTAGTTCATTGTATTCATGGCACTGCGGCTCAACGCTCGCTAAACCTTTCTAAAGCTAAGGAGGTTACACCCAGAGAGTATTACGTAGCAACCCTTTCTTGTCAGATAGCTAGTGCTCAATGTACATGCCAATGGCTGCTAATGGGGATCGCAGCGTGTGCGTTGACTAAAAGACGAATGCTCTTGTCTCTCATTCCCCATTAGCAGCCATTGGCATGTGCATTGAGCACCATTTTTGATTGTTCAACAACGCACAGAGAAAATCTCTCACCGGCACCACCTTGGAGGTCAAAATGTTATACTTGTTACTTACTACAACTGCTACGAGTGACGAACGGGTGCCGCTATGAGAAGCTTCGCCCCTAATACGTAGCATTTGAGATCTACCGTGAGATCTCGAATGAAACAGCAGCCACATTGCAAGATGGCACAGAACGTAAAAGCATGGATGCAATGATTCGGTTTGGCTTGGATGCCAGTGGCCGTTATCACGTGGAATCACCTTATGATAACACTAAAAAACAAAAAAAAAAAACACTCGAAGGCTGTTTAATTTCCCGTATGAAACGTCTCGTTGAAAGAAACGCATCCCGGCACGGACGATGCGGCAAACTAAAAGCGTTGTTGAGTGCTTCGCTTGCAGCGTACGCAACGCACCGTGCTTCATTCGAAGGATTGTTGCCCACGCCCAACTAAATGTGCTGCCTAGTATTGGGAAACGGGAAAGGCAACGGCGGTTTAAGCGATGCAAGGGCTACGCCAAAGACGAGCCCCTGCATCCGAGGAAGGTGCAAACGCTGAGCGCCAGTTTCCGTCTCTCGAGGTTGAAAAGCCGTGCCGAGGCCGCGACTGTCCAAATGCGACCGTCCACACGAACCTCCTTGCGCTGAAAATCAACCTTGCACCACCGTGGCATCACCTGATGAAAGCGACAACGTGACATTACCTGACTAAAGAAACCAATGAGCGTGTGCAGGGTTCTCCTTCAGGGAAGGGGGGGGGGGGGCGAAAGTTTGTAGCAGCGCCTTCCCCTCCCTATTATGTCAATGTATAGTACTGACCATGCGCCCCCCCCCCCCTTCCTATAGTGTCAATGGGGCTTGCTTGTAGGAAATCTCGTTACTTCTTGCTTACACTAGACGCTAAGACATCTAGGGCCCACGTTCGCGCGATATCATAAATAAACCTTGCAAAGGTGTACCTGCGCATATGGCCTGTTCTTTATGATTATTCTGTTATTTTGACCAAAGTTGCAGATTTTGATTCAAGCCAAGGAACCTTTAATCGAAACCATTCATTCACAGATACTAGTTGAAACGACATATTCTTTTATTCAAGCTTTCGTAGATGCTTTTGTTTCCTACCTGAAATGCCGCCTATGCGCGGGATCTACTCTGTTATACAACAGCACGTGCGGTGCGCCAAAATGGTTCTGTAATAACAGAATACGATAGCTAAAGCACTGTTTGCTTAGACGTCTGCCGGACTTGTTTGCCGGGGTGGACACGGCACCGCGACATTTTGACTATACTTTTCTTTTTTCGACTTTCCACTTCCCGCTCGCGTGTTGTGCCGCGCGGCCACGTAATCTGATTGTCGGCCTTTCCCGCGGCGTGTCCGCAGCTGACGGTTTCAAGAGGGTGCGACGCACCAAATGCCGTTAGCCGTTGCAACGCGTCCACCGCTGGCCACCAGAGGGCGCCGTACTCAAAACCTGAGAGAAGAATTGGTCAGCTGTCTCCCGTTCGGCGCGTGCGCACTGGAACGAGCAACGCGAGGAAAGGGTAGTGCAGTAAACGGCGAGTTTGCAGTCGTAAAGAGAACGCGAGCTCCATAGAGAAATGTGTTACTACTCTATGCGAGCTCTCCTCCGCTCGAGCCTAAAACTGCGCCGGCTGCACCGCCACGTGCGTCACGCTTTCCTGACTTTCACGGAATGAGTCAGCAGCTGTTAGTCGTCGTTCCGTGATTTTTCGGGCTCCCGTGTCGTGGGAGTATGCAGCCAGCATTTCCGGCGATGGGCTAAAGCGGGAGTCATTTTTTGTTTTGGATTCATCATTTTATTCATAATATCTGGGGTTTTACGTTACAAAACCGCGATATGATTACAAGGAATGCCGTAGTAGAGTGCCCCGAAAATTTCGACCGTCTGGAGTTCTTTAACGGACGCTCATATCGCGCTGAACACGGGCTTCTAGCGTTTCGCAGCCATCATTCGCTCATCTGTAATAGGGTGAAGAGCTTTATAACTTATAGTACAATACGCTTGATGTGCCGAATACTGTCGCAAATGCAAGGGTCAGGGTAAAGTACGAAAGCACACCGATCTCTTCATCGTCTTACACTGCATTACCGTTTAAATTTGCGTGCAAATACCTGTATACACGTGATTGCGTGCTAATAAATACTCTTAACCTAATTAATTAGACAATACAAAGAAATGATAGGCCTCCTACTTGCCGTCCCATTTCGCGACTTGACGGTGCGACAACGAAGCCTATACGGCGTCCCCGTGAACTTTCGGGACCGGCTTCTGCTGATCGGGTGTGCGTGGAAGACCTTCCGTTCCTTCTCTTCACCACATCATTCAATGCGCGTTCGTGCGAGGGCGTGGCTTCGGTAGGCGATGTGACTCATTCCGTTAGTTCAAGCGGTGCGTAAGCGTCAGTGTACCGCACGCTATCCTTCAGGACGCAATTAGTGTCATCACCGCTGGCTTAATGGGTGTTGTCGAGCTTCTATTCGTGCTATAGAAGTTTTCCCCAAAAAGTTAGAGAAAACGCATTGAGCGAGAGAAACGCCTTTATGAAATGCTGGAGATGTGTACCTGACAAATTACTGTGTTTGGAAAAAAAGAATTATTATCACAGACGTCAATAACACTTCAACGGAACATTTTCTTGTTAGACATATACGTTCTGTTCAGAACAAACATTCTATGACTTCGAGTACGGTGTACTCTACTGTGGGAGGGCTTTGGACTGTCCAGGTTCGAGAAGAAACTGTGGGAGCAGAAAAAGTGCAACGATTTACAGTACTTTGTACTCTATTATGGGAGAGCAGCAAGCCGTCCCAGTTGTTTAGAATAAAAAGCGGTTAACGATATGGAGTACTCGGTACTCTAATATGGGAGAGCATAAAGCGGTCCCGTGGACCTCGCTCTTGATCAGGTCCTGTTGACAAATATTATGGTGTGAGCCAAGATGACAACGGCGTTCTGAGCCGAATATGATTATGACACCACATATATAGCGGAAATAACTTAAGAGTGTTGCACGCACGCACGCACACACACACACACACACACACACACACACACACACACACACACACACACACACACACACACACACACACACACACACACACACACACACACACACACACACACACACACACAGAGAGAGAGAGAGAGAGAGAGAGAGATTGCGTTGTACGGAAGCCTGGCGCTGGCTACGGGAGCTGGTAGCGTGGCAGATGGAAGGAAGGAAGGAAAATAGGGGAAAAGAACGGCAGGGAGGTTAACCAGCCTATAGAAAGCCGGTTTGCTACCCTGCGCAGGGAAGAGGGATGGGGGAGATGAAAGATTGAGAGCAGAGAGCGTGGCAGATGGTTCAGCATAGAAAGTACGAGGAGTGTTTTCCTGTGTTTGCTTATATAACACGCGTCCTTTCGGTTTCTTTTGTGGCTCACTAAATGGAGTCACTAACGGACTTTGAATTGCTATGTTCTTTGTAGCTTTGTTCTGTTGGTTCACGGGAGCAAAATTGGTCTCTTGCAGTTAAACACCGTGTTCACCGTTGTTGCAACCGCGATTGAGTCTCTTATGGGCTGAGTACTATTGGATAGTGCAATTACTTGAATTTAGGGCACATCGCTTCCTCAAAACTCAATATATATGCTTTGCGGACTTAGTTTAGAAAGCGACCGAGACTACATAGGTGCCATATATAGAGTCGGTAACTGTGAAGCATGAATGTTAGAAAATGGGTGAAAAAAAGCTCCGGATTTGCGCAAATCTAGCTTGTGAAAAACAAAGCAACGGGAAGTACAGAGGATCCGCATGGGCGGAACAGTAGCAGAGCAGTCGATGCCACGACTGCGGCGGTCGCATTTAAGTGGAGGCGAAACGGTAGAGGCCCATGTACTAATCTTATCGTATTTTTGGGACTTGAGACCCCAGATATTATTATCAAGTACAGAGAGGCAACGGTAGAAGCACTTGGTCTGCACCGTGCTTCATAACAAGAAACACGAATATAACACCTTCTAGTTAGCTATACTTCTGACAGAACTGCACCGTTTGACGTTAAAGCGATTATACTTGTGCGAATACGGAGAGTTGAGAACAATGAATCGGAATAATGTTACAGCCGGCGCTTGCTTGAAGTCGAATTCACATTAACACGATTAGTTTACAAATTTTTTTTGCATTGTCGAGTGCGCGCTCTGTAATATAGCACCAGAGAAAAGCTGTGATTGATTGATATGTGGTGTTTAACGTCCCAAAACCACCATATGATTATGAGAGACGCCGTAGTGGACGGCTCGGGAAATTTCGACCACCTGGGAGAAAATCTGTGATGCTTTTCAGTCTAATAAAGTCGGGAAGAAGGGACGTTGATTCGGGAGCCCGATCTTTTCTTCTAAAATGTGAACGATCGGGCGCATAGCAGAAGTGAGTTCTGTGCAAACAAATTTCAAGTGCTTGTTTTATTGAAAACAGCTATTCATGACGCTCGAAATGAAGTACTAACACAGCAAATACTTAAAACGTCTTGTTTGTTCGAATCATATTCGATATCAAAATTGGTCGGCTTATAGATCTTTACGATTCATACTACATTGGTTTCAAAACGCTCGCTGGATTTCATGCCAACCGGTTGTGCCCCCGCGATCTCCGACGACAGCGCAGCTCTGGCTGACTGGCTCGCCCTATGCGCCATCTCCTGCCACCGACAAGAGCTCTCGCTGAGTGGTGCCCCGTCCTCGGACTTCTGCGACCGTGTCCATCTTTCCTATCTTCTCCGTACTTCTGGATGAGGCTTTCCGTGCGCCTCTCTCTCTTCCTGCTCCTCTCTCTATCTATATACCTTTAATTCCTCCCTATCCTTTTAATACCTCTTACCCCATCCTTCGTCAGCTACTGTTGAGGTGTCCTCCTCCTGAGAGACTGTTACAGGGCTCACTTTTATCTTCTTTTCATTTAGGAATCACTACCTCCCCCCCCCCCCATTCTTTTTACACGCACTCAAAAGTGATGCAAAAAACGTGCGGTGGCAAGTGAGAAGGAAGCGAATGATTTAATAGCCTACTGGCACTCACATGTGTGTGCTTTACGCAGTGAAATACTGACGTTATGTTGTAACAATCAGCTTCATATGGCGTATCTAATGACAGTATAGGCGACAGCGAAAACAACCAGAAGCGATCTACGAGACGTTCTGAGGGTCAATATGAAATTCTACCACGTTGCCTTTTCATCTGTCCTAACTGGCAGCCGAACTTGACAGTCAATAAATACCACGTTGTCCCGTAGAAACGCTCTTGTTCCAGATGATGCAAAGTTCATAAGATACAAGAACAACCACTACGTAAACTCAAGCAGTTGCTCACTGTAATAAACCACAAATAATTCTAAGCTAAGTGCCGATGGTCCCGAAAAAGTGCGCATTTACCGTTCAGATAAAAAAGTGATACGAGTCTGCCTTCCTAAATTCCCCGTACCATTCCCAAAGACCAACTCGTTTGGTCGACACGATCGTCCCCTGGCTCTGTCTCTCCTTGTCGCCGACTTTCTCTATCCGCGTCCCATCTTTTTTATTTCTCTACATTATCCGGGGAGCTGTCTCAGCCCATAGTGTCTAAGCGATCAGCTGTACCCCCCCTCCTCTATCGTATCAGCCCTCCCTCCCAACCCAGAAAAGGGGAAATAAAGGATAGGCTGGAATGAAGAGAGGACGGGGGTCGGGTGGCGACAGTCGTCGCCTAGGTGCTGCAAGGCGAGACCGAGGCAAAGCGGTGTGCTCGAACAGAAGAGGAAACGGGGGTGCGGAAAGAAAAGGGAACAGCGACGAGAAGGGGGCGTTTCGGGATTAAATGGGAGGCCAAGAGAGTGGGCTCTCCCTAATCCGGCCGCCACCGACTGGGCACCTGCCACTGGACTCCCCTCTCTGATTTTTTCCCTTTTTCCCTGCATCCTTTTCACATGACCGGACAGGAGTATAGACGAAGGCACTAAGGCAGGCGAAGAGACAGGGTATGCGGTGGCCAGCGGGGCGCAGCGGACCCGCTCGGAGGGGGAACAGAGGCGTCTCCTGTACCGGAATGTGGATTCTCGTACCTTTCCCCTCCTCCCTTTATCCTTGTTTTATATAACCCCTATCACTTTCATTTCTTTAGGTTATTTTCCTGCACCTATTTTACCGCATTTTTCGGAATGACACCCCTGAACGGTCGTTCTTGGGTCCCACGCTGTTTTCCTCCACCAGGCTCGGGCACGTGGGAACGAACGTTGCGAAGTAAAAATTGTAACGAAAGGTGGTTCGGACAGAGCGGAGACGGGACTGGATCTTGGCTTTTGTGGCGAAAAAAAGAAAACGTTTGTTTCGCGAACTGAACGGACGCGTTATCCTCGCCGTTTCTCTACAGAGAGTATACTTGTGAAGTCGAAGTGGCGGAAAGATTTGGGGAAAAGTTTTGAATCTGGGATCTGCCCGGAGAGGGCGTTGGGCGGTGTTTGGTAATCCGTTGTTTGCTGAAGTGGAGCAAGCGAGCCGAGATCAATTGAAATAAACAAGCCGTTTGTATTGCGAAGGAGCAATATAGATGCGGAAAGGGGTGGATTCGTTACAGATGCATGGATCGACACATTCGAGATATCGGCAGGTGGGGGGACTCTGTTTAGGCACACATGTTTGTTGAACGAAGTTGCAGCACACATTCATAGTTCTGAGAAGCTGGGGGAATACCAGTGTCGCGTCGTTTTGGCTAAGGTGTCAGAGCAATATATTACGCGAGTATAGAATGACGAGGCAGGATTTCCATTGTGTTGACTTTCCCACTCCGTATTTATTCCCATGTTCGACCGCATTTTTTTTTCGGTGCTGACATTTTTGGCATATGACAAACCAGATGCCATTTTTTTTGTTCCTTACTGGACAAAACACACTGACGTTTTCTCGCACCCAAGCAAGTCGCGTAACTCTTTTATCGACCAAGAATTTTCTTTTCAGGAAGTACAAACCAAGGCAGCGTTTATTTACGACAATATGTATAGTTTCTTCCATTCAACTCTTTTACTATTGAAGTGCCCCATACTATCGTCTAGTCACGAGACTGTACTACTAGCGGACGGTTTTAGCCGTTAGCTACATACGTACCACAACATTGTGCACCTAGCTATGGGGCTGTTAAGAACACGTTAAACATGCAGCTTGCAATTTCTTCAGAACTCACTGGATGACACATCCTTGCTGTTTGCATCAAAGATTAGACGCTTCGAACCGTTCTACGTCACTGCACTCTGGTTGGTCATGCCGATGAAGCGAGAAGCTCGGCATACATGAGTAAGACTTATCAACTCTCACCTTCCTGTATCACACTCTTGCACTTCGGTCACAGATCGAATGTGGTTAAACTACAGCGTGATGTATAAGTCACTTCCCGATGGTTGACCGTACCAATTACTAAGCAACAAGCTTAGAGTGTATAACTTGTTATCCACTCTGACCTTCCCGTATCACACGCCGGCTTTAGCCACAAATCGAACGTGGTCGAGCTACAGCCTAAAGTGTACGGGGCTCTGCAGCGAAGTTTTCAATGCGTAAGCGGCGCGGGACGTATACAGAAGACAAAGTGGGCACACACACGAAGAGGTTGATCGACCGCTGGCTTCACCCGTTTATCGATGCGTGCGCCTTTTCGACGCACCCGCTGGTGATCTCCCGTCGCACGAAAACGATTCGCACTGGTCATTTATCAATCGCTACCTCGCTCAACACGAAAAAAAAGCTACGGATGACTTTAGGGTTTGCGGTAGGGAAACCGCTTCATTATGTGCCCCTGTCAGTGGGAGGTACACACACCAGGTATAAACGTTTACATTCTGAAGCGATATGAACCTCACGTGGTCCGACACAACTGATGGAATAAAGTATATACGACTGCTTCGGTACGTCGTGCGGTCATTTTTTTTTTCCAAAACAAAACATTTGCCAGTGCAATACCCGCCCCATCTCGAACGATAGGTGAATGCATAATGCTATCTAATGGTTGTCGCTTGGTTTCGTTCGATGTTTGCTCATGATTGTAGGCCGAATATTACTAGCATGAACGAAATGGTCGTGAACTGGTGTTTTTTTTTTGTTTTTGCAAGCCTTGAAACGTCTGACTGCTTGGCCTCGTCATTACGATAAACCAATTAATTTTCTTCGTGAAGCTAGTGGTACTATAGCATCTGATGTATACGGTTTTGCTTGCTCACGTAAAAAGAAAACTGACTATCCTCTGCTATGCATCAAGAATCACTCGTTATTGAGTGGGGTTCCTATAGGTCACGCCTATGGCAAGGCTTAGCGCAAGAGAAACTTTCGGACAGCTTAGCAGTCCAGATGTTATACATGAAGGGAGACGGATTAATGAATTGACGAGTTAATAAGATGGACGTGTCACGTAGCCAGTGAGCCCGCTTACTGACCTACCTACTGGTGGAGTTCTCGAAACTAATGAGTGTGCTCCAAAGAACACAAACACGAATGCCAGTTTTCATGCATAAGCTTACGTGCTTATTCATGAACAGCGAGAGACAGAAGGAGAAGCTGAGAAGTAGCGCTGTGGCCGCTTCGACTACCCAAATAAAGAATACCAAACATGTGGCCCGCGGACCACATTCTAGCGGACCTCTCGCTAGCGGCCTGCTCAGCACCGTGGCTGTCTTCTCAATAAAAAAAAATATTCTTAATATGTATGCACATGATCTACGTAGGCACGACAAAGCATTTTTTTTGTTGGCGTGTGATTTCACCCCCGATGGGCCTATAAAAGTTCTTTTTTTTTCTCAGGGACGAAGCTCATAGGTTGAGCAATGGCCACCGTCGTTTCTCGATGACGATGATGATCGAGCGCGTTCCAGGCCAGAGATTCTTTTTTCTGTCATCATGGCACAGCACTTGCAAGTATTTCCTATACGTCATGACGATGATGCTCATGACGATAAAGTACGCCGCTTTGTCACTCATTTGCGTGCATGAGTGGTCAACGTCACGGGCGATATATAGTAACGCCAAACGATCCCATGTGCACTGCTTCGCCCACTCATAAATATTCACCTCGTGGATTTTTTTTCATTCCACTGCGTTACATTTCCTGAGGCTATCATGCGCTGATATATAACCGCCAAACAGCACGTCTATATCGCAGAACCATCGATATTTCAGTCATTTCTGAGAGCGACATCGATTATTGGTGTTTTGGGGCCAAATGGCCTTCAGAATGGACCCGTTTGACACTTCGTACAATGTGCATGCCCTCCTCCACCCTCGTTCTTACCTCCTCTGCTGTCCCTGTCCTTGCGGAACTAAATTTTGTCAATGCGGTCCGCTAGGTGAAATGAGTGAGAGCATTAATCTCCGTGGACAGGGTATTATTTTACCGCGTTATATATAACCACTGAGCTATATATCAGCCTCGATAGTACTACTTCAGCAGTAACTCGTCGGCATTGTAACCTTACAGTGCGACGATGTACAGCCTGAGTTCACCGAAAAAGCTATGCCTGTTAGCTCATTGTGGGCAAGCTTTCGCATGCCCACGTCTTTGAGGTAAGCTCCGCGAGATTCGACGCATGGCCATGACACATCTGTCACGAGGCTTCACTAGCCATCCTTTTGTTCTCATTCAGCAATATAACTTCTGCAGTTCTGTGCCAAACCACAGTATAATTACTATGAGGCATGCCTTAGCCGAGTGCTCCGAACATTTCGACCATCTGGTGTTCTGAGACGCACACTGTTATCGCACAATACACGGACCTGCGACAGCTTTACTCTATCATACATGCACACTATGTTTTAAGCTTTTTTTGGTTCTTGATGCTCTTGGTGGAGCATGGTGGATGGAAACGTAGCTCTTAGTGTCTTTGGGGCCAATGCAGAAAAGAACTATTTTGTAGTGCGAGACGCGAGCGCAGTCAAAAATCGGCACGCAGAAGCAAGTAGTACGTCGTTCTAGGACAAACAACAACTATATTTCTGTGACTGTATAGCCACTAAGGCTCGGTCACGCACCATCGCACCACTTTCCTTTCTGGCAGACAACGCCGAGTGGCCTTGAAAGTTTGAAAAGAAAGAAGTACTGAGCCGTAACTGTCTCTCAGTGGAGGTGACCTCGACAGCACTGCACAGGAATATAGGGATGGGGACTGAAAGATAACAGCGAGGTAAAGAGAAGATAGATAAGGAATAATAATAATAATAATAATAATAATAATAATAATAATAATAATAATAATAATAATAATAATAATAATAATAATAATAATATAGTGGGACGGTTTGGCACCCGTAAGCGCGAGTGGCCGCGCGCAACGCACAGCCCGCCGGAAAAGCCGTTGAGAAGGCCGCAGAAACACAGGGATGCGCACGATATGCTTGCCTGGTGTTCGAACGCGGGCGATAAGATGTAGAACGAGCTTTTCCGCACTCACATGGTAAGTCCAGTTGACCTAGTATAGTGGGCGCCGCATCCAGCGCGTTAATCCCGAGGGCCAATGGCGTCGGGAGTGGCTGCTAGAACCGCGCCACACATTCCACGAGCCGGAGAGTCTGTCGGTATATGAGCTGAATCACTGCACGGAGCGCCACAGTGAGATTGGCCAGCACAGTGTTGCCAGGGTTGTCGACAGTCGACTGCACACTCGTCGAAGGAGGCACGAAGGGTGGAGTATCCGTCTCACGACGGCCTGTCAGGGCGTCGTCCCCCCCCCCCCCCCCAAAAAAAAACGGCCCGCTTAAGCTACGGAACGAATAAGATCCGTGGTGCTTCCCTGGGTGATGTTGACAGCATGTCCTGGCGTGCTCCAGCACTAGGCGGCGCGACGGGTAGAATTAACTAATTTAGGCGGGTAGAATTAACTAGAAGGAGGTTATCTGATTGGTGGCTAAAGTCAAGGCACGAGTGAAAATTGAACCCTTCCCTGCAAAGTACGAATCCTCAACTTCACTATTAAAAAAAAATCTAGTTTTTGGTTCATTAAGTATAACGGCTTGGTGGCTCTAGCCACCGCCCAATCTAAAGGGTACAGCCATATCCATCCATCCATCCATCGAAGAGGCGAGGATGACGGCGCCCTTGCGCTGAACCTGCCAAGAAGGCCAACGCGGTTCGTCCGCAGCGCGGTTGCCGTTGCAGTTTAGGCAACCCGGGTGCTCCGACGAGCGCGGTCCCTTGGGGTGGCTGCCGCCATAACGGTGGAGGCAGCGCTATTCGCACGAGCAGGTCGCAACGGCATTGCCAAAGCGACCGCAGCGCATACACTGAAAGGGGTAGCGCCAGACACGAACGAACCGGCCTCGGCAGCTTGAAGAGGGACACCTCCGGCAGGACGGTGGTGTCCTCAAAATGTCAGCGTGACGCGCTTGGCTCGACGGACGCAAGGAACAACCGGAGAGGCTGAAATGAGTTAAGACGCAGTGTCGCGCAGCGGCGCGAATGTCCCTGTCAGCCCCGCAGCCAGTGCGCACGCGGATGTTGCCCGCTAGCTAACAACTCGCGCTCTGCATGAATTTTGCAGATGCTTTCAACTTGAAGGAGTGCTGAGGGGTCGGCAAAGGGTAGGACATCCACTGGCACGAGGTTTCAGATTTGGGTGCACGTTAAAGAACCCCAGGCGGTCGAAATTTCCGGAGCCCTCCACTACGGCGTCTCTCATAATCATATGGTGGTTTTGGGACGTTAAACCCCACATATCAATCAACGGCACGAGGTTTCAGTGGTTGACACGTACGCACCGAGTGGCCTAAAATGCAGAAAAGAATGCAACGGCGGCATCGCGAGACATGGCAAAAAAGTTCGTTTTTTTTTTCTCACTGGTCGATATCGCACACAACGCGATAAGATTTCACCGTCGCTCACAACGCAATAAGGTTTCACTCAAGAAGGTGGGAAAGGGCATCTGGCAGTTGCTGAGCGACCGTGAGGTCAACACAGTTTTAACGCGACAGCGTTGAAAAGAGCTCGTTTCGCGCCAATTCTGGTGTTGGCGTCGTTCGTTGTGAGCGAAAATTCAGCGTTGTGTGTAAGCGGAAAACAGAAAAAAGGTGCAAGTAAATAAATAAATAAATGAATAAAAAGTACATTAATTAATACTTGTGTTTCAGTGAGAATCGAGGCATGCCATTGCTTAAAAATACATCGTTTAAAGAAGAAAAATTGACCCCGTATCTGCATGTTAACCTGCAAATGTCGTCGAAAGACGATAATCTTGCGTCTGGAGAGAGTGAAAAAAACGTTTATTTGATGTTCTGCGCAAGAAAATTGGTGAATGGTATTCTGGAGGCGCTGCGTTAGAGTGCCTCGAGCTTGCAGTGGAGGCGAAAGAGCGTATAAAGTCACGTCACACGTGAGACATGAGCGCCATCTGGCAGTTTTCTTTGAAAACGAAGCGCGTGGCTCTGAGACGGGTGTACGCGCCCGTCTCAGAGGTGATAAGGTGTAGAACGCAAGGCGACGGGTAGGCGCCACCACCGTCTCGTCTTAGCAAAGCGTTGGAAACACCCGCCTTTCCGTGCAAGCGTTGCATGGTCAGCGCAGCGTGATAAGCGCTACGGTGCCTCAGATATGCGCAATAATTGCTTTTTAATTGACAATCGCACAAGTATGAACGCTCAATCTTGAGCAATATTGGTGGGCGCTGCAGATGAGGCCTGCCGTTTGGAGTATTGTTTGGCCACTTTGATGCCGTTCAGGGCACCGTCAAGGGCGGACAAACAGACAAGTGTACAGACAGACAGACAGACAAACAGACCAAAATTTTTGCGTCGAAGGTCCCCAAGAAAGACTATCGTCTATAAAATGTACCATATGAATGTCATGTAATGGGTCCAGTATCCTTAACACATGTAATGATGTGTGCACAAGCGGAGAATAGCGCAAGGCGTCAAATCATCTGAAGTGTGCAACAAGTGTACAGTTCAACAGCACATGTATTTCAACGCGCTGAACACATGATGATTTGTTACCCGCCACAGTGGTCTAGTGGCTAAGGCACTCGGCTGCTGACCTGCGGGTCACGGGATCGAATCCCGGTCGCGGCGGCTGCAATTTCAACTCCGTCGCAAATGCTCGAGGCCTGTGTGCTTGGATTTAGGTGCACGTTAAAGAACGCCAGGTGGTCGAAATTTCCGGAACCCTAGCCTCTCTCATAATCATATGGTCGTTTACGACCTGGAGACTACCACCATATGGTGTATCGTATTTATGAAATTTGTCATCGCGCCGCTGATCAAGGACACGATATTGTTTTGCAATGGTTGCCGGGCCACTGTGGCATCAGTGGTAACCACCTCGCCGACGATGCTGCCCGATGTACCCACGATGGAGCGCCCACACTGTTATTACCCTTGTCAAGAGTAGACGCAGCTAGAGAACTTCGTCACATCGCGCATAATGCCACGCTTACGCACTGGAATTCTCCACTTAACTTTATTCATCGCCCTAGGAACCTTAAGTCATTACTCCACAAAACAACTGCCATCCAAGATTTCTCGACGTGACTCTACAATGCTGTGCCGGCTGCGAACTGGGGTAGCGTTTACTAAGTCATTCAGCCATCGCATCGGCATGGCAGATTCATTCATGTGTGAAAGCTGCAACTGTATAGAGACTATATAACATCTCTTGTGCCACTGTGCCCAATTTGATGAAGATCGCCGGACTCTCCAGTGTGCCTTTAATAGACTCGACGACCGGCCATATAATGAAGCAAAGATCTTAGGAGCCTGGTCGTGCAGCACATCAGCACAGAAAGCCACACGAGCCCTCCTGAGATACTTGACAGCAACTTCATTGAGGAACCGCCTATGAAATTCGGCATTGTGTGTGTGATTGTGACATGTGTCTATCCTTCTCTCTCTATTTTACTCCCTTCTCCCCCTCCCCATGTGTAGGGTAGCAAACTGGACACATAGTCTAGTTAACCTCCTTACCTTTCCTACATTCCTTCTCTCTCTATATATATATGGTTGTTTTGAGACGTTAAACTCTAACAATTATTACTATAACTAATAGTTATCAACAAGGTGGGCGGCTGTGCAGGAGCGCGTGACGCCTTACGAACGCGTAGCGATAAACAAATTTTATGCCGATAAGTAGAAAGAATAGGGGTGTAGTGGGCGCATCGCTACTGTACTTGCAGTAGGCATTCAAGGATGGTTTGAAACGGCTCATGTCAAGCGCGCAGACGTTCGTCTCGTTATACGGCACGGTTGGGGCATGCACCGAGAACGCAGGCTAGCCGGTGAGAAAGCGATGCGCACAGCGTCCGAGTACGATATCGCGTTCTACTATTGAAGACGGAGTTCGCGTCATCCAAGTATATTGTACGCGGCATCAGCAACGCCGCACGTGGTTCGCGCTCCACGCGGTCTCTCCGTGTTTACACATCGATCTCGAATGGCAGCGCCTGCGCACCCACCCCGTCTCGGGTCTGTTCGATCCTTCCTACAGGCACACGCTGTCCAGCTGGCTGCACGAGTGGAAACCGCGCGGAAACGTGCGTCGCCGCACTCCGTCAGGTGATCCGTCCTTGTGGACACCGAGCCCGAGTTTCGCAGCAACGCCCGCTCAGTTTCCGGGCGTGCGCGAATGCTTGTGGAGGAGGAGGAGGAGGAAGAAAGTTTATGCGGAAAGACAGGGAGGTTAGCCAGTTCTTAGACCGGCTGGCTACCCTGTGCTGAGGAAAGGGGTGAGGGAAATGAAAGATGTGTGGCTTCACAGCACTACTTGACCGCAAGACGGAGAGGCGAACTAGTTGGTACAGTCTTGTAATGACGTAAAATAGCGCAAGAAGACGACGAACACAAGAAAGTGAACACCGCGAGTGTTTATTTTCTTTTTTTGCGCTATTTTTACGCGATCATCAATCAGTACCAACTATCTCGTCGATGATGATTGATTGATGTGTGGGGCTTAACGTCCCACAACAACCATATGATTATGGGAGACGCCGTGGTGGAGGGCTCGGGAAATTTCGACCCCCCGGGGTCCTTTAACGTGCACCCAAATCTGAGCACACGGATCTACAGCATTTTCGCCTCCTTCGAAAATGCAGCCGCCGCGGCCGGGACCAACTATCTCGTCTCTCCGTTTTGTGGATAAGCGGGTGCAGGTAGATTCCCCGCTCGATGTCTGGCGTTACCAAGGCGCCAAATTTCTTAATTCGAAGACCTTATATGCCTCATCGAACACGAAAGGTGACAGCCAGGGTTAACGAGAGTGATGCAAAAAAAAAATCATCGTGTAATGTTGCCATTCTACGGCGTCATCGCGATGCCATAGGCAGTCAGAATTTGACGACATCATGGCGTCACTGTGACGTTTCACAACGTGAAATCACATTTTGACGTTATCCCACGACATCGTCGCTTGGTCAAAGGGGAGCCGATCACGGAGGCAGTAGAGTATTTACTTGAGATGCAAGAATCTTCCTGTGCCTCCGATCCCGGAGGCTGTGCTAAACCACGTTACTTGGTGAAAGTCATAGAGTTTCCTACAACTAACTAGAGGGGACTCTGGCGCTGACATCGTTCAGCGACCCATGGGTATATGATGGGTAGTACACGCATTTTCCTTGTTTTTGTACTTGCGAATGTCAAATCGCACTTCTGGCTTCGTTTATTGCTGTATTTTGGTTTTGTTTCGAAGGAAGGAACGAACCCTTGTGAACGTCGTGGCCCGATTTGAAGTGGTAAGCCTGAGCGATTAAGGCGATGAACTGCTGAACATTTGCCGATTGTCATTTCATGACAAAGTAGCTTCAAGCCACGTGAAGCCAAAAGGAGCGTAAAGTACGAAGACTAGGCCAATCCGTGTACTACCCATAATTCCCATGCTCGCTGAAGCGCCTTGCGTTGCAGCTCCCATAGACACTAGCGCCAGAGTTCCCTCACTAACACCCTTAAAACTAACACGCCAAGGATGGCACCGTGGTGCTTTGAAAAATATAGGTCTTCCTATTGAAACGTCGGCCAGCCTGTCTGAGGCACTTCCACTGTTCACCCTTGATTATTCCACTACGTTGTTTATATCTAGCGGCTCTCATCTTCATTGTAGTGTATATATAGAAAAATCTATGGAGAAAACTTTCAGAAGGAGGTCAATACATTTGACTGGGATGGAAAAGAAAAAGATGGATTTCGCTTTCGAGTCATCATTGTTAATACATAACAGATTGCGTGTTTTTTCTTCTTTGATGCAACAAAAACAAAAAAAAATAAGAAAAGTGGGGTCTCTGTGACGTTTAGGCTTCAGTTGCGGTGACGATAGAGGAGGCAGCGTTCTCTGACTGGCTGCCACGGCGATTATGGCTGGTTCCATTGATTATCAACCTACTAAAAGCCGCTGCATGTAGGAACACACACACACACACACACACACACACACACACACACACACACACACACACACACACACACACACACACACACACACACACACACACACACACACACACACACACACACACACACACACACACACACACACACACACACGCACACACACACACGCACACACACACGCGCACACACACACGCACACACACACAAGACCATTTTGTCCTTGCATAACATTATTGCTGTGATGCATCGAGCGTATTAACGCATCTTGCGTGGTGCTGGACTGTACTTGAAGATAAATCAAGAATGAGTTAGATAAATGTGGCTTTCGCTTGACGCCGTATGTCTGCTCTCAGGGCTTATAAAAACTGAGTCACACAAGCCATGGAAGTTCCCACGAAATAACGTTTGAAATATGCACGACCGTGGTAATGACAGCGCTCGCAACACCGTGTACTTCTTCGAAGGGGCTACAGAACTGTCCGGCGGCATCTACGGACTAACAATTAGTTGACTAAATACCAATGAGTGGAACAGTGTCTATTTCTCTAATTTCTATATATGACCCAGCGCTGTGCAGTACTAGTACCCTTTCGTACCACGGACACTTCACGCTGCAGCTTATCTTGAGCGCGAGTGCATCTATGGGCTTTTATAAACTTGAAAGAAGTGAGCGTATTATGACCTTGACTAGCAGGTGAGAAGTGTCACTGCGTAAGAAGCACCATGTGAATGCTAAGTGAGTGGCGTAAGTCAGAACTGGACATAAAGTGCCTTTCATCTGCCTGCCTTTCTTTTTCGTCATTGTGCATTTGAAAATAAGTTTTGTTTAGTTTAACATTAACTATGACTATATCAATTGAAAAATGAAAATGACAGTAACGATTAAGTAAATCGATTAAAAAGGAATGACAGACACAGACGGGAGCTTAGAAAAAAAAGAATTTATAAAAAAATGGGCGGATGGGAGAAAAAAGTTCTTGATAGTCTCGTGTTTTGAGGAAGTACATGTATCTTTCGGAGCTTTGCAACAAAGGTGCGACATTGAAATAAAAAAGAAAAACAAAACAAAACAAAGGAGAGGTTGGTATAAGTGGGAACTGAAAATGTGTATGATGACTGCAAAGAAACGAAAAAAAAAGTGACAGAGGGAAGATTACCGTACCACCACACTGAATCACGTTCTCGCACTAATTCACTTTCTCTTCATTGTTTTAAAGCACGAATTTTATCCTCATCGAAGGAAAAAAGAAAGCGGTCGAAGGAATCTAAGTATCCCCAACTAAAGTGAAACATTAAGAATACAAATAAAACGTGAGTCTTCCGGCGAACGTTGTTGGGCAACTCTTAAAACTTAAGGAGCCTTCAATAAATTTCCACTTTCTGAATTCTATCTCCCCCCCCCCCCTTTTTTTTCTTCGCGCATCGTGTGTTCTTTTTCTCTGCGGCTATTCATCATACCGTCAAAGGAGTCTTACACAACTACAACGGCCGCACCTTCTCTACCAATCCTGTCGACGTGACGTATGAAATGGGGAGTACATCCCCCAAAACACCTAACTCCATGCGTCCACTCCGTCCCTTTTTTTCTCTCTCTTTCTTCGTTTCCACGGTATTCAATGCTGTCTTTCCTATATTATATAAAAATATAAAAAAGCAATAGTTTCCCCTTCACTTTTCAGCGTTGTCCACCACGCAATATCGTCACTTCAAACTTCCCCCACTTTCTTTTGCCGCAACTTTTTTGTTTATTTTCGTTGGATAGGTGCTTTCTCTTCTTTCTCAACCCCGCTGTATACGAGTGTGCGTTTGTTGCGGAGGCAAAGTCACCGCTTCGGCTCAAAACAGCGCCAAGTGGCTCGCGCGCGGTCGTTTTAAATATTTATTTCCTCTCCCCCCATCATGCCACCTCTTCTCACAGTTCCCTTTCTACGAAACAGTGGCGGGTGGAAGTGGGGCTCCCGAGAGCGGCATGTAACTGTACATAGTCGTGCCATTTCTCTCTCTCCTGCTCTGTTTTTTTTTTTTTTTTGATGGTTGGCAGTCCAACACGCACACTCGCCAGCATCATCACCGCTTCCTTCGCACGAACCATAGTTCACTCTGCTACAAACGTACGCACAGAGTACGCTCCTTCGTCCTCGCGCCAAAATGTGGGGGACTACGACCTAGAATCCCTCTTTATGCAAGAGTACGGCGACGCGCACGCGGCCGCCAGCGGTGGTGGCGTTGCTCTGTCCATAACCGTTTGTAGGAGTTCCTTTATTTCTCCCCTCTTTCGGGAGGTTTTCGAGAAGCGTCGGGAGAGGTACCAGCGTTGGGAAGGGGAAAAAAGGGGGATGAAGTTGCGAGATGGGGAAGGGGGAGCACTCGCCGCTACAGCCATCGCTGCTGTCGGCGCACGCTGCGGTGTTCCTGGCGCTTCGAAGCCAGTTGCGGGTGCTCGGGAGTGATGTAGGGAAGTGGGGAGGGAACACTCGGGGAAGAGTAGGACAGCGCGTCGTCGAAAAGGGGAGAGGGTGGGGGCCAGTTGGGGAAGGAGCATGCGGCTTGCACGCGATGCGCGTCGCCATGACGACGCGAAAACACTGGCTGACTCAGCAGCTGCTGCTTCCCAGGCGCTCTCCCTTTCCAGCCTTCTCTTACACCTCGGCAGATCGCCTTCATTTCCACGTCATAGTCTTACTCTCTCTCTCACATTGTCATTCACCTCCTTTCCCCGTCTTTTATAAGCCTCACAACGACGGCGCATATCTCTTCGCTTCGCGCTGTTCTCTTTAATGGACCCACTCTTCCCTCTGCGCCGCATCGCGGTCTTGAGGGTTTTCCTCGAAGGCGACCTTCTTCTTTTTGCCATCGTCTTAATTTCTTTATTTCCGCTTTTGTAGATGGCTTATTTTTCTTGCGACTCTGAAACCGCGCTGCATAAATGTGCTCTTGGGACGGCGCTTACTGACACTACTAACTGAACTCGTCTTTCTTTATTCCCTGTAGTTGTCATCTGTGAAAGCGATCGCTGCACCTATTTGATGCGAACGAAACGTCAATGCAATTTATCGCCGCCCGTGTGACAACGGTCTTGAGCGATAACGTGATTAACCTTTAACGGTGGTCGCGACGAAGTCTCCAGATTTTTGGTTTTGTTTTGTTGGAGTTCCTTCTGTGTGGACGTTCTTTAGAGGATGTCTCTTTTTTTTTTTGCATTTATATTCCGTCGTTTCCCAACTTTCTCACCTCCTATTTCACTTGGCGCTGGAACAAAGAGAGAAAGCGACTTTGCACTTTTTCTAAATAAATCGCCGCGGAAGTTCCATCCTGAATCTCACTACTTTGTAGTTCCGAGTTGGGGTGTTTTCGATCGCGTTTGAACGGCAACAGATCAATTAGAGCGCACTGTGGTTCACGACATAAGCATCGTTTGAAATAACGTCGCCAGCTTACAAGTTTCAAATGAAAGATGCAGTTATTGCAAGATTTCAATTTTGAGTAATGAACAAATCAAGCCCAAAGTTGAGCATACGGTGACTGGAGATTGCAGGGTTCCTAATTTTTCATGGTTCAACCAATTCACTTCAAATAACGCGTTCGATGCTCTAACCACTGAGCTATCACAGCGGCCTTCACCCAATTCACTCAGCATATCGCAAACAGAAGAGACCTAATATTTTTAAGGAACTTTTGTTCCTGCAGGGCGCCAGCAATTTACACATTTCTTTACCGCGCGGTGCTTACCAAGAGCCAATGACAAAGTAAATAACAACACACGCACAAAAAGGGAAAGTTTCCTGGTGTCTGCGAAACGAATGCATTACTGTTAACTTCACTGATATTGATAGGCAATAGTTCTAGTGTTACGTGAGTAAATATCGCTGGCCAGCCACATGCAATCCCCTGATCTTTTTTCTCCTTTGAGTCCTGCTAATCCCCAAGGAACAAGAAAAAAAAAGCAGAGTGGGTCAAGGAACAGACGGGTGTTAATTACGTCATAGTCGATATCAACAAGAAGAAATGGTCATAGGCAGGGCACTTGCGCGTCGGCAGAATAACCGCTGGTCGTCACTAAGGATCACAGACGGGATTCCAAGAGAAGGCAAGTGGATGAAGGGAAGACAAAAAGGTACGTGGGCTGATGAAATTAGGAGGATTGAGCGTATAAAGTGGCAGCAGCTATCACAGGACCGAGTTGACTGGCCGAACATGGGAGAGGCCTTTGTCCAGCAGTTGGCGTATTCAGGCTCATGATGATGACGACGACGACGACGATGATGATGATGGTGATGATGATGAAACTCAGCACAAAAGTTCATAGGATTTTTTATGCATTTGCTGAAGACAACTGGAACGTGGCAGCCATGCTCTTTTTTTTTGTCAGTCATTGTAAGATACTTTTCGACCTCCCTCCCCTCACCCATAACGATAGCCCTATGCACCTAACGTGTTTTTGCAATGCCTCCGCGATCGGCTCGCCATTGACCTTGTGATGATGAGTGTGTTCCAATACTCACCGTGAACCGCTAAATAGACAGCCAAGTGGACGGCGGCCATCTTAAATCGCTATACAGTTATCACGTAGCCGGCAAAATAGACAGCTTCGAGAAGACGGCATCGTCGACAAAAACGATGCGGGATAGTTTGCTGTCCAAACAAGATGGCGGCTCAACGAATCGCTCGGACAACTCGAATCTCGCAGGAACGGTCGTCTGTACACAAGCAGATGCTTCCCCAGATGCTTTACGTTTATTTTTTTAGATTTCAACACAAAATGGGGTTTAAAAAAGTAACAGTTACGTTTGTTTATCTTAGCTCTTTCTTCTAGGGGGCGTGTCGTCGCTTAGACGCCATCGTCCAGACGCGTTTTATTTCTCGGACACCATCGGTGCATTGCTGTCTTCTAAGCTGCCAGTGGAGAGTGTCTACGATGCTGTCCAGAATCGGAACACAGCCGCAGGCATACGATAACGTCATCAAGTGACATGACGTGAGGTCACGAGGACATTGCAAACGTTTGATTGTATGTCAGGTCAGGATGACTTCACACGTGGATGCCATCCCGCGATGACATTGTTTCTCGGTCACTTGTGCTTGCGCCGCCGATGGTCAATGTTCGCACTCATTCTTACACCGTGCCTCTCCAGTACAGAATATTTCGACCTCTTCGACTCTCCGCTCGTTGCGAAGATCCACAGGCAGCGACCGCAGCAAATACTCGTTTTGACGAGGTTGTCTTGCACGAAATATCAGTTTCATTCGGATGTTTTCTCTCTCAAGCGCTGAAACCGTGCGACCCGAAGCGAACGCTGAAACACAGTTCTTGTCGATGCTGGAAGTACGCTTCGTACTGTTCTTGCTTTATTTTAGCAGTGTCGGTAACGGCATGGTTAGTGTAGCCAACGTCTTCTGCGGCAATAACATGCCGACGCGTTCGACAAGTAGTTCTTTTAAGCGTTTCAGCGTAGTAATAGGTTGTTCTGTAAGCTATAACATGATGAGATTGTCAAATCGCTTATTGAAAGTCTTGCACGCTAAAGAAGCAGCGTGCCAACCCCGATGGCGTTGCTAAAACACTATAATGTCAGTTGCCTTCCTTATCGCGATAAGATTCGTCGATGCATTCATTTACAGTCTTTTAGCCATGGTTGAGCCCCCTTCCGTGAAATGGACTACGAATAAAAAAAAAGCATGAATAGGAAATATCGCTAAGGCTAAACTATTATTGGACGGGTCAGCTTTCGTATACCTGGTTGGTTAGTTCTTATATTCAGTGGCCGATACCGATACCCACCACGAGCAATTGACCGAGAAATGACAGACAGACAGACAGACAGACAGACAGACAGACAGACAGACAGACAGACAGACAGACAGACAGACAGAAGACAGACTAGATAGATAGATAGATAGATAGATAGATAGATAGATAGATAGATAGATAGATAGATAGATAGATAGATAGATAGATAGATAGATAGATAGATAGATCTAGTTACTTCAGTGAGTCTCGCCGGTGTAGTACTATCTACAAATGAGATGGACCGGAGAGGGAGAAACAAGAGGGTATGCGAACAGAAGAGAGGGAAATAAGTGAGACATCGTCAATTGATTTTTCGTTAGTTCGCTTTTCATACTTACTTGACCGAGTATATGGTTAATTTAAATTTCACCGCTGGCCTTTCATGTGGTGTGCATAGTTCAAATGACAGCTCGAGTTCTGAGACGAAGCAAATAGATGGAAGGTAATCGTGCATGAAATCGAGTACTTGCCAATTCAGTGACGGAAAGTGCCAGGGACATGACTAATACGTTAATGTCAAAGGGCCCCGGCATCATTGCATTGCATATAGTCATTTCATCCTTTTATACCTTGCACCCTAAAAGAATGTCTCTAATGTAGTACCCATAAGATCTCAATTGTAACAGGGACTCGTAATTTGACCATATTAACAGAGGAAGTTGTTTGTGTATTCTTCAAAGCACTTAATGGCTCACCTATATAGCTTTATTTTATGTATCTTTAACGCCGCCATTAACCATCGATCTGATAATTCGCTCTTTGGAAATCCACATATTCATTCAGTTTATCCATTTTTTTTTTATGTTTGCAAACAACATGCTGCTTCTTCGCACCTACCGGCTGCGTCACGTTTATCGGCACGGCATTGGGACAGTAGTTTAAGGTATGATAAATCAGTGTGTAAGACAAAGTTTTTACCAGGGCCTTTTGGCGGAACCGTAGCAAAAAGAGTTACAATTGAGCTTCCTGGCTATTTGCAGATGCCCGTGCGAGGCTTCGCTATTTGTAAAATATGACGTGTCGTCTAATTTACTGTGTTTTCACAGCAGTCCCTAGTTTATAACAGACAGTCAAACACACGCGCAGTCATCACGTCACATAGCGGGGGTGTGGGGGTGGAGTGTGAATTTAAAATAAAGTGTTAGGTACCGCACAATGTACGTTCTTTTTCAGTGCAATCAGTCAGTCAGTCAGTCAATCAATCAATCAATCATTCAATCAATCAAACAATCAATAAATCAATCAATCAATAAATCAATCGCCCCCCAAAAACGTACACGGGACCGAACGAAGCGTTTTTCAGGCACAAGGGGCCTTTTGGTGCCTTATGGTGGTGACGTATACTCTAATTGAGGGGACACAGAGTCTACTCCCTATTAGAGATCACACTTGAGTTGGATAACGGTGTCTACTCATTATGCCGAGCTGTGCTTGCTCTGCATCGCCATTTATACCCCTATCACACGTGCTAACATAAGTGCACTGCGAGCTAGTGTACTGACGCTCACAATGTGTCATTTCGGTGGTTCGCTGCTACACACACACACACACACACACACACACACACACACACACACACACACACACACACACACACACACACACACACACACACACACACACACACACACACACACACACACACACACACACACACACACACACACACACACACACACAAAACGAAGTGTACTTTGGAAGTGATGACAGTGGCGATTGTTGGGTGTGTAGAACAATACATATCTGTTATTTTTGCACCCGTGTCTCATCGTCGGACCACGTTGTCTTCGTGGAAGTAGCACCAGTGGCACACGCCATCGTAAACAACTGGAGAACGACTCGCCTGCACATGTGCAAGTGTGACTGGAAGTAAACAATGCAACAGACGCTGCCATTGCACCGCATGTGCTGCCACATCCCCGTAGTGGACGTGGCCGCAAACTGCTTGAGACAGAGAGTAGCGAGAATTTGTGTTGATTTATGGCTTGTTTTAGTACATATCAAATCCCTTTTAACAAAAACAATAGTTTAAAAACAGTGTGAGCGCCGCTTTAGGCAACAGCGTATTTCTGAGCAAGCCACTGGCATCGAGGCTACACACTTGGTCGCAGCGAAGTGAGGTGTGAGGAACGCACTAGCCGGCAAGTGTTACTTTGCAGTGAGTGACACTAAACTTGCTCGTGTGACAGCGCTAAAATGACACTCACGGCTAAGTGTACTCGCTCGAAGTGCACTTAAGTTGCCACGCTGTGACAGGGGTATAAGTTTTGTGTCTAGTGAGAAGTGTAGCATGCGGAGACACGTACCAGAGTTGTTGGATTAGCTTGAACGCCAGAATGTCGGATAAGTACTATGACGGCACACAGCAGGAACTTAGCCACTGCTCGGTTTACGCAGTCTGGTAATATTTATGATCCAACGAAGAAGAAGAGAGAAAGGGTAAATATATACGCTTGTCCGTGTCCCGAATACATGAAAAGTTTTACGTAGAAGCGAAAGCCGCCATCATTTCGGGTGCAGTGTGCTTTCAAGCTGAGGTACACACTTCTTTCTGATTGGCTGAAATCGCTGCTGCTCTAGAAGAACTCTCAATAACACTGAAGTTTAGCAACACCCAAATGTTTAAGTGCACTAATAACGGAGAACGCTCGATCACCATTACAGCCTCTTGGCTGATGGGGACTCGCGATGCTGTAGCCTGATTTTGCTTTTGCTTAGAACCGATTTGCGCCCGATCTTACGTAACTAATCTAATTTAACCCGACTTAACCTGATCTGACGTAAAGCAACTGGAACCTAACCTAACTTAGCGTAACCTAAGCTTGATACAACTTAGCCAAATGTATAGCCCAGCCTGTCGTTTCGGCTTTAGGATTTATTTTAGGTTGCGTTCAGTTATGATTGGGTTGACGATCCTCTACGTAAACTAACCTAATGTTACTGTAGATAAGCGCCGTAAAGCTGTGTGCAAATATACCGCTGCGCGGCCACTCCACGTTGCTGTCTGAATTTATTCGTTTGCTGAAGTACACTACTCCGGCGGTGTCCGGGTTTCGTAATCGGTTCCTACCGCGGCGTTTTTCTCCCTTTTTTTAGGAACGTCACTACTTGCAACATTCACGTCTTCCCTATAGAAACGTTGCTATGGAGAATCGGTGGAGTAGGATGTAGAAGAAGGAAAGGTCAAGCAGGCAGGCATCCAGTTATCCTACGCCGGGGCAAGGGGACAGCAAAGGAATATATCAAGAAGAAAAATAAGAAAAACACGTCAGCTTAAACTAGGCTGTTGCGTTCGATATTTCTGGACGCAGAACTTCATACGTATCATGCTTCACTGTAGATCGTTGGTTCATGAGTGCATATACTGAAGGCTTGAGAGCAGTGTATGTAAAACGTCCAGTACCTGCTGTATGGCCTCAGTGTGTGGTGATTTCAGCCTGCCGACGAACACTCGAAGTGTGTCTAACAGTGGCTGAAGAACTATTATGATAGGTTTGTATTCTTCTGCCAATGCCAAAGTGCGCTGTGAATCCGCATGTCGCTGCGAATGAATTGGCGAGGTTGTGATTAGGGTGGTATGTGCTCGATGTCTGCCTAGCTATAGGTTTTTTTTTGTTCCTGTATTATTGAATAAACAGCCGAAAGTTTTCGCTTCCCCTGACCGATTCCCTCGTAATTTTCTTGCGCAAAAACAGCCAAGCTTTTGGGGCTTGCAATTGAAGCGCTATGGATAGCCTGCACTGACGTCATCTCAGTCGCCATATTGGATGATATATGCAATGTCGGGAATCTAAGGGCGTTGCGATCAGATGCGGCGCTTCTGTTGTAAGTTGTCGAGCTCAAGCCCGCAGCGCGTTCCTATTGCGTCTCGGTGACATAGAAGTTGGCTGCCCATGCATGTCGATTATGACGCACTGACATCATACTGTAGCCGCCTTGTTGGAGACCAAGTATCCTTGGGATGCCGCGTGTCCAGACTCATGTGCGAGGCCTCTCTACTTTACTTACAGATACTTCGCTAAACCTTGATATATTTTCCCGCGATGCCCATGGTGCGGTCACTCGTACGCTGCTTGCCGGGATTTGTCCTTGCGCGTCCTCGTCGCCCGGGGGAGCGGATATCGCCGGACTGTCTCCGAGACAAAGATGATTAAAGAAAAAAAAGGTAAAAAAAGAAAATCGTGGCCGGCCAGCGAGCCAGCTATTGCCGGTGGCGTGAGGAGCCGTTTCGAGAGAGCTGAAATAGCGCCGACCTACTATACAGCGAGCCGCTGTGGCTGGCCTAGAGTGCCGGTGCTCTTTTCGTGATTCGGCCCCCTCTCACGCCACCAGTGCCCGAGAAGCGGCGGTGACTGCACGGGTATACATTGCTGCGTGCTGCAGTGGAGGGGCGAGTGCGTTTCGTGGAGAGCGCTCTTCCCGCCATCTTCGAGGAAGCTCGAACGCGCCTGTATATTACGTTTACGTATCGCTGGCGATCGTGCAAAGAACCTTGGCTTCACGCCGCTTCACACTGAACGGGGACAGCAGCAGCGCGCGAATTTCGACAACACGTGCGCGCGTCGTTGTTGCTTGCAAGGAGTGCGTTCGACTGGCTGACACTTTATGGCTTGGAGTAGGACGCTTGTTTAGCGAACGTTGTGATATATACCTCGACATTAAATGACACGGTCGTGATTAAACGCTTCATCGTGGATGAATTAGATGAGAAGGAGAGTGACCCGTAGATAGATAGATAGATAGATAGATAGATAGATAGATAGATAGATAGATAGATAGATAGATAGATAGATAGATAGATAGATAGATAGATAGATAGATAGAGAAATATATAGATAGATATATATGCTCTAAATGCATCAGGTTCACAATGAAACGCTTCACATTCAAAATAAATACACACACACAATAGACACAACAGCTCCTACATAGATTGACCACATGGGTTATGTAAAAAATCACCATCACATGATGACTTCACTATATGAAGTTACCATGGCATCATACATCCTCAAGATATCGAAGTTGTGACGTCACCATCATGTCATCATGTTACTATATCCTGATGTTACCATGTCACTACATGGGATGACCACACGGTTGATGTTAAATATCACCATTACGCGATGAATTCACCATATGACGTTTACAAGGGCGCCATAGATCCTCAAGATATCGATGTCGTGACGTCAACATGATGTCACCTTGTCACTACACCATGATGTTACCATGTAACTGCATGGGATGACCACACGGTTTATGCAAAAGTCACCATCGCGCGATGGCTTCACTATATGGAGTTACCAGGCCGAGATGTTGTGACGTCGCCATGATGTCACCAGGTTGTCATACAACGTGACGTCACAGGATTAGAGATGCGAAGTGTGGAAAAAAGTGAAAACTCCAGAAAAAAACTTTTTTTGCCGCAGTTGGAAAAACAGGTCAAAATATCTGTGGGGTAAAACGTACAGAATAAAGCTTAGGGAGCACCCAGCGTCAAAAGTGAAACCGAAACGTCGCACATAATACCGAAACATCAAATGACGGCTGACCACTCGCCACCGAGATCACACAAAGTTGGCTCCAGCGTCAGCTAAGCTTTTGTCAATACCGTAGTTTCGTCGTTCTGGTGTTGTTATGTTAGGGGTAGTTGCTGATGTTTTGCGACCCGTTATTGTACAGTTTTGAGTTTCCCCTGCTACACTTCAGCGCCCTGTGGCAGTAGTCTGCTTATAAAGCCGTATGCAAGCATATTCTGCAATGGTTGGGCCGATTTCCGACGTCTAGATGCGCTTAATGGTTGGGGAGACCGTTGGCGGGAAACGGGGAGTCACTGCCTGTAAGCATTGCAACAGCAGCTACGCCTTTCCCAAATGCAGCATCTTAACAATATGAAGAAAGCTACATGTGAAGCCAGTGGTACTGACTCTGAATAGAGTTTGAACTACATATTCTAACGATCTTCATCAATGTTTCCACAGTCGAAGCCACGATGAAATAGGCATTTCCGGGTTTTTATTCTTACTGGCGCAACAATTCTAGGAAGCCACATCCATTCACAGAGACATATTGAGTTCACGATGATGCTTCTGAATTTTTTTCTGAAATTTCAGAAAAAAAAAGAGAAAGAAAACAGTCTTTTTTTTTTGATTGATCAAAAATTTTGGAAATTTGCATCCGTACAAATGATGGCATCGTCGCTCGGTCAAAAGCGGGCTGATCACAGAGGCAATGCAAAACCCATTGATCTGCGAAAAAGCTTGCACTGCCACCGATTTCGGAGGCAGTACGAAATGACGTTATGTGCAGAAAGTTCTTGCAGAGAGGTTGAGGGGGAATCAATACATCGGCCGAGAATAAAGATAAGCTTATGACTGTTACCTTCGGGTCATTTCAAGTGATTGAGTAAGGGAACTTGTAAGTTTTTTTTTTCAGTCGTAACATTGTAACCAGTTCAAATTAAAACAGCGCAACATGCAAAGCACAAAGACTTGACAATTCGAGACGCTCGAGTTTAAAAGTTTTTCTTTGTGCTTTGCATGTTGCGATGTTTCAATATAAACGCAAACCGACAAGCCCAACTTTCCCTGTTGCTGCTATAGGGAGTATGCACTGAGGTGACTGCGGCCGCCATTTTGTAGTACAGAAAACACAGCTAAAAGCACACTTTCTTATCTTAATTCAAATATCTTGATAACAGCTGGAAGCTGCGAATTGTACATCAAAATGGCACCTGATGACGTCCGCGACTTGAATGCTCCCTATTGTGCCCAGTTCCATGGGCACCTAGCGTTCTCCGAGTTGAATGACACCTTAATATTTGCCGCAATTTGATTATCTTCAAGACCTTCTCATTTACATTCTTTCAAATAATCTTACGTTCCTCGCTTCTCCCATCTTCGTCTTGAGAAGTCTTGTTTGCCCGTTTTGCGCTCCCAATAGTAAAGGATAGTTACTCGAACACCACTTTACGCGTCTGCGTACAAAAATGTACCTATTAGAGTGAGCTGGCAATAATAATCGTACTAGGTTAACAAGCCCCTGTAACTTTTCTCCTAGAAAAAAAAATGCACACGAATTCCCGGCTTCGCATGAAGTGAGCGCGCAATGCTAGGTGCTGGCAACCATGCGCAGAACTCACTTGTAAAACTATCAGACAGCGAACACGGGCATGCATGAGGGGCGAGATTGATTGAGCAGGCAGGCACACCCTGCCCATATTCGAAAGGGCCATTTAGCATTTGAAACGAGAGAGTTGACAGCACAAGTGGTCCGGATGGCACCCGTGTCGAACAGTGCATCAAACAGAACGAACGTTAATCGCACGCATAAATTACGGCAACACATTCTGTTTCTTTTGCCCAACCCGAAACGATCAGTCATATTTTGCCATTGCAAAAAAAGACTAGCCACGAGTGTCCTCGCTGTTCTCTTTTCAGAACTATGAAACGCATCGTTTCGTTGGCAGCCATCCAGGAAGCGTTCACATCTGCGACGTGCTCTGAAGTCAAATAATGTTGCATCTTGCCCGCCTGCCGAGCGAATACACGCCCACTTGGAGGCACCTATGCTTGGTGTTCAGGGTGGTAGATTTGAATTTTTTTTACACAGCAGTTTTTTTTTTTCGAGACTCGTTTCAGTGCTTCCACGCTGAGCGTGTGTTAACGACAATGAAAGAGCCCCGCCACGGTGGTCTAGTGGCTAAGGTACTCGGCTGCTAACCCGCAGGTCGCGGGATCAAATCCCGGCACTGGTAGCTGCGTTTTCGATAGAGGCAGAAATGCTGTATGAACGTGTGCTTAGATTTGGGTACACGTTAAAGAACTGCAAGAGGTGGTCGAAATTTCCGGAGCTCTGCACTACGGCGTCTCTCATAATCATATGGTGGTTTTGGGACGTTAAACCCCACAAATCAATCAATTAACGACAATGAACGAAACAAATCTGAGACCAGCATTTCTATTGCGCGTTCATTTAAGTGCATACCACTTCAGGAGCCCGGGCTGTTGTATTTCGTCATCGCTTGGTGTAATGCAGGCAAAACCCCGTAGCCATCTAGAGCCCATTGAGCACGGTATCGCCCCACTGAGAAGTCTTCCTCCTCTTGCTCTAACAGCAGCTTGATGATGATATAAAGTGTGGTTTAATACACTGTTAGTTTAGTTGTTAAACGTCCAAACCACAAAGATTAACAGCCTAACATGACGTCGCTCTTACTCACTTGTAGTCGGCGTTACGGATAAGTAGCGTAGCCAGAAAACAAAAATTAGTGGTGGGGGCGTAGTTCAACCATCCCTTATGTATGTTCGTGTGGGCGTTTGTACTTGTGTGTGTGTGTTTGTGTATACGCATGCAAAATCCGGGATTTCAAGGGGGGGGGGGGTTGAACCCCTTCCTCCACCTTAACGTTCTCCCTAGCTACATCAGTGTAGCGCAATATACTTTTTTTTTTTACTTTGTCATCCCCAAACCAACTACTCCAGCGACAAGTTTTTATCGAGCCGCGTTGTCTTCATGCCTAAACGACGCGCGTGAAGAGGTAAAACGTGAAATAAAGATATATAAGAAGCAGCAATGTCACGGTGACAGAACTCCAAATTGCTATAATCATACGAGAAATAAAAAAAAAAACGCCGAAGAAAAGGGGGGGGGGGGTGGATTCTGCTGCTCGCCTACTGGTTCAGGCCGTGTCGCAGTTGTTGTTTCCGTGTCATTAAAATCCGCTCATTCGAATTTAATTCTTTTCGTGGCCGCCGCGTCCTACGGAGCTGCGCGCGCGCCCGTAAGCCTTGACAGTGTGTGCGTGCGAACGCACTCGAACGCCGCCGAATCTCGTCTTTGTCGCGTGCGTGTATGTGTGTTGCATATACATTGTGAGCGCGCCGTTTCCCGAGGCAACCGGCGGACAACGGAGTCGGGGCGGGGAGCGAGCCGGCCGGACGGACGGGCGCCTGCCTTGCCGAGCCACTGCCCGATCTCGCTGTTCCGTGCGCGCGTCGTGTGACATGCGAGAAGGGCGAGAATATGGGAGAGAGAGAGGGCGTGGGTTTGTCTGCGCGCAACGCGTATGGCCCCTGTAGTCGGCGGTCCGTCACGCAATGACGAGAACACCGGGCGCACTCTGCAGTTTGTTTGTTTGTTTTTATTTCTCCGAACTACGCGGTCCGGGCTCTGCCGAATCGGCCTGGCAGCGATACTTTTGCGTCGCGCGGTATATGAAAAGTGCAGAGCGCAGTCGTCGCCACTAGTGGCACACTGGTTAGCTTTGAACAAATTTATAATAATAGTTGGGGTTTAACGTCCCAGAGCCTCCCATATGATTACGAGAGACGCCGTGGTGGAGGGCTCCGGAAATTTCGACCATCCGGGATTCTTTTAACGGGCACCTAAATGTAAGTTCGTGGACCTCAAGAATTTTTGCCTCCATCGAAGAGGCGGCTGCCACGGCTGGGATTCGATCCCGCAACCTGTGGATCCAGCCGAGTGCCTTAGCCACTAGACCATCGTGGCGGGTATAGAGCTTTGAACAAAGTACCATGAAATGAGGTGAATCGCGTGCCTCGTTGGGTAGTGTGGTGCAGTGTAAGGACGGTGTACTCTAAAGGAACACCAAAGAGCGAAATGGTTTTTTTTTGTTTCGTAGTAAAGTGTAATTTCACAGTCCCGACAACACCATTCTTTGCCGCGAGATGACGCTGGGTAAGCGAGAAAACCGACGAGAAGAAAATGCGTGGGGAGACGCGACATTGCGATTCCCGCACCACACATAGTGACGTCATCGATTTTTACGGCACTACGTAGTTAACAATAAGCAAAAATGAAGTATGTTGTTTTGATTGATTGATTGATTGATTGATTAATTGATATGTGCGGTTTAACGTCCCAAGACCACGATGTGATTATGAAAGACGCCGTAGTGAAGGGCTACGGAAATTTTGGCCACATGGGGTTCTTCAACGGGCACCCAAATCTGAGCATGGAGTATGTTTTTGTCCTTCGGGAGCATAGACCTAAAATAGGAAGTTAAAAAAAAATTCATTGAACCAATTTCGCGAAGACAGAAGTAATACTTATTGAATTTAGTGGTGTCACGCATTGTTATTTCGGCGCGAAATTTTCAAGTGAACCTTTAACCTTGGTTTTCTTCTCTAACATAGAAGATATGATAATGCAGTTAACGACATTATATTTGTATGAGTACAACTTATCGATATAAACCAAGCAATTGCTTCACTTTAGTGCCCCTTCCTAAAAACAAGAACATGCCCAGCAGGATATAGCCTGAAGTGGCACGAAAGCTGCAAACAAGTTCGTTCTGAATAAGATATAGCTGGTACTTCGAGGGGATAAGAGGCATTAAAGTCGCATACAAGTACACAAATAGCAGGAAGATGCATCAACGCCAAATACGCGATGTGGTCAGATGAATGAGCCCCAAGGAATTAGTCTTCGCAGAAAATAAAGTTTTGACAAGAGCGCCACAGTTCGCCCGGACTGGCAACTTTTCTGTCCGGCTTCGGAACAGGCGGTAAATACCTACCAAGACTCCCTTTCATCCAATCGGAACGTACGTAGCTCAAGCCACTGAGAGATGACACGTCTGACAGTATGGCAGAACGTTACTGCTTTTAGTAACGTTGTTGAAGCTATCTTGGATATTACTAGGATTGCCTTAGTTGAAGAGAGGTCATAAACTAGTTGCTTCTTGACTATAGTTCATACCCTAACGTGACGTCATTTTTGTCGCATATGTTGAAACACATGATTTGACAAGTGAGCAAATTTGGTGGGGTCGCCAAATTCTCTGTTCTGTTCTAACTTGCTCGCTTGTCAGAGAAGCCAAATGCTATATCGCAAAAATATTTGACGCAAGTGTGTTCAACTGTGCTACTTACAAAAATCAAATCAAACGCTCCTAATGTGGCGTCGCAATGCATTGCCATTTCGCAGGCAAAGCGTTTTGCGTTGATCTGAAAAAAAAAAAAACGATGACGAAGTTGAGATGAACGATTGCGAATAAAACAAAGCCACTGTAAGTTGGTGACAAGTTCTGCCACCTGCCATCGCCCGACGTAATTTCGTCCCAACTTTTGCTGCTACGTCGACAGAGGCATTTGGCCACATATGAAGCTAAAAAAAAACATGTAGACAATGGCTGGCATTCCACGGACCAGCAGCAGTGAAGACCGTACAAATATAGCAACGCGCCACAGCGATTGCACTGAAAGGCGTATTCACGAAGGGGCGGGGGGGGGGGGGACGTCAAACATGCGAGTTTCGGCACGGAACAAGGGCGGTTATGACTGTGGCTGCGAAGAACCATTCTGAATCACCATTGCTGTCTGCGAGACTGAGGCGACCACCTTTCTTATTAACATCTCAAGAACGTTTTCCTTGTCCTCCTTTTACTCCCGACATACAGGCAGCCACACAGCAAGCACGCAGTCGGGACACGTAAGGATAACGTCAAGCCGGAAACGCGAATCGGGCATCGGCTCTGATGTACGAAGACAGCGTGTAGCGGCGGTCATACGACTGTGACGCCGCGGAATGCATCGACTCCTAGCTACAACAAGCGCGGCAGCCTGCTCGATTGCCTTCCTATTGCCTTCCGTTTAATAAGAGTTGTCATTGCCTCCTTCTCTCGACGTGCCGACGACGACGTTTATTAATAATTGTGGCACGGGCTTGGAGTCACTGCTATTCTTTTTTCCCCCTGTAGCACCCCTCCTTTTTTTTTTCACACCCACTGTCTCATCCTATTCCACCTTTTCTCCCAATGCCACGAGAGAAACCATCCCCGAACTTCGCTTCGCAAAACCCGTAGAAAGTGAAAAAAAATTGCGAATCATCAAGTTTTCAATGAATCTCGCCCATGCTTCGATTCATTGTACATGATCCTGCTTTACATATTTTTGTGTCTGTTTTTTTTTTTCTGCACGCACACTGCCGTGCTTTGATGCTGCTTCACTGCTGTCTTCAAGTGCTTCCCAATGAGTGCCGCCGTTTTGCCCTTTATTTTTTTGTTTTTTTATGCCCAAAAAGTAGGGACACGTTGCATGCGAAACACCTGCAGCATACTCTCCTCTCTTGTGTGCGCCTTAGCTCGACTTTACTAAATATGCACCACAGTAAGATTATGATTGTGTAGTTAAAAAAAACAGAAAGAAACGTAGTTAGTAAATATAAATTTGACTGAGATTTGAAAAAAAGAGATATATTGTGAAAGCTTGAGCACTATCATGATACACGTTGTACGTTCCTGAGCAGTTTGATTATTTGCTCAATAATTATTTTAGCCTAATTAAACAGACTTCAGACAGAACACATTCATGTGATTATGAATGAATACGCATAAGTTTCGTCGGAACTATACCTGATGCAGGCAATGTTTCTGCTATAACAGCTTATACTGCAGATAATCAGCCAACATCAGCACTCACCGCCACAGACCTGACATTATATTCACTCAGCAAAGGTATGGCCAATCTAGCCGGTGGCAAACCAACACTGGCCAACAATAATGGTCAGTTAAACATATTAATTCCTTATTTCACAAACACTAGCCGATATTAGCTCTTAGTTATGCAACAAAAGTCAACATTAACCACCGACAACCACTGCTTGTAGACTGCTAGTGAGCGGTACACTACAGCTCGCCGTTCGTTGTTCTCAAATCTGAGGGGCATCCGCTAGGACTTGCCTCTCGTACGTTAAGTTTAACTGCTCAGGAACCTATGATGTTATTACCTCAGTGCTTAATATTTTCGAAACTGTCCTCGCATGAGTAATCTCGAGAACCTTAACCGAATCATAACTGATAGCTGTGTTGTATCGAGAGATGCAGTCTTCTTAGTATGGCGGTGCCTCTTACTGAGACCTCCATGACTATGAGCATGGCGCCCTGCCGAGTTGATCGCGGAGGTCACGCTCATTAGGTTCCGTCGAGCAGACTCCCACCAAGAGATGGCGCTACGGGTGTGTTTCGCGCACCTCCTGTCCCTGTAATTTCTGGGCATATGTTTCCAAACGCACCGCACTCACGGTTTATTTTCTCCCGTTTTTTTTTCTTCTCCTCGTGCAGTGAAAATGAACGCTCAGAGCCCAAAGTTGGACGCCGCTTGCCCTGCCCGCACCAGCAGTTTGTACACAACCCACTCAAGTGAGTTTCTGGCCCCACGCCCTGTCACATCATTTGCACTTTGAGCATGCGCATTCTATATGCCTCTTTGCCCATATCCATAAACCGTTGCATTGAATCTTTTTTTTCGGTTTTTTGTTTTCTTTCTTGATCCTGTACAATTATGTGCCCCAAGTGTGAATGTGTGCCGCGGTAAGAGTTTCGTGCAAACACCAGGTATAACGTTTGATGTATGGTGCTGACGTTGACGGAGACCCTCGAAACAGACTTTGTGACTATTCCCTGCTGGTCGCGCCCCTACAGCGAATTCACATTTGGCTTGGAATGGATCGTTCTGTACCTCTTGCCGGTATTTTCCCTAAGGAACAAATGCGAAAGGCAAAGGGCAAAAATGACGCGTGTGCTCGACATCAACCGAAACGTTAACATTTCTACGCAAAGGAATCCACGCGTGCCAGCTGTTCACGCAGCTTTTGGCAAGCGCAACAAACAAAGTTACGTTTTTAATAGTTACGTTTCAAAATTTTGTGTTTAAAGAGGGTGAACATAAGCACCACATATTGATTTTCCCTCTCACGAGGACATTAGTGCTGCTTTTTGTTCTGTTGTAGCAATAAAGCGCAGTCATCTAGCATTGAAGTGTTTATTGACACGTTTGTTGGATACTTGGAGGTAACTGAAGTTATTCTAAAGTGCGAAAGAAATATAGCTTCAATATTTATTGAGTCTATGTGCATGGGTGTGTAGAAAAATTACTAGGTAACAGATATCAAATACAAGGAAAGACCCGCAAAGGAGGGAATCAACCTCAAGCATCAGGCAAGCAATGACTTTTCAAAACATTTTATGGTTTGGATACACAAAAAGTTCTGTTGTCATGTTCTGGTTCATAACAAAGCTGCATCTAGCTTTCTGCCCAGGTTTCTTCGGAACATAAAAATAAACCACATGGGCACAAAATTCAGCATAGTAAGCTACAACTAAGTTAAGAAGACATTCTTCTGACGCCGATACTCGCGTCTGATGCTCTCATTACATGATAACACTGTCTGAGGGAAACATAAGCTCGAAATTTGCAAGTGGTTGCGGAAAGAAGGGTGGTTTAGTGCTGTTATTACTACGCGTATATGGCAATGATACAGCTATATATAATTCACGAATCAGTGATTTCAACCTTTGCTACGCAAAGTGTAGCACCTCACCTACATGAATACAGAAATGTATATTGGTCACTTACAAATAAATATGCTGCTAAAATTTGTATGGTTGACACTTTTCTTTTAAAGAACACAGAACTAACTCGCACGACTGTAGCAAGTGTATCGTGTCGTACCGGGGTATTGACAGGTACAGACAACGAACTAATCCGTAAATTAGAGCTCGGATACCGCAGGGAGTAAGTACGGGCTAAAGTATGTAACAAAGCTAACAAACAGTGTAAGCACCTTCTATTCCAAGCCAAACGTGGTGCTGGATGACGGAGCATTGTGGATGAAAACAATTAGAGCCAACTGTCTTCCTATTTCTATCTCTTCGTGTACATACATATGCAGACTGTTGCACCGACGATTCCTGGCTTCGTCAATTTGTCGTAACTGTTTGCACTTCTCAAGAGAAACAAACTTTCTCCATCTGATATCGAAATTCGTGACACAGCTGAGACCTCCTGATGTGCTACGCACATTTTAGTCAACAAGTATTAGGCGATAAATATTTCGTAAGGTCGCGAGGTAATTATTTGCTTCAGGCAGGGTGAAGGGGACGCAAGAGTCCAGTTTCATCACCACAGTACGATTGCTTACCTGCTACAGTAAATTGATTGCTTTGGCCTGGTGCCACAGTGCCAGGATAAAGCAAGCAATTTCGTTGTTGTTAACCAGAGTTCCAAGCTCACCTGAGCTTGCCGGCTGAATTAACGAAATTTAGTCTCGTGCAAGGTTCATGGCGTTGAGAAAAATTGCATCAAGAGGCGACAAAATTTCAGCAAGATTTCCTGTTTCAAACGAAGTATTTCACGTATATTTTAATTGAGTCATTTTTGAATGGAGTCTAACCTTAGGTTTCGAGAAAAAAAACATTGACAGTGATCTCCGGAAGGTCTTAAATCTATGTGCTGATTCATTCGGAAATATTGGATTTCTGGTGTTACGTTTTAACGCGTGATGACTGCATGGAGGCCACCTAAAAAAATGTTTCAGGCCAGTCATGCTCGTGAACTTCATGCACAAACCTACTATGAATAAGGGAAGGGGGAAAGGGGGCGAGGATATTTATCTGCTGGCTGGTCCACTAAGGAAAAGTGCGCGGGCCATAGGATTTAGACCACTGTTCTAGATCGTTCACGCATTTTATTGTTTCCCATGTCCACGATATATCTTCAGAACTATCTAGATTTCGAAGCGATTTCTTCCAAGGCGGATGTCCTTGCTATATGGATGTTAAACCTCGCATATCAATCAACGTCCTCGCTATAGAATCACGGTGGACCTGGACCTTTTACTGCTAGAGAGTGCTTACTGGGTCTGAAAGGTGTAACAACAGTTTGTGCTAGACGCAGTTCTCACGCTCAACAATAGAGCGCCGAGTAGCATATTCAAAGTCCTGGGTACCGTCCAATGGGGCCAGTCGGTTAAAAAAAAAAAAACTTTTAAGTACCAATCGAATACACTTTTTGCTGTTTTCTGACTTTTAACACGCAAATGAAGACAAGAAAAAAAGATCCCAGAACAATAGGCTGTAAGAGAAGCGTGTGTTAAGTGTTATGGAAAAGATTTCAATATGAAGCGTTACGTTTATGAGGAAAACAATTAGAGAAACATTGATACAACAAACGATGTAATTGCAATATGTAATACAAAAAGAAATAATGCTAAGAAAACAGACAGGGAAAAATTTAGCCCCTCGAATTTAGCAAAACATATTCCATGTCTGGTGTTTCATCCTGTCTAGAATGAGTTTTGTGCATTTCAAAATGAAAAAAAAAAGTTACTTAGTGATTTTTAGAGCGCACCTTTTGGATGTGGGGAACAACAGACCGTGCAACTTGACATCGTGATTTGTGTAGCGTTACTAGCGTTTTTCGTAGTTCTTTTTTTTTGTTCGAGCTACCTTTTACAATAAAACTACAGGAGCCCAACGCTCAATTTACATGGAACGCAGACGAGCAGTGATAAAGTCATGGTTGTTTTTAAATAGATCCAGTAGAATTATAAGAGAAGTTCAAAGAGTACAAGTAAGAAATAAAAGCAGTTTTATCTTGCATCTTCAGTATTGCAGCATCTTGTCGCCCTTACAGTCTTGCCGTTACTATTTTCCAGCCGCTTTCGGTTGTACAAAGGCAAGGCTTCTCATATCTTGTGCCTTCTGAAGAAGCGGTAACGCTAACAGTAGAGTGGTGTATAGTATGAATAAACACTCTAGTAATGCGTATATACCACGTTTGTGTGATCGCAAAACAGCATAAAAACGGTTTTCAGTGATGCGCTGTAGAGTTACCGCAAGATTGGTATTCAAGCACTATGTGTGACCAACCAGCTTAAGTCATTGCTAGAGAGTGAATGTGACAGCCTTCATACAAAGTCATCAAGCGTTAAATCGAAACAGGCGATTTGAAATTAGTCATATTTGAGTTGAAACACACGGCAACTCAACGCTTGTAGAATGCTTACTGTTGATTTTTATTTCGTACCCGTCACTGTTTCAATACGTCAGAAACGATAGCTAATTGGCATATATTACTTTTTTCAATGCGTCAGTCACGAAATCTAATTCATTAGTATGTATCACTCTTTCATTAGGTCAGTGCCGATAGATAATAATTTCTAGAAGAGTTTTTTTCATACCCAGTGTAATCAGTGTCTACTAAGCTACAGTGTTTAAGCGTCACTGCATTCGACAAGTGTCGCGCTCAACCATCACTACGCCCCTGGTGACTGCACGAAACTCTGCGGCCCCTCTGGTTGCTACTGCCGCTGCTGCCCATGCCCGCCGACTCGGCAGTTGTGTGCAGAAGGTGGAGACGTGAAAGCTCCTGCTCGGATCACGCCTTCCGAAACTTGTCTACATGTACTCGACATGTATTTTTTTTTCTTAGCGAAGATGCTTATTACAAATCGGTGTTCAACCATTTAAAGAAAAGTGTTTTTCCCCCTCGGAATTGCCACCGCTTTGTAAACTTCAGGAACGCGGATGAACGCGTCACCAATTTCGCGTCTATCATCAGCAGAGCTACTTCGGTTAGTTGATGATTGTAAGCATCGTCTCATTTTCGTATTTTCGAGCAGAACATGCGAACATGTTTCTCAGAGTGACAATACAAAATTATGAGCATTTTCTTCGCGTGTCTCACTTTCTGCGTGAGTAATAGTTTCTGTAGCTCTGATCGAGACAGGTTCCATGTGGTTGCAACCATTATTGAGCTTCTCTACCGTCGCTGTATACTTGTAGATTTATAGCGAGGGCATTAACGTAACTATGCTGTTCAGTACTTACGGACTAAAACGTGGCACCATTTTTTTTTCTTGAACGACTGCTTCAAGATATCGCTCAAGATAACCGTGTCATTTGGCGGCAAGTTTGGTTGATAAAGGCAATGTTGGCGCTGATGCAAATGCACTGATATAAGTTCGTGAGCTAAACATGCTTTTTTGAAGTTGTGCTTCGCTTCCAGAGTAGAACTCGCCATACTCGGCAACAACTTATCTTGACAGAGCAGAGAAGGCTGCGGAGGCGGGCCTTCAACACCCGCGTGGCAATAATGTTGCTTCGCCAGCAGTGCTGCACCTGGCGACTGATTGTGTTTGCACTCGCTTGCATCGTCGTTAACGCAATTAGAAAATAGCATAGGTGACACAAAAAATATGAATGGGAGGAGCATTCGGGTGGTTCAGTGTATAATCAGTGTCATACAATGAGTGTATTTTTCTTGGAGAATTAAACAGCGCCTTCGCGGCCGCACACGCATCCACTACATCATGAACGCCCTTTTTTGCTTTCAAAAACAAGTCCGATAAAAAGGTGGCACTGTTAAAAAAATAAAAATACAAAAACATTTTGGCCGAGTGATCAATTACTGTATTTCACCTAGGACTTGAAGCAACTGTTTCAATCTGACAATAAAAAAGCAGCATTTCTTACAACAAGGCCAATAAAAAATCGTTAGTAAACTAATGTACTCTATTATGATGCGGAGCAGGTACGCACTCAGGTTCTGTAGCTTGAACATCATTGTCAAGAAAAGTAGCCGGGAAGTATAGAGATCTTGGCATGCATGCGTTGCTACAGAAATTTCGGCAGTCGTGGGCGAGTTATAGCTTGTCCTTGCAACAAAAACGCGCGATGCATGTGCCTGAAGGAGCATATGGACTAGAGAAAGAAATCAGCAATGATTGTTTATGCATGTTTACGGACATAATACGTAGGCAAATGCTTTAAATACCTCATTCTGCACGGTCACTGTTTGAGTTGGGCTTCTTCTCAAACAGAGTCATCTAAAGGTGAAGACGGCTTTACGTAGAAGGTACCTGATGCAGAATCGCAAGGCGTTTGCTGAGTCTAGAGGTGCACATTGCTGATATAAGAAAGACAAATGAGATATATCTGCAGAGGAGCTGGGAATTTTGAACGACGTTGAATGATTTTTTAATAATATAGAGATTACAATGGTTCAAAGCACACGTTTTACTCTTTCTTGTAATGTATGTTTGTTACTACGCTTGTGATGAGTGCGTTGATAGTGAAGGTTAATGGAAAGAGAGAGAGAGAGTTTGCACTGAAAACTCGTAGCGTGGAGCTACTGTTTAAGTACATAGTGTACACTTGTAGCCTCAGAAGCCTCATTATAGTTTCTGCTTGCAGCATTGTGCAATTTTACAGCGAGCTCTTAGGCGCACGTTCCTGCGTTGAGCGGTGTCGCCGGTGTCGGTGTAACCGATGTAGTAATTGAAGACAAAAGAGAGTGAAATAGAGACTGTCTTGAAGAGTTTCCTACCACGAGAGCCAGGGAGCTGCTCCGTTAGCGTCGACAATGCCTCGGGCCTGCTCGCGCTTCGTGTTACTCAAGCCTCTCGTGCCACAGCCACTAGAAAGTGGGTTAACCTGCGAGGCTTGGGAGAGGACAGGCGTTTTGTAAAAGGGACCCTTTGTGTGCGTAACGCCCCGGCGGACTGAAAAGGTTCTTTATAGTGTGGCGCTGCGTTCGCGCTAGCCATAGGCGGTGGAAGATGGCGACGTCAGGTTCACCACTTTACGGTAACGAGAAAACCGAGCAATCTGTACTACTTCTGTAGCGTCATCTTGCATTGAAACGTGCGAATTGGCTCAATTCATCGCAAAATGAAAACAGATACACAGCTGTGCTCCAAGATAGGCACTGCCGCAATCGACGGTGATCTTTTTTTGTGTGTGTGTATCCAGTTGTCTCAAAGACAGACCCTAAGTGTTGTCTTTAGTACTATTGTTCCCTTTCCCCCTTTTCTTCTCCTTTTTATTCTGTAACCTCTCCTCTGTCGTATCCAACTCCTGGACTCCCTCCAAAAAACAGGGTAGCCAGCTGGTTGAATAACTGGCTAACCTTCCTGTGCTTCCTCTCGTGCTGTTCCTCCTTTCTTTTTTTTTTTTTTGCTTTGATTGTGGATAACTGTCCGGTCGCATTAGCAGAAAAACAAGGGTGAAGACTTCTCTACTTCTTTCGAGCCCCCCCTTTTTTTTCGGCCAGTTCATCATTGGCGCCTATCTTTCGAAGCAAGCCCTTATAAGCATTCCGCTTCGAGCACGCCTAGCCAGTCTTCTGCTTCCTTTCTGCGCGCTGCTTATCGCCGAAATCCCGGAGTCACGAGTCTCTTCTTCACGCGAAGGTGGCTCGCGGGGTGATCTGTAGCGTTTCGTGTCCCTCACTCACTGCCGGCGGTGACGCAAAGGGGCTTAGTCACGTTTCGGTCGTTGTACAACGGGGTATTATGCGAGCGCGATTGCTGAGCCGTAGTCGGTTCAAGCCGCCAGCGCTGTGAGGGGTAGGTAGGGAGTGGCACGTGATGGCAGGAGATAGGAGCTGGTCGGAGAGTCAACTCAAACACTTTGCTGCACCCGAAAACGCTTGTAAAAACAGGTAATATTTTTTAAGCGAAGCTTAGAATGTTTAGAAAGAAGTTAACGATTCACACCTGCATGTAGCAGTCGCCAAGAGGGAATGTCTGCGTAAAAAGAAGCATGTTTAAAACAAACGGAGACAATTTTCAGCACTATATATGGGCACCTGTATGAGAAAGTGATGAGGCCTTCCCATATTTGTCGACGCCAAAATGAATAATGAAGTATTCAGCCGACTTTCATCCTCGACATAGGCTTTTTTGTAGTGGTCATCTTGCGTTGGCGTTGGGGTGCACTGGCGCATTCATTAGGTTAACTTTGCGTTTCGTCGCACTGCCGAGGCTTATCCCTGAGGCCGCGTAGAAAGAAGTTCATGGTTGAGATTTGCTCCGCCAGGTGCCGCAGCTCGCACGCTTTGATTTACTTTCTTTTATTTTCATTCTTTATTGGCGCAGTTGAATGACCAATTATGTTAATCTCTGACATGACACTTATGAAATATAACTGCTAGCTTAAACGAGTACCATCAATTAATTGTTTTCTATACTTTCCCGGAATATTTGGAAAATGAGGAAGCAAGGGCTCAACTGGAAATGCTAAGAAGAGAAACAAGAATATCACTCGATGTTCGTAATGCAAAAAAGAAGTGTGCTTCTTGAACAAAACGTGAATTATTTAGAACAATATCTTTATTCTAACATAGTACGTGAAACCTGCATGCGGCTGTCCCTACATCGGCGAAGCGTGTTTCCAGAGAAACGTAAGTGATTTATAAGACTGTGTTAATGAGAACTAACTGTTAATGAGTGCTAATGGGAACTGCTAGTTATCATCAGTATTGCATTCAACAAAGAGAACAAGCCCTTAAAAATGCACTTCTTTCTCTCATCATAGGGCTGTGGTCACTCCTAGGAAATAAATCTAAGCTCTGCCCACAGCCATTGCCGTCCCACCCACATAAAATTTCCAAACACTCCTTGTTCGTTCGCATTTCATCGTATCCGTGACGTCAAACATCTTTCGCGTGTCCCATGTATTACAAGCGTAATTGAAAAACAAAAAAAAAAACGTGTCGGTGTCCTTGGTTTTTGGTCGAAAAGTTAAACTTCTTAGCGACATTGAAGCAATATTTCGGCATCAACACTTCTGAAATTTGAAATTATTGGCGGTAATGAACGTCAAATGATTAATAAGCACAGTATTTGGCTTAAAAATCAATATATTGTTACGCATGCAAAAAAGGTTTAAAAGGGAACTTTTAATGATAGCGGTGGCACGGAAAAACCGTAATGCTTGTCGAGCAGACTGTCGTCGTTCCCCTCTTATTCTCTAGCTCCTCTCGGTTTCCACTTGCTGGTACACTTATTCGACAGAATATCAGAGATGCTTGATATCATTAACAATTCAGCACAATGTTCCCTTTCGTTTCTCGAATGTCAATACAGAGTTCAGTTATACGAGCACAAAACTGAAAATCTGTTTAGAACGGTGTTTAGAATAAATTCTGAACGCTTTAGAGCTCAACACGCACTCTACTACGGGAGATTCGTAAACGGTCCCGTAGATGGTGCAAATTAAAACAGGAAAGTCTATTGCATCGTAGTAAAAGCATGTCTGCTGAGTACAGTTGGCTGGTGTAAGAAAATTACTTCAGTGTCACGCACCCACAAGAAGACATAGACACGATGCAATTTACAGCACTGCTATACACTCACAAACAAAGAGGAAATTAAACACAGAAATAACAAAGCTCGTACAGAATCACATATTGTTTGCGTATAAGCAACATTCTTTTTTTGGCTTTGCCAGTTACTTTAAAACAGCAATACAGGAAATTCAACATTCCCATTCCTCGCCCCGAAAAAACGTATAAGCCACTTTTTGATGAAGGTTTTTTCACCCTGCGCTTCTATTTGTAGCACGGGGGGGGGTGGGTGGAAAGGAGGAGTTACCATTTCAGAGTACTTGGTACTCTACTATGGGAGAGCATAAAGCCGTCCCAAGGACCTTATTCATGGTGAGGCCCTGTACGGACTAGATCACAGTCGCATCGCATTGCCTGCTTTGTATTAAATAGGTGAACGCGGTAATAACCGTGTGAGACAGTTCGCGCTATCGCGCACAACCACGGTTGTGCCGCTGGCTTTCGATTGAAACTTGGAGTGTCCTGGTAAATGTTATTGATTGTACGGACAGCAGTTATCTGCCAAAGTGAACATTGTAGTGGGAAACAACGAACTTTTATCTAATATTAGGCATATATTACTTATATTAGCCGAATAAAAGACGTTTTGATAAGCGGATTTTTTTGGCGGACGCAAATGTTCGCCCACAGTGGTCATCTTCCCACCCAGGCAGAACTTTTGTAAATGTCCCACTAAGTGCAATCGCCTATTTACGTGACGTAAGGACCATTTACATATTTCAGGCTATGACCCGGTTTTACATGCACGCGCTATTTTCGATAACTTTAGGTAAAAACGTTTTTACTTGTGCAAATTTCATCGAAAATTCCGACTTCACTGCTCAGCCAAACGTGACATTTGATAGAAGAAACGAGGAATTTTTAGTTCATAATAAGCGTAGCATTCTCATTTTCAGCAAAAAATGTGCTTATGGTTTGAACGAAAATACCAATCATTCCTCTGTTGCACAGATGAATGAAAGGAGGGCTTCAGTGCTGGGGTGGAGTGCGTATTTATTCTTCAATTTTAACAGACTATAATGCCTAGTTCTTGCGACGTGATTTCAAATTGTGCTAATGACCTTAACTCTCTATGCACGGCATCTTGCTGCCTCTGCACCAAGTGGTTGGCGAGTCAAGTTGAGTTGAAGATATGCATTAATTTTAAAATGAAGAATAGAGGAGTCATAAGTTTTATTAAACCATCAAAGACGCCAAGAAAGTGGGTCGTAATACAGACTATCTGGGGGCACTTACTTGTGTGGAAAATGCCACTTCAAGACATTTTAATGTGCGTATAGTATAGCGATAATATAAGAGCTTTCAGAAGCTACGAAATCCAATCATCTAGTGGCACTTCAGTGGGGTTCCAGTCACTGCAGAATCGAGGGAAATAAAATGGCACATGAGTTGGTGAAAACCGCTCATCATTATACACAAACCTGCCCCATTACTGTATCTCAATGTGATTTAAACAGGATTTAAACAAAAACAAAACGTGAATTATGCTTGTCAACCTGGTTCGAAGACATAACAAAGAATCAGTCCTTTATGTTGTTGATTCTAATCTTGAAGGCCAATAAGATCGTCAGTTCCCAAGGTGTATCGGCAGTCTCATACATCGCCTGAGACTCGAAACTGCTCACACAAAGCACTTCCTACCTCTGATACGGCGTTCAACATCGCCAGCATGATCGTGCGGCCACCACGACGAATATATATATATATATATATATATATATATATATATATATATATATATATATATATATATATATATATATATATATATATATATATATATATATATATATATATATATATATCGTATACGCTGGATAAAATACTAGGCCCATGACCATCTAGAATAAATTGCAAAGCAGTGAATGTGCTGCAACCTTTTTTCGAAGACACAAGGATTTGTGGGACTGCTTTGTGACAACTACCGAGCGGACTAGCTTAAACATCTTTGTTTTGCCCGAATGAGAACGTTTGGACTCACCCATGTAGGATTGTAAATATGTATATACGATATTTTGTTTTAAATTCTTTATCTGTAACAATCAGGTCGAAAGGTTGCCGTTGTGCCTTCGCCAAGTAACGGTGACAACTTCTTATTTATTTTTCATTTCAATGAAAATATAGACAGGGATCTATATTTTAATCAAAAACAGTGCAGTAATAGGAAAACTATTGTAGTTCCCAAATTGTGCACACAGTAAATGACAAATGTGGCAATGACATCCCTAATAATCAACTCATACTTCTGGCATGTTCTTATCATCATCAGCTGGACTATTCTCACTGAAGGGCAGAGGCCTCTCCCATGTTCCGCCGCTGAACCTGTCCCGTGCTTTCTGCCGCCACGCTACACCTGCGAACTTCTTAAACCTCATCAACCCTCCTAATTTTCTGTCTCCGTCTTACGCGTTTACCTTCTCTTGAAATCCAGTAAGTCACCCTTAATCACCAGCGATTATCCTGCCTACGCACCACTTGCCGAGCGCATGTCAATTTCTTCTTCTTGATTTGAACTATGATGGCCTTAACACCCGCTTGTTTCCTGACCTACTCTGCTCTCTTCCTGTCTCCTAAGGTTACATCTACCGTTTTCCTTTCCATCACTCGCTACGTCGTCCTCAATTTAAATGGAGCCCTCTTTGTAAGCCTCCAGGTTTCTGCTTCGTAGGTACTAGTAAGAAATAACGCATAATTATCCGATGGAACATTTGAGGAATTTACATCGAAGGCTGAAACCGTCAAATAAGAGAAGCGACATTGCAGTAGCCGGAAATGTATAAGTTTCTTAACGATAAACCCTGAAATCTAATCAGTGACTCCTGAGACATCCTTGATTGTAGAGAGAAAGTGGAATGTTCGAAATTTCGAACATTCGCAAGCCCTTTACTATACGGTGTAAAAAATCAAGCTCGCTTATCGAGTCTGCTTCCTCTTCCGTGGCTATCTGCGCGGGCGCGCGAGATTTAACGTCTCACTAACCAGGCGAAGAAAGTAGAGAGAAAGGAATAGATAGAGAGAGAGGTACGAGGTAGCTCTTGCTGCCTGTCCCCCCCGCAGCTCCTCTCTCTGCCCTCGCACAACCCGCTATTCTGGGTGTTCCCTCGCATCGGCGGCGCTGTTCCGAGTGCTGCCCTTCTGACTTTCCCGGCCAAGGAGATGGCTGCCAGCGCCCTCCTTTGGCATATTTTGAACCCGCGAGCGAGGGCGTCTTATGAAGCGTCGTGCTTGCTCGCACATTCGGACACTCTCCGCCTGGTTGCTTTGTACTGTCGCGTCGTATTCTTCTCCCGATAAGGTATATCGGGCGTAATATTGACAATGGGGACGTTGTGGCAAACGAAAGCTTTCTCGGCAGCCGTACAACAAAATGGTAGAAGCTCGTGTACTGTGTCATGTCAGCGCACGTTAAAAGAACACCAGGTGGCCAAAGTTAACCGGAGCCCTCCACCAGGGCGTCTCTGATATCCAAATATCACTATTGGCAGCCGTCAAAGTATAAAGAAAGAAAAAAAGCTGGAACACGGACGGACAAATGAATACGGAAGTTAACACTGTCTTACTACACAGAGATACGTTAAAATGAGGTAACATATACTGAAGAAAGAAGACGACCCCTTCCCTTAACAATAGGTGTAACGGGATATTACAGAGAAATAATGAGAAATGGCCAACATTGGCACAGTGGTTAAGTGGGATTAGTTTCGGTTTAGTATACGATCCACAAGGGAAGTGGTTGTGGAGATTAAGAAGAGAAGGGGACGTGTGATAGGAGAGCGACACAGGTAAAAATGGAACAAAGCGACCGCGCGTATGAAACAGCGGTAGCACGCAGTTTGTAGCGATTAGTTGCACAGTGGTCTCACAAACTGCTGCGCTCGGCACGCGTGGTTTGACTTGACGTTTAAAACACGAGAGCGTATTGCACACGCAGGGTTCTCAAACGCGAGCTGAGCCAGCGCCGAGCGCGCGAGCCCTACGATTCGCGAGAAGGCAGGTGTGTTTCAGCTCAGCCACGTTCCCTGGAAGAAAGGGAGAGAGAGTGAGAGGAGGGCGGATTTTCCCCCGGCTACGATCCCGTTACTTCTTTCTTTATGCTCCTTATGTATGGTGGCGCCGCTGGTGCTCGGGAAAAGCGCGGGAAGCGACGCCGGCAGCAGATAGGGACGACTCCTTCCCCGAGACGCGGCGCTGGCGGCACCTCGCGGTGATCGCGCGAAACGCGTCGACGTATTTCGGTGTCCCCTGCTTTTCCTCGACGTTGAAAGGGCGCGCAGACGTGGCTCGTCGACACCGTGCATTGAAGTATGTTCTGTTCTGTTCTAACCGTTTGGCTGTGGAGAAGTTGAGATCCATATTGCCTCAAAAAAGAATAATACTGAACGTACCCAAAAATGAACAATAAAAAAAAAACATAATAGCACACCGAAAACAGTTGAAATATCATGCCAATGCACACTTTGCTTGCAGCAAGTTCACACTGTCATAAACTGCTTACACGCACACCTTCATTTTCTACTGTCAGTACATACACTAACACGATTTCATATATGTCAATCCCTGGCGTTTATCCGATCCGGTCTCCACTGAAGAAGTATGTCAGGAAGATGTTCGCCTTTTTCTGAAGATGGATCTCAGGCCATGGTGCGAGTAATTTCTTTAATATGAGGGGCCGTTGGTCCAAACTTGCAAATTTTTTCCTTAATTTTTCTCTTTCATTCGCGTATTTGGCGCACTCCAAAAGAATATGGCGAACATCTTATTCTGTATGACCACAATGACATTCCGGGGAGTTGGATCGATGCATTTTGTGCAGGAAGCTGTTTGTGTATGCTACTTTCAGTCGAAATCTGTGGATTAAGGTCTGGGAGATCTATCGCAATGAAAGTCGTTCGTGGTATTTTCGGGGGCTCGTGCAGCAACGCTTCAAAATTTTTGAAAGTATTTTAAAGAGTTGAAAGAAGAGTTTCGAAAAATGTGGACTGCCCTCGAAGGAGAGTTCCGTAAGGCAATAGAGAAGTAAAGACAAGTTGGGGCTTTTTAATACGAAAAATTGAAGAAATATCGACTTGGGCTCACAGCTTGAAAAAGAAAAAAGGTGAGCTAAATGCTCAAAATGGTGTTATTGAAACTGAATGCCGCCAACTTGAGCAGCTCGTTTTGAACGATGAACGTGGAACTACCGCCCCAGAACATGATTGATATGATTGACTGATATGTGGGGTTTAACGTCCCAAAACCACCATATGATTATGCAAGAGACGCCGTAGTGGAGGGCGCCGGAAATTTCGACCACCTTGGGTTCTTTAACGTGCACCAAAATCTTAGCAAACGGGCCTACAACATTGCCGCCTACATCGGAAATGCAGCCGCCGCAGCCTACCGTCCCAGAACAGTATTCGCGAAATGGAAATATTGAATGTGAACAACAATACCTGTCATGGAAGGTCAGCAGTTGAAGAGGGTTGCTCAGAAGATTGGTGAAGTCGTCGGTTAATCTGGGAAGGAAGATGATATAGAGATATGCCATGGCGTGGCTGCTAAACATGCGTATTGTACCCATATTGTTGTACAGTTAAAAAACTAGTCCAAGCGCGGCGCAATACTAGAAAACACGAGAAAGCTGCGCTTAACGGCAGCTGATATTGGTTTTCTGGGAAACACCTTTGTGTACGTGATTGAGCATTTCTGTCCAGAAGCTACTGGAATAATCTGTTTTGCGCAAGAAGGAAGCCACATGACGATTTACCTGGACGAAAGCGGCCAAATTTTTGCTTGAAAGGATAGGAAATTGAGGGTGATTCTGATAACGACTGAGAGTGATCTGGGAAAAATCATTTACATCTAGCTTCATTTCATCTTTCAGTAAAGAAAACAGATAAACAAAATCAGAATGGTTGCATATTGTTCAACGTCGTACGGATTGAGTCTATAAGTATTTTGTAAAAAGCACCACATTTCCTTCCCTCATGTGAGTGTACCGTGAGCTAGAAACAAGGCATGATGAGATAGCGATACTGCTTGAATCAGTTTGAGTTATCTTGTGACGTCATCATGGTTACTGAAATGTGGCTACCACCATGAATCAAAAGTTCTTCGTACACCTAGCCATGTCACTTATTTCTTCAACCGCAGTGATAAATTATATGGTGGGATCATGCTTTTAGTAGAAAATGTGTTTGGGTGTGAAATAGTCGAAGCTTTTTCTGTGGTTACGGATAATTACGAGATTCTGACTTTGAAATGTTCTTAGAGGTCTGTATTACAAAACAAATGTTTTGACATGGTTACCAATCAGGTCGTGTTCAGGGTTTTATTATTATTATTTTTTTTTGCAAAGGGGAGGAGATGGAGAGCGGATAACCTTGGCAGCTGGTGCGCATGGTTTCTGTGGATGCGCGTAAACAATTTAGTATCACCCGAAAGGTTTATTCGGGGCAAACATTTCGCGTGGATAAGAAGTGGGGTCAGAGGCCTCTCCCCTCTGCCCTGTTACAACCCTGATATTGACTTTATTCGATTTATTTCCAGCGTTAGGCATTCACGTTGTCGACGATGGTGTCAAAACGAAGAGGAATATAGAGACGACGAAACTAGAAAGCAGACGACTACGTCCAATTTTTATTGATTTGATTTGATTGATTGATATGGGAGGTTTAACGACCTTAAACCACCATATGATTATGAGAGACGCCGTAATGAAGGGCTCCGGAAATTTCGACCACCTGGGATTCTTTAACGTGCACCCAAATCTGAGCACACGTGCCTTTAGCATTTCCGCCTCCACAGAAAATGCAGCCGGCATTCGATCCCGTGACCTGCGGGTCAGCAGCCGAGTACCTTAGCCGCTAATGCCAGGGAAAGCACTGGGTTGCCTCAGTCACAGGCATGAGGCCCCCATTGACGCTAACGATGACCGAGAACCGCTGATGTTGCACTTCAAACGCTGTCTACTTCCAATTTTTTCTCCCGGAAAGCCCGGGACCGAAGGTAGGCCGTTGTGAGAAAAGCGTCATTATTTTGTTCTTTTTTCTGGCAACTACAGAGAAGGTCGTTTTCTCTCGAAAACGACCAATAGCGGGAAGGGGGGGGGGTAAGATTTCACCCCCTTTAGCGGTGTACCCTTGGCATGCCTTTGACCTCGGTGGTATTTAAATCGTGGGTCCATTTCAAATAAATTAAAGTATTTGTTGTAATTAAAATTGAACGAGTGAGCACGCTGTCAGCTTTGCACTGCTCATGAGAACGTACAACTTACAATGTTCCGATGTGCAGTCGCCTCCAAGGGAGAGGAACATGATGGAAACGCTGTTTCTACGTGCTTTCCCACCTAAAAAAAGAGAATAAATGAATGAATGAATGAATGAATGAATGAATGAATGAATGAATGAATGAATGGTGGTCAACTCTTTAGACACAGGTCATACGGCGTATATCCGTTAGCTACATCCATAAGCATGCACACGGACTTCCACTAGATGGGTGGGGGGAAGGAAAGCTCACCAAGACCTCCCACTGCCTTACTGGTAAAGTCCGAAGGATACAAGCTCCGCGATAGGTTCAACGATGAACACAGGGCAATGACATGCGTTTGTCATGGTGTCCTGCCTTTAGTCCCAAACTTTCCAAGGGTTAAGGTGTGAACTTAGTAGAGCACAGGTCCGATGGAGTAGAGATACAGGGCTGCGATTGGCTACCGCTAACATGAATGGCCACCCCCCTCCCCTTGTTTATTGTTATTATTCTTTTGCGCACGCCAATTCTCAAAGAGAGAGAGACAGAATAAAATGAGGGAAATGCAGGGAGGTAAAACCAAAAATTAAAGCATTCGGTATGCTACCCTGCACTAAGGGAAGGGAGAATGGGAAAGAAAGATGGGAAAGAAATCGAAGAGCAAAATAGATGCGCGAAAAAAAAAAAAAGACTTGTGAGCTGGGGTGATACAGCCTGTACAATAGGCCTCCACCACGCGAAAAGTTCAATAAGACCTTCACTGATTTGCTGTGCGAAGACAGATCATGTCGCCTTTCAATCACTGATTGTTCTGACAAGGGTATGTTGTCAAGGCGAGCCAACGCAGCAGCTAGCTGCCGTCTTTGCACGCTGTAACGAGGGCAGTGACAAAGAACGTGCTCTATCATTTCATCGCTGCCACAATGAAATGATTGCAAGAAGCGCTATCTTGCATGCCGATTGGGAAGGCGAAAACTTTGGGGAAAGCGGCACCAAGCCACAGTCGGCAAAGCACCGTTGTCTCAAGTCGAGAAAGTCCGGACGTAGGCCGAAGTTGACGAAACGTGTCCAGCCTATGCCATCGCGTGTGCCGTAAGCACTCAGCGTTACGCAGGGATTTTACTTCGTCATTAGCAATTTTTCAGATTTTCATTGCAGCATCGGTCCTTTAAAATGGAGTAGATTTTTCTTCAGCATGTTCGTGTGCTGATTGAGCAAATGTACGAACTACTGTAGGCACTCCCAGCACATGCATTTTTCCCCCTTACTCCACCTCTTCAGTACGCTTCATACAAGCTGCGTAGGAACACACCGACGCAAGTGGAATTCCCCACTTGTGCGGCGTCAGCATTCTCGAAGTCACTGGCGCGTTCGACTTCATCGCCAACCGTATACGCCTTTTCAATTGTCAAGTTCGCACCCCTGTAGACCCCCCCCCTCCCCCGCGCTCCCGTTCATACTTCACCTAGCCTGTTACAAGTTAGCGTGTAGAGTTCGTTTTTTTATTTTTTTTCAGTCAGCCTAAGAGCGTGAGCTTTCTGGAGCACTGGGGTGGGGGCGACTTGTTCCGCCTAATGCCCACTGCTCACTTTCGATTCCAACAGACAGAAAAATTGAGGCAAGGTATCCGTCAGTGCGATCCTTTCCGTATACCGCATACCTGACTGTCAGGAGGTCATCGAAAAGCAATTAAAAACCCTCACTCTCCACGCTGCCAACCCCGTGAGACCTCCCTCCGCTGTTCGTCGTTCTGAAAGTTTTCACGCACGACACTCCAGTCCGTGGAATCTCAATTAATGGTTGGACCCCAACGACCCTTTTCGTTGGTCTTCGAAATTAGGAAGCGAATGAGGAAGGACGGCGAAATTTAAAAAAAAAACAGTCGAACGTTTCCCCACCTCTCTTACCTTTTTTCCCTACGACACCGCCTGATCCCAGAAGGGACAACACGCGGTGGACGTAAATCGTCGATAGCGGTGTTTTTTTCCCCTAAACGAACGATTTTCGCCCTCCTGAAAGAGGGAACCTCGTAAAAGGGCTATGAGAGTTAGTGTAAGGAGATAGGGGAGAGATGGGTCTCGCGTGGTTGTTGCAAACGCGCGAGAGGTTTTGGGGAGCAGGGCCGACCAGCAATGAAGCAGCCTGAATCGATGTGGAACGTGGGTTCTGGTTTTAGGGGTGGGGTAGCCGCGTTCTAGCACGCGTGCTTGGTTCGCTATGAGGCAAACGCTCTCGACCGTGCCGCTGTCTCGCGACAAAACTTTTCGTTGGGAAAAAAAAAAACACCCTCGCTCGCATTCCCGTATAACTCGGCCCGTTTGCGGGACGTCGGGTGCTTTCTCCGAGCTTTTTTTTTTTTTTTTGGAATTGCGTTGTTTCAGCTCTCAATTTCGGCGTGGGACGGGATAGAGCGGTTGGTCAAAGGGCGCCGTCCGCATTTCAAATGGTCAACGCGCTTGACCAAACCCGGCATGCCCGCTCGGGTCGAGTATACGATTGGTTCATTAAACGCTTTCCGGCCTTGCCTCAAGCGAGGTTTTAACTCTTATGCGCTTGACATCATGTTGAGCGGTGCACCGAGAGACAATCGTCCCACCAGCAGGCTCTAATTGTTTGTAATATCAGGTGACGGTGGGGAGCAAGTGCGAAGGGGGGGGGGGGGGTAGGTGTTTAAAACTGTTCCATTGGGACGTGGTATAGATCTACGATAGGCTGCGTCGACTGAGCGGAGGAGATGGAAAGACTGCTCAAACCTGCCCATGTGAGGCACCCGTCAGATAAGCGGTCAGCTAATTAGCGCCCGTGCTTTGTGGTTTCCGGGTCGTGCACTATTTTCGTATCACAGCAATGAAAAATCCTAAATCTTGAGGCCGAGAGGGTACGTTCTGCGCGTGAACGGTATCAGGAATTGCAAGGGCGATCTATCTAAATAAATAAAAGCAAATTAAAAGTTGGCCGCACAGAACAGAACATATGCATCAAGGTGACGTGCCAGACGTTTACTTCGGAAGCCTTGTTTCGTTTCTTACATGATTTTAATGTACGTAATTACGGAAAACAGAACAATGAAATAGTTCGCACACACACGTTGTAGGTATCCGAAAGAGGCTTGAGCTTATTTGTGTGGATGTCAGTGCTCTCTTGGTAAATACATCTACGCTGCTGACGATTCATTGTAGTCAAGGGTTCGACTAAAGTTCGTCTGGTGAGGTGACATGACGACGGAGCTGCGGTTACTAAAAAAATTCAAGGCTAACAACACACAAGAGACGTTCCAAGACATTTGTGGCCAAGCAACTCGTGCGGGTCCCGAAATGTCTCTCGTTCTCTTTTTTCCTTGGTATCTATTTGGTATCTATTTGAAATGGACAGTGACTGAAACTTCATCAAATTATCCATAAGACTCGTGGTATCAAGGGACTCAGGTGAAGGCAAAATGAGTGATGTCCTATTAATCGCGTCCTACAGTGGCTTACTTACTTCCACTTTTTCAGTACTACAGGCAGAAGTGTTCGCCACGTGAAACCTGCTTTGCTTAGGATTGCGATTATATACAACCTTTAGGCACCTCCTAAATTGGCAGACACGCACATTTTACGCCTCTTCCTGAGACACAAACAGCTAAAATGACTGAGGCGACTTTAACCACGGAAGTAATACGAAGCACATTAAAAAAAAAAAGAAACACATCTTTTTTGTTTTCTGTAGCCTGAGAGGGTATACACACCCAGTATTTTAACCAACCATGGGAGCCGCCGATCTTGTTTACGAGTGAAACATTCCTCCAGGCGAAATGCGAATCGTTGCCCGAAATCGCCTACTTCCTCGACAGTACGCGACTGAAAACAACATTAATTTCTCTTTCGCACTCCAAACGCCCCCTCCCACACTTATTCTAAACAGAGAAAAAGTTCGTTTTAATCAGAGCTAGTCGTCGGAAAACGAAGCCGCTTCGAAAACCGCACGCTTCCATTCGCGTCTCTAGCGAAGCGGTACAAGTTCATTTCGTGGTCGAGCCCTCCCCCATTTCATGTCCTCTTCCCCACTCACCCCTTTTGGAAAAAAAAAAAATAACAGCAAAGCCAACCACAATGAACTAGACCACTCCCTCTCCTTACCAAACTCAAGCTCTTGCTCAATTTGTCTTGAGGCCTAGCCGGCCGGCGTCAGCTGTTAGAGCGACCGTGTCTTCATATATTTATACACTACCAAGCGGACTCGAGCTCGTCCAAATAGCGCCGGCGTTCAAACCTCCGCAAGTCAAGCGACAACTCGCTCAGCGAGAACAGAGCGTATACACGTGTAAAAACGAAACAAGGAAAGTCGCAGTTGCCCCAAGCACTCAGAGATGGCGCGACCAGTCCCGCAGTAGTGAGGAGGGAAACGAATGATGGGGAAAAACGGGACAGCTTATGGGGAGGTGAGGAAGTGGCTCGGCAGAAAACGATGGGGATTAGGGTTGCTGCTCCACTTCTCTTCCCCCCCCCCCTTTTTTTTTCTTTCATTGGCTCGCGAGGGCACGTTTCGGCGACCGCAGTTAATTAAAACACGGCGCTTCTCGCTAACCTCTTCCGACACCTTTCCTCCTCACCCGCAAATTAATTAATTCGTTAATAAATTTCCGGCGCCACGACGACTTTCGTTAGGTCGCCGTTTCCTTTTTTCTCCTCTTGTTTCTTTCGTTTGTCGTTTGTTATAGCTCGTTTGGCATGCACTGTTCAGTGCAAGCGACCATGCTTCAACGTAGTTATGGTATACGGTTCCCTTTATGTGTGTGTGTCTGTGTGTGGAAACAGGGTCTCTAATACGGTTGTGCGGTTTGAGTCGTTCGATACGTTTTCGGCGCAGTTTCTGCTCTTTCCGTTTCCACTCGAATCGGCTGTCGGCAACGCTTCACCGTTCGGACGCGCTACAAGCTCTTTGTCTTCTTTCTATTCTCATCGACAGTTCTTTCTTGCCCCTCCGATAATCCCCTCCTTCTTTAGTTCTGTTACGTCACGCATAAAACGGTATTTATTCTTTTTGGTTAGAAGATGTGATACTTTAGCTTTCGGAGGCGCCTTTTTTTTTTTTTTGTCGAGCATAAAAAATGCCGATATCGTGGTTTCCTCACTCAGAAGGCGTAAAAAAAAATCATTTTTTAAAAGAATAGAAGCGTCAAAGTGTAACTTCCGGCTCGTCAGTGAAGCATTGACACCAGTTTCTTTTTTTTTTTTGCTGATGTCGCGATTTGCTTTCGCGTAACTGTTAGTGCGGTGGCGTTTTTTCTCTTTTTTTTTCAACTGATATTTTTTAAACGCGTTGTACCCCAACCACTCTCGGCTGAAACTCTGCATAAAATAAAATAATAAACGTGTTTGCGGTGATCGCACCCTGGTCGGACTGCAAGTCTTTCATTTCCACGGATTGACAATTGTTGACGCATCACTGAGCAGCACGGATCTATCATCTCTCGAAAATTTATTTTTTTATGCCGTTGATAATGCTATATCCTATTTTTTTCATTGTTTCTCTCTTCCTCTCGCACACATCGAACAGTTAATGTGTGCGGGCAATTAGCTTTGTGCTCAAAGCTCGCAGCATTTTATCGCTCGACGCACCGTACCGTACCGGTATTGTGTGTGCGTGATCGCGGTCGAACGTTGGCTGATGTTTTTTTCTTCTTTTTAACAATGTAAGACTTTCTTTATCACATTCGTTGCCTCACGGTGGAGGCTACGCATGATAAGCCAGCGTCACGTGCTCATCATTGCTGTGTAGATTTTTTTTAACTAAATAACTTTTTTCTTAACGACCGGCGCTTTTGTTGCCGCTCTGTAGTAAGGATCGAATCCACCTTCTTGCGGTCGTAGTGACCAAACTTTAGTTTGTGACACCGATACGGCTCCGAGCTTAAGACCGCAATCTCGCCCAGTGGGGTAGGAATAAAGGAGCGCGAATCGTATTTCACGTATCGTTTTAAGGCCCTTTCTTTTTGATTTCTGCGTTCGAAAGTGTCCCTTTTTAGTAAATTGCTTCACCTCGCATTATTATGTGATTTTCCTGACTACCGGCGCTTCGTGATCGCTGGCGAACTTACTCAAACACACACACACAAAAACAAATAAATTATAATTGTTATTCACAAGTATTTTATCACGATGCCACAAACAAAAAAAAACAGTACATAGACTTATCGGAAAGAACCCTTCCTGCAGGTCATTTTAAAAAAAATTGATCCAGTTAACATTAATCGCGTTGAAGAAGAGGAAACTGCGAGGGTTCGTTTTCTTAGTGCGGATGTGTCAGCCGGGTCTTGAACTTTGGCGGTGACCTCGGGAATCTGAACGACGACCTAAAAAAAGGCCCGACAAGCTTTCCGAGAATTCCCAAGAAGCCCAAGAATCAACATGCAAAATACATCTCGTGCAAGGTGTAAAACAAACGCCAGGCGAGCTCTCTCAACGTGTTCGGAGGAGAAGCCTCCCGTCTTCGTGTGCCTGTATGTCACTTGGGAGGTGCTTTACGGCTGAAAACGATTAGTCGCAAGTGGTCTACGCAAACGCGATAATTTCGTGCAGCCTCGCTGTACAACTAGCTGGCATGCAGTGTCATAGCGGACGCCACGTACTTTAAATATATTGTAGGACGGATACAGTGACTCTTCATGGCTGGTTAGGTTGCAAACGCGAAAGAGGCCAGCCATGCTACTATAGTGAAATCTTTTTATCCTACCATTGATAATGCTAAAAGGCGAAGGCGAATCAACTGACGTTGAATGCTATAATAGGTAATGTGGAGGAAAGTTGATTTGGAAGGTTCGTATTCAGGGCTCAGTGTTGGCTGTCAGTGAAGTTCGACACCTTGATATGCCTTGGGAGTCGGTTATTTGACTCACACTTTTCCCACATCAGTATTGTTTACCCTCCCACATCCGTATTATCCCGCAGACGGATTTTCTTCTTTTTCAACTGAAGAATTCACCTTCCCACTGCCTTTTAAGAAAGAAATGGTCGCGGCCGTTCACGTGTCTGCACTTGTGTCGACACGTGGTCATCGACCCAGGCAGGTCGTGCTGCGGCAGCTGCACGTCATCATCCCCGACGGACGATTAGAATAGGCGTTCGATGCCGGGGAAGCCGTACCCCCCCTTGTCTGGAAGGAGCGCGTTCGCGGCGCTCGATGCGATCCATATCTCGAGTCCGTCTTTTGCCGTGTGTGTACTACGTGGTTCAATTCCAATTTCGAATCGACGCGGTCGCGAGAGGGTGAGATCGGTGCTCGCAGGGAGCGGAGGCGGGGGGAGTTGTCGTGTGTCGGACGGAGGGAATACGCGATAAGTCCGTCCGAATGGAGAGGGCACGCGACAATAGGCGTAAGGCTTATACGGACCGGAAGAGGCACGTCGTCTGTGTCACTCCGGGTTGTCGGGAGTTTTTGCATCAGTTCCGATCTACTCTGGGACGTACGCTAGCACACGGCACGTTCCAAATCGATGAGGACGGTACACCTCGCGAGAAGTGTCTCTTGCCGAAGGGCGACGGACGGTCCGAGTTGAGGATAGATAGAGTTGGCAGGATGGGACCTCGAGAATCGGAGCGAGCAACAGTGGCGACTCGGAGGATAGATAGAGTTAGCGGGATGGGAGCTCGACAATCGGAGCGAGCAACAGTGGCGCGGCATGTGAGGCTTAGTGCGAGGATGGGAATGAAGGCCTGTTTTCAATGAGGCAAATCATCCTCCTTTGCCAAGGTCTCCAATGCTCACGCCCGGCGCCCGCTTCCACTTGCCGGTCGTCTTGGTCCTTCGAAATTCGATCTGCGCAGCCGTTTGGATGTCTAGTGAGCTGGCACAGATTGTGTGTATGCGAGTGCGTGTGTGAGCGTTGTCGCGAGGTGAAGTAGTAGAGGAGGAAGGCTCGCTCGTGAAGTGAGCTCTGGCGCTGCCCGTTTTTATCGGCGACCCGCAGTGGTTGCCTCATTTGTAAAAGCCCCCACCCCGATCGCGGGGGCGGGCGCGTTTCTATGCTTATTCTCGCAGGAGTTCGCAAGGGCTGTTTCCCTGGGGACAGTGGAGGAACTCGTGGCGTCGCTTTCCTGGCCGACCGTTTGTACACGCGCGATTGATGCGAATAAAGGAAGTAAAAATAGAAAAGGGCACGACGAAAAGCGTTGTCTTGTTTTGGTGTGGTTACTTTATTCTTATTGTGAGAAGTTGAGCAGCTCGAACTTTGGAAGTGAAAAGGTGAAACACTTTGAAAGCTGTTTGAACCTTTAATATATTGACGCTTCCTACTTTTACCGCTGATATTGATATCCTCTGGGTTCGCAGAAATGTGTGATTTCTGTGGGTTTTTTCCTGAAATTTCTTGAATTTCTTTCTGTTCTGTGTCGCGTGTACTGATCTTTCTTGTGTTTTCTTTTTCTGTTTCGCACACAAAGCTGATCGATCAAGTGCTTTAGTGCGCGTCTGCACATGCCCGTGAAAAATTTAATCACGCATTGCCACGCCGCCCAAATTGGCTTGTGTATAGTGTGCCCCGATGAACGCGTGTTTTCGTGACTGAAGTGCCTGCCACTTTAAAACCACTTGTGGAGATATTCTTAACTCTTCTGTCTAGCGTTGCATGTAGTTTAATACTATACTGCTTATTTACAAGTATAAATACGCAGTAAACATTCGTTTCCACGCACACGGTGAAGTATGCGTGGATCAAGGAAATAATTAACGGTCAAATAATAGAGCTATCTCGAAGCTTTCCTCACTTGCGTCACTTGACCTCACGCCCCCCTTATAGCTCGAAAACGAGGAGGTGGGGGGGGGGCCACAAATGCCTTGAAGGGTTTGGGTAAATGTTCACCAAGTGGTGATGGCCCAGTTTTTCTTACGTTGTTGTTTTTACAAATAATGCTGTACCCTTTATCTGCCGCTTAAATAGGCACAGTAGTACAGGGCGATGTGATTGTTTTTAACTGCTGATAGAAATGACCGAACCTCGTCAATAAATAAGTGAATAAATAATCAAATAAATAAATAAATAAATAAATAAATCGGTTCATTTCAGCACGACGGAACCTGGTAGGAATCAACAAATTGTGGTCTGTCAGCCTCAAACTCTACAATGAAACTCAGTTTCAGTTTTAACGCGTGCACAGGCCAGTTAACACTACTGTGCTCTCATGCTCTCAGTGACTCACACTTGCTATTACTAAACTCACACCCCTCTGGAGGCAATACAAGTAGATTCGGGATTCTTCACGCTTCCCAGCTGTTCAGCGTCATATGCCGAGTACTGGAACGCGGGACACGTAATTCGTACTAGAAGGAAGAGTAGGAGGCCGCATATTCAAGCGGTGTCCGTCCGGCTCACTCTTCTCACCGCAGGCTAGACGATGAAGTGTGGACTTTATCCGCTCTCTTCTCTTCGCAGAACCTCGCTGCGCGCTTCTACCTTGCGTGCGGCATTCGAGGGAACGACGAGGCATGGTGAGCTCTCTAGCTCCCTCGGGGATGCCGGTGCTCTCTCTCTGCACCACAGCAGAAGGCTACTACGAGAATTGAAGTGGCAGAGGGGCACTCGGTCAGTGTTTATCAGAAAGAAGAGGAGGCGACCAATTTCATGCAAGAACGGGTTCCCCGTTCGGTTCTCGGCCGTACGTTGTGACTCGGACCAAGGGCGCTCGACGAGCCCGACTTCGTAGTCCCAGTCCGCTTCTGGACGCCCTTACCGTTCCTCCCTGCGGAGGTCTTCGGTGCCTAAGAGGGGGACGTTGACGCCGCTTTCGTCGAATCGCGTTGTGTTTATTCTCCTCTTTATTTAATTGTTGGCGAGAACGGCTGGGATGGTGGTCATCTGGTTGGGAGGCCACTTAGTTTCGGAGGGAGGCGATGACGCAGTGACGCTGCGGAAGAGATCGTGATTGATCGCAGCGTGGGCCTGTTTGCCGTTGAAAGCAAGACGGAAGCTGCGAATGCGATCATGCCTGAATTACGTTTTTTTTTTTTTTTGCACAGCACTACTTTGAGAGAAGGTCCAGAACAATGACTTAATTGAGGCCTCTGGTTATGTGCTTGCTAACATGACACTTTTGACAGAAAGAAATTGATATGTGGTGTTTAACGTCCCAAAACTACCATATCATTATGAGAGACGCCATAGTGGAGGACTCCGGAAATTTTGACCACCTGGGGTTCTTTAACGTGCACCCTTGACAGAAAGAGAGAGATATATATGTTTATATTACTTATTACCAGCCATTTGTCCAAACTCTGACTGACGTGATGTCAATAAAAGATTGTGACGATGCATGCATTTTTCTCAGGTTTACGAGGATTGGTGTGCCACAAGTTTATCCTTTTAAACCGAACTCGTTGCGTGTACGTGTTAAAACAGAAATGAAATCGTTGAAGCACACGGTATAAAGTTTGCTTTACATATATCTACCACCTCAATGCCACAAAAATTAACAGAGAAAATACGTGCCTAATCGCTATGTTAAGACAAACTCCCAGCTTTACTAACTTACTTGTGTTCAAGGGATAATTTAGACGACTTGTTCTTGTTAGTGTCTGTATTAAGAGACTCTACCCATCAACCAACACGCATAGTTGTGTCGCTAACGCCATTGCACATTGGTCCACCAATATTATAGTGTATTCAAAAAGAAGGCCGTCATTACAGCATCTAATTCCTTCGTTTTTTTTTATTCAGGACTCGCACAGCATGGCAGCACTTGGTGAGCGATAAAATACACAAAAACACGCACGCACGCACGCACGCATGAAGACACGCAATAAGAAGACAAACAAAAGGAGTCGAATGGGGAGGGGGTCACGTTGAGAGGGGCATCTGGGCTCCTGTCCTTTGCAAATACAGATCGAGGGCTCCGTTCCACACCCGTCGTCCCTCCGGTCGTCTCCCCTTTTGGGTGGTATCTTCATTCCCAGTTTCTACGCCTACAAATGTACAACGGCAATGCGTCATGCTTTCGCCGTGTCTGAAGCTCACGAGCAAGACAACCATCCCGAGTTCCCGGGGAGTACTATAGGACATACGAGATCGTTTTACTCTGTATAGCTGGTGACGTGACGTTCTTGGGCCGCTAGTTTGTACTTAGGCCTTTGCTGTCGCCAACGTCCCTCTCTCCGGAGGAGCATTCTTCAACGTGAAAGAACGCGATGTCTTTCTCTTTCGGCAGCACTCTCATCTCTCCGTTCTGCAGGCGAAGCGGCATACTTTCATGTCATTTGACTAGTCTTCTTCGAAACGAGCTTGCGCCTCTTAGGAGCGATGTTCTCTTCGGAGTGTTCCATTCTTGGCCGTTTCCTCTAGCTGACAACGTACAGGGCCGCTGAACTTGACCGGATCTCTCAGATCTCGCTTGAAGCACGGGTAGATGTACTTTCCCTGCGTCGTTTTTTCTTTTGCTGTTTCTGAAGGGTTAATGTGAAAGAAGAAAAGTGAAATGAAACGAGATGCCGGTGTGGGGAGATACATCTGTTTTCTGCTGGCTCTCAAGTGGAGCAGCAGTCGACGGGCAACCTTTTTCTGTGTTTTTCTTTGTTGTTGATGTTGTTAGTGTTGTTGTTGGCGGATTTACGCTATTGTTCTACCAGGCAACTCGACACCAGTGCCAGTTACTTTTATATCGTTTCCAACTCTGTGTACGTAACCTCGCGGTATTTAATAACGCTGTGTAAGTATTAACGAAGTACAAAATACATTTTCATAAATAATAAATAAGTGGCAGATAAAATGAAGAACAAATATAAATATAGAGAAAAGCGCTAACCATGTACTCGTTATACCATCTACCTAAGGGAACCACTTGAAAGTGACTTTATTGTGGCAGTTTTCGGTAAATTTGTACAGTTTTTTTTTCTAGTGTACATGACTGACATGGACATCTTCGGCAGATAGGCGGTGATTTTGTGTAACCAATTTCGCGGCAGGCGATCTAATAATGTATAGTTTTCGAACTCAATAAATCGTCGTCATATTAAACGTGAATGTTTGAACGGAAGTGCAAGTGGCTTGCGGACAGGCCATATTGAAATCAAGAGAGAGAAAGATAGAGAGCGAGTGAGGCCAAAGCACCGCGTTTAAAGGACTTTTGTTCAGGAAATAAAGACCGTGAAGTTTTCGGGGTCCACTTGATACATTTTACTAGTGTGTGAGTCATCTCTGACAGCCGAATATATACTGCGTGAGCTCTATTTCTTGGTCGACTGCGGGTGGCATGTTTTTTGTTTTTTTCTGAAACATAGCCAAGGTCTTTGAAATAATCACTTCGTAAGCCCTTGTGGACTTGTTGATCTTCCGGGTTGTTGACTCGGTGTCACCACAAAAAGTTGCTTACGGGCGTCATCCTCGAGATCTACGGAACGATACTTCAAGGAATGACCAGCGCATATCATTGCACTGGCAACCGTGGCCGTTATTTGTTTTCCACTGGTAACCATGGCCATAGCTTTTTCTTCCACTGCCAACCGTGGCCGTAGTTTTTCCTTCCACTGGCAACCATGGCCGTAGCTTTTCCTTCCACTGGTAAGCATGGCCGTAGCGTTTCCTTCCACTGGCAACCGTGGCCGTAGCTTTTCCTTCCACTGGTCACCATGACCGTAGCTTCTTCTTCCATAAGCAACCATGGCCAGCTAGCTAGAGATAAACCTTAACAGTCGCGGCTTCCATGAATTGATACGCGATTTTATGTTTTCTTGTAAAGCGGTCTTCACGACACGTAGAGGAAGCTTGCAAAAAAGCCAAAGGTAGAAATTAGTAGTACGGCACTTATTCAGCGAAAACACACACACACTTGTCGTTCTAGCGCTAACGCAGTCCTCTCGAGGGAATTTTTTCGTTTCCTCTACGTACGAGGCACCACACTGTGAACGTGGGAGGAGGCATACCACGCCTTTGCGTCCTTTCTTTAGGCCGGTCGTCTTTCGGTAGCGAAAGGGAGCATGTGAGATGAGCACCGTGAGAAACTTTAGATTACGACTAAGCACATTCTCAAGGCGTCAATTCACCTTCGCTTTGTCGGTTCACAGCTTTTCCTTTCACTGGTTACCGTGGTAAGCAAGCCAGGGAGAAACCCTCGCATCGCGGCTCCTTATTAACCCTTAATTCTTTCTTTTGTAAAGCGTGCTTTTTAACACCCACAGTAAGCTTGCAAACAAGCCAAACGTACAGCACAATAATTACGCATTCATTCAGGAGAGGAAAAAAAAAGCGTAAGTTTAGCTGCATAAGTAAATACCTCCCCCCCCCCCCCCTTTCTAACCAGCAGCAATCTTTCCAGATAGAAAATTAAGCAGCGTGAACAGATTGGCATACAAAAACAAATCAGCGTGAACAGATTGGCATACAAAAACAAATCCCATTACGCAGCTTTGTAAAGGGGTGTGTACAGATTTAGCCCAGCGTTTGCTAGTAAAACGGAATTAGAGCATTGCACTTGGAAAATTTTGTCAACCCTCTCACACGCCCTCCTTCCTTTCTACTTTCTAGTGGAAGTCGGTGCATTTTGCACGGGTGTCCGGTCTCAAAAAAGTCCGGACGCAGTCGCCATCGTCCACCATCGACGAGCGAGGGGAGGCGGGGCGGAGGACCTCGAATCCTGTCGCGTTCTTATTCATTCTTGCCACAATAATTTCTTCTTATTCTTGACATACGGCCCGAGGCCTCGAGAGAGAGAAAGAGCTCCGTTATAATCATGTTACACGGCGGTGTTGGTACCAGTTGAGAGAGAGAGAGAGAAGAGACGTGTGTTAGGGCGCCGGATGTGGACGCGAGTTTGGCTCCGTAGCTGCGACACGCCCAGGGGCGCCTTTTCCCAAGTGTGGTAATCGAGTTACCGCAGATAACGCTGCTCCCACGTCGGCGTCCTCCTCGAGTGGAGGAGTTGCAAAGAAGGCCCCCGCCAGGAAACGTAAGGACGCGTCGGTGGTCTCGCTTATCTCGACTGATCATATTTATCGAACGGAGCAATTCGAGACTAGAAACTGAGCGCCCCCGTGGTGGTCGGTAGATCAGTGCGGCGACGTAACATGGGGTTAATAATAACGATCGCAGTGCTTCTATAATAATCCCTACAACATACAGAGTTTGAGTTTGGAGTAGTTAGAGCACCTTGCTAAATTTTATTTCTTGCCACTGATAATATGTATGTAGGCGAATAAAAAAACTATTAAACGCCCTGCCGCGGTGGTCCAGTGGCCAAGGTACTTGGGTGTGGCGGCTGCATTATTGCTGCAAGCCCGTGTGCTCAGATTTGGGTGCACGTTGAAGAACCCCAGGTGGTCGACATTTCTGGAGCCTTCCTCTACAGCGTCTCTCATAACCATACGGTGGTTTTGGAACGTTAAACCGCACATATCAATAATAAAAAAAAACTATTAAACGTTTTTCCAAACTATACTTTATTACCATCATCATCAGCCTCACTACGTTCACTCTAGGGAAAAAGGATCTCCCATGTTCCTCCAATCAGCATCGTCGGGTGTTTTCTGCTGCCACGTTGTACCTGCAAACTTCTTAATTCAAACCTACTCACCAATTTTTTTTTTTTTTCTCATGCGTTTGCTTCTTTTGGTATTCGGTCAGTTACCCTTAATGACCAGTGGTTATCGTGCCTACGGCGCTACGTGCCCAGCCCATTTCTATTTCTTCTTTTTGAATTCAACTATGATATCCTTAACCCCCATTTGTTTCCTGACCGCCTCTGCTCTCTACAACTTCAATATGATGCCAATGCTGTACTAGCTCCACAATCAATATTTCATAATATTTAAGCTAGATGCGGTGACAATGTACAATGAACGTGCAGCTGCAAGCGGAAAGTCCTTTCTCGCAATTTTTCTTTTTTGAAGATTACACACTATCGGTGTGTTCTAAAACTTTCTTCGTTTGTGTTTTCTTGTTTTCTTTCTTTTTTTTTGCTGTCTGTGGCAAATATCTACGCGTCCTAATGCTTTCTATTTGGGAAAGACAGATAACATCATCGTTCACTGCTGGAGTTTGTTCGTTTCTTTGCACCACTACAAGATTGTGAATCAACGGTGTGACGTATTTACAACAAAGAACTGTCTCTGAAACAACCACTGTCGGACTCAAGGGAAGATTGCTATCATCGTCCCATTGTCAGTCTTGTCTGGAAGCCCATTTCGTTTTCGAAAAATGAAAACATGTGACTTTTGGAATCGTCCGAGAAGAGTCCATTCCCATCCCCCGCCTGTCTCAACTACCGATTGCTGCTTCGCTTTACACCATGAAGTCAGCATTCGACAATGTTTCCACGATTTCGACAGAAACAATTCGAACCGAAATTCTAGACGAAAATGGTTGCTGTCACGAAGAAAACTAGAGATAGATAAAAGTGCGAGATGTTATATACAGAGGGAAGTGCGATCAATCTATTTGGGGAAGACCCATCATTGCAGTCCACCGATTTGTCCGGTGGCGGGCTGTTTTGCCGGGTCGCGTAATGCACTCTACTAAAGGAGCAAAAAAAAAATAGTCACACGCACACACATGAAGGACAAAAAAAAAAAAAGCTAGACCAAGCGCGATTCCCAATAGACGCCAACTGTGGAGTGTTTGTTTCTTTTGTACTGTGTCTGTGTCTAAGCATGAACGTGTGGCTTAAAAAAGGTAAAAAACAAAAACAAATCGCGAACCTCCAAGCTCATAATCGCCGAAAAGAACTCGACGTGGACCACCTTAACCTCGTGGTGCTCGGGAGCAAGCCGGTGATTTTCGGCAGTCATCGCTTTCTGGCCTCAACCTTGCTACGCTCTCTCGCCGACAGAGCAAGATGACTGTCTTTTGGGGCGAGTTGGAAACCTTTCGACGAGGGTTGTACCCCTCAATATTACGCGGAGGCCAAAAACTTCATGTGGTCTTCATCGTTTCTTGAACTGAGCAGAGGTTCTGTCGTTGGCTTGGTCTGCTGGCGACTCTGTGCAGAACTGAAGTTCCAGCAAAACCGAGCAGTACGCCTCGTGTTAGCTCGCGTCACAACCAAACCCGAACGGCTGTAGTAAATGACAAGTTAAATTGTGTTTAGAAAGAGTGGTTAACGATTTAGAGTACTCGGTACTCTACTATGGGAGAGCTGAAAGCCATCCACAAAGCGAAGTCTGCAAAAATTCGCATTTAATTAGTCGTACGTAAAACGAGCATCCCTCCTAATTCTCTTCCAGGCACTTACGGGGGACCACTTGCTTCAAAGAACGCTCGAGAGAGAAACATTCTGGCGGCAACTACAAAGTTGCACCTTTTAAATGCGAAGCATTTCTTAGCGAACTTCGGCGACTTTCAGCGTATCTATCTATCTAACCACCTACGGCTTTTAACTCACCTAGTCGTTCCTATAATGATATCGATACCGAACTTAGTATGGCATAACATGACTGAGTGAAGAACATATTGGACTAGTCATAACATGAAAGTCATGATATGTATGTCATGAAAGTCATGATTTACACTTCATGGTCCTGCAGCTCTTGCGGTGGTTTCGTTCACATGGCATGTTGCAATACTTGTATGGTATGACATGACTGCATGGTGAACACAAGCGACAGACCCTAACATGAAAATTACGACATGCGTGCCATGTAACAACATGACCACATGCCAAGCTGATGATGCGCTCGTGGCCGTTTCGCTAGCGTCACATATACCAAATTTGGTATTACGTACGTGAATAGATGACGAAGGTATGTGACTGGTGCAAGCATGATAATCATGAGATGCGTGTCATGTAACAACCTGACTACATGCTACGCTCATGATGCGCTCGCGGCCGTTTCGCCAGCTTCACATGCACCAAACTCGGTATTACGTGACGCGAACGGATGACAAAGGTAAATGACACATCCAAACATGATAATCACGATATGCGTGCCGCGTAGCAACACGACTACATGCCACACTCATGATGCGCTCGCAGCCGTTTCGCTGGCTTCACATATCCCAAATTTCGCATTACGTGACACCAATGAATGACGAAGGTATGTGACTGGCGCAAACATGATAATCATGAGATGCGTGTCATATGAGAACATGACTACATGCCACAGTCAAGGCGCCAATACATTTTGACGTGACGCGGTGTGCATGCTCGCCGGCGTTCATTTCGTCGCGTGACGCCAGCGTTGCCATGCCAGGCGCCGGTCCTGCCATATACTCTCAAGCGTGCGCCGCGCTGCGTTGCTTTGTCGCATGCGCGTTTCAGCGCGTCCGGCGTCCCACCGTCACGAAAATAGGGAGACTCAGTGTTGCCTGGGTAAAGCATCGGCGTGAAATGCAGCATGTCGCATTTCGCGCCGTCTGCCATCGGGCCGCGCCGACGGACGCTGCTCGCGCCGGTAGCGTTTGGCGTCAGACTATATAGAGTGGTCGCGTTTTGCTAACGTAGCGTTGCTGTGCCCAGCGTGCGCGCGTGTCAACGCTACATTCGAGTATACTGGGCCCTTCATGATGCGCTAGCGGCTGTTTTGCTAGCTCCACATATACCAAATTTGGTGTTACGTGTCGTCAATGGATGACGAAATATATGACTGGTGCAAACATGATATTCCTGACTTGCGTGCCATGTAAGGACATGACAACGTACCAAGCTCATGGCGGGCTCGCTGCCGTCTCGCTAGCTCCACATATACTAAATTTGGTGTCACGTGACGTGAATAGATGACGAAGGTAAATGACACATCCAAACATGATAATCACGACACGGAAGTCATGTACGGCATCATTTACATCCACCTCGTAACGTTCGGCTGGTTTTAATGTGACATATGAACCTTTCTCATGCGTGCTCGGTATATCATAGATACCTACTGTACGTGGGATCTGCCAATTTTCTTACCCCGTGAACTTGTCACATAATAAGGGCGAGAGCTTTAAATGCTTAATGAAACGCGAAATTTCACCGCTGCCGTCTCGCGTCCCATGGTTTCTTGTGTCCCACGGTGTCGAGGACGAGCAATGCAAAAAAAAAAGTCGTCACGAGATGACGTCACGATGAAGTCACAGATAACCGCAATTTCGTGACGTCACTATGACGTCATTGTAGCTCACGAGACGTGAAGTCACATAATGACGTCATAACATCGCGTAGTTGCTTGGTCAAAGGCGGTCGGCTTTTGAAGGCGATGCAAAAACGGTAAGGTGCTTCCGATCACGGCGGCAGTGCTTTTCCACGTTGAAATGCAGAAGCTTCAGTAGGGTGGCACGGCAGCAGCAGTACGTCGGTTGAGAGGAAAGAGAAATTTGAGTTCGCCTTGGAGTCGTTGAATGCAGAAGGGCACCTGTGTGGTTAACTCTCCTTCGAGAGCCACGATTCCCCAAAGGGAGTTTAATGACTCTCCAAAAATAGTTAACGTGTCAAGAGAGCCATACGTGGCAAGACAGATCTGCTTGAAAAGAGAGGTAAATGATTAGTTGAGCTAGTTGGTTGACGGGCTAGATGGTGGGACTGTTTAGAGTTTGATACATAGTCACGCTGTGTCTTGCTGTCTTTATTGAGTAGTCTCTTGTCACACTAAAGGCTACCACGACGTCTGAAGTGCTCGATGATGTTACAACATGGCCCCGCTATTGTCGTCATCCGACATATTGATTCTTGTTGCCTCTGTTTGACACATTCCCGCTAGCTCCGACGAAGCCCCGCATTTCATGACTCGTGAGAAGCATGATATTCTCGCGTGAATGTTTTGACGGCAAAACATTTGTGTTCACGTGTCAATACATTGTGCTGTCTGCAGCCACATTCAACCTGTTTCTAGATATGTTTGCTTTTCAAATGTGCAAGCCTGGAAAAGCATGCTCGCGCGGCTGTACCGTAGAAAGCTGTAACAGAAGCTTTACAGACCTAATGAAAAAATGAAGGAATATTTTTTAAGGGCAAGACTGCGGGCCGCTCCAATGTTAGGACAGGAAGACCACAAAACAAAATTACTATTTCCCATCCTACAAGCAAGCGCATTGAGACTTGTGGCTAGTTGACTAAACGAAACGTCAAAAAGCAAGGGCCCGGACTAGGCACGGTACTACTGAAGAGGTCAAGCAATGCCTCAAGTTCTTTCTGGTGCTTTTTACTGCTTCTTTTATTGATTGCTGAGCCTCGGGGTGAAAGAATACGGTTCAGCCGAGAATCAAACAGAGATTTCCTGGGTGTACGTGACTCGCGTACCGTTTTTTTTTTTTTTTCTTACGGTGTGGCACTGGGAGAAAACCCGAAACGGAGCTCAAAAGTCGCCGGATGCTCGCTTATGAATTAGCGTAAGGCAACTCAAAGAGTGCCTGACCATCTTTATTTCGTGTTCGTGTTATTTTTAATATTAGCTTTTCGTATAGATTAGCCCCTCCACCTGAGCTTTGTGTGCACATCACCTGGTGCTGCGCTGCTGCCGAAATCGGCCCAATTACACCGAGACACTGTCACGTGAAGGTCGTCGGATGACATCCTGATGACGCGACAAGTACTGCTGACTTGTGACTTATGACGTCATGCGACATTGAGTTTATGCGAAGTTATGAATGATGTTTCTGTCTACCTTTTTCCTTTCCTTTCTCACCCTCCTCTGCCTTTCTCATCTTTCTATTCCCCTTCCCTAATCCTCCAGTGTAGGGTAGCCAACCAGAAGTCTTTCTCGTTAACCTCCCTGCCTTTTCCCTGTCTGTCTGCTTCCACCTCGGCGCGCGGAAGGAACACGCATTTGTTCACTAGCATCACGTAACTTTTAACGGACCTCTGTTGCTCAGTCTCATTTCGTCAGGCGGGTTCAGGCCGCCACCGACAAAGTACCGCGAGATATCGTCAGGTCTCGTCAAACCTCGCAGAGCCCCTTCACTCGGGAGATGTGCGAAGATTTAGCCTTACAGAGATATATCACCGACAAAAAAAAAACATACAACGCAAGAACACAATCTCGCAGTTCCAGTGGTATGCACATAAATTAAGTAAAAAGAATTTAAACATAAGAGCGAATCAAAGCGATGTGTACCGACATTGCTGTTACCAATGCGAAAGTCATTTGTGCCTCCTCAAGCATCTGGCGTCGTAACAGACCGGTGAAAAAAAAATCATGTGAAGACGCCTCGCTGACGTCACAGTCACAAAGTTTTATAACGTCATTATGATATCATCAGGACGTCACAATCATGGTGAGTAACGTTACGTTCCACGTTGGAGTAATCACACGACACATGCGCTTGATCAAACGTGGCTGATCTTGGAGGCAGTGCCGCAAAACCACGTGAGGTGCTGTAAGCTGCGACCCCTCCTATCCTTGAGGTAGTGCAGAAGGGGAAAGGAGTGACGATGAAGTACACTGAATATAGGAACAAGAAAAAAAAATTCCGGAGTATTTGCGTGCTTCGATGCAAATGTCATCAAAATATGATAGTCTTCTGCCGGCCGTACTGCATTCATTGCCTCCGATATTGCGGGCGCGTGCGCTGCGCGCCTGCGATCTCGGAGGCCATGCTACATTATCCCTGGTCTCACTCGCGGCCACCAGGTGGCAGCAACGTATCGTGGGCACATGGCTTTTTCGTGCTTAGCGTCACATTTTACGCGCAGGGTAAGAAACACTAGGGTCTTTAGAATTACGTATCAATGTATTTTCTAGTAAACCAACACACCACCTTTTACTTAGGTATTGATGTTGCGGATCATATAAGAATGATCACAAGCATGAACGCAACCCCCAGTTTAAGATGGCTGGGCGTTCAGAAAAGGCTTAAACTTTGTCCGCTTGGGTTAATTGTGTGATGGAAAGACAGATAGATAGACAGAAAGGCCGAAGTTTCTGCGTTCAGGAATCCAAAAAAGACTGTCATCTTTAAAAGAAGGATGAGATTCCACGAGATACTGTGCGACTTCTTTCTTTCATTCGATAACCCCCACGGCCCCCCTTTTCCAATGGCCAAGAAAGTTACTTTTAACAGCACGACTGCAAAGTATTTCGCTGCTTGACTTTTTGGTGCTAAGAAGACCATGATTTGTGCGTTCACTCACAAATACCAATGCAGAGCCGATACGCTCTACCGGACACTTTGAGAATAAGTCGATAGAAAGGAAAGGTGACAATGAAGTCAACAGGGTGGCTGCAGTCGAAGTCGATTTTGGTATTCTCACTGGGCACTGTGCGAAGCATGAACGTATACAATAGCTCTTACGACCGTTGTCCTTGTGCGGTTTCGTTCCACAAAGTGGGAGGCCCACAGTAGGGCTTTATGCTCTCCCATAGTAGAGTTCCTAGTACTCTGAATGGTTAACCACCTTTTCTAAACACACATGCGCTCTAAATTGTTAACAACTTTTTGCAGCCGCACGTACTCGAGAACTGTTTCGGTCGCTCATTCGCTTTCAAGTATCCGACATGTTATGGCTCTCCCAAGGTAGAGTACGTATATTGATGTAATGCGATGACAATATATTCTAAACTAAGCCTTTTTATCTTGAACAATCTAACAACGTAATCTAATAAGCACATCAACGTAAGTTAACGGATGTCTCGTGAGATAATGCTTTCGCCTACCCTCTACTTTGCGTTATTTAAAGGTAGTGAGTTTCTTAAAGTAGACAATGCTATCATAGGGTTGGCAGGCGTCCAGTTGTACAAGGTCAATATATTGCGTTGTTAAGTGCTGTCGAGTAGCCAATAACGGCTGAGTCACCGTGTCACACGCGCGCGCGCGCACGCACGCACGCACGCACGCGCACACACACACACACACACACACACACACACACACACACACACACACACACACACACACACACACACACACACGCACACACACACACACACACACACACACACACACACACAGCGAGAGAGAGAGAGAGAGAGGGAAATAGAGAATATATTCATGTCAGATGGTTGCACAGCACCGACTTAGCGAGTTGCACTCCCGGCTTCGTGTAGTTCCATGTTCCGCAGACAGTGTTTTGCTTCGACGAACCTGGGGCATTACTGCAGCGCCACGCTGGAGAGAACCTCATCCCGACAACGACGTACATTCATCTATATATCTATCCGCCAACAGCAGTCACGTGTTTCCGCCCTGCGCGTGTTGATGGCGCTCCCCATTTTCTTCGCCACGAGCCATCGCTGCGCGTCTCATCGCACAGTTCGGCAGTGAAAGCTACTGCAGACGTGCGTCGCCCCGTCGAGACACTTTTCGTGTTTCGGCAACCCTCCGATGCGCGCGACATCTTTCGCGAAGCATTTTTTTTTCGCCTCTCGTTGGTCGTGATGACACGCCTTCTTCCATTCCAGTGTGCGTTCTGTTTTATCTTTATTTATATTTCTTTTTGTACTTTCTTGACGCACCCCCTCTGTCCCGGTCTGTCTCGTACAACTTCCCTTCTTGCGACGTGCCATTCACAGCAAGACCTGGCTTGACATCCTGCTCGTCTCTCAGGTGCGCCGGTTCTCACACCTGTCGTCAGTAGCCCCGATACGTCTTCGACGTACTTTTCGGGTTCGCTGAACTCTGCTGGTTCCTTGTGAAAATTCGAACTTTGTACGACGACCTCCAAAAGCGCTTTGACGCAAGTCTCGTAGTGACTTCGCCAGCGTTATGGCTTGCTGTGGTGGTAGAGTAGGGTGATAGACTAGGTACAAGATAGCTACGATAGGGTCGCTAGCAGCGACGTAGTTAGGGGGGAGGGTGTTTGAGAATTCAAACACATCTTCTTTGAATTTTTGTTTGCAGTCCATACGAATATGTATACACGTACGCGCATACAAGCAGACGAAAATCACTTATTACAGTGTTGTGAACTCGACGCACAACGTTACCTATTATCAAATAGACGAAAATGAAAGGCGCACACTGCACTGACATACTGTTGCCGCAAGGAGGTGAATACTTTAGAGAGAGGTGCCTTGTTCTTTCCTGAGATTTCTCGCTGGTGCCTGGTTGGAGTGGAAACAGTGTTATGCGTCAAGAGGTACGTAATCTTGCTGCTAGTAGGTGTGATCGACTTCACATTTTCGCGTGCTTTATAGGCAGTGCACGTGTGTGAAGCACTTGCCGACTGTCTTCACAAGTTTATAGCGACTTGCAGCAAGCAGTACTCCCCCTCCGCTTCTACTTTCCGTCTTGATAAATTTAAGTTTAGGAGATAAATATAGGATGTAAGACAGGCCTTAGCTTCCTCGATTCCTTCACTTCACGTCTTGCTTAAATATAGACTACAGATTATGCCTGCGCGTAGATAGCGAAGGGGGAGAGCTTGGGTTGATTGATTGATATGTGGGGTTTAACGTCCCAAAACCACTATATGATTATGAGAGATACCATAGTGGAGGGCTCCGGAAATTTAGACCACCTGGGGTTCTTTAAGGTGCACCCAAATCTGAGCACACGGGCCTACAACATTTCCGCCTCCATCGGGAATGCAGCCGCCGCAGCCGGGATTCGAACCCGCGCCCTGCTGGTCAGCAGCCGAGTACCGGAGAGCTTGGGTTTTATGGCAGCTCAGTGGGACTAGTACGTCAAACTGGAGCCGTGTCGTGACGTGTTCTATGCAAAGACGGATTCGAGTTTGCTCACAATCCACAACCACCCGAGAGGCGCTGTCATTCTTTCACTCTCGAGAATGATCCGAGAAACGAACCAACTCTTTCTCAAGAAAAGCAAATCCTTTTGTACTCTCAGTGTGACGATGACTCGCGCCTTCCCGATCGGCGCATCGCGCTAACGAACCCCTCCCCCGCGCCAACCCTAGTGGCACTGTTCTAGAGTCAGGGTTATTCGGAAGCCTCGAGGTTAAAGACCAAGTACGTCGGCCCGTAGCGGGTTGCATCAGTCTCTCTCTAGCAGCACGGCTGTAATACGGATCTCTGCGGAGGACGGTCGGAAGGGGTATCGGCCGGAGTACATACACGGCGAGGGCGCGAAGAAAAGGACCAGTGCAGCGTTCACTCGATCGCGAATCGAGAACCCGGGTGCCTCGGCGGGGAGGGCTAACCGGATTAACAGCGCCGCGCGCTGCCAACGCCCGGCGGTGTATAAACGACACGCCCCGCCCCCCTCCCCCCGTACGTCTCCGTGTGTCTGCTGCGCTTGACTGTAAATACATCTTTCTACATTTATATCCCGCGTTCAGATTCCCGAATCAACGGAGGCGGGAAGTAGTATTTATACGTCTTATTCGAAAGAAAGACAGCGACGGTTAAAGTGAGGGTAGCAGATCGAGGCGTTTCCGAGAGGTCGCGTGGCAGCGTGGAAACCGGCCGAGCAAAAGATCAACACTCGAAAACCGTGCGGACTTCGGGCTCTGAATCGCCTCCAGTTCTTTCGGGCCTCTCCGTATACTTTGTCCGTGAAGTCCATTGCCGTCCAAAGGGCCGTTGAGTTTTGAGGGCTGCGCACCAAGTGAAGAGGGGATAGGGGTGGGGTGCTGCGTCGCTTCTGCTCGGAGTTTCTTTAGTCATAGCCTAGGGGCTACGCAACTTTCACGCGGTTTTCTCCGAGAGCGAAGAAGCGTTCCACTATGTTCGTAAAAAGTGGAGAAAACTCGAGACTGACTCACTATCAGAAGGTTCGTGACCGGTAGAGCTGACGGGCGAACTGTCGTCCCTGCTCTATAGTCCCCGTTCTCAGTTCGTTCCAATGACCCTCCCCCATTCCTCTATAGGATCTTTCTGCAAATCTGTCACATAGTGTCACGCTGCCTCCAGGATCAGTTCATCTTTGACTGACTAATGATGTCAAGCGATGACGTCATCGCGCTACGTCATGTAGTGGCGTCAGCTCCGGCATCAAAAATTTTTATGACCGATGACGTCATGACGATGACACGTGATGACGTCGTTATTTGAGGTCATCACTGGTTCAGAAAAGGACACGAGGGTTTTTTTTTTTTGTTCATGCACGAACGCCCCAAAAACAAGGAGGTGTGCCATTTAGAGCTCCACTGTTAGAGATCACGTTTAAGATACGAGTTACGAAAATGTGCGAATTGTGGAATGTTGATACGCTATAATTTGCGATAAGGACTTCCGGCACAGCGCGGGGCAATGAACGCGACCGGTGCGTGATATTGGCCTTTGTAACTCGGTGCACTGTAATTTTAAGCGATATGCGTCCTTGTCAGACGTTCGTAAAAACTTTCTTGGTTAAACGTGCCGGATCCTCATTCAGCACTTTCAAAATGTACACACTTACGGCACTACTATTCAACGCCAGGACCTAGAAAAAATATATATGCTTTTACGTCAGAGAAAACTTGGAGCATTCATGGCGCCACGCGAGGTATCGGTTGGCCACTCACGAACGAGAGAAAATTTTGAAAGTTCGTCCAGAAATTAAGTTCGTTGTTCCGCGCTGCTTTCGTTGCATCCAAACAAAAGTTAATTCTGCAAACTACCGTTCTCCCACCAAAATCGAAGATTTCTATCGATTCAATCGTCACGTGACAAGTCTTTCTCCCCAGGCCAACAGTGCTCTTCTAACGCACGTTCGTTCTTTCCACATACCTTCATAGCCAACGCCGCTTCACCGTCAAGAGTTACCACGGTAGCTTGCTGCCATGCCTCCGAGTGTTCATCCGTGTCACCGCTCTTGAAAGCTCACGCTGTCCGATCGGATTAATGCCCGACGATCACGAGACGGCCCCTGCGTCGACGACGGAGTAATTAAGGGCGCCATAACTTCACCCCCATGGACGAGACACGCTCGGAGACACGACGAGGGGGTTTCGAGAACAAAAAGGGCTCTCACAGTGGAACAATCGTTCAGCGAGTGTTTCAAATACTCTTTCGACTGGGCGCAGCCGCGCTTAACTCTTAGCCACGTCATGCTGGCGTTCTTTCCGCTGCGTAGTTGGCCACCTGAATCAGTTCTACTTGCGCGCCAATTCGTATCATTCCGGTGGACAGCGGCGGGAGTTCAATTAGCGTTATCCACCTCTCGCGCGGTTTCCCGCGCCGAACAATGAACGACGCCGCGATGGGGAAAGTAGCCTTCTAAAAAAAGAAAAAAAAAGAAGAAAAAAATAGCCATACATATATGAAGTGGAATGCTCGCTTTTCACGCTCTGCTTTCTATATTCCTCTCAGACCCCCCCCCCCCCCCCCCCCCTTAATACACATTTTCGTTATACGTCTTTTTTTTTTCACCCCTTCTTTAGTTGTAGGTCTTCGCTTACTTGAGAATCTAGAAGTACTCGGTTCAAATGGAGGCTAGACGGGAGTGCCTGTATGCATGGATAGATGTAAGGAAGAGAAAAAAAAGCGCGCGCATAAGGGCTAGGAAGAGGGAGGCGAGTCGCTTAAGAAATATGGTGCGCCTTTGCGCCACGATGAAAAAGCGAATTAGAATAGACGCGGGAGACGCTTTTCTTTATTTTTCATTATTTTTTTTTACTCACCCTCTCGAACTCTATCTCTCGCTTTTCATTTCGTAATATGTCCGTTTCAGCCTGTCTTTCTTTCCGGGTTCACCGATCTGTTTATTGTATTTCGTTATTGTCGAAGCGCTTTTATTTTTTTTAATTAAAAAAACAAAAATTTAGAAGAGTGGTTGATAGTGCACCATCATGTCTTCGGCGCCACTGCTTGCCCCCTCGGTAGTGCAGTGTTGTTCACGACTGATAGGGGAACTTTAAAATAAAAAAAATAAAACCTCGTCACTGGTGAAAAAAAGGCCGTTCTTTCCATTTTTTCCCTACGTCTTCCCATATTTTCTGTATCTTCTCTCTGCCTACGTAAATCTATCGTCACGCAGCTGTACGCAGTTTTGTTGGGGCACGCAAAGGTTGCAAAATACGGAAGCGCTGAAGAACAACGGAAAAGGGGTCTTCACTGTGGGTGAAGCAGGGGGTTAGGGAGTGGTTGCAGAAACTGGGGGAGGGGGGGGAGGTTCAATGCCGGCGCGGGCTGATGGGATGACGGGGGAGCTGCCACCTTCGGGTGCGCGGGTTGGAGAGAAAGGGTTTTGCTTCCAGGGGAGAAAACGGGCGTGCGTTCATCAGCAGTCCATTTATTTCCAAACGAGCGCTCCCGATTTCACCCGAAAGAAAGCGCTCGCCTACGCATACCCTCTTCCCTTGCTTTCTTTTATTCCTCTGGCACTCATTTATCCCTACTAACCTTTTTTTTATATTCCTTGTTTTTCAGCGCGATCTTTCTACAGCAGCACGCGCAACCGTGGACTAATAGAGCAGCGCGGAAAAGCTTTTTTTTTTGTCACCACTATAGCGGGTGACGACAACTTTGTAGGATTCTGAAGGGCCTGCCCGGGGCAGGGCACATTTGACAGCTGCGAGCATCGTTTGTCACAGAGTCGTCAGTTGTTCCTTTGCGTTAAAGAGACAGAAGCGGGAAGCATAGGCGCGCAAAGCCTTTTTCGTAATAGGAACCAGTGACAGGTTATTGACAGCGCCGTATTGAAAGGAGGACACGAATGAAAAATAGTTAGCGCTTAGCGCGTAGTATACTGTCTTTATTTAAGAAAAAGGGAAAATCTTTAGCAGGCGGATGCATACCGTAACCTTTATCATAGCAGTGTCTGCTGAAAGCTTGCGCAGTCGTGTTATCAGCTCATGGCAGCTTATGCTGCTCTGCGTTCGGTGGATCTGCAATAAGAACGAAAGAAAACAAAAAAAACCCCACTTTTCGTAAACAATAAAGAAGCTGTCGCGGGGTTCACTCGCGTCTCCGTAAACATTGCTGAAGACAGCTCGAGTAACTTTGGCAAGGTTCGATACCGAATACACCGCTGTTGGCCCTCTATTAAACGTTGAATATAGCTACGTTGGGAATTGAAATATGGTCTTACCGTTCAACTCACGCGGTCTCCAAGATGTATTCGATTCCTGCCAAGCTGCACTTTGATATGCTGGCTCGTCGGCCTGCGAAAAAAAAAAACATAGATATATTACTGTGAGACTTCTGCCCCACGAGCGATGATATGTTTTTTTTTTTAATCAAGGCTAAGCAGAATCGCGAAACAAGAGTATCGCGATAGTATCTGGGGCTACTCCGTATCTGTATTTATGCATCGAGATACATTTGAAAAGGAATCTATCTGTATCTCAGTAGTGGAACACTTTTTATGGCGTATCAAATATATCGCCATACTGTTGTGGGTGTCGGTTACTCGTTACTTCTTGGGTCGAAAATGACCACACGCTTTTGCGAAGGCGAAACGGAAACTTTCATGTGCTAAGCGAAGCAAAGGTGCACCACCAGTCGGCGACAGGCGCACGCGGGGTTTCTTTTCAGGGGACAGGTGCGGGGGGGGGGGGGGGGACGTCGCAGCGCTCTTCCTGCTTTTTGGGCTAATGCATCGGGCTGAATTCGCCCCCCCCCCCCCTCTTAGGTGACTAGGCAAGTGGCTGCCATTTCTGAACATCCCCCCCCCCCCCCGTACGCACGCCTACGGTGGCTTAAGGTTCCCTAGACGCACAGAATGGCCCACGTGATAGAGCACCCGACGCCACTGATGGCATAATCGCGTCGGCAGGACTGCCAGCCTCGCTGACCGATGTGACTATCTCTCAAGCTGTTGTAGCGCCCCTAATTTTCTTTTCGGGGGCCATGCCATTTAGTGAGTTCATCAGTCTTTTGTAGAAACCGAACGGACGTTGTCTAACGCAGACTGAGAAGCCGATGTTGCTGGAATGCACATAACGGAACAATTTCATAAGCAGAGCAGATCTTTTGTACAAAACAAACGTGTCATTTCTCTCAATTCACTGGCGTTCGTTAGTGATTCGGGTGGTATAACTAACAAGTTTCGATGCGCAGCAGCATTGTTCACACTTTTATGCTGCATTTTGTATAAATATTTTTTTCAAAATATCAGCATTCACAAGATAAAAGGTGTTCCAGTATTTGTACCTATATTCCCGGATAGTTTTCTCGTGTTTTCGTGAGTGTATATGAAATATCCCGTTACGCCAAAGACGAACGTATCTGAGTATGTATTACTACGAACGTATCTGAGTATACGAACGTATCTGACGAACGTATCTGAGTATGTACAGCGCATGTATTTCTATATCTCTATTCTAAAGTACTCTTCTGGGCATCTCTGCCCAGCCCTGATTTTCCAATAAGTCTGTCAGCTGGCAACTAAGCTAGTCCCGGTCAGCAACTAAGCTTAGCAACCTGAATGAACTGACTTCGCTCGGGCAGTGCTCTTTTTGGTGCAAGGCTTATTTTTACCACTTTTTTAAAGCGCGAATTTCGCCAGCTGTGGGCATTTCGAGCGTTATCTATCTATCTATCTATCTATCTATCTATCTATCTATCTATCTATCTATCTATCTATCTATCTATCTATCTATCTATCTATCTATCTATCTATCTATCTATCTATCTATCTATCTATCTATCTATCTATCTATCTATCTATCTATCTATCTATCTATCTATCTATCTATCTATCTATCTATCTATCTATCTATCTCTGGGAACGTGATATCTCGTCACGTACGTCGCCAAGCCCTTTCCTCCAGTCACGTGTGGCACATACCTCTAATGCACGGGCCGTGACGCGCGTCACGCTTATGTCACAGACTATAAACAGCTCACAACTACGCAGGAATGGGGTGAACAGCCATACGTAATTTTAATGCCAGAGCGTTAAGAAAAACTGACACTGGCAACACGGATGCTACGAATGCAAAGAATAAATAGCGCGGTTATAGCGGGCATCGAACCCAAGCATTCAGCGTGTCAGTCGAGCCACAACGCCACGCCAGGTTTCGAAACTGCTTCGAAAAGAGCCCTGGTTTATTTATATGTGATGTTTAACATCCCAAAACCACCATATGGTTATGAGAGACGCCGTAGTGGAGGGCTACGGAAATTTCGACCTACCTGAGGTTCTTTAACGTGCAGCCTAAATCTAACCACATCGGACTACATCATTTTCGCCTAAATCGGAAATGCAGCCGACAGAGCCGGGATTTCATCCCGCAACCTGCGGGTCAGCAGTCGAGTACTTTAGTCACTAGCCCACCGTGGCGGGGCTCGGAAAAGGCCCTATATGTAGGCGTTATGTTGGTACAATGTCAATTGTGGTTGCAGTGCTGGCTATCTAATTGTACAAACATTTCATATGCGCTTCCATGATATAGGCGTCACGTCAGGTCAAAGTCAACTGCATATTTAAGTGCCATCCACTGATGTTGGTTTACGCAGCACTGCCAGAGCTACCATCCTCGCCAACATAAGCGCTACATATCCACTTAGCGCTTCTGGCGTTGGCGATACCTGTTTTGCTGTTGGCGTCGTTACGCAACTCTAAACAAGTTTTTGTGCAAAACATACGCGACTGTTTAACCTATGTCTGTGCCTATAACATCTGTGCAAGCCTTTAGCGTCTTTTCGTGCAGTGTCACTTCATAAAAAAATTACAAAACAGTCACCTTCCATTCGCATAGCATTGATTGCCATAGTACGTGGGATAAACCGAACTTTTTTTAGTGGTAGCAAGAAACAAAATGCGTTAATCTTGAAACAATAGTGACTTCATACTTGTCTCTTGCTATGCCTGTTTTCTGCCCTTATAGCGTACGCAAACAGTTTAACACAAAATTATTCGTGCCCAATCATGAGGAGAAAAGAACTCCAAAATAATGTTTTTTTTATTGTTTGGCTATGTAACTACATCGACTAACTAAAGAGGTAAAAAGAAGAGGAAGGCAGGGATGTTAATTAGAAGGTGGTATCTGATATACTACCCAGCTCGGTGGGTGGGGAATGGAGTGTTGAAAGAGAGAGGGGAAATAATAATCAAAAAACTCTCGCAGCCACACACATACACACATGGGAGAGCATTCCACTCAGAGTCGTTCTGACAGGCTTTCGACAAGTGAGACGACCAGCCTCAATCAAAGAAAAACTATTACGGTGTCGTACATTCCTAAAGTCATGGAAGAAGGCATTACAAGCAATATTAGGCTCACTAAAAAATTGAAGCAGAACCCTTCGTCTTTTCCATGTTCTGCGTCTCATATTTTTCGCGCTACGTGGTCGGTCGCTAGAAATTCCAACGTTCTTATTTATAAGTCACTGGCAATACACATTTCGGTGCCGCAAGAAGTGAACTACTTTCTGTTCTGTTCTGTTCTCGCTTACTTGCTGTGGACAGGTTGAGGTATACATCTCATCGGCTATTCCATTTCCATAATTGCTGCATCATTTAAAGCAACTTACAGGAAGCGCTGCTGTAATTGGGCGACTCCCTAAACAGGTCATTTGATATAAAATCGGCGACATTAGCGCTGCGTTGTGAAGGAACTTGGTCGAAGCAACCATCTCCTGCAGGGCAAGAACCGGATTGAACCGCCCTCCTGCTTGTTACTTCGCAGTCATTGATGCTATTTGTCCACCGTGCTCACTATGCAGTGAAGTAGACCACATACAGCGCTTCATCCAGTGACGCAAGCGTCGTTTTCTAAAAAGAAAGAGGCATCTGGATAGCATACAGAAAAAGGGGGAAAAAAGGTGCATGGTAACGTTACTTGATGCTTCAACGACCGGTAGGGGGTGGAGAAGAAAACGTCACTTTGCTCTCCTTAAAAAAAAAAAACGCTTAATTTTTTATTCACAGCAAGCCACTGTTAGGACTGACAAGTGTACGTGAAGGCAGCTTGCAGCCAAGGCTGTGAGGCCTATGATTCGCAGGGTGACAGTCGTGTCAATGCGCTTAGTCGTGGCGTTCGACAAACTGTACAATGCACCTCAGCCGCCCTTCAGACCCTATCTCAGTTATGACCGGATTAAAGTCGGGCATCGTGGTTAGCGCGTGGTATATCCAGTGAATTCGCCATGCCGGGAAATAAGTTATCGCTGTGTCAGCAGATGGTGATGCTTTGCGACAACTGTCGCGTGGCCATTGTGGTGGTGGTTGTGATGTGGTGGTGGGTGGGTTTAGAGAGTGAATAAAGACCTTTGTTTACGAGTACACTTTCTTTACAAGTTAGCTATATGCCAAGAGCTCGGGCAGCCTCCTGGTTATTCGCGACCAGCTTTGCATACATAGCCGTCAATCATTCTGCTTGAACGTAACAGGACCGCGTTACCAGGTGTGAGTTTACCAGTCCCATGTCTCGCGGATAGTCAGCAATCCAGAGGTCGCAGCAGCCTCTTTTTCATTATCACAAGCCCTTCGAAGCTATGGTGTGTAAAACCACTCTTTCGGAGGCCATTATTGTCGCTTTTTTTTCGCTATACAAACTGCTGGTATAATAAGAATAAGCTTTCTCAGCCACCTAATTATCATCGACGTAGGCAATCGGTTTTTGGCATCTGATATTGGTTTCACGAGAAGTGCCATCGAATATCGGCATGACATCCAAAAAGTTTCACGAAAAGCGGGTGTCTTTTTCTCAGAAGGCACAATCGATCTATAGCTTCTGCCATCAGGAACCATATTTCAACACGCATTTCGCGAATGGCTTCGGTTATTGCGATTGCGTGATAGGGCGCATCATTATTATCCCGCCGCGGTGGTCTAGTGGCTAAGTTACTCGGCTGCTAACGCGGAGGTCGCGGGATCAAATCCCGGCTGCAGCGACTGCATTTCCGATGGAGGCGGAAATGTTGTAGGCCCGTGTGCTAAGATTTGGGCGCATGTTAAAGAACCCCAGGTGGTCGAAATTTCTGGAGCCCTCCACTAAGGCGTCTCTCACAATGATATGGTGGTTTTGGGACGTTAAACCCTACATATCAACCATCAATCATTCCAATCAGCGCATCATTATTGTGCTTCATGTATGTTAGGCATTAGCATATACTCCTTGCATTTCCGATGAAGGCGGAAATGTTGTAGGCCCGTGTGCTCAGATTTGGGCGCACGTTAAAGAACCCCAGGTGGTCAAAATTTCCGGAGCCCTCCACTACGGCGTCTCTCATAATCATATGGTGGTTTTGGGACGTTAAACCCCACAAATCAATCATTAGCATATACTCCTGGTGTGATTTCAGCGTTGTGGACTGATTGCACATATTGACTCGCTCGGATCGCAGCCGAATAGTAATCATGACACTGTGGGCAATGTGAATGTACGTGTACTGGTGTCTTCCATATTTTGTTGTGGTGTAGCCGAGAAGCCTGATGGCTATCATGCTTCTCGGCTATTCTCAGTGCGAGCTCTGTAGAATAACTCACTGATTCTTATCTTGTATCTAGCTTAAAAGCGAATCCAAAAAACTTACGATATAATATTTATACTTCCGGTGTATGGTAGGTAGCAGGACTCACTTCTGGATAACCTCGCGGTTTTTTGTCCCTGCTGATTCCTCAATCTAAAGTCTGGTTGTGTTATTGTCTGCTCAGTTTTTAACTCGATCACCTCTAAGCATTGACCTGTAGTCCCCCTTGTGCTGTATCGTAACGTAACGGGTAGATACATTTTCATATAACATCTTATTGTCATCATCTTGACCCAGAAATGACCTCGCAATGTCGTGGACATGGTCAATTATATTCCCTTTGATTCATGTAACCGTGAAACCTACTTCAGCCAGTGAGCGCTCAGTTAGCTTGTCGATGAGCAGGTAAGAATTTGGACACCGAGAAAAACACACACACAAAAAAAACAAAATTACGTGTTGCGGGAGGCTGCTTTTAGGCACGTAATTGCCGCGGAAGAGAGCTTAATAATAATTTATGCAGTTTAACGTCCCGAAACAACGATGCGATTATGAGAGACGCTGTAGCAGCGGGCTCCGGACATTTTGATCACTTGGTGTTCTTTAACGTGCGCCTAAATCTGAACACCAGAAACGGAAGAAAGGTTGACAACCTGTAAAGGACACTTTCGAGACGATCGGTCGTTAACAGCCTAGCGATTGCCGCAAAGAATGCGCCCGAGATTTCACTGGCTGGGAAAGTAATCACCGAAGCCAGTATTCATCACTATTGACAATACTGTGGGAAATACATCGTGAAAGCTACTTTATACCACAGACCAGAAGCAGTAATCATGGTACTCCACGAGAAACCAGGCGGAATTCGAGAGTGTAGCGAGGGATTTTAGCAGCGAAGCCACCTATGCTGCATGTAAGCCACAACATCTTAAAACGTTGGTGTAAGCGACACGAGCGCCCAGCGACGGGCAAAAAAGGAAAGAGATGCTTCAGTGCGTACTGAAGTTTTATTCTCGCTGGCTACAAAGCATACCAGCCGCGACAGTCTAGCGATTACGGTGTTCATTCTAAGGTTCGCGGGATCGAATCCCGACCACAGCGGGCGCATTGCTACGTAGGCGATATGATGGAGGCCCGTATGCTTACATTTGGGTGCACGTTAAAGAACCTGAGGCGGTCGAAATTTCCAAAGTCCCTTTACTACGGCGTCTCTCATAATCATATGGCGGTTTTGGAACGTTAAACTCTCCATATCAATCATCAAATGGTACATCCAGCTCTTCCGGAACATTTCGTCGTACGGGTACGCTTTATCCAATGTCCGGCTCTTGGCACACCGAATGCATTTTAGTCGTCTTACCAACGTGACTACCAAACCACACCCTCTTATCGCCACAGCCAATGATGACGCGGCTGAGGTGTAATATTTAAGTTTACTGCGGCATTGAATCAATGATTGCATTTGCCGGTTCCTGGCCGCTACAAAGCTTCTAGGCTGAGACTATAGCGAAATGCATTCACGCAGCCGCTCATGGCGTCAGGAACACCATTGATCACAAGTTTTTTTTTTTTAACGCGAAATAGCTTCGCGTGTTGATTGAAGCTTTTCACTTCAAAGCAGTCCACGGCCTCTACTATACTAACTCACGAGACAGGTTCCGAATTGCGAGGGCTATTTCGGGGTAAAACGCAACACCGACGTCTCGGCGAGGCTCACTTCTCTTCTCCACGTTCACTTTTCACATTGAGGGTGTCGAGCAGATCTGTTGCACATAATAACGTACTACTTGAGAGTACACGCATTCGTGTCGGTAATAACAGTCGTTTCATGACAAGCTCGCGATGCATCGCAGGTGGCACCAGCCGCTGCACTGCCTAGCTAGGCCTACAGTCCGCATCGGTGCTTATATAGACGGAACCATCACAGGCGGTGGGCTGTATCTACGTATTCGTCGCTCGCAAAAGCATGGTTGCATTCGTTACGTTCATACAAAACGAGGCAATGTTGAGCAAAAGATGCTAGTTTTGCACTGCATAATAATGGCATACGAAATCTTCCCAGCATACATGCCGCTTATGGATAACGTGATGGAGGCGCGCGTTATATTGGGTGCTGGATAGCATCGTGTGTTCATGTGCTTTAGAACTGGTGACAGCCGTATAATGTTATAACCTACTTCTCTTGCAAAGCAAGACAAAGTTTGCCTGCGTGCAGTATCGCGAGTACTGTACGCGTACTCGTTTAGTTCAGTTCGTGCGTTTTCACCTGCGAACACGCATATAACGTCGCAGCAGCCGAGCAACGCTATATCCTCACAGGTTCCTATTACTGCTCGCATTGTAAACGTGTTCTGCTTAAGAAGTTACGAGCAGGAAATAGCAGCTTTAGTAAAGACAGTGAAGGCGAGATATAAACCGCTGTCTCGTCTTTGAACTCACAGAGGGTTAGGGGCTTAATGAAGCGTGGGTTTGATATTTCTATCTATGATGACAAAAACAACAACCTTAGTGTTAAGCCTAACGATGTCACGTTTCGACCGTGTCGCTTTAGTTGATCCCCTTTCATCCATGTGCTAACCAAACCTTTCCTCTCTTTTTTTGTTTCTTCTCTGTTCTGTCTTTCTAGGTACGTACATGAGCGACGTTCATTTGCCGTTTAACTCCTTACCCTTTGGTGAGAAGGACAACATCTCTCTATCTCTCTCTGCATATCGCTCGGTAGCACCTCATTTCCCTTCGTAGAAGTCACGTGGTCACCGCATGCGCCTGCACCAAATGCACCACAGAGCCCGCACCTCCCACTTGACGTATGCTGTTGCTGCTTCTGTTTTGTTTTTTCTCACCGCAAGCGTATGTTTTGCCCGTATAACGATATCACGGCGCATCCAACGTTAAGCCGCTATGCCGTAGCGTGCATTGCCGGTAAACATGCGACACTCACCAAACGCACACACACCACCGCACGCATGTCGTAGCTCGTCGCACAGAGATGTTACTGTACGATCACTGTGAATAAACACATTTTTTTTACAGAGTGTACAAGTGGCATGTAAAGTGATACATAAACGCTGACGTTGCAGAAAAAAAAAACCAAGTCTGAGAAACGCGAACGACTTATGTTCCAGCGAAGAGCCGGAACCCATCCATCTGGAGTCTGCGCGTGACACCTTTGTGTGTAGTGGGAATAGCTTACTCCGTCGGCGGCGTGCTCTGGTTTTGAAGCTATGTACTATTCGATGACCACATGCGTCACGCTAGGGTAGGATAACGTATAACGTGAAACCACTTTGAGCAGCGTACGAGCGCCGTTTAGATGACGCCGCGGGGTTTGAGCTTGACGTCATTATCTTCTCGCTGCGTGCATTATGATCGCGTTTATCTTGATCCGCGCTTCGCTCAATGTCGCTGCGAAGGTGTCTCTATCTAATGATAGCATGTACCGCCGTAAGGAAGGATTTCCTTATTCCTCTTAAAATATCCCCCGACTCGAGTTCTTCGCCGGCCGTAGATTAAGCGCTTTAAATTGCGAGGCAAGCGGCTGTTAAATGATTAGTAAACTCGAAGTTGAACGAACCTCGACATCTTTATTGGGGCTGTAAAAATTGGCTGCCTCTGTGTACTTGGAGGCGTAACAGAAAAGCACGCTTTACAGGACACACGACGCGCGGTTTGCGCTACCACTCGGGCGCGCTTTCGGCGCCCTGTGTGTGAGCAGGGCCCGGGCCCGGCGTGGCCGCAGGCGGCGGCTCCGAGCCCGGCCCCCTTCCGAGAAGCTCCGCCCCGGGTCCCGCCTCGCTGAATCAATGGGGCGATAGTTGAAAAGAAAGGGCGGGAATCTAGTGAAGCAGTACGCCAGCTTCGAACGTTGATAGTGAGGGAGAGGGACAGGCCGATTCACTGAGGGAGGCCCGAACAATCCGGTCTCCCGCACGCTCCTGCCGTGGAAGAAGCATCAGGTTGCCGCGCGCGCTTACCCTTCGCAAATCACCCTTAGGGTGAGGTGTCAGTCACCCTCGCCGTTCGGTTTTTAAGGAGGCGGCCACTTCACCCGATGCCAGCCGCCATGCAAACGAGACGCCCCACCTCTAACACACAGCCGCCCGCGTTCACCCCGTTCCGTCATTCCCGACGCAGGTCAAGCAGGCTCGTCTCTCTTCCCCATTTTCCCCTTATCACTCCTCCGTTCGCTGTCTCCCCTTCCCCAGCTGAGCTGCAAGTTTGCCGCCTTCCCTTCTCCGCCGTTCGCAGAGTCCCCAATCTCTCGCTTTCGTCACTTCCGAATTTCGACTAGTCAGAAGCTTCCCCTCTCGTTCTCCCCTTTTTCCCGATCCCACGTCGCCCTTTCCCTACTGCCACGTCCTCCCTCTAGCGCGTTCGCGACGCGACGTCCTTGGGCCAGTGGTCGGCCGGCTTGCCGGCCAGGTGTTTGTGGGCGTGGAACGTTGTGGGTGACGCGCGCTCGTGTTTGTCTCGTCGTTGCCCCGGGATACAAATTCGTCCCGACCGAGGAGAAAATAAAGGCAGCGCCGTTTTAAATCGTCGTCCGGGATGTGGCCTAGAGAGGGAGAGAGAGAGAGTTGCGTGTGGAGGAGAAGAGATCGGAAGGGACAAGCGGTCGCGCGTCGCTGGTCCTTCATACTCACGCCCTTCTTTTCTACCTTCTTTCGTTTACCCCCTCGGCGACAAACTCTCGCTGTGTGTTTACGTTCGCGACTGCTTCGCAAAGGGGACGCCGTAGGAAAACGCTCTTGCTGAGAAGAAAAGAGCGGAAAAAAAAGAGAAGGGCAGTGAATGTACACCGACATTTAGGGATGGACGCGAAGAATCACTTCCTTTTTTATTTATCCATGCTACCTTAGTGCATTTATTTTACTGACATATCCCAGTAGAGCGAATTCTCAGTGTTCCTACAGCCCTAAGCGTAATCTCGTGTGGTCTTAAGTTGGTAATTTATCTTGTAGTTATCTTTTCTGAGAATGTCCATCATGAAAATCTTTAGCCACTCGCAGTGCACTTTGCTCTAGTAGAACAAATTTGACCAAAAATTACATATACAATATCCTGATAGCCAAACTGCTCCCTTTGTCTCTTTTTTTCTTACTGTTATGCCCGTGCCACACGGCGACGGGAAATGACATTTGGTAGTGAAGTCATTCAGTTCCCGAATGACATTTTTTTGGTGCGGAGGTGCTACACTTCCAAAATGAATGACATTTGACTCGGATGATGTCGATCACACTATCTTCTGTAGTAAGAAATTGTAAAGTAGTAACAGAAAAATAAACGTGCGTTTACAAGCTACATAGACCTTCGAGAAGAATTAAATGTAGAAATAGGCATATTACAGCGGCGTCAGATTACGTTTGTTACTTTGTTTCACGACGTTGCAACCGACCGTGTAGCAACTTAAGCCAATGCTAGTCAGATCCGCAGCGTAAAAGAACAAAAAAAAAACAAAAAATGGCGTCTGTCACATTTATTTTACAGCTTCTACCAGCTGAAGAAAAGTTTTTAAGCACTTGCTCAAGTGATTACTGTAAATAAAAGACGCGAGAAGTTTCCTTCCAGTCGAACCAGGTCTCGTTTTATATAATTAATTCATTGGCTGGGCCGTCGAGAGTATGCGTTTCTCGGTCGCATGAGTTCTGGCGATGACATTAGGTGACGAATTGCATTTGGGCGATTGCCATTTCGTTCATCCGTGTGGCAGTGCGTGAATGACATTCAATCTGAAGGCATCGGGAGGTAAATGCCATTTTCTTTGCCCGTGTGACATAGGTATTACATTTTACGAACCAAAATAAGTGGATGAATTCATCTGCGCACGCTTACGAATTAAGTATTTGTCTACGGGTCGGCATTTCCCCAGCTTTAGGAACGATATATCGTGGTGGATTTCACCGCACAATCGAACGATTTGTTCGCCTCCGCAGTACAGTGGTCACGACGCTCGGATGCTGACTCGGAGGTTGCGGGTTCGATTCCGGCTTCGTCGGGGGAATTTCGATGAAGGCGAAATGCTAGAAGCCAGAGTACTGTGCAATGTCAGTGCGCGCTAGTGAATACCTGATCGTGGAAATGTCCGGAGACCTCCACTTCGGTGCGCCTCCGAATCGTGTCATCGTTTTGACACGTGTTAATACCGCATATTATTGTTGATAATGTCAGTAAAAGTTCGTCCCGTTCCCGCAATCATATTGTACGTACTGTTGGCACAAATATCTGACGCTTTCGCCATTCAGTACCACACTTTCCAGTTACTTGTTCGTTTGTTCCTTTTCTTTCGCTCAGTCACAAAGGGCCTCAAAAATTAAACGAAAAAAATATGAGAGCTTGCCGTGACAATGCCGCGAAACAGCAGCCCCGGCCCGGAAAGGTGGCGGCGGCGTCGTTACCATGGCGACCGTTTGCCTATGGGCGAACCTGTCTCGCTGTTTAAACTAAAGCGAATGACGCTGCCTGTTTGCTCGTTTCGCCACGGAAACATGTCGCTCGGCTTCGCCAGGCAAGAAGAAAGCCAAAACGAAAAGATTAAAAAAAAGCGATGAGACTAAAGTTGTAACACGCAAACTACGCCAACGCTCTTTTTTTTTCTTTCAACGAGGTGTACGCCTCTAAACAACGGCAAACGCTGCGTTCTTTGTTCGCAACTGTATCGGTCTGGTGTCGCTCTGTGCCGTCGTTCCCCTCCTGCTTGGAGCTTGCTTCCGAACGTGACTTCCATGGGAAACTGGCGTGACACCTGTGGACCTCAAACGCTCCGCTCTCTCGCTTCTTTGACGCGTTTACAGAATACAAAGACGTGGAATTTGCTTACGTTGGAGGAAAAAAATTCTCGCCTGAACGAGAGAATGCGTTTGTTTCCTACCACTACTATGTAAGGATCGTGTCGGATCGTGACAAAGCTCATCTTCGCGTGAAACTGGTGTTGTCCTAAACAGTTTCGAACAACAGATGCATCACCGATGACCTCTGCATCGTGTTTTGTTTCTTTTAATGTGAAAACTTGGGAACGTAAGTTGTGTTATAACCGGCTATCTCAGCAACAAAAAACTGATATTCTGTTACTACTACTACTACTACTACTACTACTACTACTACTACTACTACTACTAATAATAATAATAATAATAATAATAATAATAATAATAATAATAATAATAATAATAATAATAATAATAATGTAAGAAGAAGAAGAAGAAGAAGAAGAAGAAGAAGAAGAAGAAGGAGGAGGAGGAGGAGGAGGAGGAGGAGGAGGAGGAGGAGCAATGGTTTGAACTGGTTGGTAAACAGGGCTTTAATTTGGGCGACTTGGTACATTGTTAGCTGAAAAAAAGCACAGAAAAGACGAGGACACTGAAATACAGTACACTTGTGTGTATTGTGTTTCTGTGTTCTCATCTTTTTTTTGCGCCATTTTTTTCGAGCTAACATTGTCGGTAAGGCTTCATCGGTTTGTTTTTTTGTGTCTCCTCTTTTTTATGTTTTTGCGCTTTATCGCACATAAGCAGCATGCGTACATAAGATTGAAACGTATGAGGAATGTCTTTGCAACACGAGTTCATAACGCGTAGGGTGGTGTGTCCTGCTGGATTACCGCAGATAGAGCATATACAAGTATTATTCACGCAGTTGCAAGTGTAATGGTGAGGAGATAGATTAATGTCAGTTATGTTCCCCAAAATAATAACTAACCTAACACTTTTTTTTCGAAACCCTAACATTTTACTTTTGCTTATATGCATGTTTTTGAGGTGCTACATGGAATAAAGTATAGGCTTTCGGACCTCCAATTTGTATGAAGCGGTGAACTGTCTTGCGCTTTAAATATGGTTTACCTAGCAATCCTAGCTGAGCGTAGCGTTGTCTTCAAGGCTGGCTTAAGGAGTAACTAGAATGTTGCGATCATAAGGGTTCGCACATGCATATTAATGAGTGAGCATCTTCTTTCCTTAGTGTATTGGCTGCAGTGCTTTGAGCATTTATTCTTTAAAGTTGCAGAATGTGCGTCAGGACTGAGTGTGCTTTGGCAAAACGCACTTCATGACTTTGGTTCTCTTTACATCGTTCGTCAATACGTAGGCTCCAGACTAGAATTAGACAAATGTTCGCGGTCGCCAGTGCCTGCTCAGTTTGTATATCAAAAACGTTTTAGTTTGGGCGCAACATCGACGACACACCATTGAAGCAGAACCTCCGCGGAAGCTAGACATCTTTTGTCAAAAACAAAAAGAGAACTTACATTACCTGAGAATATGTAAATATGAGAGCCAGGAAGCAGTAGGGCTCACAGCTTTCTCCTCCTCCTGCAACCTAAAAAATTAAAATAAACGTAATTTTATCAATTTTATACACCAAACTCACGCAAGTTGTCAAACGCGACATACTACAGCCAATAGCGAGATAGAAGAACAAAAGTGGTTATGTTGGGCTTTGATGCCATGGCGCAAATTAAAACATACGCTAGCCATGGGGGGATTACTACGATTGCGGCGGCTCGTAGCATAACTACATCTTAAGTATCTGACGATACATAGAAAACAGCATTATATAAAATTGTTTCGTATACTGCAATAGAACAAAGTAAGAAAGGCGGGTGTGTGGTCACGTATGCGTGTTTTTTTATAGCTTGACAAAAGTTTTCCCGCTTCAAAGCTCCGATCGGGATTTATGGCGTAATTGACAACGCGTCCTTTGAGGCATGTTTTTCCGCCTCACAGTTTTCTGCCTAACTTATCCGCCACATCTGGCAACATTTATTGCATACGCTTCCTATGTTCTCAATACGTTATTGTTCAATACCTTACCATGTATCGCGTCGCTCTTCCTGTACCTCTAGTTGCATAAAGCTATGGTTTTATCTGAAATAACTATCGAGGCATGTTTAAAAAAAACTGTGAGGCGTCATATTAGCATTCGGGTTGTGCAGTGCAGCGCCAATAAACTTTCGTCCTCGGACTTAAGGGTCGCTTACTTACCTAATTATAACATCATGGCTTTTATGACGTTCACCTAATCCAATGATTACTAAGCGCTAGCAAGGTTTTACGGTAAGCATAACGGCACTTGCCTGTTCAGTGTGCCAGAGATGTCTAGGACAACGATTGTGGACGTGTTCTCTGGTTGAATTGAATTAAATTCAATGTATTTGCAGCTGAAGATCTAGAATTACCAAGCAATAAAAACTGCAAACAGCAGCCTGAGGTGAGCCTGGGCACATCAAAGACACGACAGCTTTGCAGCGAGCAAAGTGAAGATTAATGCATTTTAGTACGAACAAGCAGCACTAAAACAAACATTTTGTACCACGCGTACCAAACAAGGCTATTCAAACGAACACGGACGTCTTACACGAGTATACAGAAACTAGTATACACACGTTTGCGCTCTATTTTTTTTGCGTCTGATTTAATAGTCTCGGCAAGGACAACTGTAGAACTTGGTCGCCGTAGGTAGGTATTATTAGTGTTAACGTTCCACCGTGGGTGAGACGAAATGCAAGGCGTCGAGGCCCTGCTCCCCAGTATTGATTGACAAGCTTTTGCCGTGAGAGGAAAGCGTCCGGTGGCGTGCTTTTGTCGTGCGACCGTTCGACCGGACGCGCGGAAAGAAAGCGCCAGGTGCGATGTGGTGACGCCCACCGTCGCTTCACTTTTGTCTCATGCTTGGAAGATGTTTTATTTTTGTCAGGTGATGAGTGACAAACTTCGTTCTCGACGAAAAACGAACCTATGTAGATGACTTTCTTTGATTCTGTATACTGTTTTTTTTTTCTCGAGACGAATATAAGACTGCTTGGAGACGGCGATGTTCTCGCTATGGTTCCTGATTGGCTTGCTTTTTTTCTCTCTCTCCAAAATCTTGTTTTATTCGTTTAGATAAAGTGAAGCATAGTGAAAATAGATGAAAAGGTCTTGAAGATTTTTAAAGTTTATTTTCTTTATTAAAACAATAATGGCCAGTTGCATTCAAGAGGGAAGTGGGTCAAATAAAACGATAGAAAAACAAAAAAAAAAGAAAATGAAACGTTTCGCTACAAAAACAGGGATTGTACAGTTTTAGCCATATTAACAAAGGGAGATATCATGTTACTAGACGAGTGATAAACAAAGATAAAAAAGGAATTCTTGAACAGAGAGTGTAGCTGGAGCCAAAGTTTCAGCATGAGAGCTTGCATTTTTCAAGTCAGCAACCAACGAATACAAAACCACCTCTCGAAACATTGGCCCCAGGCACACACCGTGTTCAAGAATCTTTCAATACTCAATGCTCTATTTTCTGGTAGGGCCGAATTTTCAAAACTTCTATTTCGTAAGTGCATTCTCCCATTGGTCAGCCGGCTTCTCCTACAATATGTGCCGCATCGTGATTGGCTCTTGCGAATATTTATTCCGTAATAATTTCTCTTGAATACGGGCCCTGAACCTCCGCTTTTTCTAGAAGGAGGCTCCAGAGCACAAGGTTGTAGGGGGACCACTGTCAGTGCACGAGACAAGTAATACTAATATTGGGTTCAATATTAATGGTACCACGCAAAACCAGGTAGTCACAGCGATCGTGTAACAAAGTGCCGTGCTCTGCCGTTGGCGAAAATTTTGCGTTTTTAAGTTCGATGAAGTAACCTTCCTTTACCAGTCTTTGTGTTACTCCGTAATAATAGTGGTTAGGGTAGTTTAACGTCCCGATACTACGATATGACTACGAGAGACGCCATAGTGGAGTGCTCCGAAAATTTCTACCACCCAGGGTTCATTAACATGCACCTAAATCTTAGCGCACGAGCCCCTAGCAATTAACCTCCATTGAAAGTGGAGCCGCCGCGGTGTGGGTTTTCTCCCGCGACCTTCGGGTAGGCAGTCAAGTGTCATAACCACTTTAGCCCCGCGGGGTTCATTGCGACACTCCATGTGATGCTTGGCGTGACACTCCGTGTGATACTTCAACATCTCTGGTATTCCCATGTGTCACCTAACGCGTGGATATCCCAATGTAAAGGAGAATCCGTGAGACGCACTACATCGACTTGAGAAGGGAGGTAGCTGGCGCCACACTTGTGTCGTATGTCTTGTTTGTTCGTATTGACGACAAGACCGAAAAGAAACATATCATTCTTTTTTTTTTTTGTTCACGTAAATCGGCATCGTATATATCTCCAGCCTGGGCTTTCGCGATCACGAACGAGTCCCACGACTCGGTTCCGCTGTCGAAGCGTCGAGGGGTTTCCGGAGCGTCGCGCTTGAAGCGCCCTCGAGTGGCAGCCGGCAGCATTCTTGACGAACGCCGCACCACTCAACCTAGAGACCGTACACAAAAGTATATTGTGCATGTATTCCTCTCTTTCTGACAAGCCACGTACGTGCGTGTTGTCTTTACCTGAGGACACAAGTGTACTGCGGCGTAGCGTAACTCCTAAAGGTCCTGCGATTTCTTGCGTATTTTTTTTTTATTCCCGAGAAGTACTTCGCTTGCCCTAACAAGACCATCATTACGGGATTTTTCTTGCACCCCAGGGCAATGCGTGAGGTGAACGCGTGCATCGATGACTGACGTAAAGAATGCTATTTGTATAGACAAATAAACAGAGTATGCAAGTTCGGAGAAGAAAAATAAGGGGCATGTAGTCGCTCGTAGTGCCAGGCCTTTGAGCGAATGCTGCTTCGGAGGGGGCCGCGGCCACGACACTGTATTTTTTTTACGCGCCCTTAGCAGCGTTCGCTTTTTTTCTTATTGCTATGTCACAAATGTGGCCCGACCGAACGGTAACTGGCGCGTCGGCTTTTATTTCTTCGCCGTAACCTACGCAGACAAGGGATTGGCTTGAAGAAAAGAAATAGAAAACAATCGCGCCAGTTACGTCTGTTGAGAATGGGTGCCGTCCTTCAATTTTCTTTTCAGTCGCAAGAGCCAGTCTTCGCAGGTAGTGTTCCTACGTAGGGTAACCATGATATATCAAAAGCAGGTGAAAGTAGAGAATTAACGCAGCAAACGCATGTAAAAGTGACGATGCGTACTCGCGCACCTGGGCAAGTCTTCACTGGCAGCTTCCAGGTACTCTGTATTCAGTAAATACGGGATTTGTTCAGATCAAGGTGAGGGGTGAGGTTTGGACACCAGAACGTTGGGGTGTGTGCATTAGTGCCTGTTTGTAAAGTGGTATAAGGGTCATTAGTCTGAATTTTTTTGTCTTTTTTTTAGGTAGGGGGTGAAAGTTTGATAGTGTTACGGGTGTACGGAGGGGGTCTGCGTATACATTTCAGAGGCCACTGCCATTGATATGTGAGTAAAAGCCATGGCTCAACATTTTTTTTCACAGCTGGACACGTAGGTAAGCGCGTAGACGGTCGTGTCGTAGAAAGCTGTCCGGTGATATTTTCGCGTTACACAGTTATCCGCGCGCTGGTAAAGCTTCTCTGTATTCCCCAACGAGGGCAGCACTATACCTGGCCCCTGAAAAGCGAACGTAGAAGGAAGAAACGCAACAGTATATATCAGTGTCTGGGCTTTACAAGCTTAACGCTTTGCGCTTGTGTATCTACACAAGATTCAGGAAGCAATAAAAAAAAAAACTTGAAGCGTACGAACCATTGAGGTCCAGATATAGAGCGAAGGGCAGGACAAGTATGGAGTCGGGGTGGGTGGGTGGCTCCATCTGGCGCCGCTGTGGCGCCGGCATCGGCGGCCAATTTGCCGCTGGAGAAGAAGAAGAGTGAGGCTCATATGTGAGGGGGTTGCAGAGGACGCGAAGCAAGAAAGGCTCGGCAGGAGGGGAGGCCCGAAGCGGCCCCTGGGGCCACCTTAATAAAAGTTGATGTGATGGATGGCGCTTTGATGGACACGGCTGGCGGAGAAACAGCGTGTGCTGCAAACCATTGGTGGAGAGGGGAAAGGGGGAAGGGGAGGGTTGAGGACAAGCTACGAACTGGAGACTGTACGCCGAGCTCCCGCCATGCCGGCTGGTCACTCGCCGTCCCTCAGAGCCAAATCGCGTCGTGGTTTTCGCGCCCATCGTTTCTTTTTTCCCAAGGAGCGCCGTTTCGTTACAAAGGACAGTTCGCGAGAGTCGGGGCCTTTACAAGACCGGGAAGCTTGTTATTCCGGGCAGAAGAACGTCGCAGCAAAAAGATCCGGGCTATGACGCAGTTTTCTTTGAGTGACTTTTACAGACAAAAAACTTAGAAGTGTGCCGCCAGCTCTCCTCTGCGCTCCGCGAGACAGAACTGGTGGCGAACAGTCTTACCTCGATAGCGCAAAGTGGCCATCAACATTTCGCGACGGAGGCGACAGACAGGCTTGCCTAAACGTCATCAAAGCAGGGCGATTCAGTTTGTTTAGGCTGAAATCTGGTCGTAGAAGCGCTTGCTGATCGGGACGGGTTGACCTGACCTTTGTCTCGGCATGGTCATGTCAAATTCATGTAAACGATAGTCAAACGAGGTCGTTAGTCACCGCGACATTGTTGCTGTTACATCGGTTGGCATACTTTATTACATCTGCCTGTGTTGCCTTTAACCGCACCACTCTCACAATTACCTGCCTTTCTTATGTTTTGTCTCTCTTTTTACACATGGTTTAAAAACGAAGATTGTGGATACATTGGACTCCTTTCACCTGTGCATTTTGAGACTGCTGCATAACACTATAGCACATCATTAATATCAGGAAGACAACAGTCGACAGACTATAATAAGTAATAAAGCTCAAGCATCTGATCCCAGAAGGCCATCATCGATGCAGTTAAGTAGCACTTGCACTTCACTGTTTTCCATTTCGTTAAAGAAGACACCCGCAATTGAAGGAAGTAAACGCTAGAACATCACGTGATGTCACGTGGTAAATAGCCTTATACATCAAGAGAACTTTAGATTATGGAAGTATAGATCACGAATACGTGACATCCCTCGCCGTTCACGAGACACCCATTAGGTTAACGCCGTGTTGTGTCGTCGTGCCTATTCTGTTGCCCCATATTTAACCAGCGCTACCATTAAAAAAGAATGCAATACCAACAAGCCCACATAGACACCCTTAACGCCAAAGCACATGGCGAAATTATGACCGTATTATGCGCTAAAGGTCCTCCACGGCCTGCCGTCATCACCCCACTGAACCCGAATCAATATTGACTCACCTTAGACGTTTTGCGAAAGGCCTTAAGCACTGCATATAAATAAATTTTGAATTATTTGACTCTACCGCAGCAAGACGACGTACCAATATGCAAGGACCAAATAGGAAGTAATTAAATACATAAATATTGATAAAGCAAATAGGCAACACATTTTGGTTGACGTAACGGTGTAAATAAGGAGTAAAGTGACAGGCATGACCTAACAGGGAGTAATAGGTGAACGGGATTTGCTGGACATATCCACTGAAGAGTACAGTACGCCTGTCTAAGCAACAATATTGAAGGCGATTACATTAACAATCGGGAGGTAGTACACTGAGGGAAGTGCGAAGTGCACGAAGTGCGACGTACACAACGTAGAACTAGAAGACGTAAAAGAAACAAAAAAGTAAATGAGAACGAGTGCGCAGTGCATCGAGTAGTACGCGCGACGTAAAGTAGCGTCTTCCCTACACACCCTTAGCGTGTGTTGCGCTCCTCCCTTCGCATTTCTTCGACACCGCACTAGGCCCACGTACGTTGCGCTCCAGATTGCTCCCCATCCTCCGTGTTACGTCCCGTCCTCCTCGACTCGGGAGGGAAGCGAATACGTCAGCGACAGCTGTGCTCCCATCCCAGTCTTTGCGGTGTCGGACGAGAGAGGCCGCCGACGTAGACCGCCTACGCCTTCCGCCGTACCTTGGGTGGCTGGAGGAGGGCGGCTGCAGCCTCCTTCACCACGCGTCAAATGTCGGGGGCTTTTGCCTCTACTTACTACGTACGTCTAGCACTTCGCCTCTCCTTATTGTACGCTTCTAGCACTCCTTTTCTATATGTTCTTTTTATCGCACACTATAGAGTGTGCGTGCCCTCTCAACAATCCACCTTGCAACACGGTTCTGAACAAGACAGTGGAGCAGCCGAGAGTGGAGCTTCTGCCTTTTTTACAGAGTTGGGAGTCGTCGAGGACAGAAGTACACGCTTGCGGGGATGGACACGCATATATATATATATATATATATATATATATATATATATATATATATATATATATATATATATATATATATATATATATATATATATATATATATATATATATATATATATATATATATATATATATATATATATATATAGAGAGAGAGAGAGAGAGAGAGAGAGAGAGAGAGAGAGAGAAGTAAATGCCCCCGAATACTAGTCTCTCCATGGCCTCCTGTAGTACCGCGTTGAAAAGTGTAGAATGATGAATAAATATAAGCCTCCTACCACTGAAGGAATGGAAAATTTAACAGGGTGGCAGAACTGAAGCTGCGTGCAGTGGCTGCTGTCTCGTAGAGCAACATAGAAACGAGGGAGGGTGGGTATATGTGTATTCTAAGTGAAAGAAAGGGGGGAGGGGCGTGTTGCCGTAAGGTTGCTCATCGAGTAGCGAGAAAGTTTAAAACTGCCCGAAAGATGGCGTGTTGCTTATAAAGGGGGGAGGGTTGGCAGGTGGGACTTTTGAGTGACAGCGTTGTGGTCGAGGACACGCAATGGTGGGGAGACTTCAGAAAAAGAGAGAAGAGGAAGCGTGAGTTTAATTTTGTGTTTTTTGTTTGCTTTAAGAGACACTTCTTTCATTTTTTGTTTCCGCTTGTATCTTCTAAATACATGGTTCCTGACACTGTTTGACGAAGGCTGGTGCGGACCGCACTTGCATATATTTGCGCCTCGAGGTTGACTCGGTTGAGGATAAACGGGCGCTTTACGACAGCTTAGGTGCTCCTATATTTTTTTTTCATGTCAAGAACAAGAATAGACCGAAAGAGACGGCTTTAGGAGCAATGTAACTTCAAGGAACTTGAAACAGCAAAAGAAATTCAACCACTTGCAGGCCATAAAATTCCTCACAAAGTGCAACCTTAATGATGATGATGATTAAGATGATTGGTACAGTAGTCGTATAATTGTTTCAAGCATCTTCGTCATCATCACTTTGCTTTACTTTATTGTTTTGTTCCCTTCCTTCTCTGGCACGTGACCTTCGTGACATCTTCTACTACTAATACTTCGACATACTCAGTGACGATGGCGCAGGGAAGTATGTATGCGCTATGTATGTATGTATGTTATGTATGTATGTATGTATGTATGTATGTATGTATGTATGTATGTATGTATGTATGTATGTATGTATGTATGTATGTATGTAGTATGTATGTATGTATGTATGTATGTATGTATGTATGTATGTATGTATGTATGTATGTATGTATGTATGTATGTATGTATGTATGTATGTGTGTGTGTGTGTGTGTGTGTATGTATGTATGTATGTATGTATGTATGTATGTATGTATGTTGTATGTATGTATGTATGTATGTATGTATGTATGTATGTATGTATGTATGTATGTATGTATGTATGTATGATGTATGTATGTATGTTTTTGTATGCATGCATGTATGTATGTGTGTTTTTGCCTGGGGGTGAATGTATGTATCAAACTTTTCCATGGCTTGTCGGGGGGTGACTCGGATTAGATTTGTTCAGGGCTAAAACACTGTACTGCTACTTCTTGTATAACAATCCGGAGCGCTGCTTTAGGATTAGTGAACCCCGAAGGGCATAAGGAAAGGCATCAAGACAACACGTGGCTGGCATGTCGGGTGTCGCCCTCGCTTTCTTTGTTATCTTTCATTCGAAGGGCAGTAGCGTTGGGCAACAGCTGCGGGCGACCTCTTGGCCGACGGCGTCTGCTTCGTATAAAGCACTGGTTCCACCTCCAAGGGCAGACACGGTGCACATCTGATGACTCGTTTCCGCTAATAACTTGCTGTCCATCTTCATCACACCTTAGAAGTGTACGTCGTTGCCGTTGGGGGCAGTGCGAACACTGGGCAGGCACATTGTCCCTCGCCCAGCCAACAGATGCGTAGTCGCATCTGTATTAGCACCAGTCGGGTAGATAACAAGAGTGGATAAGAACACAACGCTCTCTATGCTTTCCCTTGAACTATTTGTTTGTTCGATTAGTTTGGTATAACTAGGGATAATTTGTCACAAACCCGGAAGGAACACTCGGCACTATTTTCAAGCGTTCTTAAATCCAGTCTACTTTATAATGTAAAATAGGGCGGATGCACAGAGCACTTGTGTTCAAAAGGCGGTAGAAGAGAATGTGGAGGGAAGCGATTGCTATAGCTTTGCGCGTGTGTGTTTGAGTATGCGTGTGTGTGAGCGTGTGTGCATTCATGCGTGCGTTCGCGCAATGTGTCGTACATGGTATTGTCCTTCCGCGCTGTGAAAGCAACTGAGCAAGCTGAATAAATACTCACCCACCTACGACTTCTTGTTGTGCTTGGCGCTGCTTTTATAAGGGTAATCATCATATCTCTATTACGCACTTTTTTTTATGCATCCTCTATTTTGCTCTCGGTATGTAGGCACTGAAATATGCAAACGCGAATGAATTCTCCCTCGGTATAGGAACTAAAAGGTAAACTGAAACTAAAAGGTGGACTAAAATCACAACACGAAGAAAAGCTACGCACGCAAAATCGATGAACAAACTGCAAAAAAAAAAAACAACAAGAAAGCTGAATGATTCGGAAGCTTCGAGCGACACGGAGAAAAAGACGAGGCACGATGCGGCAGTGGCATGAAGCTACGGTAAGCGCCCCGGTGCTATACGGTCTTGATGGGAAGTCCCCGGGTCCTCACTAAAGGGACGCTTAACGCTGGCGCAGTGCGCGCCGGCCCCACTTGCCGAGCGTGGTGGAGACGCTAATTTAGGCCGACGACCTGCTCTCGTCTCGCAAGCATAGATGGCTGGCGTATACACGATGGTGGCATATGCGTCGAGACAGGCCATCTCGCCCAGCTACCCGTGCTTAGAGAGGCTCGCATATGCATGTCATGCATGGTGTTCCAGAAAGAGAGAGAGATCGCACCGGTGTATTACAGGGCGTCGTCATTGGCTTGGCATCTTGGCTTCACGGGGAAGTGCCCTGAGGCAGTCTTGTATGTACGGCGAACGCTGTGGTCGTTGAGCACGTGCAAACGACCGCGAAGTGGGTGCTGCGGCACGTGCCCCTGATGTCTCTGCCGTGCGCGATTTGCGTCGCATTTAGTGCTCGATCATCTCGGATCTTTCTTTTCCAGTACTTGATCGTCTTCATCGTTCACTGATATCTTCTTACATTCTCGGTGATTTGCCGTAACAGTGCTAGAGACTGCTTTTTCGGGGTTGGTTGACAGGCTGCCGGAGCGACTTGAGCTGTACACTTGTTTGGCATTCTTTAGTTGAGAACGTAAATGTCGCGTTCTTCCAACCTTATTGTTTTGGTTTATTTGGTGGGACACGTATGTTGTATAGATAAGAAACAGTGTTTCTTACATTTCCCTCGTGAATAATAGTGTCTAACTGGAACTTAAAGAATAATCATGACCACCTCGGGTTTTTCAACATCAACAATCCTGATTAAACGGGTGTTTTTGCATTTCATCTCATCGAAATGCAACGCCGTGGCCGAGATTGTGACCAGCGTTCTTGAGGTTTCGAGTCCGACATATTGTAGTATATTGTAGTAGTAGTAGTAGTAGTAGTAGCAGTAGTAGTAGTAGTAGTAGTAGTAGTAGTAGTAGTAGTAGTAGTAGTAGTAGTAGTAGTAGTAGTAGTAGTAGTAGTAGTAGGGACAACGTCTTGATCAATTATAGATGCGCTTCTTCATACCGCAGACTTCCTCAACTCGCGGCAGGTGACCTGAAAAAACAGTCCTGGGAATCGGCTAAAACTGCCAGATTATTAACTGCAGAAAACGTAGACGTTTGTCATGGATTTCGCGGTGACTAACCGCCACCTAAACTTCGCGTGAACTCCTAATTCTCTTAGTGTGGCAAGTGTGCGGCATTAGAAGTTTTTGAGTGAGGTTCGAAATGCTTTTTGTTAGCGTTTGTTTCTCGCCGTCGCGCATGCATCGTACGCTACCCAAGTTAAGTTACGAAAGTAGCTTATGGTACCCAATGAAGCTAACTCTACGAACTCTATTCTAAAACCGTCTTCTATGTCTCGTCCTTGTCATTGAGCGCAACCAATCAACGGCAGCCGCTTGAAGGACGCGCACACGAAGTTAAAGGAACTTAGGGACCAAGTCCTAGCTCTCTCTTCCATCCGCACTTCATACTTTCTCAGCCTTGCTTACTCTACAAAACCGTACAGCCTCTATAGTGCACCAAGTGGCGAAACGTCTGAAGACAACTGTGAGCTCGCGCTGTTCTCTTTTCGAGCCGGCGGAAGGAGGCAGACAAATGGGTTCGCATCCGCCTCCGAGAGTCACGACACTGTGCCATCTGCCACTCAGACGATGAAAAGAACGAGGAAGGAGAAAGAGTGTAAGATAAACGTGCTAAGAGATGAGGTGGGGACAAAAAAAAGTCGACGACTTCCCGTTTTTGTTTTCCCTATCACTTTCCGCGCGTTTTTTCCTCGCCCAACTCTTCTTCACTCGCCGAACCTTCCCCAACTTCCCTAAAGGCAAACGAGAACCCGCTGAACGCCGCCCGCTTCATTTGTCGTCTTTTGTTGGCTTCTTCCTTTTTTCCCCGCTGGACCAAGCCGAGAACAGGGTGCGACATTGGCGCGATCGCAAACACGAGCGCGTGGCTAATCTGCGTGCGCTCGCGTCAAAGGGTTCCAATGCCTCCCCCTTACCTTCTTCGCGCCTTTATATAGGGGAGACGGGGATGCGCGCGTGTCCCCAACCGCTTTAATGCAACAAAAGGTGGGGAATACTCCCCGTCCCTCTGATCTGGGCGACGTCTCACTTTGTAAATTCCCTCCCCGCATTCTTGCTTCTGCCAGATCAACACCTCCCAATTTTTTTTCTTGGGGATGTAGGGATCCCTTCCGCGTGACATCTCCCCACCACACCACTAGTTTTGCTACCCGTTTCTGTCGCTTGCTTGCGTTTTCCATTCAATCCTTTGCTTCCTTCGCTTCCCGCGTACGTTATTGTCCGAAGATTTTTTATTTAAGGAATCTGTTATCCCTCATTTCCTTTTTTGAATGACATGTTCTTTTTTCTTTGTTTTCATTGTTCTGGAGCGACGGAATTTTCGTCACGTGTCGCCTTTTGCATAGTCTTGCTCATGAGTTTGTTTTCATCTGTCTTTTTTCGCTCACAGCTCTAAGCTGCATGTCTAAATCTTTAGATTCCTTTGTTCTCACAAACCGCGACATAAAAACGCGGCACGGGTTAGAAAGGGAAGATATGGTTGGGAGGGATGCTGCTTCTTGAAACACACTCCTTTTTTTACTCAGAGGCTGGCAGGACGTTGAATTTTAGTTTCTCGCATTTTCGTTTTTATCTCCTGTCTTGAATCAAAACAGGAACAAGACAGACGTCGGCACTGTCCTTTTTCAGCGATCCAGCTTATAAGGAATGGGGTCCGTCTTGCGAAGCGTTCTGCGCGTCGCACTTTGTCATTTTCTCGGGAAGTCGTATGACTCCGGTTTCTCGGTCTAAAAAGAAGTGTCCCAAAAGCTTTAAAAAGTAAATGAATAAAAATAAAGCAACGCGGATGGAACGACTCGGCTTTTCCACTTCGTGCGTTTCTCGAGCTTACTGCTTCCTCTCTTGTGTGTGCAGAGCTGTTACTTTTCTTGACTTTCGTTTTTTTCCCCCTCCGTATGCGTCGATCACTGAAGGAAGACAGACACATTTTCGGGCCGCGTTTGCGCGATTGCGAAATGGGAAGGCGCGATAGAGGGGAAGTGTATCGGGTTATGACAGGCCGGTGCTCCTGTTGACGGGACGCTGGCATCGGCAGCTTCGCTTTGCCCGGACGCTCCGCTTGGGTTTGACTGTGTTTGCGATTTGTTTTGGCCGCGTGCGTGACAAAGGAGGAGGGGCAGCGAGGGAAGTTTAGTTCGTTGGTTTTTCAGATAGACAGATGAAAAAAAAGTGAGTTAGGGAGAAGATGCGTTACCGGTTGAGTATCTCCTTTTTTTAAGGCTGCATTGGAAAGAGAACAGTCGTGATGTGAACAAGACGAGGTACTGAAGATATGGGCAAGGTGTTGCGATGAAATGAGGTGAATGCGTGGGTAAAAAAACACTGATTGTGCGCGCGCGCGGTGTGTCCGTGTGTGTCCGTGTGTCCGTGTCCGTGTGTGTGTCCGTGTGTGTGTCCGTGTGTGTGTCCGTGTGTGTGTCCGTGTGTCCGTGTGTGTGTGTGTGTGTGTGCGTGCGTGCGTGCGTGCGCGCGCGCGTGTGTGTGTGTGTGTGTGTGAAAGAGATAGAGAGAGCGAGAGAGAGACGACGGAGAAGAATAAGTTAGTGAGAGGGTTAAAACTGGCGTGAGCTGACGCAAACGGTGTGAGAAATGACATGACAGCTTCTTAGGTACGAGTTTTCGATCTGCCGTTGCCGCAGGCATTTCCCGCGGGATTTAGACAAGCACGCGCGCGAGGACGTGTAGTGCTCTCACACACTCCAAAAAAAGAAGAAAAGTTTGAGCTTCCTCCCCTTTTCTGTGGCTCCAGCAATCGTGATGCGCGAGTCTGCCTGGAGGTGTAGTCGACGTATGCATGCAAAGAGGTAAATTGATTTCTGGCGTCACGCTGAAATAGGTGGGTAAAAACAGATTGCAGCTTCGTTGTGCCAGCGTCTCTCCGCAATTCCGCGTCCGGGGCTTCGGCAGGCAATGGAAGTGTTTTCTGCCAGCGGGGCTCTCTGTGCAAGGAGTGACTAAATAATTGGGGGGAAAAAGTGATCACAACAGAGTGGCTAGCTTTAACCATACATCTTTTTTCTTTTTTGGTTATCACGAGTTTACATTCATGCTTGCTGTATTGTGTCCTTTAGAATCAATTGTGTGTGTGTGTGTGTGCGTGTGCGTGTGCGTGTGCGTGTGCGTGTGTGTGTGCGTGCGTGCGTGCGTGTGTGTGTGTGTGTGTGTGTGTGTGTGTGTGTGTGTGTGTGTTGCTCGAAGGTATGATGCAATATTAGGAGTCGGCCGAAGGTTATAACGAGTGTGCGTGAAACGGATTTTGGCTGATTGTTTCGTGTTTGAAACCAATCTAAAAAAAAGCAAACTCACGTTTACACAACTTGTTCACTTAAAAGATGTCCTAATGTAAGCGTTACGCATACGACTGTAAAGAGAAACGGGAGATGAAATGTGAAATTTCGGTATACTTGGTTTAAAGACGATGCCACAAGGAATCGCACATGAAATTTGTGTAGAGCTTTATATTGTTGAGAAAAAAACAGGCATGCACGGAACGTGCAGCACATTCACGGGAAAAGCTGGGAGAGCGGTCTTTCAGAGCCCTTTCAGACATTGTTGTTGTTGTTGTTGTTCTCCTATCGTTAGTGGCGCATACCCACTGTGGGGGATTGGCCACTTCAGACATTCTTTGGGTAACTGCCACAAGCACACTTGCTGGGTACCCACTACACCATAAATGGTCATAACGTTTGTGTATTAGACTGACATTCACTATGCTATCCTTCGTAATTTTTTCGAAGAAGCGTGGTGTTCACCACACATTTGCGACGATGAATTAGGCCTGAAGTAGGAATGCGCTAAGCTAAAAGGTGACCAAGAAAAAGCTATTGTAGTGGGTTGAGGCATTGGGTGACCCACTCGTTACGCAATTCGCATTGTGCGATGCCTGGTTGTTCCTAAGCTGTTCTAAAACGCTTTATTACTCATGCTAACGTGATCACTTTTACGACATTCAAGCCTGCCTAAGGCAATTTTGCAACAAAATTTTCATTATTTTATTTTATTTTTATAATTTTCGTTTTTGTTTTTTATTACGAAGACAATTGTCTTTTGTAAAAAAATCTTTATGGATTTCCTTCTAGCTTTGAGGTACATACGTCGAAATTTTTCATTTCGTGACACTCGCTCCACCTTGCGGAATCCGGCGAAACTGATTTGCAAGTTACAGCGAAATGTGAATCGCTTTTTTCAAGTAGATTATAAGAACGTTTTAGCATATTTCATTTTTTTTTGTTTTAAAATGCGCCTAGGAAGACGAAATAAAGAGTGGCTTATAACTTGACATTGAAATATTGTATTTCGATCTTGCCATTCAGGGCGACGAGAAAAAAGAAAGGTAAATGGCAAACGTTAGGAGCCTTATTACTGTGCGATTATCGCGATTTCGCGGGCTTGCCTCGCGGAATCGCGAAAGGATCGAGACATTCCGCGAAGAAGAGAAAGTAACAGTGTAGCGTTGTATTTTTACGCTTGCTCTTCACTCCGATATAACTTTCTTGGCATTGCGAGAAAAAAAAATAATGATAAAAAAGAAACAAGAAAACCGAACGCTTTTTTAGTGATTCCGTGTTTTGTTGTACGGCCCAAGGCTTCAGTCAATTTAGGGGATAATGACGAGTGTCCATTGTTTTTATCTCCGCTACAAACGCCAATTAAGCGCCCACGGGTTACGCCTGCGCAGCGCAAGCCACGCTGGGCTCTTTGCCATTGCGGTGCCAAACCTGGCTTCGCACTCTAGGATATTTTTTGTTCCTCCGAATCTCCCTTCGCTTATCGCGACCCCGGCGTTTCTTTTTATTTTATTGTGTTTGTTTTACGTGAGAGCTGTGTGAGGGAGGACGGGGCGTTTTCTATTCAAACTAATATTCAAGGCCCTCTTGTTAGCATCTCTTTCTCTCTTTCTCTAAAATTTCTGACTTAGCTATCCCGTTAACCTTCGCGTTGTGCCTGTTGTCGCGCACTTACTACATTAGTGTGTTCCTTTCCTTTTTATCCAAGTCCTTCATCTCGCATCTCTCTCTCTCTCTATCTATTCTACTTTTTTATTCACTCATCGCTAGATCTTACCGCTCCTGGCCGAAACAATAAGCAAGGAGGAGAAAGTGGAGGCCAATGCGGTTTTATTGTTCTTCTTTTTCTTTACGAACCCTACCCACAGCCACCCCGATTTTGCTCGGAGCCTCCGCACCGCGGCGCTGCGCTCCGTAGCGGTGCTTAAGGTTAGCAAAGCGAGCGGGACAACCGGAAATCTTTGGGTACGCTCGTGTCCGATAAGCGCTCATTGTGCGGGCCCGCCATCCTCGCCACACCGAGACACCAGGCCTCTCCTCCTCGCTCCCTGCATAAGCTGCGCCTTTCTTTTGCGCTCCGCGTCCCTTTTAATGACGCCTCGGGGTTCATTTTTGCGTCCTACCCCCCCCCCCCCTTTCCTCCGCTTTTGCGGCTTTATTCCCCAGGCTTCGGCGTACCGGCGGCAGCACCTTTAATGACATCATTTGTTGAGACAGCGGCGAGCGAGGTTCAAAAACTGAAGCCTTACCAACCCCTCCCGGGGAGCGCGGTTTCCTGATACAACCTAATGACCGTTGCGGCGTCGCCCCCTTGCACGAGCAGAGGTTGACGAAAAGGCTAGGCATTATCTATTTATTTCCTCATTTTCCTCTTTTTTCTATTTCTCTTGGCCAGCACTGGACGTTCCTCCTAACCTTATATGTTCGAACCTTTGTTCGCAATACCGCCCGCTTCTACGGTTTAATTCTTAATTTTCGTTTATGCCGAGTTTGGCTTTGGCGCGTAGCTCGCGAGCACTGCGGTGTAGCATTGTGGCGGGGTTTGTCGACGCTTGGGCGATTTATTGCCGGAAATCGCTAGCGCGCGGACTTCAGGATCCTCACGACTAAGGGCTGGGAAAGCATGTGACATCACAACTGCCCTCTGAAATATTGCGAATTAGCACCCCCCGACCTGTCTGGCTTGTGGTTTCTAGCGCGTCTCTCCAATCACTTCCGGTGATTTGCCGCTTCTGCTCGTCTGAAAAAAAAAAAATCTAAACGGACAAGTTTGTTTGTAAGTATCGCGCTACCAGAACGCTTGTTTTTCCTTTCGCTATCGTTGTTTTGTTAGAGCACAAGCGCAATGACGTGCCCTGACTCAGGAAGCCTGTGGCATCGTTCGGAAGTCTCGGAGCACTGTGTGTGGTACGAAGGAGTGGCAACGTACGTGCATACATACATACGTGCATACATACATACATACATACATACATACATACATACATACATACATACATACATACATACATACATACATACATACATACATACATACATACATACATACATACATACATACATACATACATACATACATACATACATACATACGTACATACATACATACATACATACATACATACATACATACATACATACATACGTACGTACGTACGTACGTACGTACATACATACATACATACATACATACATACATTACATACATACAGACATACATACATACATACATACATACATACATACATACATACATACATACATACATACATACATACATACATACATACATACATACATACATACATACATACATACATACATACATACATACATACATACATACATACATACATACATACATATTGTTGAAGAGCTCTGACCATACTAATAGCAGTGTTATGAAGCTGAGCAAAGTTCAGTGCTGGTACTGGTGTAAATACGATATTTAAACGCATACGTATATACATAGAGGCGCGAATGTTGAGTGTGCGAGGCCAAGCTTTGGCAACTCAAGCAAACCGTAGCCAGCACTACTCAACGTTACTTAACGTTTAAGAAAACTAGCCAGTAGTAAGCCGAAAATGGGCAGCATTAAGCAACATTTAGCCTGCGCGCCGAGAGACTATCAGCTACTGCTTCCTAATGGTGGTTTACTTAAGACTGAACTAATCTTTTTCAGCGTATTTCGTCCTTATAGTAGTCTTGTAGGACAGCTCTTATATCTCATTTTGTTTCACTGTATAGTGCTTTCGTCTACACTTGTATAGTCCTGGAAATGATCTACTTATGCTTTCAAAACTTGTTTTAGGAACCAGCACTTTTATTTGATTTTAGCTAAAGGCTTTCAACTTAAAAAAAAAACGCTTGCGTCAACTACTGCGTAAATGAACAGTTCAGGCTTAGTTCGACTCAAATCGTTCTTCTGTGGGTTCGATCCAGCGCTCGGCAACTGCGTCGCTTACACGACCCTCGGTTCCTTCTCACTGTGAGCATCGAAGCACTGACATCGCCACCGTGACAATGCGTGGTCGTCTATATGGTCCGTGCGACAACGACGCTCGTTGTCCAGCCCACGGCGTGTACCGTGTGTCCGTAATGGTGTGCAGAGCCGTGTCTCGGACGACGTCCTTTCCCACTGAAGACGCAGCGAGACGAGGCGAGAACAACAGTAAGCGGCGGCCGGTGGGCGCCAGCGTTAAAGACGCCGAGAACCGGATGGCTCCATTGTGTTGCTGGCCCGGCGTTATTCAGGAGACGGGACCACGTATAGCTGTGCTTCGCGCGAAACGGTCCCGTTTGTTTCGCCTCCACTATAGTCGGTAGGCGCCGACAGCGTCTACTGTCATTTTGGTGTGTGGGTACGTGTGAGCGTGTTTGCCTGTGTTGCGGGGTAAACAACAGGATTGTATATGCGTGTGATTGCCTGTTCTCGAGTTTGGGCGGTGCGTGATGCTTATTGCGAGTGTTTGTACGTGTGTGTTGCCGGACAAACGAGATCGCAATTGCGTGTGGTAGTCTGTTCTTGAGTCTTGGCTGTGAGTGAGCCTGTTGCGAGTGTATTGTTGCTGCTGCTTCAAAGAAAAAGGATAACGAAAAAGCGTTGTATGCGCTAAAGAATCTGATGGACCTAGTGCGAGAATGATCGTCGCATGAACAAAAATCTTTTTTTCCTTCGCGGTGGTAGCTGTTACCTCGGATGATGTCGCTTCTGTCGCGCAACAATAGGGGAGGTACGATCACTTCAGCCGCATGTTAGAAATACAGATACGCAGACTTGGAAGAGGAGAGCGCGAAGAAAAGAGCGACCACGTGTGAGTCAATTTAAGTGAACGACTTCCCATTGGAGTCTCAAGAAGAGTCACTTTATTAAGTGCCCCTCTCAATGATCGACAAAGCGGTGCCGATTTGTGATGGAAAGATCAAAATTGAATGGCACAACTGGAAAAGGATGGCGCTCGGCTCTACGCCGCGTCGCCGGTCGCCAAAGGTAATCGGCGTCAGCCTAAGTAGCGATTGACTGGGTGCTATGAAGCTTATTTGAGTCGCTGGTTTGTTGATCTCGAGAAATCGAGAGCGTACGCGTGTCTGTTTGGGATTTTTTTTGTGGTTTTTTGTTTTCATTTTTCCATTTAGAGAGCATGCGCATAGCATGCCGTTCGTATAATTGAGTTATGCTCTACAAATTACATTAAAGTTACCGCAGCCCCGTTTATTTGCGTTATTTTATTCTTCAGAGATCCGTTTAAAACGACTTGTTAGGAAAGTGCTTATTGAACGCCTCTTCTTTTCGTATCACTGGAAAAGAAAAGGGGTTGTTGTTTTTTACAGTGTGAGACAAAAAAAAATTGTTGTCTGCATCTTTTGTGTGAGTACTAACTTACCTACCAAGTAACTATATTGGAAGAGACTAGTTAAATCTCTTGTGGAGAATCGTGCGTTCCACGACTCTCGAACGAGAGTATAATGAATTTGAAAGACAGTTCATGTGCCCCTCTAGAAAGAGTCATAAATGTGACTAATTAGGACTTACAAAAGGCACAGAAAACGCTTTTCCTTGCTTAGAATGTATTAATATATCAAAGGCGTCCGCGGTTTTCTAAATAAGAATTGAAAGACGAATGGATGTACCCAAATTCAAGGAATGACTAAATAATCATAGAACTAAAATTATGTTTGTAAAAGCAAGTCGAAAACTAAACAACAAACTGTAAGAAGCAAGTCCTTCTCTGGTAGAAACGGAAATGCACGATGCGCATATTTTGACAGGAAAACAACATTGGTGCGAGGCCCGAAATTTTTACGCGAAAGTTGAAATAGAAGAAAACGACCGCGATGTGATCGGGACAGTCGGAAGAGAATGTTCTTTTTCTCTACTTACTTCGGGGGCATTTCATTCGAGTGTTGTTGTTTCTTTAGTCATTCTTCATCTGCCATTTTCTTCATACGCCCTATCACAGCCTACACATATGTTTGTCTAAAAAAAAAAAATTCAACTATGTCTGTCTTCACATAAGCGCTCTTCGAAACGGTGGATGAACATTGTTTTGTGGAAAGTTTTCGCGCGATATTGCTTCTTTTTGTGCACAGTGTTTCATTTTGGCCTACCGTGGTATGAACTATAGGAATACATACAACGAGGAAAAAAAATAAAATCCGTAGCTCGACTGGGCAGATGGAAGTAAAGGGAAACTGACAAATTCGCTAAGGAAGATAACGCGCACGATGAAAAGGCAAGACAAGCAAACAGTGGGTGAATTTCAACTGACCGTTTTCTTCCGCCAAACGTCGGGTCACTAGTTCCTCGTTCCACACGCTTGGCACGAAGCCTGTATGGACAGCGGTCGCGGTGAAAGCGGGAAAACGTGGACGCAAAGTTCGTTCTCCGCTTCGCTTCTCGAACTGAACCGTGGAAGCACACACACCTAAAAAAAAAGACACACACCCGATTCTTTTTTGCTTCTCAAACTTTCTCTTTTGTCCTTCTGTTCGTCCCATTTGTTCTGTTCTTCGCAAGTTTTCTGATGGCGGCAAATATACGTTTCTAATGCGAAGAACACACACTCGAGCGGACACTGCAGCCTTTTGTACATTCGCTTGAAGCTGCGGGTGTGGTTGAAGATGGGAAGCAGTGCGTGATGCCTGCGCAGGAATTCCAGTGAGTCTTTATATACGACGAGCACTACAATGTGGCGGCTGCAGAGCTCGCTGACGATTCCGTCTAATACTAGTTCTACGTAAAAGACGGCTCGTTGGGCCAGTTGGCACGTAGTGCTTGGTATACGGACTGCAACGAGCGAAGAGTAAGCGGGACAAAGTTTGAAATACGAATTAGTAAGATGAACGAGAAGGGTGCTGCGCCCCTCCCTGACCCGTTACTCGATCTTTCTCTTCGCTGTCGGCATTACGTACCGAACGCGAGCACTAGCAGAAAATGGCAGGATAATGCGAAACGAATTTATATCTCGACGAAAAAAGGTGAGGGAAGCTGTCAGTGAGACTCTTGGGCTGTTTAGAAAATAAACCTGCTTGTGCTCTTTTGTGCTTTATAGTTACGAACAAGACATTGCCAACCCCGGAAACTTGTGGGCGGACATAGGATGAGAAGATTACGAATTAAATGACGCCGTCTGTAGACCAGTGGATAGGGAAATGTATCCAAACTCCAAATTGAGTTCTCGGTTGCATTTTAGTTTACGTCCTCTCTTCATATCAATCGTGGGACTAGCACAGAGGGACACTGATGTTTCTCTTCCAAGCCATTCTAGTTTTTCAAGTTATACAAGAAAAAAGAACATTAGAAAACACAACTGTTGCGAAATAGACGGTTCAGGATCAAGTCAAGTTAGAATGTTGTCACATGGGCACTTTTGATCGTGGTCACAGGAATCCGGATTGCATTTCTTGATCGTGATCAACAATCATCACTGCTATAGGGTCCAAACAAATCCAGGTCGAGTTTGGCACTGACGTCAGTCAAATGGGGATCTTGAGCCAGATGTGGATGAGTGGATCGTGGTTGTCTTGATCCCCAATCGGGCCTGATCGCAATTTTAAGTGAGAATGCAGGAGCATCCGATTCGCATCAAGCTTCATCCAGATCGGCCCGATCGCGATCAAATTTATTGGCATGACACCAATGTTATACTGAGTACATATGATAATAAAGCATAAGTTTACTTGAGGGACAATTACCTATCAGGATAATAATGAATAATATTGAGGGAACTAACATTTTTTTTTGTGCAGCTGGAATTTTGCGGCACCTGTCAGAGTAGATCTCAACCCCACGCTTCCTTCCACGTAGCCTCCAAGATCCTTTTAGGCAGTGTGACGAAAAACAGTTAAGCCCATGAATAAACCAGCACACTTAGATGCCGAAGTGTTATTGCCACTTCTAAAGGCGTAAATTAAAGATTAGGGTCACCACAATTTTTTTTTAATAGACTTCGCGCGTTTGTGTGTTTGTAGAACGGGTGAGCATGTTTGGGGTGCTTGGTTACTGCATAGGTTTGCTTTAGCGGCGAGAATTTCTATTTTGCTTTCTTTTTCTGACCGCATCTCCCTCTCTTATTGTTGGTTAGCAAACCAGGGACAATTCACTTAACTTTACTTTGTGCCCTTTTCTCTCTCTCTCTCTTCTTCACGCACCCCCGTCCCCCTTTACATAGACACGCATTTTTCTTTCATAGCCAGGACTCAGAGACCCCCCTAGTCTCAGTTGCCCCTCTCCTGCGCCTGTCACGAACCCTGTTTGTTCTCTTCGTTATCATTTCTTTACTTCTCACATCTACCAAAGAAAAACGAAGTGACAGGAGCGCCGGCTGGTGGCGGGTTTCCGCAAGACTGGCAAGAGCATGCTCGAAAAGAAAGAGAAGCGGTCCGCGCGCGGGGATTCCCCGCCTCGTGGGCGCGCAAGCACGCACATTTTCAGGGAGTACGTACACATCTACAGAAGAGAAACCACACAGCGTCGGTGGTTTCTCATTGCTTAGCTCGCGGGGGGCCGAGCTTCGGGTCCGAGCGCAGCTGTGGCGAGACGCAAGAGAGATGTGGTATGGTGTGTGTTCTCCAAGCAGCGGGGACGTGGAAGGAGTCTCTTTCTCCCGCTCTCGTGTCTGCCTGATCCAATTAGAGTCGCTGGCTTGAGACCCTACTCCGCGGCTGGCCGGATCAAACCCTTTTTGATAAGGGCAAACAGCCTGACGCCTCGCTCGCTGCCACCGTCGCTACGTCGGGAAACAAAAGGCGCGGCACTGCGGCGAATGTAGGTATACGTTCGTTGCGCCTTTTCGCGCGAGGTGGAGCGCGAGAAAGCAGAGCTGCTTGGGGGAGGCCAGGAATCGGAGGTGACCTGGGCAAATACGCGGGGGCAAACAGAAGAAACGCAAACCCCTTTCTCTTCTTTCTTTTTTTCTTTCTCCTTTATTGTGGTGTGTTTTTGTTTTCACCTCTTTCAGCCACGTAGATCCATTTCTTTGTTCCCTGGTATTTGGGGTCGTGGCTGTTGCTCTTTTATCATTATAAAGCGAAAGCATTGGATGCCTCACCAAACGCGAGGAGCGACCGTCGGCGGCGTTTACGTTAACGCGAGTGATGCGAAATATCGTCATCGTGTCGTAACGTCATCCAAACACGTTATCACGATGTCATCGTGATTTGTGACGTCATCAGGACGTCATTGTCGCTTCGCACCACGGCTTCGCTTGTTCAGATGGTTAATGCTCCCTAAGGCACCATGCACGAAACGATGTGCAATGCAGAAGAGTTTCCAATGCCTTCGATATTAGAGGCGATGCCGAGCCCCATTAGACGCAGGAAACTGTCGATAGGGGGAATTAATAGAATCGGCTGAAAAAAAAAACAATATCAATTTGCCTTTCAAATCCTTTTAGGCAAACGCATAATTAACCATGCGAAATATTACTCGCCCTCCCCCTCTTTTTTTCGTTCACCAAGTGGAAGAACTAACGATTCGTCTGTCTTGTTTACGGATTGTTTGAACCCATGCGGACTCAGGTGGTGAGACGCTTTCAACAGGCTGGTCTGTTCCCCCTCTTTTGAAAAAAGAGGGTTGCTGAAAAAATGTGGAGGCCGAATATAGTCGGCTACGACATTTTAAATAGCTTACTCTCTTTTTCAACTAAAAATATTGTAGCTAATTTTTTATTGCACTATGAATTCCCTCTTAATGCCTGTGTTAGACGTGCGTGTATTACACGCGTGTCAATTTCAATTTGCCGCGAAGACTTGCTTACACGCTTTAAGATGCTTGAGTATACAGATATAAGGTCTGTGTAACAGCAGTATATTGACCAAATATGTGTCAGCGGGTCCATTCTACAATCCAACGGTATCACACGAAATGCGAACAGCGAATAACAGTAGGACTAGAGTATAAAGTTGGGCATGTTGGTAAGACATAGTCAGAGTTGATTCTCGAGTAGGAGTTGATTCTCAGCTAGAGGAAACAGCAACTCGAACGGCTTCTGGGGTGGGTTGATTGTGAAGTACAAAAACAAATTTAAACATGTGCTAGACAACGGCTCACGTCGACGTACTGCTCAAACAAGACAAATGCTGCAGCAAGCCTTTCGAAAGAGAAATGAATTAAATGCCAACCTGTTATTACGCGAAGAATTCGTCCCGCGTTTGTCGGATAAGGGCGCAACGCGTAGAGCAAGCACAAACACGAACAAACCAGCATTGAAAATTGCAACGCGCATTCGTATACATAAAAAAAAACACCTCCTTCATTTTTTTTTTTTTGAGCAACAGAAGCTCTAAATCAACGCCTACCGCCTGATAAAATAAATTACACGCCAAGCGCGAGAGAGACTAGGTTCGTCGAATAAAAACCCGGGGTTGTTTCAATTTCGCAAGGAAACTCGGAAGTTTCTTTTCTTTTGCTTATTTTTTTCGTACATTCATTTAGCGCGGCCTTCGCTGCACGGCCTTAAAGTGCTGTCGGGTGGTTGTTGCAGCAATCAGTTTGTCAGGCGACAAACTTTGGTTTGCGGATAATTGTATGTTTCGCTTCGGTCCTAGTAATTTGAATCAGGGTATGGGTGGTAGTGTGTCGCCTTTAGGGAGAGCCGGGGAACAATTTTTTTTTCAGTGGGGAGAGGGTGGGTTGTGGCTCTGAGGGGCGTAGGGGAAGCTCTCAAGAGGGGAGGTTGCTAAGGGCGCAGAGCGGCTTCGACACGCCGAGTTGTGTCAGATGATCCCGGGTTCTGTTTTGCATTTCGTGGTCGCGACCGAGACGGACGCCGTCGATAATATAAGAAGCCGAAACAACCCCACTCCCTACTGAAAAAAAACTGGCGCATGGAAGATTCCACGCCCTCATATTTGATTAACGCCGAGGTGGTTTGCGATTTACACGTAGATTTTCTTGCTAACTTGTTTCTTTGAAATTTTGTTGGTGATTTCGCGTCCTCCACTACTTTACAGCCACATTAATAACTATCTTCTGTTTGTTGCTTCTTTTTTTGTCACGTTAATCTTATTAAGAAGTCACTAGATGTTCTGTCACAGTGATTTTATGAACTGCACGAATCGTAATCTTTTTGTCTTTGTTTGATTCATGTCTCATTTATCAAATCAGCTATTCTGTTACCGTTTCAGTGTGTTTTCTTTTTGTTATGTTTTCTTCGTTTCAATTTTATTTAACGTTCAAATTTTGTTTATTTGGTTTTATTTCTTCTTTTCCCCCGTCCTTTCTTTCAGTTGGTGGAACGCACGGTTATTTGGTCTGGAAGACGCCCAACTGCGTATCGTAAGAAATTGTCATCTGAATACTTCACTAACCACTAACACACACTGATAACTGATATCAACAATGCAAAGAAAAAAAGACAGCTTTGAGCTAGTAGTACTTGCGATCCGACTACGATCACTTGCGATTAGACTCACTGTTTCAGCGAAAGAAAACTGAAATACCACTTTACGCCCGGTACGTGTTCAGAACGTGAACTCATAAAATGATGATGTAAATTTCAAAGAAAGAAAAAGAATAGATATTGACGCCATATATCGTAAACAGTGAAAATCCGGGTTGCAATTTTTTTTTCAGAGCTACGTTAGCTCTGTGTGGTTTAACAGCGCTCATTTGATTGTTGTATTGTTGTTTTGTGTGAATATAAGTAACGCATACATTAGGCGCACGGCACGGTCATAATGACCGTACAGCTTTAAAAGATGTTGTTCATCACTTCTACACCAACACGTACCTTATAATATTGAAAAGACATTTCCTTTGAAATTTCTTTTAAAGAACATTCTGTCAATTAGTTCACTAGTACTTACAACCAACGCCTCCTAGATTTCCCGTGCCTGCCGGATTATCGGCGGTCACTTGGGAAGCGGTGGTCTTCAAAGCTACGGCGGTGGCGCCACTCAAGTAGAGGTGTCTTCAAATAGGTTTTTACGTTTTTTGGAGCTTATATGCAACAAAAATAACGTAAAAAATTTTAAAAAGGCTTAAACGTAATTTTAAATAACTCTACGTCAGTGACGCCGTCATTCAGCAAGCAACTTTTTTAATACAAGGCATCCTCTGAAATTAGTAGCTAACGTCAAAATTGCCGATCTCAAAGGCCAAGTACAAAGACCCTTACCCCCACGTAGGCAGTGCTGCCATAGATGACCGGCGTTTCGTGCTCATCCGACAGGCACGGGAAATCTAGGAGGCGTTGTTACAACACACGCAAATTTTTTCTCACATGCCCCTCATGTAGTGTCCCGTCAACGGCCTTTAAGGATATAAAATAAGTTAGCTTGATTGGACGTCGAAATTGTTTCCGCCAACACGCTCGCCTCGTCCTACTTTCTGCGTTATAACGACTGTGTTCACTGCTTCGGTGACAGCGACACGCAACGTCATTTCCCGCCATATCGACAGCGTATAACGGTATAAACCACCGTTCAGACAAAAACAGCCTCCAAATGACAACCACGTCCTCGCAACCCTTGATTGCTTTCTTTTCCGTCTAACAAGAGTGCGAGACAGTGATGCCGACTTCGACGATGACCACCTTTGCGTGATCATTCATGGGAGCTCGCATATCCGGACCCGTCATTTTTTTTTCCCCCATCCAGAGCCAAAACCATCCATTCATTTTCTTAGCAGCTTTCTTTCTTTCTTTTCAAAGCGCTCTTACCTTCACCGCGTCATTTCGTTGTAGATTTTTTCCCCCAGCAAAGATACGGATTCGACTCGCTCCCGAGTCGATTCGACGCGCAGCCCCGAACGCGTACCACAATAGCGGCACCTCAGAACTTGAGGTCGATCGGCAAATCCGTGCTCCGGGGCAGCGGAAGCGAAGAGCTGGGCGCTAATGGGCCACTAATCCGAGACAGCGGCTGAAGGCGAAACAAAAGCGCATCCCGCCCACCGCTTTTTCTATATCACCGCCGCCTGCGTGTATGGCTCGGTCGCCTGATTTCGCGGAGCCAGGTCGTCTCACGCTATTTATCTCCTCCGGCGTCTTCGAGGCCTCCATTGATTTAGCGACCGTAGAGAGCATGAGCGCTGCCGCGTTGTTCGGTTCGTTTCGGGGGCCGTCTCTCGCCGGTATATGGCCCGTCTTCGGCAGTCTTCGCACCGTTTGTCAGTTAGCATCTCGTGGAACTAGACAGGGGAGCCGAACGGAAGGCGACGCGTATAGGTCGCATCTCCGACGCTGCAGGCAAGAGAGTCGTTGCGGTCTCTTCCGGAACTCGTCGACGCCCGAGACTCTGTTCAATGAAGACGACCGAGCTGGTGGAAGAAGAGTCGGCCTGTCTTTGGGAGACAATGAATCTCCACGCCGCGCCACCGGCGCCGCTGTAGACAAGACTCCCTTGGAACACTTGGCAGAACGGAAAGAGGCCTCCTATTCGCTTCGTCGAATCCGTGTGATGACTGCTTCCGAAGCCCGCCTGCTCGTGCAAGTCACATGGCGCGCACGGGGAAACCGCATACTGTCGGAGAAAAGGAGTAATTCATTCCGTACGCTCCGGTGACTCGCCGAGGCACCCGCTGCTCAAATGAACCCGCGGACGTAATAATCTCAGCACGGGTGCATGCGCATATACGCGACAAACGGAGGCATGATGGTGGGCTTTCGATTCCCGATGGAATCAATTGTGAGCGCGCGGACAGTTTCGTTGAGTGATGGTTACGCCGCTACCGTCGATGTGGTCTCTCGCGCTGGTCGAATGTACCGTAATATATTGCAAATTGGGGGATTCGTATTGACCTGTCTTGTAGTTCTGTTGTTAAACCTGAGCCCAGAAACCCGAATCTTCTCGGTACAGAAGTGACGATTGCAGCAGCAGTGACGCTAATCATCGCGTTCCTATTTGATTGTCCCTATATAGCGATATGTTTACAGCAGCTGTGAAAAAATTTCGTGTGGGTCCTTACACTGAGCGATCGGTACGCGGCCTTCAGTGCAGAAAATTATCTTGGGCGCAACACATTTACTGTAGTCTGCGGTCAGGGAAAATAGGGTGCATGATAACAGTCATGCGAGACAGTGTCGATTGAGTCTACGCGCATTGTTTTCAGCCACCTCGGAGTCCGAAGCTTCATGTTATTAGGATTGAATTTTCGCTGACCGATCATCTCCGCTAATCAGTCATGGCGTTTCAAAGAATAGAGAGAAGATTGAGGTGGAGGCTGCGATGTACTTTCAAGTTAAGTTGTTGGGTGTTTAGTCTGAAGTTGTTGTGAGCCGTTTTAATAACAGAAAAAAAGTGGTGGTGTAAGTGAACGTCAATTATATTTGCAAATCGGGTTGAATGCTGAAGTGAGGCTGTAAGGAATGAGGGCTGAAGTTATTGAAACAGTGCTCGAGTATTCCAGTCTGACAGCGTCCCTACCATCAGCAGTCATGTTTGCCTCGATTGCGGATGTTGACAACAACACAATTAGTTAGTCAGTTCATGAATATTTTCGGAAAAAAATAGAACATCCCATCCTAGTATTCGGAGTATTGAAGCATCAATATGAAATTAGGAATAAGTATTTTACACATTTCCATGAAAACAGCGTCACTTCCTGTGGCACATAGGTCAATATAAGACAATAAATGTTCGGATCGCTTAAATGAGCTTGACTATGCATGGCATTCGTATAGAAATCTAACAAGGTACCAATGCAGTTTTTAGTCTCGGACCTTTTTCTGAAAACTAGCTACACATCTATAAAGCGAAAAATTCAGTAAAGTACTGATCTCAATAAATTGAAAACGAATGAGGGAACTCAGTAAATCACTATGATCGGTGTGAAGAGCAATTTTCGCTCTTGGCTTACGTGGCACAAGCATATTGGAGCAGTCAAAAAATCAAATAAGGAAAGGAACGCAGTATTTCTCTGGAAGTTTTTCTCCCATCTAAACGTTCAGTGTTGGTACGACCCGATATTAGAAATTGGTCTACTTGGAATTGCTTACCTTCGTAAACTGACGTGTTTTACTTCATCTAATCGCACACGAGAGCTTAGAAACTATACTAGGCATATTTTTTTTTTCTAAAGGGGCACGCTCGACACTCTGCAACAGGGATATCGTGCCCGCCTATGAGATGCGTGCAAAGGAAACGGAGTCGCGCGGAGCGGGGAACAAGGGAAACACGACAGGACATGTCCATTTGTCTTCTCACTCCGGCCTCGAGAGGCAGTCCTCTGTTGGCAAGCAGCTTGTCATCGAAAACCTACAGCCGCCGACACGCCGCGTCAGGCGATCGCTGCTGCGACACCGCTCTCCGTGCGGACGCTGAAGGAGAGAAAAATGGCGCCGAATACAAGAGTAATGAGCGGCAGTCATCTTGTAGCGGAGTTGAGTGGCGCCGTCTGGCGGGGAGGGGAAGAGAGGAAGAACTGGCGATTTGATTCACTTTTTCGATTGCTTCCTTTTGTTTAGCGAGAGTGGGTTCTTTTTCTAGGCATCTGATTGAACGGTCTAACTTGTAGAAACGCCAATATTGCCCATTTTTCTGTCATGCACGAAGAAACATTTGTCAACACGTCACCGTTTCAATCCTCCGTAAGCTTTCTGACTCCCACAGGTCGCGGGATCAAATCCCAGTTGTGGAGGCTGCATTTTCGTTGGGGGCGAAAATGCTGTAGGCCGGTGTGCTCAGATTCGGGTGCTCGTTAAAGAATCCCAGATGGTCAAAATTTCTCGAGACCTCCACTGCGGCGTCTCTCATAATCGTGTAGTGGTTTTGGGACGTTAAGCCTCACGTATCGTATCATATCGTATCGATCGAGGCTTTCTGACGCTTATGTTGACCTTAATGACCCTTCCTTTGTACCACAGCAGATGAGACAGTTACCATTGGCATGTCACTCTGTACGCAACAATGAAGCTTTTTCTTGAGCTTTTCGCGAAGACTGAAAATCGGAAGTTTGTCGTACGTGATTGATTAACCAAAGTGGCATTTGGGCTACGTGCATTCTGCTATGTATTCACTGAAACAATCAGCGCAACTTCACTTATGAAGACGAAACTGAAATGCAGTAGGTGCGTGTGCTCAGATTGTGCTCAGATTGTGCAGAGTGTGCTCAGGCGCGTGTGCTCAGATGCTCAGATGCAGTAGGCGCGTGTGCTCAGAAGACGAAACTGACCCTGAGGCTGTTGCCCTTGCTGGAAGCATACAGATACTGACCCCTGTGTATTAGAGAAGCGTGCGTGCCTTACTGAGAGAAGTGTTCTAGCGCCATCTTGGTACCACCAATACGAAACGATCACTTGTTGAAGACGCTCCTTCATTAGCTTGAAATATGAAGTACACCTTCTTTTCAGCATACATTTGGCGCTGACATTCGGGCATGAGTAAGGCATGTGCGGTGATAATCAAACTGTTCAAATTAACTCTTGAGGTGGCGCTGTGCACAGCATACGTTTCTCCACTCGCAGCGAATGTGGCAACTTTGTTTTGTTAGCACCGTAATGAGTGACGGGAAAGGCAGCGGTTCTTCACCCGCATTTAGAACGCCTTGTCCATTGGTCGCGAGTTCACGACAACTGCGATTTTCAAAGCGCGGAGTGACTTCGAGTGACGGTTAAGCTGAAGCGAAATCCTCCAGACAGCGTTTCACTCCCCAGACAGCGTTTCGCGCCCCTAAACCACCCAGTGGTCGAAATTTAGTTGGGGTGAGGAAGTTGTGCTCGAGTTTACAACGAACACGTACGTAGCCGGGCGAATTTTTCGGCACGGTGCCGTAATAGTCAGCTGAGTGCCCCTCCTCATCTCGCGTGGCATACGTCAACACTTACGCATTGTTCGAGACAGCATCTACTTCCGGTTGCCGCGATCCGCCACTCCGACGACCCAGCTCGCCTCAACTGTGTTGTGTGTCATCTGGATGCACTGATCGTTGACTAACCGCTGTTGCTGTCGTGCCGGCCCGTGCCCCTACGAATCGTGCCGGTATGGATCTTGTGTTGCGTTACGGGCCGCAGATGTCGATTCGCAAGCGGCAACACGACCAAGAACAGCAAGGTGTGCGGGAACAGCTGTTTGCAGAGTGACCGGAAGTCGTCGATTGTCGTTCGGCCAATCGCAAGCATAGAAAGTGGTAACGTCATCGAGTTTCACTGGTGATGTCACACATGTTAGTGGCGGGAATAGTGGGGACCGGAAAGGAGAAGCAATAGTTTTTTTTTGTTGTTTTTCGAAATTTTGGCGCGCCCGTTACCTGTATAGCTGCGGCGTGTGGCATCGCTGATCGCGACGGCATTCTGCACGCGATAAGCGTGTTTACTTGAAATGTTTGGGAAAATATCGGAGGGGGTTTAGGGGCCCTTTGAGCTCGCCATTTCCGCGCCAAGGCCGTGTTTAGACAAAAATGTTTGACAATTTAGACTATACTACGGAAGCGCATTAAGCTAGTGCGGATAATTATCCAAAAACTTCATCCAAGACGTGCGTTAACCGACAACGACACTGTATATGGCTGTATATGGCTTGGAAGTCGGAAATGTGCTGGTCCGTGAGTGCGTGGGAGCTGTAACGGAGAAGCAATGTTAGCATACGGCACCTCGAAAAGTTTTCACGCTTACGCTGTAGTTTCTGTCAAGTTTTACGCATCGTATATAAATACCCGCCTTAGCACGAATCACTACCCATAAAGCCCTTCAGGATATTCTTAGCATTCTTTAAGCCACTCTACCAAACTCAAACGTTGTAGCAGATATATATCTACCGTGCTAGAGAAATCAAAAGCTGCATGAGAAGATAGTTCTTTAGAACCGAGCATGCGATAAACACCAGAGCTACACATTTCAGCTCCTCCCTTTACGCATCTGCACGAAGTGCTTGGGGGCTGGTTTTACGATGTGATTTTCTTGCCATACTTTTTTTCTCTTTTTCTGGAGCACACCGCTACTCACCATCACGCAGTTTTTTTTTTGCTGCGCATTGTCCAACGAATAACCTTTCTCTCGCATCACGTTGAAGCACGGGTACATGTGTACTTGGAAAATGAGAAATGCCCGAACAGGCACCATGGCTGAAACACTCGGTATTAGCAGGCATACTTCGCGAATAAGAAGTTTCGCATAGACATGACAGGTGAAAACTTGCCACTGTGCTCACCTACTAAAGTGAAGAGAGAGAAAGAGAGAAAGAGAGAAATAACTCATTTGGTTGCCGGCAGATTGGTGTCTGGGAGGATGGTTAGTTGTAACAGTATTTTTTTTCCCTATGTCACTTGAAGTGCTCGTAATACACTAGAACTCATAGAAAACAGCCTTTGAAAGGGCGAGAAACTAAGTCTCAGCAACATCAATTCAACTGTCGACTCCGATTAACGCATTGGGACGTGTGTACAGAAACATATTCTGCGCGTCAGTATAGACTTCACTTCACGCAAAGTTTCCACACGTTCACGAAGGCAAATCAAAAGCTCGCCAGCCAGACTCGGCGGCTAGGAAGAAAAGGCAGGGGAGACGTTACGCACGTGCATGTATATGAATGAAAGTGTTACACTGTGCTACCCGGAAAGTGTACCCAAAATACGAGAAACAAATCACTTGACCCCCGGATTTCTTCTCCACCCGCCTCTTTCCTCCGTCGCTCGCCTGGTTCGAAGGCGAGATTCAGCGACGCCAAACATATACATACACTGGCACACACACACGCACTCACACTCGCGCACAGACGGGGAACGCAGCAGATTGAGCCCATCAATCAGAGCGCCGCACGAAGCAGCTTGCTCCTCGAGGTGCATGGAGGGGCCTTTCCCTATACCGCCTTCGTATGTTTTCTATTGCGAGCTTAATTTCACTCGGCGACGTTATTCTTCCGTTCGCGCCAAAAGACGGGAGCGCTCTCTGATCAGAAAGCGTGGGGCAGCCGTAAGCGTTGCACTAGCCTATGGCATAAGCGCGCGAAAGAAAAGGCTGCAAGGAGCTACGTAGGCGTACGCGCGCGGTTCTCCTTTGTTCTGCGGTGCCGTTCTCGTCGTATACTCGGCCCCTGTGATTTGTCCGAGTAGCGCAAAAGCGCTTTGTCACCTTTTTACTCGGGAGGAGCTCAGTGTTTGACCGGGGAGGCCATGCCGAAGTGTACAGGCGAGAAGGAGAAATACGCGCTGCATTGACATGCATTCATATATTTTTTATTTATTAGGCTCTGAAGGGAGAAGGTTACGGTTTGTGAGGAAAGAAAAGATAAACGGAAGCACAACCGTGAGATTAATGAATGATGAGACAAGGACAAAGCGATGAAGATGAGAGAACAAGAGGCCACTGTTTTTTTTTTAGCTGATCTAAAGCAATTACTATAGTACAATGGTGGCCTCGAAACAAAAAAATATCAAAACTAGCTTTACCCCTTAATGAAAGCTGCGTGAACTGCAGAACATATAATAAATACGATAATCTTTCTTGGGAAACTCAAACGTGTGTTTTGAAAAAGTGGTGCACGATTTAGAGCACTATGGGTACTCTACTATCGGAGAGCATAAGCCGTCCCGGGAACCTCACATCTCACCGCCTGCCTGCGGTGACGATATTTCTTATGGCACCAAGCGTCAAAAATGTTGGTCTGCTTGAAAAGGTATCTGTCCGACGATTAAGCCACCCGGCGTAAGTTCAGGCCTATACTGAAAGCCCACCCATCTGAATCCGGTGGCTGCGTTCATGCTTGTGAACATTGTCAATTTAAAAGCGAATGTTACGCATATTCGAGCCACAACGTAAATACGTATGTGTGGGGAAGTGTGTCCTTTTATGTAAAAAATGCATAGATGCGTGATTCTAAAGACCGACGTGTTTATTACGGTGCGCTGACAATGCGACGCTATGAACGAAAAATCGCGTGTTTTCTATGCTTCGCTAAAAAAGCTCAGATGCTCTGACTAAAACTAGGGTCTAAAACTAATCGGTGCTACCACCTACCAGTGATTCTGCATTCTAAAACACACACACACACACACACACACACACACACACACACACACACACACACACACACACACACACACACACACACACACACACACACACACACACACACACGCACACTTTCGGTTTTTCTCATTACTGCCAGATGGTGCCACATCTCTCGCGGTGCCTCTAGAAAGAAGGCTATTGTTCTTTTCTCTGCGTTTTCCCAACGTATATCTCGTGTTTGCCTGTTATTTCCGTGCGATTGTGTGATATTTCCTATCTTCTTGTCTTTACTGTGGTTATCCTTTTGCTTTTGCCATTATCTATTTTCTCTTGCACGGCTTCCTTCCTGCCGCGTTTCTACTGTTTGCGGCTCCAAGCGCAGTGCGTCTAGTGTCGCGCACCGGCCTTTCGCCTCCATCCGTAGTTCTGCGTCTAAGTCAACATGTTATTCGTGCCGCAAAGCCTGGCCTGGAACGTGAAGACGGGAAATGCCGAAAAACAGATGAGTGCCAACTACCCTTTCCTGTCTTCATGTTCCAAGCTTTGCGCCACAAATAACATGTTCGACGAACTCACGCGCCAAATCACCCAGGAAAGAGTTGATCTAGAGTGTGCAAATGTTGACGCTGGCTCATCACTGTCGTTTCGCTGACATCTTGGCTTATGCGTATGAAACCCGCGGGACCTGCGTGACCCCAACGTGAGTCAGGAGACGACAACAGGGTAGTTGGTACTTTCAACTGCTCCACTGTTCAGAAACCATTAGTCATTACATATGTATACTTTGATAATTTGGCAACTGTGTCTACCTGTGTGCTTGAGCATGTGGCGAACAATTGTTCTGTCGCCCATAGCCTGCCCTACTCGGGCGAAAGGCTTTATTAGGTATTTTTCGGAATAGCGTACGCTAAGTTAACGGGCGTGGCGTTACCGTTCCACCACTCAATGCGCACCCGCCAGCCCGTAATATGTGAGCATACGACACATGCGCAACGCAAACGTAAAGCTTCGCGTACGCTATTAGAAAACTCGCTAATGTCTCTGCGCGCCTAATATAGCGCTTGTGGTGTGCGGTTCAGTGTTCCAGTTGTTTTTTTTTTTCGTTAAATTATAACTTTTCATAATATCTCATTCTTCCGTCAGTCCATCTGTCCATGCCCTGGTACGTTGCCAGCTGTGACCTCTCCCCTCACACTTTCTCAAACTAAAGAAAAAAAGAAACTAAAATACATGGCACACTTTGAAATCTACAAAGTTTTCTTCATTTTTTTTTCTTGAATGCCAGCCAGATGCGCCCGATCTGGCCGTTCACCACCCTATCCTCCATAGCACTTTTTTTTACTCTCTCCTGTCAGATAGCTTTTGCTCCCGATTTGAATTTAGAGGGGGGGGGGGATGATTTTTTAAATGATGTCTTGTGACTGAAGTATCACGGATAATTTTTTGTTCAGTTGTGTTCGGATCGATAGGGAATCGTCTTTCATCAATCATGACCACCATACTCCGTTTCATACATCAGGTGCAACTCTGTGGGGGGTTAACGACACTTCTTGCAACGAGTGCGATCACGCTAAAAAATAGTACGATAATTTTTCAATCTGAGAAGCCATGATTTATTTTCTGCTTTGAGCTTAGTAATAAATAAAGATGCTTTGTGCATCGGAGATGAAGATGCCCAATTATAGGGTTAAATCACTTAGTGTCTCCTTCTCGTTTTCTGAAGTTTTAATTATAGGCTTTTGCAACACTGTGCGTGCGCGTTCACGATCCTCCCACACGAGCGTTTACAACTATGAAAACCAAGCGCGAGACGTGTGTAGCAAGGGACATCGCGGACCGAGCTTTTTGCGTAGCTTGCACAGTGTTACACCTGATGTATGAAACGAAGTACATGTAAGTGATTCTTAAAAGAAAGAAAATGAGATAAAAGTGAGCCCCGTAACTGTCCGCATCATTGTGCGACGTACACCTCAACAGTGGCCCACGAGAGATGGGGGTCAGGAGGGATGAAAAGGGATAGGGAACATTAAAGGGAATAGGGATAGAGATGACGACACCCACATAGATAATATAGAGAAAGATGGACACGGTCGCAGAAGTCCGAGGACGGGGCACCACTCGGCGAGAGCTTCACGGCGTCAAGAGATGGCGGAGGGCGAGCCGGTCGGCTAGAACTGCGCTGTCGTCAGAGATCGCGGCGGCCCAACCGGTCGGCACGGAATCCAGCGAGCGAGATGTATATGTTAATTGTCACGCTGGATTTTTTAAAAGATGCAGTGTCTTGAGATGGCGCGTCTCCGTTCGTGATGCTATGCGGACTACCAACGTGGACGCTTCGGCGGTTAAGACGTGTCAAGCGTTACGAGGTGGCGGCGGCATTCGTTCAAGCCACCGAAGGCGGAGGAACATGCCTGAGATACGCGTGGCATTGGATAAAGACATCTCATCTCCATGGTAACGCATTCAGACGCACGTCTGACGCAAACAGTCGTACACTTTGTTACGGCGCACCACTACCACTCGCTAAGCTCGGGTTGGCCTACGGTGCCCTTTGAAACGGCCGAGTTTTTTTATCCAGTGGCCGTGCCATTGAAGAATGAACGTTTGCACCGGCATTGAAAAAAATATATATAAAAAAGGAAGTCCTGTGCCACCTCAAGTTCACTAACATGCAGCTTAAAATTAACTGATGACTCTGCCACTTGTAGGCCAGAGAAGTGCGTCTTTATAAAAGGGGCGTCTGTTAAGTACAGATGTTCGGTGATTTATAGCAAGCAAAACTATACTGTGAGAGGGCATTAGGATATCCCACTCCTGTGTTTAGAAAAAGTGTTCAGTGATTTCGAGTACGAACTATGAGAGAGCGGCAAGCTGTTCCGACAACAGATGAAACAGTACATCAAATGTATCGACGACAGAAACAATAGCGTGTGATGATGCGTTTAGAAAAAGTGCTTAACGATGTAGAGCACTTGGTACTACACTATGGGAGATCTTAAAGCCATCCCGTGAACCTCGCTCTTGATGACGCCACGTTGACAAACATTAAGCCGTGAACGAGTTCACGGTGGTGAAAGACAGTTGCGTGTATGCCACCTTTCGATGAAGGCCTCAAGAAGCACTTACAATGGCTGTGTTCAACGTGTTTAGAAGAAATGTTTAACAATTCAGAGTACAAGATACTCTACTATGGGAGAGCAATATGCTGCCCCTATATCTATTCATGTGTTTAGAAAAAGTGGTTAACGATTTTGAGCATACAATGTACTTGGTACTCTACTGTGTACTGAGCCTCCATTGATAGCATTTCTTAATAAAACATGATATAAGAATTTAAACATCACATACTTCGATGAAGTCATCCTGAAAAGCTTCCGCGCAAGATCCGTTTATGTCTTACAGTTCGCTTACATTGAACTAAAATAGATTTATTCGTAACCCGCAAGCTATATTCTATGCAAAATCAAATCAACTTTCTACTCGAACCTTTAAACAAACGGCCTCAAAATGTGGTAACAATATTAACATACTAGGAATAATGCCGATTAAATATCTGCTACAATTTCATTCCCGAACAATACGATTAATCTACCAGGATACTCTTTCATAACCATAGCAATGAATGAATGAATGAATGAAAATCTATGCGCAATCACGTTTGGGAGTTCAAGCCTTGGAGTTGTCTAAACAATGCCTAAACACATAGCTTTATTAGAGCCTTCGATGCATCAACAAAGGCTACAAATGACCTTCGGCTACGTTGGCGTCAGCACGATGGAGTAAAAGCACGTGACGAAGTCATCATACGACGTCGTCACGACACCGCACGTCGCCAAAAGTTGTGACGACCTAGTGACGCCACGCGATGACGTCATCACGCGACATTGTCGCTTGGTCAAAGTTGTGCCGTTAGCGGAGGCAATGCAAAGCCAGGTTAAGCGCAGAAAGCTCGCTGTATTTCCGATTTTGGAGGCAATGCAAAATTACGTTTGGGTGCAGAAAGATTGCGATGCCTCCGATCATGGAGGCAATGAAAAACTACGTTATGGGCAGAAAGCTTCGACGACATGGTTGTAAAGGTTATGTTTTAAAAGCCGGGACTCTGGTCGGCAGAGAGTGTAGTGGGACTTCAATTTTGTTACGAAAGCCACGTTCATCACGCGCTCACACTTCTCATTTACCTAAGAGCCGCTTAATCTTATCGCTTTTTGCTGTTGGTGAATATCCTGCATCAATTACGGTTTCATTTTCCTAAAGGTCAGATCTTGCACATATTGTCAAATTCTAGCATATTGTCCTAACAGAAGTAGTGGCGTTTTAAGCCGGCCGGAGTGCTCGTATGAGAGCCACGGGAGCCAGTCAGACTTGACAAGACGGCGACTTTGATTCCGCCGTTAAACTTCGTAGTGCTAAAACTATATCACCCCAGAATTGGGCTGGTGACGGGGCTTCATTAGGTTAACACAGACCATGCACAAGTCACGGAAACACGAATACATTTCAAGACATTCTATGTGACCTGAAAAGGTGCTTGTAAGTCATAAATAGTTGATGATATGTAGGGTTTAACGTCCCAAAGCCTCCATATGGTTATGAGAGACGCCGTAGTGGAGGGCTCCGGAAATTCCGACCACGGTTCTTTACGTGCGCCAAAATCTGGGCACACGGGCCTACAACATTTACGGTTCCATCGGAAATGCAGCCGCCGCAGCCGGGATTCGATCCCGCGACCTGCGGGTCAGCAGCCGAGTACCTTAGCCACTAGACCACCGCGACGGGGCTTATAAATAGAAGTTGATGTTATGAAATGGCTCTATTTTTTTAGTAAGCAAAGGCTTTCGTAGTAATTGTGAGACAGTATGCAGCTCGGTCTAAAATGAAAGCCTCAATCGCTAGTATAAGGAGTTATGTATGTTACGTTACCATGTTTTATATGTTGGCTTCGAGGGCATATTTCATGCTCCAACGTATGTTGCCATTACGAAGTCTCAAAAGGGGCAACAGTTTACGGCATTAATCGCTGTTTAATGATATTTTATTTATTTACGTTACGATTAGGGATACCTTAAATAAACTTATGCACGCTGCTCCATTCGTTTCCATTGATGAACTATTGGTCCAGGGAATCAAGTTCCTCTTCACGACGACCTCGATGAAGTTGTCTTCACGGCATGGTGGAATAATCTGAAAAACAACACGTAGATTTGCATGAGCCGTTGATCAGCTGGTTGCGCGGCCATAAAAGCAGCACACGACAACTAACCTGAGCAGCGGAAATATAAAAACTTGCGTGGTCACGAGAGGTGACTCCTGTTTTTAGAGCGGCTAGAAAGTTGCCGGTGACAGACGAGCTTTTCGTGAGCGCTTTGCCTGTTTCGGAATTTTCGATTGAATGATTGCCGCGTAAGGCGTAGTTCTGTGGCACGAGAATGAGGGATATAACCTGTGCGCCCCAGTTTCGTATAGTCGCGAAGGAAATAACACCGCGGCTACAGGAAATTGAACGTTGATTAGTTCTTTTCCTGTGGGCTATATGTTCTTTATTCAAGTGAAGAAGGCAAAATCTATATTCATAAGCATGCGCAGGATTCCCAATCAAGAGAAGAGGGGGGGGGGGGGTGAGGGGGCAAAGAGGCGTATCGCAACACCCCTCTCCCCCACTGACCCATATTAAGTCGATGTATGGTGGTGACTGTGCACCCCCTTTTCACAGGTAGTGGTGGTAGTGGTTAGAAGATGAGAAAAGGCACCTCATTTCTGCAACCCGGTCGGGAGCACGGCGCAGTGCCTCACAGGTGATTGAGGGAAAGGCCACCCCTATTCCAGTACCCTTTTTGTGCGCATGTCTGTGACAATAGCGGAGGCAAACAAAAAAAAGAGAGAGAGAGAGAGAAAGAGAAACCGATGTTTGCTCTGGAGGGCGCATTTCGTGTCCAGCTTAGAAGCAAGCAACAAATCAGTTACAAATGCAATTGATGATTCCGTGGCGATACGCTCTTTCATGCCTACAAATGGTTGGTGTTGATATCACGCGGGAGGCCGGTATTTTCTTGAGCACAGCTGTTTTTTTTTTTTTAAATTGAACTCGTAACGCCGCGCTGAATTCCGCTAGCCACTAGAGTCAAATATTTTTTCGGTCGAAATCGGCGCTTGAGTCACAATGCAAACACACTGTTCATTGTTTGACTACAGGTTGAAAAAAATTTTAGGCGGCATTTACGTATACTGATGATGTGGTGACCCTTGTCGAGGTCTGAAACAAAGGCTAGTCTCACTGTCTTCTGGACTCCTCGGTGTGGAACTCAGTAGTCAGCCTTGTTTACACTTTCATTGAGGTTTTCCTCAGCGAAATTATCTTGGCTATTACGCAATTTGGTGCTTACTAATTCCGACACAAGTGCTCTCAAAGCAAGTGGTTCATCTCGCAGAAGTAACGTCATTGGAGATATTAACGCATGATTGCAACATTACAAAACAGCTGTCTTGACTTCTTACAACATTTCCCATATTCTTTTTGATACCTCTCTCTTGTATGATTGCTTCATTGATTCACACCCCCTTTCCCCTTCTTAAGTACAGGGTATCCAACCGGAGGCTTCCTCTGATTCACTTCCCTGTCTTTATTTTATCTTTCTCTCTCGCTCTCTACCTTTGTTGTACAGACAGCAACGTTCGTATGAGGTGGTTTACTTCATTTCTTTTTTTCTGTAAGCGTATCAACAAAGCATGGACGGTCCCGTATTTAGCACGACAACGAAAATCGTAGCATCAGTGCAGCGGTACACTTGAATGTCGCCCCATCGGAAAGTCGGCTGACACCCGCAGCCTCAATGCAACATAAGACAGCATGAACACATGCTGGCTGTAATTTTCTTTGCAACACCAATTGTGAGATTTCAGCAACATAGTCCAATGCATGACATTTCTAGACGTACAAACCAGTGATTTATCTTTGTTCTAACAAAACTACACCATCGTATAAACGAATAGAAACAGGTGATGCATGCCTTTCAGGCTTATTTTAGCGTTTTCATCTACCACATGAAAGCGTGCAGGACTGATGAAGTAAAAATGTGATGAAATATAAGAAAACCGCAGTGGCGGGGAAATGACACTGATTGCGTTCACTTTTTTTCCCCGCTTGTCTTCCTGATTTTTTACGGAACTTGTTGCGTATCGCATGCTTAGTATTATTTGCATGGATCTCAGCTGTAGTCAGCTGTGTCTTCCTTTGGCGACAATTTTGACAAAGTAAAGAGCAGTATGAAACCATTTTCTTATGTCACTTCTTTCTTCGCCATATCATTTTAGAGAAGTTAGACACTAACAGCTCGCATACAAAAATACGAAATGCTCCTATAGTAATTAATTATTGCGTGAACACTCTGTATCAAAAGGTGAAATAAAAAAAACAAGTTTTGTTGCGCTAGTGAGCACGAGGTCGTTGTTTCGATTTCAGATAACGGCGGCCGCATATCGGTGTGGATGGAAAAAAACACTCGTGTATCGCTTTCGTGTTTAGAACCCGTAGTGGGTCTATATAATCCATAGTCTCAAGTACTTTCTCGGCATTCGTAGCATGACACGTCTGTAAACGTTAGGCCTCTCAATTAGGTCTATCAATTTAAACACTTATTCATTGGAAAACATAGTAACTGGTTACACGCTCCATTGATACACAGCTCTTAATCTAACGATTGCACTTAAGAGAGAGGCTATGGAGGTACGGAAAAGAAATACAAAGATCACCTCGAAAACCGAGGAGCAAAGCTACAGTTGATTTAGGAGTGTTAGTAAAAAAAAAAAAAACTGAAGCAGTTGCCCCAGGCGCGCCGAGCACAGTAAAAATAGCATGACCATTTCTTCTCGACACCCAAGAAATCCTGTCATTGTGACGTCAGTTGAGAACAGTGGTCTGAGCTTAACTACCGGCGTCACGGCACTAACAGACTATAGGAAACGATAGTTCAAGCTACACAACAATTCTATAAACTTCACGAACACACATCGACATAAACGCAGATATACACGTTGCGGAAAGGCGGGCCGCACTACATCGAAATTCATTATGAATGAAATCGTGCATGTGCGAAACAATAACGGGCGGAAGGGTTCAAAAATACCACTCTTTCGCTGCACCCATGGCATTGATTGATTGATATGTGGGATTTAACGTCCCAAAACCACCATATGATTATGAGATTGATGATTGATATGTGGGGTTTAACGTCCCAAAACCACTATATGATTTTGAGAGATGCCGTAGTGGAGGGCTCCGGAAATTTAGACCACCTGGGGTTCTTTAACGTGCACCCAAATCTGAGCACATGGGTCTACAGAAAATGCAGCCGCCGCAGCCGGGAATCGATCCCACGACCTGCGGGTTAGCAGCCGAGTAGCTTAGCCACTAGACCACCGTGGTTGGGCCTGCACTCATAGCACGTAACACACACACAAAAAAAATGAAAACACCAAGCTTGCACCGAATATTTTTTGAAACATGCAGTCAGGGCTACTTTCTGATTTTGTGCTCTGACCATTTGCTCCCTAGCTTTATCGTTCATGAGAATAGCAGGGCAGACCCGAACGATTAGCACTAACTTCAACTTTTAAGGGTTTCAAATATCTTACATGGTCTGATCCCGAAGCGTACGTATGTTGTAACATGCGTAGTTGTATCAGACTAGCAAAGTTTTGTCGTCGAAGCTTAAAAAAAAGTATGCTTGAAGCGAGACACCATGCAGAATGGCAAGGCTACGAAGTGAACATTTTTGAACTAACCTGAGGTGTTGAATGATTATGCAGACTTACAACCGTATTCACAAACGCTCCTCGACTCGACTTTCACCCTTCACTTGACAGAACTGAGCACTGCGCCATTACTCGGCTAAAAATGACGCTGCGCTGCTGAAGAATCGCAGCAGACTATCGCTGATATGCAGTGACTTGGCGTACCTAGAGGTGGCACTCCCATCGGCTTTCTCAAGTGAAGGCGAAGCGTTGAGTGAAGGGAGGTTTTAGAATACGGGGGTTACGAATGCATTGAGGGATGTCGTAGCGGAAGTTATTTCGTTAGTTCTGATCAGTAGCACTGACAGTTGAAGGAGTTGGTGTGGATCCATGGTTAAGAACGGCGCAACGCGTCTCGTATTCTTGCGCCGTTCTTAACCATGGTTTCTGATGATTTCGATTACTTAACGCTCGCCAAAATGTCGGAGCCGTAACGCTCGTTATCACAATCGTGTCGACGGAATGTGACTCGCTCGACAGCGAGCCGAAGCCGCGACATTTGCGTTTAGTAGCGGGATAAGTATGGCTGCCGCGCCACGTCGCCGTTATGAAGATTGCGTGCAAAAAAAAAAAGCCTACTGGCTGAAGAGGGATCTGACTTACCGTTGAGCAGAGTACATGTAGATCTGTCAAGTTTGCAAGAGATTGGCTTTCGTCATCCACCACGAATCAGTGGGCTTCCGGTCGTGTCCAAAATTTCCGACAGTCGTTGCGGCGCCGCAACTCTGAAAACAAAAAATATGGGGAACCCTACAGTTTCGCATTTAGTAGTTGAACGCAATAGTGCTATCCTGTTCCTGATTGATTTATTTATTGATTGATTGATATGTGGAGTTTAACGTCCCAAAACCACCATATGATTATGAGAGACGCCGTAGTGGAGGCCTCCGGAAATTTCGACCACCTGGGGTTCTTTAACGTGCACCCAAATTTGAACACACAGGCCTACAACATTTCCGCCTCCATAGGAAATGCAGCCGCCACAGCCGGGATTCGATCCCGCGACCTGCGGGTCAGCAGCCGAGCACCTTATCCACTGGACCACCGCGGCGGGGCTATCCTTTTCCTAGTGCGTACTTCAAACACTCACCCCCGTATTCACAAACGCTCCTCGACTCGACTTTCACCCTTCACTTGACAGAGTTGAGCACTGCGCCACCGCTCGGCTGAAAATAGCGCTACCCCACTCAAGAATCGCAGCAGATTATTGCTAATGTGCAGTGACTTGTCGTGACTAGAGACGGCGCTCCCATCGGCTTTCTCAAGTGAAGGTGGAGCATTGAGTGAAGGGACGTTCTAGAATACGGGGGTAAGTGCATGAAACCTTTTCGAACTTGCTAGGCACCCACTACGTGGCCTTTGGAAAAATGACGCAGTAGCGTGTACGCCTTTTGTAGTTGGTGACCGTCTTTGAACCACGAAGTCACATGGTAATCACATGTTCTGGCGCCCGCTGGCAATGCGCGCTTGTACCACGCATTAATTCTGCAATATTTCATGTCGCATTGTGAAGCATGTATACAGGACGCGTGTGTTTGTAAAGCATATATAAAAGCTACTTTCACTGCATTTTCAAGTAGAGGAAGTTTTTTTCCCTGAATTTACAAGCAGACGCCTGGACGTGTGATAAAACGTCCACTTGCCACGCAAAACGACTCTGGTTCGGTCTTCACTCTGACCGAGGATATTTTAATCGTTTATTTTATTTGCATCATTCTCGGTTTCTCAGTCACGCATAAGACGTTAATTTTTCGCTCACAGCGAACGGTGCCGGAATTTCTGCCAAACGATATCTTTAACGCTGTCACGTTAAAAAAAAAAAACAGATGGTGATCGTGATACGTTATTGGAGGACATTTTTTTTCTTGCGCAGCACGTTGGAAAAAAACATGGAAACGCGTACAGATTGGTGTTCTTTTTACACGGAACACTTCTTGGTCGTAGTCATGAACGTTTATCGCGTCCCGTAAATTCTACCCGCATACTTAAAGCAATATCATCAATAAAATGAGTCAGCAATAGATTTTGCATGGTCGCCGATTGAATTCGTCACCGCGAGAATCACTGGAAATTTTCATCTTGACACCGATAGCTGAATCATGATCAACATCATCTCCATTTTGAAAAATCCGCAAATATGGTTCCACCCATCTTTCTTGTTATCTGTAGTTCATACCGCTTCACAGCAACACGGTAGTGTATCTCTCCCCTGCATTTATGCCGACCTTCCGTCACTTCCAAGGCGCAGGGTGGCAAACCACGTTTTGCTGTTGCGCGATGCTCAAGGAGACCACGTTGCTAGCGAATAGGCACAGATCGCGATACGTATAATCGTCAACTCTGCTATGAATATCAGCACGTGCCTATACGGCCCACCAATGACCCACAACCGGCGGGTTCTTTCCGTTCTTTTGCTCGTTTAGGGACCATCACTGTCGCCCACATCGCGTTTTCCATGTGCCACCGAAGACAATGCCATCTGTGCGACGCGGCCACTGGGACGCGAGGAAACCACCGCGGCAATCGCTTATACATCGCTTTCCTCGGCGTTTCTGGCGATCACACGCATCGCTTAACCCCAAGAAAGCCCCAAAACTGCGGCCCTTTCTTTTTTTCCTCGTGCCAGATATCTGTGGCTATGTCACCAAACGAGCACTTGGCGACAGAGCAGAGACACATCTTGCCAGCATCGGCTAATGGAGATGCCATCTGGGTTCGCCGTGGGAAGGGAAACAAGTGAAAAAAAAGGGAGGGGGGGGGGGGGCGTTTCAAGACATTTTATGTCCTCTATAGCGTTCCCACGCGTTGCTGCGACGTTCTTTTGTCAGTCACGGGGTCGGAGTGCCTCCAAGAGTTGTATAGCCTGCCGCCAATTAAAGCGCCATCCCGCGAAAAAACGAAGAAGGCGGCGTGGAGAGGCCAAGTAGCATGCACCAACGTACTACAATGGAAGAAAGATAAGGGACGTACTACGCCTTGCCAGCGTGCGTCTTCTGGTGCGTCTCGGACGCGCTGGAGCGAGCGTGGATGGATCTGATGGATGCGCTGTCGCACGCCCACTATCCACAGACGCGACAAACCCCGTTCTTCAGCGCGTTCTGTTCCGTATGCCGCATGTGATGAAAGCATTTTCTTTTTCGCGAAGCGGCTCCATGCGTAAATAGTGTTCCTGCGCGAAGTCTTGTCGTTCTTGACTAATTCGAATCGACACGAACTCGGATCGTCTCGAGACGAATTCGAAACTTTGGGACATGCTTGAAAGATTTAGCACTGAGCTCTAGAAATAATACGAGCCAGGCGGGTGCCGACGACGTATTGAATACTTAAGAGTTCGTGAAAATATGGCGCGTAATTTCGGACACGAACGACAAGCATGATTTTCTCCTACTTGGAAAATCTTCGGCACACACAACTTTTCCAGCGTGAGTTCGAGAGCTTTATGACCACACAGCTTGAAACATGAAAGTGGGATTAGGCATTTACTTGCAGCTAATAAACGTCGTGCATTTCTCAGATATGCATTGAATGCCTTTCACGTCACGATTGATAGGCGTCCCTTGTCTCTTGAAGCTAGATTTCTGCAAACGTTCACGGCTATTGAAAAGTGAAAACTCTGGATCGACGAACGAGGTTTTTAAAGGCATCGTGTACGCGTCAGAGCGAAACTTTATCTCACAGATGATTTCATGATTTTTCGCATCGAGCGTCGACTTGGAATAATTTCCTAATGTTTTCTCTCACACGTCAACCAAACTCAAGAGAGAGAGTAAAATGAGAGAAAGGCAGGGAGATAAACCAGAAATCGGGGCATCCGTTTTGCTACCCTGCACTAAGGAAAAGGGGAATGTGGAAGAAATATGAGAAAGAAAGCGAAGAGCAAAAACACACTGATGTGAGTAGAAACCTAGTTTTCGTGCGACGTAACCTGTCAAGTACACTACGAAATACTTCTCTGTGTACTGAATATTAGATAGAGCAGGTAGACGCAGCTTCTGCGACGTCAGTGGCCAAATTACGCCTTATTTCGCCTGAGATATATGGCTGGAGAGCACTCCGCAGAAATTCTGTAGCCAGACAAGCGTGCTCTTAGAGAGATCGCTGAGCGATTTTCTACAATATTGGAACGTCCGCGTTCGTTCTTCACTTAAAGCAGTCCATTTACCGGTGGGGCGATTTAGATGAAATCGTTCTCACGTTTTCAAATGGCGTTTCTATTCTGTGATAGATATAAAGCATCTCGCGGCATTTTCAGCAGCACTGACACAGAGTTTGCACTAACGTAGCAGCAGCATTCTGGATGACTGACATATTGCCGCACTCCTTTGTCAAGTTTTGTTATTTCCCCGTTGCACGTGTGAGTGCTACCTTGCTCAAACCGCGCTGATGGACTAAGAACCACCGTGATAACCGTATAACCTTCTGATGCGATTACGCGCACAACGCGAACATTAGATATTGTTCTGGAACATACGTTACCACTATAGCGATACCGCAGGAACATTCGTCGGCACATGCATAAATGCCGACGCGCATCGCCGCTTGTGCAGTTGATTGGTGGCCGATGTCGAGTTCGCCGCTATCAGTACCAGCGTGTGTCGCTGTAATCTGTCTTTACGTTCACCGGCCACAGGTTCGGACAAATAAACAGTTTCATCTTGTATCTACAGTCTGCTCCCTTCGTCGACGGCACGTGACAATATTCTCGTGGGTGCTGTCTCGTTATGGTTGGGCTTAAAGCGTTTAGACCTTTGTCGTGCAGCGAACGTAGCCAGGCTGATGACGATTAAAGCTTTTAGAACTTAAGCCAAGGAGGGAGAAATCCGCAGCGCTGCCTTAACACTTTCTACTCGATGCCGGCAGATGACTAAGGGAAGACAGACAAAAAATGGTAGCGTTCGAAAAGGGCAGATGAACACCATTCACAAACGATCTAAATGGCCTGAGAGCTAGCTTTATTTACATGACATGCACAGCACCATTCCTACTTTACTGAAGAGCTAACCCGAGCATTTAGAATTGCCGTATACTCAGTAACGGGCCGTGCTTATCGTGTAATAATTGGACGGCAGCACCTAAAAAACTAAGGGGATTACGGGCTAAAGGGACGATATGATTGTGAGGGGCGTGATAGTGAAAGACCGAGGAAATTCGGACCACCTGTAGCGTTCTGTAACGCGCACTGACGTGGCGCAGTACACGTGCGTCCTCCATTACCTAAATGCAACCGCCATTGCCAGAATCAAACCCACGACTTTCGTTTCAGTCGCTGGGCTTGACAGGAGGTAGAATTGGTTCCTCTCGCATCTCATCCGGTGTTCGCTAATTACTCATGCAAGTTTGATTTGTGCCGAGTTTTACGCGTGAATACAGGTACTACTGTTTTCTCATATCTGCGGTACGCATTAAGATAATCTATATATTTTCACGCAAAACTCACTTGAAGTGCAAATCATGCATAAGTTGCTTTATAAAAAACGTCACTCTTTTTCTTCTTTAGTGTTCGCACCACTGGTTACCATTAATATGGTACCTGTAGGTGTGAATACTGAACTAACTTTGCTAGAACTGCAGTTGGTTGTTAACGTCGTGAAGTTTACTTCGCACTTACGAATACTCTAACAGTGCCGGTATACCGAATTATGGTGAGACTGTACGCGTGGAAAACAGGACAGAGAGAACAAGGCAAAGAACAGACGCTGTCCGAGTGTCTCGTTTCCGGCCCGACCAATATGCGAATTCATTACTGAAATACTGCTGTTGGGATGGCGCAGACTATCTTAAACGTTTCCATGCACTTCGACAATGCCGTATTCCGAGTTGCCAACGATTACGAAATATATACGCATTTTCTTATTTCGCCAACAATCTTGTTTCTAGACAGTCGAGATCGACTGAGGCCTCCACGTAGCCTTACACTGCGGTACTCAGAGATTTATCGTTCCTTGCGTAGGATACGCTATTTTCGTAACTCAGTGCGGGTACCCAAGAGGATAGCGTACGACGCATGCGCTGTGGCCACGAGCGCTAACGCGAACCTTTGCGTATGCCATTCTGAAATTATCTAACACACATACTCAGTTGAGCGTCCGCAAGCTTTGCGGACGCAGCCTGCCAGCTATATATTAGAGAGATTTAGAACAGCGCAACGTGAAGATTTGCGTTTGCATTGTGCATGAATCGTACGTTAACCTCTTGCGGGCTTCCTTTCAGTGGTGAACTCTAACGCTACGCCCACAAGCTTTGCGTACGGTATTCTAAAGCTCGCTACTTCCGATGGCAGGCTGCGCCCGCAAAGCTGTTGCGGACGCTCAACTAAATCTGTCCAGTTTCGGGGCTTGCAGCGTTTGAAAAAGTTATCATTGCTATTTTGCGTACAACCTTAAAAACTATGTTTGACGTCTCACGGTGACGGCGCAAAGAGAATTTTTCATGCGTGTGACGCAGTGAACTAAAAGAGACGTCTATTGAGCGACGAAATATGATTAGCTCATTTGAATGTACCACCTAAACAAAAATGTGAAGATACATTCTTCCTTCTGCATTCACAAGACAAGTTTACTAATGGGGTGCGGAATATATGAAGTCATCTTAAGCATGTGAAGAGACAAACGTTCATAACTTTCTCGGATTGGAATGACAGCATTGCGCTTTGTAGTCTGATCGTTTAGTGTTTTCTTCGTGGGACTGGCGTTCCGCTCTCCCATATAAGAGTAACAAATCGTTGAGCACTTTCCCTTAACGCACACAGGCTTTGCGTTACACATGATTGCTCAACCCATCGAGTTGTACAGCCGTACGAAATACATTACAAACACACTATTTGCTTCATGATAGAAAGTGAAAAAAAAATGGATTGAATTCTTTCGCTTTGGTGACGACAAGACGAACTCCCTGCTTCAACGACAGTCCATATCAATAAATATACATGACATTGTGTCCCAATTTAGCTACATGGCATTCCATATTATAGTCTAAGAAAAGAACTTCCTTTAGAGCCGTCATTATAATGATAAATCTTTACACCCTCGGCTATTAATACAAAAAAAGACTGCGAGCTGACTATACCAGACTATCGTTATTCGAACATAAACAGGAAAAGAACCAACGAAGGAAACTAAATTTGATGGTATTCATGTGTGTATGAAACGGTTGCGTACGGTTGGCTTGTGGCTGATGTTCCTTGATGGAAATTTGGCTGGCTTAAAATGTCTAGGCATGGCATATTTGCCATATGTGACGTACGCTAGGAAACCTGAAAGTCCCTTGTCGCGGATACTACATGTATATTCGCCATTTAGCGCCGTAACCAGAGCCGTACATGGCTTATCGTTGCATTGGTCTCCGACGCACACATTTTGTTCTGTAATTATGCGTTTAACTTCCCCAAAGAACAGAAAATGAAAACAAAAGTGCGCTAACCTTACTTTCGGAAGCACCGTTCGACACGTCATGTCGCAACAAGCTGATCGACGTGGCTGCAGTCATATATTACTCAGACCTTATCAGTCCAGCTTCCCGAATCCGCATTGGAAAATGCATAATCAGTCAAACCACACATTTGAATAGCAATAGTATTGATTTAACGTCCCAAGACCAAGATACGATTATGAGAGACGCCATAGTGGAGGGATCCGGAAATTCGGACCATCGGTGTTCTTCGACGTGCGCGGACATTGCACAGTACATGTGCCTCAAACGTTTCGCCCCCATCGAAATACGACCACCACGGCTGCAGGAATCGAACCCGCGACCTTCGGTTCAGCAGCCGAGCACCCTAGCTGCTATATACACCACCGCAGTGGATAAACAAAAAAAGACACACATTTTAGAAGCACGCCTGCGAAATGTTTTAAACTTGCTGCATTTGTGGAGGATGCGTTTCAAGAGGTTTTAGAATGGTACCGTTTATGTTCCGCATGATTGGTCGTTCCTTTGTAACGTCACTTCATTGCTGATTGCTCATCTGGCCACCCATTCACGGACGTTGCTAAATGCGCGACCTTCAAGCCGCTGTCTCAAATCGAATGGTCGAACAGTGGGCGCCGCGCTGCCCGGAAGTTATGCGTTCTATATCACAGCTGGAAACTTGCGCATGATCGTTCGATGCTTGACGCCGTGAATGTACTCGAACGAGATATTCGACTATTCTGAACCCTCAAATACCGACGCCTGACCATACGGCAGCGGAAGTGAAGACTTCACATGCAGGTCACTACAATGAGAACTAAATCTCCGAGACTAAGGCTCGACGCGGTTTGAATAAATATATGTACCTTGGTGTCTAATGCACCGGTGACGACCGTTTTGTCTACCATGGTTACGTTTTTTAAGAAGCTAACGTGAAGCCAAGACACTGCATTTATTTTTCGCTATCGCTATCCGTAAAGGCTCTCTACGCACCCGGACGATATTCAAAGCGAAACCTTGTGCATGCCGTGCTGCATTTGCAAACATGCGTACTTGTTTCACTCTCACGACAACCATGATAGCGAAGTTACTTCTACATTATGTCGTGTTTATCCTTGTACAAGAAGGCAATGTTTCGGAAGAAGGAGACCCTACAGACGGTATCGCACTCCGTGCCACACTTCTCAAGGTTTTAGTTTCAGTCTACAACAACCGATGCCACCAAAGAGTATAACGCACACTTAATGTGTAAATGTTCGTTGCACAACCATCTCTTTTGCACTTGGAAATCGGCAACGAGATGTTAAAAGGGAGGCTACAGAGGAGCACCAGCGTTGGTTACTTGGTCCTTACGCCCACTGGATATGTCCAACTGAGAACTCACGGACGAAGCGTGACATAGGGGCCCATCCAATGCGCAGTTTCTCCCTTTTCGTAAATAAATGCTAAACGCATATCAGTACAGCAAAATCGTCTATTTGTATCACTACAATCCTTCAACCTCATGCCCGTTTTTCGTCTACGTGAGATAGCTACTGGAAGCTCGGCCCTGATCTTGACGCAAACCACTGAATATATCACTGAACGGTGCTGAATGTCTCTTAGCGTGCGACAACCCAGAGTAAAGATTATTTAAATGGGGCTCGCCCAAAGCTGATCTGAGAAGTTTGTCTTGACGTGAATCGACGGTGGTGTCTCAGTTCCAACGTCTTGTCTCCGATAAGGGTGGCTTGAAGAAGAATACAACAGTGTATTATAAGCCATTCTTATTAATTTGGTGTGGCTTTAGTGCTTGATTTCCGTTGCTGATTACTTCCCACAGTTTGGCTTCCGCCGTGGTGTTCGCGCTCCGTCAATTTAACAGCCGGGCATGTTGCAGTAAACTGCTTCAGAACGAATAATGGTTGGATCATCGATGCATGAAGAATGGACCGATCCCCGGAAGTACTGAATGCTTCAGCCAATCGCGACATGGAACATATCATTAGCGAAGTGGACTGACCAGGCATACGAAAGAAACATTTCGTGAATTCGATAGCAGTAGCGCGACTAACCTCTCCGATGGGATAAAGCTTGCAAACGTACACTTTAGCGTATACGGTATGATTCTCGAGATGAACAATTAGTGCTACTTATGAATGACCTCCACGAATCGCGCACCTGAAATTTATTGGAGTGCCCCACGTAAAATGCTCATGAGAGAAGTACCGTTCTGCTGCATTTTCTGAGAAAAAAAAAAACAAGACAAGAAGCCCCCAGAAAAAAAAGAGAAATGGAGCGCTTATGGACGTTGCTCACGCAAGGGTGCTCCGATTAAATGCTGCACGCATACGCTCTTTTTTTTTCTCTTCGTCTAAGCCAAATAGATTATGGAAATTTTTGTACTCGAAGTTCGTAGTCTCGTCCTTGAAGCCCTTCGGCGTAGCTTCAAGACCGTTTAAGCTGTCTACACTTAAGCACTTTCGAGAGAGCCACCACCTTTCGGGAACAAGGATATAGTCCCTACTTCTCGGAAAAAAAACTGTCCCAGCGATGCCGTTCCAGCGACACGTCAAAACGAGCTAAACCAGCGACTTGTTTTCTAAAATAACAAGAGGATAGCCTCTCCTCTTTCTATACTGCGGAGAAATCTAAAAAAAATCGTGAATGTGAAGAAAAATATGGAGAGACCCGGCGTGATTTCTTCAATCTAGCGTTTTTTTGTGTGTTTTTTGTCATTCTACAAGATTAAGAGATCGACGAAGAAAAGTTTACTTCCCGAAAAGAAAAAAAAACACAACTAAAGAAGGACGCCTCGGCCACACCAAAGGAGAGAATATAAGCAAGTTCCGGAAGCTACGCCACGAACGGGGAATCGTTGACTTCTCACCAGCGCGTGCGGCTGTGAGCGGGGCGACTCGGTCGCGCTGACGGCGACTGAGCAAGGAAAGGGTAACAGAGTCTGTGAGACAGCGCGTTTGATGGACGAGCTGCTCAGTGATGCGCGGCTCGTGCAAGACGAGCCACCCACGCGGATTAAGCGCCGATACCCGAAGCACGGCGAAAGTCATCGTCTTTATAAATTTAAACGCCCGCTGCGAAGGACGAACGCAAGCCACTTACCGCAGCCGGTTCGTCGCCCATCGAGAGGAACCGTCCCTCTGCATCCTCTTCCCTTCTTCCCTCGCGTGCTCCTCCGGAAATCCCGCGCAAGATCCTCTTCATTCAGCGCCGAGGAGGGCACGTTAGAAGAGGACGTATCCGTGGTTGGAATGAGATGGTAACTCCGGTGAGTTGGTGATCGCTTTGTCGCGCTGTGTAAAAGGAGCACGATTCCTGGTGATCCGAGGTTGAATCCCTCAGTGGTGGTACTTGCTCTCGCGAGGCCTCGATTGTCCGCCGTCCAGTAGCCAAGACATGTGCCCTTGTCACTGGCGATTGTCCTCGATAACGTTCCGGGTACTTCGAGAAGTCTTGTCGGAGACGAAGACGCCATAGAAGTAGCAACAGATGATTCATTCGAAGACGACCAGATCTGGGCAGTCCGAAGGGCCCAACAAACGACGGAAAGCCTTGGTCTTCCAGTCCTGGCGTGAAAAGGACCGCTTTCCTTCGATTCAGTCAGATTTCACTCTGTGGTCAGAGTAAAGTTCACCATACCATGCGTCGAGAGGTCACCATGTGCGTCAAGGGAGTACATTGTCTGGCAATTCCGAGTGTTGCGCTTGGACGAAGAGCTTCACGTGTGAGCTTTATGGAGGAAAGAAACTTCGGTATCGTTGTTGGTTCAATGCCATCACACTGCTGCCCACGGAAGTCACAGGTTGCCGACGTTATGACAAAAGCTGCACCTCCAAAAAAGGCGTTCCGTAGGGGTGTAAGGAACGGAAGATGCAGCAGCTGTTTGAGATGACAAGATGCATCTGGTCGTTCTATGACGAATGAAAGTTCGTAGGAGAGTGGGCTGTCGCAGATGAGGGACAATCCACTTAGCGATCACAGATGACTGCATGGACGATTTCACTCCGAGGCTCGGTACTGCTCCCTGATGAAGCGTTTGGCTCAAAACAAGGCCTTGCCATGGCACTCACGAACTGAGCGTTTGGTTGCTCTGGAGTCTCCGAACCTGCGCGTTGGCCCAAACGAAGCCTTGTATGCGTGTTCGCTCCGGAAGACAGCTCGTACACCCACATGCGTAATCCACGTTCGAAGTCGGGTCTTCGACGGAAGACTCAGCAACGGCACTGCACTTCAAGGAAGGACTTCGCTCAGTGGGGTCGCTCTTCTTCCTCGGGGAGGAAGTTTTTGGCGCCTGTGCTCCCGTGGACTGGTTCGCGCGCTCCGCTAGTGTGGCAACTGGTACGCCAGCGACAACGGGAGAAGGCTTTTGTGGGCTGCCCGGCCGTGCCGAAGGCGGCACGGCGAGCCAAGCCTGCAGATGCACGTATCCGAATTCGATATCACATGATCAATCATTTCGATTTTGGTGTGTGTGTGTGTGTGTGTGTGTGTGCAGTGGGGGGGTACGTTTTCTCCCGTCCGCTCGTTGCATCGACTAATCCCCTCTTCCCAGCGCTTGCTTTTTCACGAGCTTTTCCTCTAACGATCCAATCGACCGAAAAAAGGGAAAAAAGAGCCGAACGCGTGCGACGGCAAAGGCGCGGCAGCGGCAAACAGCAACCCGAGGGGTTCCCCGTTGGTTGGGGGGGCTGCTTTGTGGGTGTGGTATTATGGCGTGAGCGAGAAAAAAAACAAAAAAATTAGACGAGTCATAATCTTGCCGCGCATCGTACACGTTGGGCCCGACGCTCAGACCCCTGTTTGTATCTCGTTCTCTCATTGCAGACGCTCACAGACGCAATGAGAGGCCTGTGCTGCGATGCGCCGCTCCCGCCCTGTGAGTGGAAATGGAACGGGCTGTCCTCTCGAAACTACTATCCCCATCCCTCGATCCTCAGTCTTGCCATAAGAGCCTTGAAATGGAACGCTCTGTGCGACGTCTGTATCTATACGCCAATACTGCACGGGCCTCCTCCCCTTTCCTCTTCGATGTTTTGGCCGATGTTCATGAGGATGACTATGGCGTCAGCATGCGCGCAAAAGGCATGTTTTTTATTGGCCGGGGGCCTCTTTAGTGAGCGCAGTGGCAAAGAACGCTGTCTTGCTGCTCCGTCTGTGTACGGCTTTTGCGTAGCTACCCGCTTCTAGCGATTGTAAAGCCTGTGGAACTGATTCTGAAGGGACGTGCAACGGTCCCGACCGTGGTTACCAGGCGAGTCGTTACCACGGCTTGTTCGCAGTCTCAAGCCGTTACGACCCCGGTACCACGGGCTCGACTGTCCCGACGCGGTACTGCCTCGCGACTGACACCCGAGGACGGGTGCTGTCGTACTTTGGTCACGTGACAGCTCACCTCTCACAAAGCCTCCTTTCCTCGTCTCCCTATTTGCTTTAGAGAGCCTATACTCTCCCCCCCCCCTTTCCTCGGAACGTGCAGACACCGCTTTGCGCGGACGTACGGACCAATCGGAAATCGTTTCCTCGAAGCCGTTCGAGGTCTCCCATTGGCCCGTAACGCTGCCCGTGCCGACTCGGGGGGTGGAGCCTGTTGCCAGTCTGGCAATAACCCCACGTGTTTTCGCAGTCGGCTGTTTCTGCCCGCGAGAAGGCGCTCGATAAGTTCGTTCCTCGGCATCGCACGGTGGCCGCCGCCGAAAGGCAGCCTCCTTCTCACCCGATATCGGAACTTCTCCATCCGCTATTGAAGTACTCAACCTCTCGCCTTCTCCTACGAGAGAGAAGAGAGCGGGAGAGAGCGAAAAAAAATCTTTCTCGGAACCCACAACACGGCGCTTTGGCACCGACTCTCGTACAAAACACGCATGAACAAAACGGCCGGGTGCACAGTTCTCGCACATCGACTGCCATACCCTCTCTTCTTCGTCCTGACAAACTTTGGCGCGCCGGGCTCGGCGCGGGTTCCCATGGATTTTTCGATCGGCCCGAGCCGAGAGTCTGTGTGCCGAGATCGATGATTTGCATTATTACGGGTCGATAGAAAATCGAACCGACTTAATTCTGTTTTTTTTTTTCTGCCACCAGCCCGAACCTTTTATCTTTCTCTTTTGGCCTTGCCTGCTTGTCCCTCGCACGTCAGTCGTTTTCTTCCCTCGCCCGCCTTCAGCCACTGTGCGCGAGAAACGACGGGCCCACATTGATCACCACTGGAGAAGTAAAGTGAAATAAAAGTGCCGCACGGAAGATACATATATGCGCACACACAAAAAAATCGAGGATAAGGCGAAGGCCTGGAGGACATACGTCCAAAAAAGAAATAAATAAATAAGCGAACGCGTAGGGGGGGGGGGGGGGTAACGGAGTTTGAAGGCAGAAAAATGTGCGAGGACGCTTGATTAAAAGCTACTGCTGAGCTAGACAAAAGAGGGGGGAGGGTTGGGGGAAATAATGAAATAGTCCGAAAGTATGGTGCGCATGTATGTAAGTATCTCTGTGTACTTGAACGGGACATTGGGAAGGGGGGGGCACAAGGGGGGAATCCCAAACTCGCTATCGCGCTTCGGATGTGGACCCGTGTTCTCCGCATACAGAGGCGGGTATGTGTGCCGCCTCTGTTGAGCCTGCTAGAGTTTGGAGGTGGTAGGGTACACTGTCGGCGATATGTCGTGTTTTTTTTTTTCGGGAGAGGCCAGGGCGACGTATCACGTCGCTCATTGGTCCCGGTGACCCCCCCCCCCTAGAAGCGGGGGGCGGGAACTGTCTCCTAGAAAAGTCCAGCCTTACTGCGGCACATGACCATAGTCAGTTGAGCGGGGGAGGGGGATATCACGTGTCTTTCTATCGGGTGTGACGCAGCGAAAAGTAGGCACACTACGGTTGTGCGAAAGGACGAAGTGAAGTGAAAGGAGGGGGATGCCGGGTGGGAAGGACTTTGGGACAAGCTTTCGGTGTGCTGGACTCAGTCGTCATCGCAAGGCGACAATATCAGCTCTCTGGGTAGCTGCGACGAAATGCAAAAGCTTGACTGCTCGTTACGACGAGCCTTTGAAACGAGAAAGTGAGAGAGAGATGGCGGCGGGAAACTAGAACTTCAGTTTCCGGTTCCGTTCCAATTCGCACTCGACGCGATCGGTTTCGCGAAGAAGAAAAAAAGAAGTTTTGTTGCGAAGACGTATGTTGCTCGCCTAGGGTGAGCAAAAAGCGTTCTCGTTGCATCAGTGACGAACGCGCACTCCCCCAGCAACAGACAGTCGTGCAGGAGGGTTAAAAAATGACCGGCGCAATTAGGACATCAAGCTAGCGATGCGTGGCCATAATTCTGCCTGACGTTCTCACTTTGTGGGATATTGCTACGAGGCGCGAAAGATACCTCTTACTTAGATTTAACTTTCAACAAGCGACACCACACATTGCAGCCAAGTTGTCATCGACCCCCTCCACCTGGTTTGATTTCTTCTTTTATTTCTAGCCCCACATTTCCCATCTGGTTAGCTTAACTGTGCTCGGGAGAGGGCTTACGTCCGCTAACATGTAGGTAGCGTCTGTAACGAACTCGGTCATCGTTGAAAACGTTAGGCTTGTGGACTAGGACAGGAAAAGAGAGAGACACATATTGCGTTTGCGCGCTTAGCTCCTCTACGGCAACTACCTCATCTTTCTCTTTCTCGGGCCAACACAGTCTCCCATACATTTCGCATGGTTTCCCAAGTCGTAAACTGCCGCTGGACCACCGTGTAATTACGGAACAAGCGACCAATGGCTTTTCTTCGATGTCGCTTTTCCTTTTACATTATAATTTAGTTTTGTCAGAACTGCTTTAGCATTGTGCGTAATGAGTGTAAAGCCAGCAGTCTAGATGTACTTCGCAATCACGTTACATATATCGATGTTGTTTTATTTGGCGCAAACTTCTGTCATGGTTAAGGGAAAAGGGGCGAAATCTTTACGACAATGCTTATAAAAGGCTGACTGAGCACGCAACCAATATTGACAGCAACTCTCTGCGGCGATGTGTAGATCGAACTTATTCAGCTCAGCGAGCCTGCCGTCACAGTTCCAAGCTAACTTTTCGCCCGTAGAAAGCACCTAAACCAATCAGCCTGCAGTTGAAGTGCACGTAAAAAAATCTAGTGGCAAAACGTGAAATAATTATAGTGAAATAAAACTGATATAAGTAGCATGCAAGCCCCCAATAACTTTAAAAGTCACCATAGCTTCATCTTTCCTTGCCTAGGCCATTTATTGGGCATCTTAATTCGATATAATTAATAGGGTGAAGTCGCTAACTGCTGTCATCGCACTGATTGGTCTTTACTGCTTTTTAACAGAAAAGTACCAGCAAGTTCTATTAAAAAAAAAATATGGGGAACATTGTCTAAATGAAAGGGAGTGGGTGGGACATTCGATAGTGGCCGCTCGCTCAGTGTTTTACGGCATGAACTGCATGCCTACTAAAAAACAATCTTGTTCGCCTTACTTGATCTGCACGACTTTTTTTTTTTATTCGACGTGTAGGGCGTGTACGTTCGATACATAGTCGCAGCCATCCGAATTCTGATAGCATTTAACACACACACGCTCGGCGTCACAATTGCGATGAGCCACGTACGGTGGGACATGGTATGAGATACAATGACCCTGCTTGTTTCTGTAGGCGTTTGTGTTGTCATCATTTTTGACAATGCCTTTCTTTTGACATGCTGCAAGAGCAGGCAATAGTTTGTGATAAATTGACGTATACAATCACATTCAGGTTGTGGGTTACTAGATAGATTCAGGTTGTAGGTTACGAGATACGAGTTGGTTCTAGTTCGCTGGGTAGAAAGTGGTAAATAGGAGAGAGAATACGGATGTCGATTAAGCAAACTGCATGGTTAGCGAAGTCATTCTGGTCGAGCACATTAAAAAGATATAAAAACTACGATACCGTGAATGAGTAACCCGTTTTACGGTTGTAACGTCACTTCACCGAAATAAAAAGTGAAAACTTGGGAGGTGTAGAGCTCAAAGAGCCTTTAACACGGAACACGGCTTTCAACGAGGGCCTCCAGAGGTAGAGGACCAGATGCGCACCCTTTGACACTTTTCAAGGACCTCTGGGCATGCGCGGTACACGTACTGCTGTGCGTGCTATAGTATTACTTCTCTCTTTCCTTCTCTATTCTTTTACTCCTTCCTCCTAGTAGGGTAGCAAATCGGGTGCCACCCAGTTAATCTCCCCGCCTTTCCTTTGCTTTTTCTCAAGACTTGTTCTAGCAGCGCTGGTTTTTCGCATAGAAGGTAGAGAAATATGTACTGTCGAAGCTGGTATGCATATTTAAACAAAAAAATATTTGTCGAGTTGCTCCTTGCGTAGGGCAACGCGACGACATGATCAAATTGGCGCATCGGTCTAGAGGAATAAAAAAAAAGGCTACCTGCCGACGAAGACAGTATGTTTTTTTTTCGTACTTACCTTACGATATTCAACTGAGGTAGGGTAAGGCTGACGCTAACTGACGTTTTGGGAGGCCCTCTTTGGAACTCACCTTCAAGTAGAGTCAACATCTGCGAAACTGTACACTATAGGGTCAACCGTAAAACGGAACACTCGCGTGCAGTACATGTCCATGTGCAGAGTTTGCTGTCTTCCGAACGCACGGTCACATGCGCATACTTGAAGCATCCAACTTTCGGTCGGTATAGTTCTGACTTCTATCAACGGACCTGTGCAGTGCGCATTCATCGTTTGCGCAGACACAAGCGCTGAGGGTGCAAGCGATATGGGAGGTGCGCATTCAAGTGTTTCTTTAACAGTGGATGATACCATACATTTTTCGAGGTTCGCTTATGCTGTGCATTCCAGTTGTACATTTCCGCGGCACTATTACAGCAGTTTCTTGGCTTTTCCAGCTGGGCGTTTCGTGGTCGATTGCTCGTCTATTATTTTGTACTATCCCGGCCCTCCTTACATAGCGAAAGCAATAAACTGTAAGCTCGTTGCCGTAAGGCTACGTAATACGCGGTAACTATTAGCCATGAGTCACCGTATAAGCAGGCGCTTATGTTTTACGACGTTTCGTATACAACTGTAATCACGTTGAATAACTTTTAGATCACTATACTCTCGCAGAAACCAAATTATAAAAAAACTACATGCGAGCTATAATGTCGTTTTCTACACTTTACAACTTCAACTGAGTACAATTTTACTAGGTAGAGCAGTATTGGTTTTGTGTGTTCTCTAGTTTGACGCTTCACGACATATCACTACAAGAATTTTGGTGCCCTAATGTTCGCTAGACAGTCAGTATTTTATGAATTTTGATGTCTTGCTCAATTAGACTCAAGTGCGGACCCCTGATATTGGGTAAATGTATTTTTATACATGCGCCATAATACTAGCGGCTGGCGCTCCACTTGAAAGAATGTCAGTGTTTTTGCGAGTATTTTTGTAGCTTTACTATTACTGGTTTCTCATTGAGAAAGCTAGCCTAAACAAAAGAGCAGGCTACCTTTCTTCTAACTGTCCTATACGATGCCCCGTAGGAGAGTGAAAGAAGAGACTAAAGTGTCTGAAGTTCGCTGGAAAACACCACTTCTACCAAACAATAAGAAACGAATAATGATTCGCAAACTCTCAGAACGATACTTATTTCTAATTCAGTAGGTGTTCGTACGCGTGTAACTTGTCAACCTGCAGCAGTTTTCGGGTGGACCCTGCTTTTAAAAACCTACTCGCGTTTGGCATCATGCTACTGTTGCCTCGTTGGCTTCGATGCGGGCGTACACACGTACTCCCATGCCACTCGCGATGCGATGGCCTTTTGATGGGGGCAGACGACCCGTCTGTTCTGATGCTGCGTAGTGTGAGGGGGGTGGTGGAAGATGGAACGGTTCGTATGGAAATAGAAGATGGGGGAGGGGGGTTGTACGTCAGACCCAATAGTGGTCTTGTCTGCACGAAATCCGTCGTGCAAAACAACGGAGGATGTAAAATAGACAGTAAGTGAAAGAGAGACAGAAATCTGAGCGCGTCGCACTACGCAGTTACCGAGGGCGACCCCGAAAGCGGCAAACGGAGAATGGGAGCGAAAGAGCGCTGGGCCGGCGAAGGCGCGTCGCCGCTATTTGCCTAAAAGCCTTTTAATGCAGCGTCGGCTACGCACGTTGACGGGTCGCGAGCTCGCGGCGGCAAATTTGTTTCCATTTGGATTCCCCGCGAGCGGGCACATACGCGTGGGCCCTCCAAAGACGAACGACGATTTCGCAAACGCGGAAAGTCGTGGTCCCTGTCGCGTTGATTACGGAGTTCTCGGCTAGCTTAATGCTTTTGTCTGCGTAATATCCCGTGTCTCGGCCAACAGCGACGAAACACTAGAACGAGAGTGGCGGTTTCCATCCGAGAACGTCAAAGCGACTTGTACATAACCAACGAGCCGCGCAGTGTTCTGTGCTTTCGCGAGAACTGAGCGAGACGGACGTATACGAGACGCGCCCCTTTCGGTACACCAACCTATAGGTGGCTCGCGGGTGGGTGCCATACGGGAATGCTCCTAACTCTACCATCGAGGCATCGCAACTGATTCGCGCTGCACCTCCGCTCCAGCGAAACCTTGAGGGACCGAGAAAGGGGGGGGGGGGGGGGGGACCATCGCGGCGTCCCTAATTAGATTCACCATCGCGACTACAGCTAGCTCGCAGTTTACCCGCACGTATCTATTGCGGGGCCCACTACCCAACTGGGTTCGGCGTCACCTCGGACGAGGTGGGCACGGGTTTTTCCAGCACAGCGGTGGTGTGCGGTGTGCCAAATCGGATTATTAATTAGCGTAAACGGCGGCGCTGCTTTTGCAGTGCTCGCCGAAGCACGCCATTCGGGACGTCATACCACGTGTCGCATGCCGACAGTGGCGACACCGTGTCCCGAAGTGACTTCCGCGGTGATTCACAGGAGGTGCGAGGTGAGGGTTAGTGAAGGAGTACGGTGGGAGGCGTATCGCGGGTGTTGCCCGGAGGCAACTACGGCGGTCGCTGTGAGGAAGCTCCCTCGGAGGCTGCACTCCGTTCTTCTTCATAAGTGAACAGTACCGTTTTTTTTATTCCCGCATGAAATGAAGCTTCGTGCACGGTTTGTTAGGCATCACCTGGAGCGGAAAAAACACGTTGGTCGCCAGTTCATGTGGGATTGCCTGCCTTCACAGCTTTGCCCAGGCGCTTGGAACATAAAATTGAGATGTAAGGATGAGGCATCTGCAGTCACAGTGAGTGCATACGATTAACTTCTTGCATCTTTTTTCGTCCGTTACACATGAATTGATATAGTTGCCTATAGTGTTTTGTGCTGAGTTCATACGTCACAAAATGTGGATACCATGTTTCACCTCTTCCCGTTCTTGTTAGCAGTTTTCGCTTTTCGAATCATTATGCGTCATCGAAAAACATACCACGTGCCACTTTGCCATGGTATCAATATATCATCGTAATACCGGTATCGATACGAGGTCGAGTAGTGCTAATTAGGCATGTTATCGACGCATCGTATCGTCCGATACTATGCATCGTCATAACGTCCCATCATATCGCCCCGCCACAGTTGTCTAGTGGCTTAGGTACTCGGCAGCTGACCCGCCGGTCACGGTATCGAATCCCGGCTGCGGCTACTGCATTTCCGATGAAGGCGGAAAGGCTGTAGGCCCGTGTGCTCAGAGTTTGGTGCACGTTAAAGAACCCCAGGTGGTCGAAATTTCCGGAGCCCTCCACTACGGCGTCTCTCATAATCATAGGGTGGTTTTGGGACCTTAAACTTCACATATCAATCAATCAACGTCACATCATAACGCCAGATATTATGTAGCGTGTGCAGCTGTTTGCCATGGTATCAACATGTGATATGTAGAGATACCAATATCAATACATGGCGTCACACGTGGCTGCCTAGCATGGGAACGAAGCATGAGTACACGTGTCGTTACAGACTCGACAAGGCATGTACTTTCGCTTAAGCAGATTGAGTGGTTACTGCAGTTACGCGCCATAATCGAAAACATAACGACCTAATAAGCAGCGACAGTTGTGGCGCCGCGTTTAAAGGAGGGCCTGATTTCCATTCATGACAAAAATAATGAGGTGAGGCACGGTGGACCCTCTCCATCGTGTCAAGCTGCATCGTCCTCTTCACACCTGCCTCTACCTCACGATTTGCTTCGGTGCACTTCACTCAAAAGAAAAAGGCAAAACAAAACAACTGCGCACTTTTTGTCTGTCCCGATAAGCCATCGCAGCTGCCCAGCCCTTAACGCCAGCCCGTTAGTTATGCTTTTCTATCCCGCTCTCGTTTGGTAATTTAGTCGCCTCGTCTTAATTGCCGCGTACACAGCAGAGAGGCCGTTCTTCGGCGGATCATTAGGGTCTTCATTAATTTATCTCGAAGGGGGCACGGATCCGGCGTTTCGGCCCGTCGTCCTTTGTCGACTGAAATCAGTAGCACCGGTGCGCCACCCCCGCCACTCGTGCGACTTGGCTGGCTGGCGCACCCGGTTAATCACCTTCGAACGTTCGAACCTATGGGGAGAGGCATTGTATTCCCGCAATATGAAGGGGACGTTACAGGCACGTCTCCGGGACGTCATAATTACAGGAAGAACGACGGGTGAACAGAACAAAAATGAGAACATTGTACGATAAAATAAATGAAGAAAGTTGCTTTTTGCTCATTCACAGATTTAGTAGTTATTTGTTTCCACTTCCGAGCTAGTTTTGATTTCAGCTATTTTTTTTTTGTTAAGTTCCGGCTTGGGTTGATGAAAGAAATTTCAGATCGGAGCACGTAGCTCCTCCGCGGCGCTGTCGATAACAGTGGTAACAGTTTCACGCACTTAGATCACCTTTACAACAACCTCCATCCCAGCCACTATACTCATCATTGCCTTAGTTGCAGTCAGTCTTAGCTTTGTCCACTCTAAGCTGACGGACTCACCACGTACACAGTCACCGGGCCCGTCTAATGTCAACAGAGTGATTCTTACACCTGCAAAAAAAAAGATTCCTAGATCTCCAACACCGCTAAGCGATATACCATCCATTGCTTCGATGGCCTTCAGTTGCCAACAGTTCCATGAGTATAACTAACAGACCACCAATTATGCGATTTGCGCATGCCACGCGTCGTTCCTCGTCATTAATTTTCTGCTAGAATGTGAACGCGTGTTTTCTAGTTGTAGGTAAATAGGAGAGTCTCTACGGGATCTGCCGTTAGTACGAAGGAAGTATTTTTTTTCTTGATTTTCATGTATTTATTCGGCCATAATGAGCCACTCTCATGAAAATAACATAAGTAGATAGGGGTATCTTGAAAAACAGCAGCGGCGTATAAACTTCGTAGAGAACTCAGAAATTAGAATAAAACTGAATGAAGACATTGTGACAGTTATAACAGCCGATAGTTACTATTATCATATATTGGCAAATGCTTACCAACATTTGGCACTAATTAGGTCATTATTAGCCAGTAGCAACCACACTTTAGCCATTATTCAGACTGACTAGTTCTGTGCTAAAGTTAAGCAAGCAGAACTTGCCAGCATCCTTCAATACAGGTAGTAAGCGAGTAATTGTTAAAGTCCGGAACACTAGTTTCTGAAAACACTGAGCGAGGAAGGAAGGTGGGTGGGAGGGTTCGCTAAGATATGATCTCATCCCGGGACGTAGACGTGCCGAAGCTTTTGGTCAAATTATTGTTTCATCTCTCTCTCTCTCTCTCTCTCTCTCTCTCTCCAACCGAACTAGCGTACCTTGCAATAGAGGCGCAATGATAAAAGAGACAATGGAGTTGATGACCACCTACACAGCCCTGGCTCTTGCTGTTTTGGCAAATTTTCTTTTAATTAATCCTCGTATTCTCATTCTCTCTTGTCAGATTTTTTTCTTTTTTCGTAATTTCATTTATTTCTTTACCTCTCTCAATTTGTTTCTCTTGCATGCTCTTCCTTCCTCTTTCATCTCTTTCATTCTCTCTCTTTTTCTTCTCTGTTTGAACAAAATTTATTTGTAGAGATGCAATATAACTTAATATTAGCCAATGCTTACCTATATCTAGTTATGCTCAAGCGATACATGGCCAAGAGCGGTGAAATTTCTAGCCAATATGAGCTAACACTGGCCCCATGAAGCATCACTGGCATCTTTAAGAAATATGAAGTAGAGCCGGCGCTGATAGTACGCGAGTAAACTCGGTACACCGGAAAACCGAAGTTCTCGATACGCTGGGTTGAGGTGGGGGGAGGATTCGCCAAGATATGATCTCCCGCATAAAAAAAAAAAGGAAATTTAGCTGTAGAGTGGAAATACCTGTGGTCGCTTCCAGACCGGTCTGGTCAGTGAAACTGGCCATCTCCGTCGTGGTCTCGCGAAGCTTTCCTCGGTTCCAGTGGCCGGCCAAAGCTCCCTGGGGGGCGCTCGGCGGGAATCCTCGATTGCGTTAGAGCGCCCCGCGGGAGACACTCGTTAGCCGGCTGGAACGACGCTCACGGCACGCCGACCTGCGGCCAATGTCAACCGGAAGAACAGCGCGACGTGACTTTCGGTTCACAGCGCATCATTGCTTTCTCGTATTTGTTTTATTTTTCTCCTTGTTTTCGATTTCGTGCTTCGAGCACTGCTGCGAGCCGGTGGGCGAAATTTTGCTTTGTTTTTTTTTTATAGATATCAGGTTTCTCGATTTTTGTTTCTGCAAGGGTTTTAAGCAAGGGCGACGTTGTTTGGCGTTCGAGTTTGCTGCTGATGTGTGCAGGCGCCTTGTTCTTGCGTGCGTTTTTCTCTCCTGAACTCCTTTTTTTTTGTCATCTGGCTAAGGAAAACAAGATGACGCACACTAAGTGCGGTGAACAGCTACGGGATAGTGGTGTGGCTTCTCCATAGAAGGGGAAGTCAATTAATTCGTCTTGAAGTCAGGAAACACATAGTTGAAGATATCCGGCTCTTGATAGGCAGGGTAAATTGGTCTCTCGGGTATTTACCGTTACGAGCAAAGTAGAGAAGCCCACGACAAACTCGTTTACGCGTGAAATTTCCTGAGCATTGATCGATGCTCTGCCCGACAGCTGTCGACTGAACGTCTTGAGACAATCATAACGGACATGGTTCTACTTCGCTGTGTGAAAGTACGGATACCGAAACATGTGTCCGCACAAGTTTTAGCACGACGTTTTGGCAGAAAGTTCACGCGTAAACTGACAACAAAGCACGTCTCCTTTTGAAATATGTCTGAAAAGTCAGAGAAGACGAAAAATTGCGCTTTCAATGACTATACTTTCACTGCGCTGAAGCACAACAATCAACACACAATAAGAGTCTTCTTCTCATAAGTGTCATGAGATCGAACCTTATTAGGCTAAATATTTTGCTATCTGAAAGCACTGATATAGGCCTGTAGAAGAGCATGCACATAACGCAACGCAACACCTGCGTGCCTGTAGAGCGTGCTTCACTGCAATAAAGATAATATGGCGGTGAAGCCAGACAATACATGGGTGGGAGGAAAAGTTATGTCGCGGCCTTGAGCATGTCTGCGATGTGCAAGGCTACGAAAGCGTTCCCTGTGTTTCTCAAGACGGGCTTCAAATAGACAATTTATGTAACAGACTGAACGCGGTAGCGTTCATTTGTTCCACCTCCCGATTCTTCTGCCTTCTTTCTCTTCCCTCAAGGAAAGGGTTGCAACGTGGCGGCAGCCTGGTTATGCGCACCGATGCCGATTAAGGCTGGTTAACAACCTTTCCGTTCCTTTGTTTATCCGCTCTCTTGGTCCCTATTTCTCTTACTCTTTTAGTCGTGTGTATTCATGTTCAGAAAAAAAAAGAGAAAAGTGCAATAGCCAGTCTATAGGAAGGGCGAACGCACGAATGAAATCGGTATCACCGAAGGAAATGAAAAAAAAAAGTTTCTTCTTGCATATTAGAATAGATACTCGGCTATTCTTGTCAACGCAAACGTATATGCACTTCTTTGCTTTCTTTTTTTAATATACTGCTGAGCGATAGTCGTCCTTGCATATCAAAAGGGGGCATGATATTCGCATCGCGAGAGACAGGGCGCGCATATAGCTCTACAGGCTCTGTTGGAGTTTCCGTCCAGTGCAGCGCTTCCGCGCTACCTTCGCAGCTGTTTGTGCCTCAACTTTATTTCGGTTGAAAACGTAACTGGGGAGCCGCGTAGATGATGGGTTGCCGAAGACGCTGGCCTACACCTTATCCCATCTCAAAGTATATCTCAATATGCAGACATCCCGGTGATGTAGTCCCCACGTTCGCAATTTCGATCTAGATGGTACACCTCACAGTCCACCGGACAATAACACCATTCACGACAGCGAAAAAAAATGCACCAACAACGAAAACATCTAAGCGACCGAACGCGTCCTGATAGAAGCCAAACGGGCGTCCGAAGGGATGATCCAGGGATTTTCAGCCGGCCACGCAAACGAGCTTTGTGTGCATAGAGAGAAAAGAGAGAGAAAAAAATCCTTGCATCACGGGGTGTTCGCGGCAAATATTTCTTTTTTTTTCCTTGGCTCGAAACTTCAGATTCGAAGGCGGTGCTATTGATGGCGTTCCTGTTTGCCAAGCCTGTCACCGTGCTTTGCTGCGTGTTGTTTTTTTTTCCAGCTGTTCTTAGTGCCTTTTCTCCTGGAGCATGTTATTTTCAGGGTTTTATCAGGATATCATGTTGTATATTACACTAATATGGCCCAGTGAGGGACAACAGGACGCAGTTATGACAGCACAAGAGAACATTTCTCATACCGCTTTCTTTCTTTTTTTTCTTTCTTTCTTTCTTTCTTTCTTTCTTTCTTTCTTTCTTTTCTTTCTTTCTTTCTTTCTTCTCTTTCTTTCTTTCTTTCTTTCTTTCTTTCTTTCTTGCAATTACCGCTAGTATATATGCTCACGAAAGTTGTCCTTTTTTTCACGTAAGAACGCTTCGCGAATACAAGGACCGGGTCTTCCACGCAGGTACACAATGCCATGACATGCTAGACTAATAGAAGCAATTGGGCTTGGATGAAATTCGGGTAGAATGCGGGAAATTTGAAAACCATGGCATGACACGGCAAGAACTTTATTATGGTTCATTGAAACTACGGTCTGAAGGCTAGACCCCCCCCTATCCTCTCCGGTTATGGAAACCAGTGAACGTCCCTTCGAAAGCAGATCGAGAACATACACCGACCTACGCTGAAAGCGGAGGTGTGCGATGCCGCATCTTTAAAATGCGTTGAAGACCTATCGGAAAACGGTCCCTAACCAACGGTAACGTACGTGTCACGTATTGCAAACCGTGTTATTTTCAAGAGAAAAAAAAATACACGCAGAACGTGGCCATGGTAAGGGAACAAATCGGCATGAGAAGCAGGCGCCGTTCCTCGTTGCGGACAGGTGTGACGTATCTCACGAAATTCACGGTCTCCCCCCTCACGGTATACGATCACAATGGAGCGCTTTCGACAGCCGGTGACGCCTCCTGAAGTGCTGCACGAAGCCTTGTGGCCTTGTATTTTTTCGATTGTTTTTTTTTTCTTTCTCCACCTGTATTGCATCCTTGCTTTGGGCGTTGTGTGACAGACAGCCCGACGAGCGCACCGTTTTCTGTCTGCACGTGAAAGCGGCGGTCACGCAAGGCTTGCAGAACAGCCGAGTTTGCTTATTTTCCTTTTTTTTTTGTCAGCGTTCTTTCATAAATAAGTAGCTTCGTTGCTCCTCTGGGTGCTATCCACTTCTGTCGTCGTTTTAAAGCGCGGAACAGGCGAGCGTTTAGCAAGAAAGCACTTGTGCATTGAACCGCCATGAAAGTAGAGAGAGAGATCAGAAAATGCTGAAATGTGTTAAAACTGCACAATGAGGCACTTCCTTATGGGAAAAATAAGAAAGGGAATGAGATGCTGCAGTAGGCAGGTTGTCCAGGTAGAGCAGACGTTCTAGTCTCGTGCGAAGTGTGGACAAACGTGTCTAGTTGCTATAGGTATTTCAATCTGAAAACAAAGATTACTTTGGTGATGTTAGCGAGAAGTCTTTTATCATGGGTTATAGGTGGATAACTGGCAAGTGTAAATAATGGCATGCTTTAATAAAAATTCGATCAAACGAGATTAGATGGCGAGACAATCACAACGTTTCGATCATCAGCAGCATCTGCGTCGTCGAAACGATGAAAAGTGTTCGATGAATGACCTTATCACCCACTGTTAAAACTTTCTTTTTACTGTAGGTTTGCACGCCTGTGCATGCTTGCACTTGCCTTTGGTGTCCTGCCCGGTATACGCTGTATAGGTGTAGTAGCCCCTGCATAGTGATGCCTGTCATATGAACATTAGCGTAGTGACGAAGCGTGAATTGGCGTTGATGTTGCGTGTGCTCTTGTCGCGTTTCTAGGCCCTATGACACGAATCTGTAAAAACATTATCATACACACTGTCAGTGCTACCTTATTCCAGGTAAACGCATTGCTGTGTTAAATTACTTAAGTAGTAACTGAATTCTCAAAACTTCTGCGACACCGTGGAGTTCTAGCGCGTTTTGACCGTCTATATCGTAACACAGTCGGTTGTTGAAAACTCTGGCTTGTGCCTTGTCTTGACAATCTTGCACGTGCCTGCCTTCGAATGGCGAATGCCACGCCCCAAAATGGCAGTGCGCGCCACTGGCTTTGTATAGTCTTAGCCTTTCTAGTGAATAGAGTGAAAATAGAAGAAATTGATAGATGAGCGAGGTCGAAGAAAGCGCTGAACTGTTAGTTGAAATTTCATTTTTTTTACTTTTGTGTTACTGAACTTCTTTCGCGTTTTAAACAATTTTTGTCTCCACTTTTCTGTTCACACTGCTCAAGTAGGCTAATATACTAAGAGCTACATCTGCGTTCACAGTACGATGCGTCCTTTTCGTAACTATCTGGTGCTGTACTGGAAGCTGCGGTGCGTATTTCGAGGCTCCGCGTTATCTGTAAGACCCGGATCGAACTGGTACTCTAAAAATAACACACGAAACGTGGTTTCATATCACAGAAGTACAAAAACCAATTGCATTGCGACTCGCGCATTCGTCTATTCCAATGTTTCAGAACACGCCCTACAACTTTTACATTGATTTATCGCTCACGTCACAGATAGGGTTAATTAAGCAATATTTGTTAATTACGGACCTTGGCGCATCAAAATATATCGACGTACTGCGTATAGCTCATAATAGTTGACCAATTCAACACGCGCAGCGCAAGCGTTTATTTTCGTATTAGTAGGCACATGTCAGCTGAAACACCCAGTATACGACAGTTCTGCAGCCGGAGAAGTGTAGCGTCTCATACAGCAGCCTTACGGGTCGTGAGTGCTCGTCTAGCGGGAGCTAAGAAATATAGCCTATATTCAAGGATGGTTTGCGGTTGCCGGGACAATACGAGCACCTTCTTCATTGAGCGTGTCCTGATCCTGTGCGTCTTTGTCTTCGCAGCCTGCAAGCGGAAAGAGGATGCGCCTGGTGGAGCGGGTGCGGCCGGGCCGGCGTCCAAGAGTCAGCCCAAGAAGCCGCGGCTCGTCTTTACCGACCTGCAGCGGCGCACCCTACAGGCCATTTTTAAGGAGACCAAGCGGCCCTCCAAGGAGATGCAGATCACCATCTCGCAGCAGCTGGGACTCGAGCTCAGCACCGTGGGCAACTTCTTCATGAACGCGCGCCGCCGCTCGCAGGACAAGTGGCAGGACGAAGCGGACAAGGGCGCCAAGGGAAACTCCACGTAGCGCCCCGCCCCCACCACAGCACTGTCCATGGTTCCCGCCGCTGCCCGCCCTCCCGCCGCCGCCCGCCTCTTCGTTCGCCGTTGCCTGGGCAACGCTGGAACGGAACCTCAACCCCGAGCAGCCTCACCGACACTGCACACCGCGGCGAGTACTCGCTACTACGGACAAGGCAGGCTGGAAGATACCCTGCCCAGCAGCAATATGTATCTGTGTGCACTGACGCTACCTTCCGGCGCTCTGGACAACCAAGCCTCGTGGCACGCGCTCCAGGTGTAGCACTGCCTAAGCAGACCCCAGCAGATCCCGTCGCCCGCCTTCCAGGACTGCACTCTCCTCCTTTCGAAGGACGTCTAGGGGAGGCAGATGGACGCAAATGTCTAGCAAGTGCCCGTTCCCGCCGGCTTCGGTGTGGCATGCAGCGCCACCTGCGCGACCGCGCGTATTCTTCGGCGCGCATATTTCTTTCTGTGGTTGTTGGCCGCAGCGTGGCGGGACCTGTAGAGGAAAATGCTCTCGCGGCATTCTTTCTGCATGGGGAGGGAGGCAGGGAGTTAACGTGATGCACGCTACTGCGCCGGACAAAGCAGTGGCCCCTTGACTGTGGGTGGTCAGTGGCGCCATCTGTATGTCGGCTTTCGCTCTACTGTCTGCTTCGTGGTGGACCCGCTGCGAATCCTCCGTGCGCCCGGCGCAGTGTTCTGCGCGATACCACTGATGGGACGGTGGGTCATCCTTTGGGAGTATAGTTTGCGATTGGCGCCATCTTGTAGTGAGCTTCGCCGCACGTGCCGCACGCTATGGGAGTTGGTGTGGACGCCTAAAGCAAGCTCGTCCGGTGTGCGTAGCGTTTTCGAAGTTCAAAGATTTGCGAGCCAGATTTAGTCACGTTTGCGGCGTATCGACGCGATATGTGCTAGATTGAGAGTGTGAAGGATATGACGAACGTACAACGCATAATTCACGCCGATAATAATGAAATGAGCGCTCTCCGGATGGTCGCCAAACAGAGCGGTCTGCGTTCGTGACGGATATTACTGTTGGTTCACCTAACATTTAAACACTTCAAAAATTTTACACATCGAAGTTCAAAAACTGCTTTTTTTTCTTTTCGGACATCTCTGTCATATCTAGATTCTTATTTCCCGACTAAGTAAAAGAAACACGTCTGTCGGAAAATCCCGTTCGTTGTGCTTGTCATGGCTATACTTTGCTATCTGGATTCAGAACAAAAGAAAAAAAATGCGCTCCTGTGGGACGATCACTCAAGCATTATAGCTATGTTTTCTATGAGTATACTTGAATGCCTTCAATGTACCAAATGTCTAATGTGACCCTTATGATGTCTTTCCTCTCCATTTCTCTCGCTCTCTGTGATGGAGTGCTAAGATTCAATTTTAATGTGGACACACTAAAAGAACGATTACTTCAAGTAAACCATAGGCGTCAGCATACGAGTGAGGTTTTTTCTTTCCTTCCACCTACAGTAAGGTTCACGCACGTAAAACATCAACGGGATATCCTCTATGGTATACCTTCGACCGACCGGTTCTTGTAGACGTGACGTAACAGTCTCACATACAAAGTGTCCAACATCCATCGTTGAGCTGTCTCTAGTCTTCTGAACCAGTGTGTGATAGAATCCACTAGAACTCATTTCATGGCAGGTTGCCTTAGCCCAAACACGTTCCGCGCTGTCTTATGGGAGCTTTCTCGATATGGGTGACCGTGGCCCCGAAATACTCTGGCCGGAAGAGAATCGACAGTTCGATAAAAAAAAAAAGAAAAAGCACGAACGTTTCGAGTCGTCGGCACGTGCGGCGAAAAAAAAAAAAAAGCCTTTCCGTTGCGAGATACTCCCCGAACCCCTCAAGTTGGCGTTAGGCTTAACTTCCCAAGTGATACCTGTAGCTTACTGCCTGGCTCGGCTCTTACTTCGAAGCGAAAATGCGGTGGCTTTCTAGCTTCAGTCTTGACGGTCGCTAGACACTCCTCGAGACGCATTTCAAGCATACGCGAAGCGTTGTATAATGGGGTCGCGGGCTCAGTGATTCACTAGCGTAATAACACACCGCGTTTGGCCAATTAATGGGAATCATTAGCGCTGTAAAACGTACCCTTAAATTTACCGAAAGAAAACAGCCACAGTTATTTCGAGTGAGTGTCGTGGCATTCACGTCTGAAGAAGTATACTCGCACCTTTTCCCTCTTAAACCGACAAATAATGGAAGGAAAAAAGAGCCGTGTGCTTTTTTATTTTGTTTTTGTTTTGCCGATATCACAAGCGTGTGTCGTTTAGGTTCTCGATGACCTGTTGTTGCTGTCTCCATAGGGGCCTCCGGTCAGTGGTACACTCTCTTAGCCCTAGGCGGCACTTCGCATTCATAATTACGCTGGCCCACCGCTGTGTATAGTGTGTGCGCTTGCATTGTGTGCGCATGTGTGTGGCGTAAAACCGCGTTGAATCAAGTGCAACTTGTTGTTTTTTTTTCACCTTGCTCGTGTAGTATCTGTCCGTCAAACTACCCATAGCTATTTTGTTTCGGGTTTTTTTTTTACCTGTTTTCTGTGATAGAATCGTGTAAAAAAATCGTGACGCACCAGGTCGAAGAAGAACGGACAGCATTTGTGTGAGACTGGGTGAAGAATATTAAAGGACAGCTCCGCTTGGTTGTCAGTTATCGTTCAGATTTATCGAACCCAACAAGACATAGGCATGTGTAGGCTGTAATAACGTTCCCGGCACCATAACGTTAATTACGGTGACGTCTGTAGAAAGGCTAAAAAGTGACGAAACGATATGAGTGTCATAGTTGTGAAAGCGAATTGACGTTTACGCTTAGTAATGTTTTGCGCCAGTAAACCTCACATCTTAGCTGTGCCGTGCTCTGATTGGCCATAATGCATGTGTGGGGAATCAGCGAGCCCATCACGCAATTATCGAGACAAATGTTACACTTTTCAGATTGCTTCGTGTACGGGCTCGAGCTCACTTGACACGCGTGCTTGCTTTAATCTCAAAATTCCTCATTTTATGGCACACAACCTTTGCGCTGTCGGGGCGTGTTTCATCACCCAAAATTCGAACAACCATGGACGCTGCTTTACTGCACAGCGATGGATTCGAGGCTGTCAAATTTAATACGGCATACACCACACGATTAAAAAAAAGAGAATCGACTTCATCTAGCTCATAAAAACGGCGTAATTGAGCACATCAAACAAAATTAGACAGCATTTTATGCGTTTCACAGGTTGTATGAGATAAAAATTGTGCCTATTGTCCTGATTGTGCGATTTGCCTTTCGATGGGCCGACACTGTAGTCAACTCGTAGGGGAAAAAAAAGATATTCAATCCTGTCACATAGTTACAAAAGCAAGCTCTGCATTGATGTGGCGTAGCGTTGTTGCTCGCGCATTTTCTAAAGTGGAGAAAGAAAAGAAGAAAAAAAAGTCTGATGTGATGCTCAGTCAAAGGCTTTGCGTTGGGTGTCTCTCGGTGTACCGTTATTTTTATTTAACCAGTAGTTCTTATCTTGTTGCGTATGTGTGTTAGTGACCACCAAGAGTGCACCGCGAAATCGATCGAGGAAAAAAAAATGTGAGGACGCGTTCTGTGTTGCCTATAGAGTATACAAATATATATAATATATACATATACTGTCGAATGCCGCGTGTGGAGCGTGATGTGAGGCTTGGTGCATGTGATCCCCATCCCCGAAGTTATTGTCGAGAAGAAAAAAAAAGAAGTTCAAAGCCGTATACAAGGGCAAATGCAGTATCTGCTATAAGGGCTCCGAACCCTTTCAGGCGGGACGCGTGTAATCTAACGAAACTAATTCCGTTTACGCGAAGGAGATGCGGAGACTAGCACAAACGACGAATGTTAGAAATTCAGCGGCAAAAAAAAAAAGAAAAATGCTGAAAACACTCCACGACATTTGCGCAGAAGCTGCGGAAAAAGTTTTCGGCAAAAATGTCATGGCTGCGGATGTAGACAGCACTGGCCGGCGTTCGCAACATGAGAAAAACCACTGCCACACATGGGAACCGAGTTGGTTCCGAAACGTTGGGTTCTCACGTATCTTCACGTACTTTAGTTTGGTTGAAGTTAAAATAGTTTTTCCACTTTACCAGCGCAACCAGGCCGACATCTGCGAATGTTTACATTTCAGTACAGATTAGCATGAAAGACAGCCAACCAAAGAAAGGAGATGCGTCTGAATCATTGCAGTATCTCATGATCTGCTTTGAGAAATGTTTTGATAGTTTATTTGCTAATTCAGTGTCGATTCCTGTACCAGCACCAAGTGAAGTAGTTGAGAACTCTTTCTCGGTTGCGTCGTTCTGCCTTTCCTGATTTGAGGGCGCACAGAAAGAACACGCTTTGGCGCTGTTCGTTATCAAAGATGGTATGGAGTGTTTTCGTTTCGTGGATCAAGTTATACATATAAAACAAACTGTTCCATGGATTCTTTTCTTTGCAGCTGAATACCGAGGCAGATTTGGCAAAATTCCAGACAAGGTTGATCCACGCTATTGGTTCGAAGTGAAGCTCCCCATATCCTGTCCAATCGCATATCGCTGTCCCATATGCTACAAAACTTTGCGCCACGTTGTCAAGCGTTCTTTTCTTTCCTAAACATAAGTTTGAAATTAGCAGTAATTGGCGGTCACAACAAGATCATCGCGGAAATGTTTCATAACTTCCGTGTTTTAACGAGGAGGGGAAAAGAGAGAGAGAGGTGATTCGTGCGCGGAGCAGAATACCGGTGTTCTCCGAGACTGACAGATCCACATCGGCGTGCCAGGGCTGCAAGGGCACCGCCTAAAACGATCTCCGAATAACCTTGTTGCTTCTACTAAGCAAACAACGAAAAGAAACTTCGGGGCACAGAACTTCCTAAGCACCAAAATTTTAGTGACACAAAAAAACATAAAGAAAAAAAAGCGACTAGGTGCCTACCTTCAGCAGGAAGACCCATGGAGGCGTCGTCCTCCCAATTTCGGCACGCGATCCCGAAAGATGAGGGGGCGGAGGGGGGGCAGCCAGATTACAATTAGGAAAAGGAGCTCCACGCCTTCGGAAAACGAAACGCCGGAGACTTAATTACTCGTAAAAACCCCGGGCTCACGAAAAGACCTCACCTCTTATGTTTTTTTCCCAGCGTTCCTTTCCGCGTACAGCACAAGCAGCGAGAAATGAGCCTTCGCGAGCGCTCCGAGAATCCCTGCAATCAGTACGGAGCCAATCAGAAGAGACACCCCCTCTCCCCATAGCCGTTGCCGTACTATAAGGTTAGAGGCTTTAACACAACTCTTCGCCCCCCCCCCCCGTTTTCCCCCAGATTCTCCTTACGTTCTCCGTGCGATGCACCGTGCAGCTTACGACGCAAACGCTGAGGGTGCTGCACCATCCTGTCGGCCTTCAGATATTGTGCTACTACGTAAACAGCACTGTAGCCATGGCGGTGGCGTTGTTGTGGCGGTGGCACGCCGACGGGGAGCTATTTCAACGCCCAAGTCTGTTCGTGAGACGAGCATGTACAAGCCGGCGTGTAGCGTCAACGGCACAACTCGGCGAACTCATGTCGCTCGAATTGTTGATCGCGGGAGTAAAAAAAAGTAAATTAAATAAAACAACGTAAACGTAAAGAGACGGTGCAGGGAGGCGTATTGCTGGTGTGCGTGTTGCACTCCGCTCCCTCCATTAATTAGCTCTCATTACCCGGGTCACCGGACACAAAAGATGGGGGAAAGAGAAGTGAGCCGGAATTTCCTTTCTTTTTTCAGTTTTTAGGCAGGTCCTGTACGCAGTTCTCGTGGTGTGCGTGTTTTGCCCGCGGGCGTGTTTTCTTACGCTATAGGTGGACTCTCGGGAACTCGGGACGGGTAACGGCGTTTCGGAGGCAAACGGTACAGCAGTAGCGGCGACCGAGTTTTTTAGTATTTTCCTGTGGTTCGCGCGAAGGTACTACTAAGGTGCCCGTCTTCTGTTCAGAGAAGTAATTTTGTTCATCCCGAACTATTCGAGAAACCTTCACGTTCATTCTAGGTGCGACCGTAAATGGACACAGCTAGACGCCGACACGATCATCGAGTTGCCCCGCAGCTGTGGTCTAGTGGCTAAGGTACTCGGCTGCTGACCCGCAGGTCGCGGAATCAAATCCCGGCTGCGGCGGCTGCACTTTCGATCCAGGCGGAAATGTTGTCGGCACGTGTGCTCAGATTTGGGTACACGTTAAAGAACCGCAGGTGGTCTAAATTTCCGAAACCCTCCACTACGGCGTCTCTCATATTCATATGGTGGTTTTGGAAAGTTGAACCCCACGTATCTATCGACACGATCATCGAGAGATGTTGGCTATTAATCGCAGCGAAGGAATGATTGGTAGTTCAGCACACATTTACTTTCTGTCGAAACGAGAACTTTTGCTTTGGACGTTTGAGACGAAGACAAAGAAGACCAATCTCGGTTCAAGATTAGCGGGCTTGTGTTTTCATAATCTATATAGAATTCATGTGGTAAAGCACAGCGACAATTTTCGCTGCTCGTACCAGGACAAGACAGTAAGTTTTACTGACAGCCGCTACACTTCCTACATTGCATTCTGCAGATGATTGAACTGAGCTCCATTGGTAGTTGCAACGCGTGGATGCGAGTGCTTTATGTAATTACATTCGCTTGAGTTCGGCACCATAGATACCTTGATCGCACTAAAGTGTACGTCCCGTCTCGGAGCTTCGGAGCCCTTCTGTACAGATCTGCCGGGGCGGCCTTTGAGCGCTACTCGCTTCCAAAGCAATACCGCGTTTCCCTACAGCTTATTGTCTTCTCTGAGGCGGAAGGATTGCGCGAACTCGTTGCACTGTTCCGAGCCGTCTCCGGTTGAGTTGACCAGCCCGTTTTAGGGGCGCTGATTTCGAGAGGGGCGATGTTGCGCTTCACGAGCCGAGTCCTGCTGGAGCAAGCGTCGGATATGGAGTAATCTGCAGACTCTCGACAAGATTCAATATTATCTCACGCTGGCAGTTACGGGTGGAGGAGAACCTAATGGTTTCGAGATTTGTACGTCGACGTGCATCTATTCGCATCCTCGTGAAGGATGTTTCTGTCGATGGTCAGTTAGTTCAATAGTTGTCAAAGTTTTTAGCAACAATATAGGATGGATTTGTTTGTCTAGGGTGTCCAGGAGCCCTGGTGTTCTTTCTTGCCCTAAGTACGATCGCAAAGCTTCTCTGGAGCCCCTGACAACTTTAAACACGACTTGTAACAGCGTCCTAACCTGGTAGGTGCAAACGAATGCACTCCCAACAGGTTTTACCATAAACAGGAAAAGCTGCAGATCAGGCGAGACTTCAATCAGTACCGTTTTTGATAGGGTTCGGGCCGCTGTAAAGGAACTTGGCTTTGTTCATACACGTTCGCGCTTATATACTTCAAAGAGCTCCTATAAGGGTATGTGCGTTTCGTCGATATTTGTCCTTGCCAATCGTTTCTAGCTTGGTACAGCCCCTGGGTGTCCTAGCGTGTGGCGTATGAAACGTGGACCCCGTCGAAGAGATGACTGACAGCCAGTCTTTGCTAGCTGAGTAATGACTTGTCATCGGTTGCCATTCGCGCAACTACGAAAGGATGCGATAAAGCCGAATCTCAAAGCGACTTGCCGTTTTAAAGACGCAAGATATCGAAATGACCGTACCAAACTGTCGATTCCTTTGTCGGCTCGCACGGACGGAACAAGAACGCTTCATTCATGTACTCCGGTTTACAATACAAAAGTGTTGAAAAGCTACACGTGATTTCATGCACTTGGACTGTCGGAAAAGATTGGCACTCGTTGTTCTCTTAGGACGATCTTGAATTTTAGAAGACTCATTTATTTGGTCACGCATATACTTTGCGGATAGTTGAGAGTTGAGTCGCATTGGCTCCTACGTTCTTCGCCATGATTGCACGTTCATTTCGGGGCTTCAGCCTTGATCATGTCTGCAACGGCTGTCTTTATACCGGTGATTGACATGCGTGTAGGGGGTCAGGAGTGAGGGAGTGGAATAGAGAAGTTGACAAGAACTGTTGTTGGTTGCGTTCAGACGCTGCGTATTCTTACTATTTGACGAGTAATTGTGACCGAATAAAGAAAATGCGACGTGTTCTTCGCCGCGTTTCACAACAAACACATTCAGCAAGTGAGTGCAGGACTTCGGTTTGTGTTTAATAATCGCGAAATATATATAGACTTTTACTCTGTAGTTGCACGTAGTTGTATATTTATTAACTTATTTAGTATCACAGTTTTTTATAATGAGACGTCTGTCATTCCGTAAGCGCTTATACGTTTAGGTTATAAACTTTGACGTTGAAGTACGTGCCACCGTGATTCGCTCTTTATACATTGTTTTAACTTATTTTCTTCTTGATTGCCAGTTAAGACTTCTCGTTTTTTTTTCTTACTACAGACAACGAACGATAGCGAAACGACTGGTCAGCGTCGGCAAATTTTCTGACATTCCCAAGCAAGTTGCGTGGCCATTAAGCCCTGTGTATCATAGCTCGCTTGTCATGATTCTGTTCTAAAACTGTTCATAGGTCATAGTAAGATGTGCGCGTACACTAAGATTATGATAATACAGTTAGTTTTCTGGTATTGTTAATTAAAACACCTCAGTTGAAGTACGTCGTTTCATTTCATTTTCTTACGATAGACGTTTAGTAGTCAACGTCTGACTCTAGTCAACGACAAAAAAGTAACATCTGGCTTCATTCTTTTCAGTTAGGCGCATTCCATAATACCACCTACTTACCAAATTACCAAAAGTCAAGTTTTGTGAGCTAATGTCTGGGTTCGTACAAACCACGCACCTTTTGTTACAACGTTTACTTCGTGTATGTATTTTAATATCAGTGTTTTATTCTTAGTATTTATTGTTGAATTCGTTGCTGTCTAATGAACTTGTGTGATATTTTTGCCATTCTCTGATTGTGATCTCTTATTTCAATGTTTCAATTAAACATTTGCAAGGGTTATAACCTCTTGTTCATGTTACATCCAGTTTGGTGTTCATTTGCATACTGCGTAAAGGGGTCATCTCTTCCGGCAAACAATGTCTTTTTTTTTTTTTCGTAAGATGCAATTTGTTGTGCTACCTCTCAGAAGTGTGAGCAGTCACATCTGTCAATATTTTCACTTTCTGTTTCCTTGCTGTTTCTGTGTAAATGCTGGTCGATGTTTTCGCGTAAATTATTTTTTGTATGTTTGAAACTATGTACATGATTGGTGTATGTCGTGTTCTTTCTCATGTTCTTGGCACCATATTACAGTCCTGCTTCGCTGAGAACGTTTAAGATGAGGTGTTTATTTCAATACGCCAGTTCTGTAAATTATACATGCATTACGACTCAAAAGAGCAACTTTAAAGTCTAGACGGTACATAGCGAGAATTGCACTACACTATCCCCATTGAGGTGTGGCCGCATCCCGAAGAGCTTCCCCTGGGATAGTAGTCAACTTAATAATTCAATGAAGTATTTTTTCTCTCGTTCTATCTATGCTACAGTTTAAGCTGCAACCCCATAAAGAAAATTAATATAATTTCTTTTTGATGATGTCAATTCGACAGATTCGGATATACATAGGATCAGTAGCCGTATGACGTAAAAGTCGCCATGGCATGTATGTTCTGCGTTACTCACGACTGATTTTTTTTTTGCGCTAATGCTGCAGCAAAAAATTGTGTAAGTTTGCATCCCTGCATCTTTTTTTTCTTCGACACACTTGTACATGAATAGTGAACTCACTGCCTTTTGATAGTTTTTCTTTTATTTTAGTGATATCTAGTCATGTGTTCAGGCAGTCTTTTTCTGCCGATCAACGTCAAGACTCGTTCATTTTCGAAGTGCGGACAGAAGCCTATTTATTTTACATCTAGTATTTTGTTGTGTGCATCCATCTGACTTAATCAATTTTGTTCATTGGCCCCCATAAATAATCCCGTGAATGAATATATGAATAGTTATTTCACAAATAACAGAGCCAGTGAAAATGAACTTATGAATGACAAGGAGATATGCAACAAGTCAAACACATTCGGCCAAAAGTTATCGTATCGTACCTTTGTGGTCAGGGAATAGCCGAGTGTGGTGTTCCCACCGGTTACTTATTGTACTGGTGGCCACAAAAGTATCGCAAGAACAGCCCACATCGAGAGGCAACGTTGTCCGATTACGACAAGAATATCACATCCGCGTTGCAAACGTACCAGTTATTCAATGTGTGCTTGCTGTAATGCACCGTCGAGTGGCGCCCCCTAGATCGGTGTGGTAGAAATGCAGGCTGGCGTACGGCAGGCAGTGCAATGAATACGCGAACAAAAAACAAGACATCTCCTAAAAGACGGGAGGCGTCTTCGATTCCAGCGCACCTGCACCTCTATCCAGCGCCTCCCTCACCCCGCATTACCCTCTTCACATACCCTCTCGACCTCCTCAAATTCACCTCCCAGCTCTCTCACTTCTCTACACTGGCCTCTGCGCATTTCCGCTGAAACCTCTCTCCTTCGTCATACATTTCCCTCCCTACATCCTCTCTCGACCTCCTCAAGTGAACCTAATATCTCCCACTCCCTAACCCCACATTGCCCTCTACACCTCAAACAAACCCTTTCCTTCGCTCCCTGAGTTCAGCAAGTGTCCTCGAAACCTTATGTAAATAGGAGCTATACTATCTCTGCTATCTCTTTCCCCTAGACTAGCAGCTGTGACCGTGGCTGCCAGCCGAGTTATGCAAAACCGCTTTGCCGCGGAAGGATAGCCACACTGAGACGTTATTTTCTAACTAGAGCCAGCTGCCTAGCCACGAGGGTTAAAAGAAAACGCAACGCGAGAGAGTGTGAAGGGTCCGTTCTTGCTGTCTCTCCTGTCCTTTTGCTTACCTACAAAACCTTGCGCACTAGACTTGTTAGCATCCGCACGAATCTGTAAGATTCCCATGACTTCCGTAATTTTAACACGCGTGGTGCAAGTGGACCGCGTTGAGCGTATTACTCACCCGAGTTTTTTTTTGTTTTTTTTTTTGTAAGCAACGTGTAAGTAATACTAGACAGAGAACCTGTCGCACCAAACCGAGTTTTTTGACATTTACGATGTGGATTCGCATGAAAGAACATGATGTTTTGATGTGACGCATTTTTCTCCTGGCTACTGTAGCCTCCGCTATAGCTGGCGCTTCGTGCAGCACAGCCATGGCCGCAATACATTCAGTAACATTTGTTGGCAGGTTTGCTGGTGATTCCAGCAACACAGGTTTGACAACGCAATGTAACCAAGACCATGCCCTGTGCATTTTTGGTTTTTTGTTATGTTTCTGCCATTGTACATGTAATGAAGGTAGCGGGCATGCGGCTTGACCAAAAGAGAAGAGAGAGACGACGACGAGCGATCGCTACCTGCGCTGCTAGTTAGCACTTGTAGTAGTAAAACCGGTGTCCAGTTGTCGCGACTCCTGCCTTTACCACACCCTCGTCTGATACCTATGAAAATAGCCTCGGGACATCATGTCAGACAGGCTTTACGGCCTCTTAAGTTGGCGGGTTAATAACTTGGGTATACATTGCCATATTTACGCTGTCATTGGGCCCCGCTGTGCTGCACGAACTGAAAATGACGTTGACGTGGAACAGATGGCACGAGCCAACGCTAAAATGTGAACGTGTGTGCATTTAGATTCGGTGTATAGGGACCTAATAATAGAGTTCCCTTCATATGAAATGTACTCTGGCTCTGTGTCCATCGACGCGTTAAGAAAACTGCCACCTTAAAAATGCCGTAGAAACGTGAAACGTTCGGCTCGTTGGTGTGACGTCTCTACAACCAAGAAATGCCAGCATTTTTTTTTCATGAAGTGCGAATCACGGGAATCTCGGCACAATCATGGGGGTGCCAACACTGTTTCGGTGTGCACGCCTTGATTTTTTTTCCCTCGGTGTATGACTGGCGCGTATGTTTGTGCGTGTGTCTGTGTGTATCTGCGACGAGTCCTTTCAGGCATAAGAACGTTGCTGCAGGGGTGGGGGCGGCTGTCTCTGTGTAATGACTGCGACACACGAGTCGTCGCGGCAGTCCCCGGTGTAAACGGCGTGTTTTCCCGTTCACTGAAAGTGTCCGCTAACACGATGCTTGCTCCTCCCCACTTTCCCCCTCGCCCTGACTGCTTCCTCTTCGCCGTTAAACCCTTTGTTCTGTTCCGGGATGTTTGATGGGCTCTCCTTTCCCCCCCCCACCTTCGGTTCTTCGACACGTCGTCCTATTAAAGAATCGCCGTGTCTCACCTGTGCATCCGTGATTGTGTGTGTCACTTTCTGCGTCGTCGTCGTTGTCGCTTCTGTCTCTCCGAAGAAGCGTGACGCACGAAGGCGCTTTCACGCCGAATTCACCAAGCTGTGAAAGCTGTGAACAAGTTGGTCCTGAAACGGCCAAGAAAGTGGTCGAAGTTGAAGTGACGTTACCACGGGCGTGCCCGGGGTTTACTTCATTGAAAGGACGCTCAAGAGCAAGACAATCTTTCGCACATTTGTGAAGTAAGTACCGTTTCACAGTCCCTGAAAACACCCTTCGTACCGTGACTCGGCGCTCAGTAAGCGAGAAAACGCGTGAAAAGGAAGCGCGAGTGGAGACGCCACCGTGAAATTCCCGCACCAAACACCGTGACGTCATACGTACTGAAGCGTTTAATTGGTGCTACGTATTGCTTATAATCAATAAAAATAAAGTACATTGTCATCCGTAAGGACCACAGACCTAGCATGCACAGTTTCAGAAAATTTCGTCGAGCCAGTGTTGCAAAAATTTGAAAACTCCATTATGAAACTTTTGATTGACAATACGCCCGGAAAATTCAGCGCGAAATTTAAAATTTAAACTTAAACCTTGATTTTTTTCTGCTAATAATGAACTTATAACAGTGAAACATATGGCATTAGAGTTCAAGAAGTGCCCGTTGTCTATCTAAACGAATTCATTGTGTTTAGTATCCTTTTAAAGGGAGCCAAATTTCACCTCAGCACTGTCCCCCTCCCCGTCTCAATACACCTTTTGTTCACGATGCCACGGCGCATGCACCATTTCCCGGCGGGAAAGGTCGTGAAACACCTTTTGATCTCGGAGGCTTTCTTTCAAGCCATATAGGTGTTCTCAGCGGTCTCGGCCGCTACCAAAATGATAGGCAGCACAGGTAAACGAAAAAGGACGATTTTTGGGGGGCACTCAAGAAGAAAAAAAGATTCGCAACGGTTGCAACAGTGCAAATGAACCAATTACACGATTCTCTTATTGTCCGGTCTACGGCACACGTTTTTCCGGATGAAAAGTTGGGACGCCAGCCATTCCTGGAATACAACATCAGGAGTCTTTGTCCGTCACTAATGTCAAAGTTCTGCATGACCACGTCACTGAACAATAAATAATAACGGGACATATGCAATTGAGCAAACATAAGGGGCTGAATTAGCGTTGACGCAATGAATGATAAGTGACGAGTATCATTACGGAGTGTGCAGTGGAAGGTGGAGGTACGGTACTTGAACAGGACACTGGCAAGCGGTCCAAGGAAATGAAGAACCTCCTTAAGAAACGTCAAATCATGAAAGCCTCAAACACAAAAAAGCAAATAGAACAGGCCGAGCATTCGAAGTCGATTAATAGGCGTAATGTATTCTATGTAAGAAAGTATAACATAGACAGAATTGAACACGCTCTAAAGAACGGAGGAAGCGTCAAAGCGGTGAAAAGGAAACATAAAATAGGCGAAAAAACAGATGTATGCACTAAGGCACAAGGAAGGCGGCGTAACTACCAATATGGAGAGGATAGTTAAAATAGCATAGGTGTTTTACAGAGATCTGTACAGTAGCTGGAACAACCACGACCATATTGTAATAACTAGCAGTAACCCTGATGACATACCACCAGTAATGACAGAAGAAGTCAGAGAAGCCTTGGAGGGAATGCAACAAAGAAAGCTTCTGGTGAGGATCGGGTAACATCAGATCTGTTGAAAAACTGAGGGCAAATTGTGTTTAAAAAAAGGGACCCTGATTACAAATTGTCTCCATACAGGTAGGGTACCAGAATCTTGGAAGAATGCTAATATCATCTTAACGCATGAGAACGCAGATGACAAGGGCTTGTAGAAGTACAAGTTAATCAGCTTGCTCTTTGTCGTATACATCCTATTTACAAAGGTAATTGCTAAAATAATTACGACAATATTAGAATTAAATCAACCAAAGGAACAAGCAGGATTTCGAAGAGGCAACTCAACAATCGACCACATTCACACTGTCAATCAGGTAATAGAGAAATGCTCGGAATACAGCCAACCACAATACATATTCTTTATAGATTACGAGAATGCATTTCATTCAGTAGAAATATCAGCAGTCATGCAGATACTGCGGAATCAGGGCGTCGAGAAACTATATATAAACATGATGGAAGAAATCTACAGAGTATCAACTGCCACCATAGTGCTTCATAAAGAAAGCGACAGAATACTAATCAAGGAGGGTGTAAGGCAGGGGGACACAATCTCCCCAACGCCATTTCCGCGTGTTACAGAAGGTTTCTAGAAGTCCAGAATCGGAAGAGTTAGTGATAAGACTTAATGAAGAGTACCTCAGTAACACGCACTTTGCTGATGACAATTCATTGCTGAGTAACTCAGGGGACAAAGTGCAACTCATGATTACTGAATTGTACAAGGAGAGCAGAAAGGAAGGTCTTAAAATTAATATGCAGAAAACAAAAGTATTGTACAACAACCTCGCAAAAAACAGAGGTAATGGTGCGCTTGACGTTCTTAAAGACTACGTCTACTTGGAACAGGTAATAACCGCACGGTTTAATGACGCACATGACGGGATTGTGACATTATTCATGTCTTGACAAGCGCTTAACATTCGTCACACCATCTTACCATCTCCCACTGTTTTTGTGTGTATTTACGCCAAGGAAATGATCACAATAGCACTCAGACGTAGGCGGCTAGACAGACAGACAGAAAGACAGACAGACACGACGACGATCCCAGGTGGCTAAGAGATAGACAGACACGACGACAATCCCAGGTAGCTAAGAGATAGACCAACACGACGACAATCCCAGGTGGCTATGAGACAGACAGACACGACGACAATCCCAGGTGGCTATGAGACAGACAGACAGACAGACTGACAGACAGACAGACAGACAGACAGACAGACAGACAGACAGACAGACAGACAGACAGACACGACGACAATCCCAGGTGGCTATAAGACAGACAGACAGACAGACAGACAGACAGACAGACAGACAGACAGACAGACAGACAGACAGACAGACAGACACGACAACGATTCCAGGTGGCTAAGAGATAGACAGACACGACGACGATCCCAGGTGGCTATGAGACAGACAGACACGACGGCAATCCCAGGTGGCTATTAGACAGACAGACACGACGACAATCTCAGGTGGCTATGAGACAGACAGACAGACAGACAGACAGACAGACAGACAGACAGACAGACAGACAGACAGACAGACAGACAGACAGACAGACACGACAACGATTCCAGGTGGCTAAGAGATAGACAGACACGACGACGATCCCAGGTGGCTATGAGACAGACAGACACGACGGCAATCCCAGGTGGCTATGAGACAGACAGACAGACAGACACGACGACGATCCCAGGTGGCTAAGAGATAGGCACGACGACAATCTCAGGTGGCTAAGAGATAAACAGACAAGACGACAATCTCAGGTGGCTAAGAGATAGACAGACACGACCACAATCCCAGGTGGCTAAGAGATAGACAGACACGACGACAATCCCAGGTGGCTATGAGACAGACAAGACGACAATCCCAGGTGGCTATGAGACAGACAGACAGGACGACAATCCCAGGTATGGTTAAGAGACAGACAGACAGGACCACAATCCCAGGTGTGGCTAAGAGACAGACAGACAGACAGACAGACAGACAGACAGACAGACAGACAGACAGACAGACAGACAGACAGACAGACAGACAGACAGACAGACAGACAGACAGACAGACAGGCAGGCAGGCAGGCAGGCAGGCAAGCAGGCAGGCAGGCAGGCAAGCAGGCAGGCAGGCAGGCAGGCAGGCAGACGGACACGACGAGGATGCTGTAGCCTGAGACTGAGGATGCTGTAGCCAATGACTTTGGAAGAAAGATAAAAGGAATTCAAGACATGGGAACAAATTTTGAATTTCTCTGTACATCAATGCACACTGGCACGCACGGGGAAACCCAGCCGCTCATGCGGTCACCTATACAGCGGGTGGGTTAGAACATATACAATTACCCACACCCAAGTTCCACGCCACACCAAGAGCACCAAGATCTCTATCTTAATATCTGAGCAGCAGCATCTCCTAACAGAGCACTGATGCATTGCATTTGCACTAAAATAAAACCACAAAGCAAAACAAAGAATGCTGGGAGCTGCATCAGCGTGTACGCTAAACCCCAAGGTTACTCATCAACGAGCAATTTCTTAACAAAGTTACGGCGAACTGCATACACACCCCACATACTAGAAAAATGACAGTAAAGCTAACCAACTTTCGAGCGACAATACTTTTACGCGATGCAGACAATGTCAGACATGATGGAGGCGAAAATGCTGTAGGCCCATGTGCTCTTATAAGGGAGCATGTTAAATAACCCCAGGTGGTCGAAATTTCCGGAGGCTTCCACTTACGGAGTCTCTCGTAAACATGTGGTGGTTTTGGGACATTAAACCTTACATATAAATCAATCACAACGTCAGACGCTGTGCCGAGCAGATTCAGAACATCTGATTTGGACATTCGCAGCTTTCTCGAAAGGTAGACGGCACATTCAACATCTGCTGCCCGCCGACATGACCGCTCTACGAAATTTAATGAAGTCTGATCGTGTAGCCCAGAAAGTTCTCTCAATATACGGTAATCAGAGTGGCCTGTTTCGAGTGGTGTATAGGAGTGGTCGCCTGACCCGTGCGAAGGCTTGACACGAAGCTGCTCCTCATCATTTATCCACCCTTACCCCTCCCCCTCCTTATCCACAACAGCAGTCAAGAGTCGTCCTTTCCTTTATTATATGTCACATTCATTCGTCAATTACTTATCAGTGTGGAATCAGGCAAACCCGAGTTTACTCGTAGCGTGAGCGTCACGAGCCGGGCTTTAGTCGCACTCCTCGCTGGTGATGCAACCGCTTCTTGCCTTCTTAAAGGACCCCTAAGCAACCTCCGCAAATACGAAGAGCGAGTGCATTATTCCCTCCCGGCGTCTCCCGTCTTTGTGGCACAATTCGTGAGGCCACGTAACGTTGGGATGAAATAAGCTCTCGATTGGTCCATATCCGACAGACACCTGTAGTGAATTGTCTCATACCCTGCTTTGCCATGCAGTCGAACGCCCGTTCTGCCGTGTCTCAGATGGCTATCGTACGCGATGAACTGATTTTCATTTCGTTGTCTACGTTTGTGGCGGCGATACAACGGATATGGCAGCATGAAGTCGAAAAGCGCCAAATCATGACTGGCTCAACGCTTATTGCTGATATTACACCTGTTTTACAAAGAAACAGGTGGCCAAAGAGTATTGAAGGCGAGAAAGAAACTATTGTGTAACCTTTGACCTCGGTGCGGCTTAGACACCCTCTAAATGTTCTAACTATCTGGAGCACGGTGCTCTATAGCGTTAGCCAATGGTAGTATATAGGGGTTCCGTGGTTGAGCGCCGCAAGCTAACACGACTATAAATAACACGCGCATATAGGCGGGTGTCAAGGCTAGCTGTACACAGGGTTAAATTTTGCGCCATTTTTCGTAGAAAGCGCCTGTTAGCATATCAGCAAAAGTTCTAAAAAGCCTGGGCGAACTTTTGAAACGTACCGCGTTTTTTTTCTTCTTCTTTCTAATCGATAATCAAGCAAATCCCCGGTTTCAGGCAAGGATTCGCCACCACACGGCAGTCCGCAACACTATCGAGGACTTCCTTTCACAGCCTTCCGATGATGGCGCGAACGTGCACGTTGTTATAAGGCTTGAACTTTTTGCGATTTAAATATACCACAGTCTGCAGCAGACAAATTATGAAAACTCAATCTTTTGCGACATACACCAACGACTATGACATATCACATCGTTAGTGGTGACAAGACAGCTATCCGCAAGACAGCCTAACCTCACCGCAAGCGAACCGCACACTCGAAAGCGTATCCCCCTCTCGTCGACGCCGAATACATTTAATGAGCTCCGTGCCATTCGGGCCTTGCTGGCAGAGAATCCGCTCACGACACTGCCCGAGATATGGTGGCGTCATCCGCTATGAGAGCAGCTTATGCGTCCTGACGAGCCCAGCATGCTGAGGACGAGGAAGTCGAGTAGTGGTGTGACCACGTGAAAGACAGAGGGGTCACGTATGATGAAATGCTACTGACTACCACAGGGAAAGGTTCAAGTACCGACCTCCTGACAAGTCGTTAAATAAACCCCAGCGGACAACGTGGTGATTACTAGACACACGAACGTGCGTGGGGATTAGTACTGTGCTTGATGGCGTGCGTCCGTGTAGGCCATGCGCAAATATTGTGGTGGAGGTTGGCTTGTGCCTCAATGCGAGCTTTGCGTTGTGGTGGTGGTATATGCGTCTATACGCCGTGCGTGTGGAGAATGACTTATCATCAAGCCGGCTTTTCACTCAGACATCTGCCTACAGAGTGCATCGTGGAATCCGCGATTTGCTCCGGCAGCACTGCTGGAGTTAAGCGAACAGGCTGTGAGTGCGTCACAGAGCTTTAGAACAAGACTGTTCGAGGGCAAGTATGCGGTAATGTACGCGCGAGGCGGAAGTTCACTACACGGAGCGCTGCCATGGCACCTATTATAGGTAATTTTCGCGTTCATTAAATACAGGCAGGGTTTAAAAAGTCTTTTGTACGCGGCAGCGAAACCGTCCAGTTCCGTCACTCTAAGCGGCGGATATTGTTCACGCAATAAATCCAAACAGGTGATCAGATGGTCGTCAAATAAATTATGATTATATTTTTCACCTAATTATGGCAAGTCCTTCAATATAAGATAAGTAGCCCTCCGATTCACGGGGCATGTTCTGTTTCAACAATTTTTCAGGGTGCCATTATTTTTTTTTAGATATCCACTACAAAATTGTTCAAATTAGGGTTCTAACTGGATACTTCTATGTGAAAAAACAGCGCTTTGTAAAAAAAAGTAAAATACTTGAAGAACAGTCAATTCTTACCCCAAATTCTGATGACCCACACGACGTATCCTAAACATAACCAGCAATATGGATAGGATAGTTAAAATAGCGGAGGAGTTTTACAGAGATCTGTACAGTAGCCGGGACAATCACAACTTTAATACTATAAGAACTAGCAGTAGCCCAGATGACACCCCACCAGTAATGATGGAAGAAGTCAGAAAAGCTTTGGAGAGCATGCAAAGAGGTAAAGCTGCTGGTGATGATCAGGTAACATCAGATCTGCTGAAAGATGGAGGACAGATTGTGTTAGAAAAACTAGCCACCCTGTTTGCGGGAAGAGTACCAGAGTCTTGGAAGAACGCTAACATCATTTAAATACATAGAAAAGGAGATGACAAGAACTTGAAGAACTACAGGCTGTTTAGCTTGTTCTCTGTAGTTTACAAGCTAACTTACAAAGGTAATTGATAACAGAGTAAAGAAAACATTAGAATTCAATCAACCAAAGGAACAAGCAAGATTTCGAACACGCTAATCTACAATCTACCACATTCATACTATCAATCAGGTAATAGTGAAATGCTCAGAATAAAACCAACCACTATACATAGCCTTCATAGATTATGAGAAGGCATTTAATTCAGTAGAAATATCAGCCGTCATGCAGACACTGCGGAATCAGGGCGTCGATGAAGTATATATAAACATACTAAAAGAAATCTACAGGGGTCAACTGCTACCATAGTGCTTCATAAAGAAAGCAACAGAATACCAATGAAGAAGGGTGTAAGGCAGAGGGACACAATTTCCCCAATGCTAATTACCGCGTGCTTACAGGAGGTTTTCAGAAGCCTAGAATGGGAACAGTTAGGGATAAGAGTCAATGGAGAATACCTTAGTAACCTGCGCTTCGCCGATGACATTGCATTGCTGAGTAACTCAGGGGACGAATTGCAACTCATGATTACGGAGTTAGACAAGGAGAGCAGAAAGGTGGGTCTTAAAATTGATCTGCAGAAAACGAAAGTAATGAACATAAACCTCAGCAGAGAGCAGCGCTTCGAGATAGGTAATAGTGCACTTCAAGTTGTAAAAGACTATGTCTACTTAGGGCAGGTAATAACCGCGGAGCCGAACCACGAGATTGAATAAACTAGAAGAATAAGAATGGGGTGGAGCACATTTGGCAAGCACTCTCAAATCATGACAGGTAGATTGCCACTGTTCCTCAAGAGGAAGGTATTTAACAGCTGCATTTTGCCGGTTCTTAGCTACGGAGCAGAAAACTGTACTTAGAAAGACGGTTCAGCTTGAATTGAGAATGACGCAGAGAGCAATGGAAAGTAAAATAGTAGGTGTAACCTTAAGAGACAAGAAGAAAGCATAGTGGATTAGGGAACAAACCTGGGTAAAGGATATCAAAGCTGAAATCAAGAAAAAGAAATGGACATGGGTCGGGCAAGTAGCACGTCGACAGGATAAACGCTGGTCATTAAGGGTAAGTAACTGAATTCCTAGAAAAGGCAAGCGGGTTAGCGGGAGACAGAAGGTTAGGTGGGCAGGTGAGATTAAGAAGTTTGCGGGTATAAATTGGCAGCAGCAAGCACAGAACCGAATTGACTGGCAGAACAAGGGAGAGGCCTTTGTCCTGCAATGGACGTAGTCAGGTTGATGATGATCATATTAAAAGTAGCATATACAGTATCTCTAGCTCAGGCTAAGGTCCCTAGATGAAACCAATTTCATCTAGGGACCTTAGCTCAGGCAACGCTCGCTCGCCAAGCCCAGCAGGCGAGGACCACGATGACTGAGCGTCGCTATGAGCAGCGGGCAAGGAAGAGACGCGCGTTCGAAATGCTGGTGATGGAAGTGGTGTGAACTCCATGGTCGACGCCGCTCCAGGCGTCGCGCGTCGCAGCTTCTTGAGGGCCGACAATGGCGCGTCTGCCGACAGCCCAATGTGTTTTCTACCCAGACGACCTGTCGCACACTGTGCATATCACTGGTACAGCCCATCATCAAATGGCGATAAGACGACCGAAGCGAAAGGGCATGGCTGTCCACGACAGCGGATGGTATTATGCTTGTGGGCTGGCACCAGAACATGTGGTGTGGCTGTTAAAAAACAAAAACAAAAAAAAAACATTTTGTAAATGACGTTTATATACAATCACACCATAACAACGTTCATGTCACATCTTTATATGATGATGATTGAGCGTATATACAGAGGATTCACGGTTTACCGGATTTAACCTCTGAAGTATAGTGAACCAGAATATGATATTCTAGATCACTATACTCTTCATGATCATTCACTTTGTGGGTATTGCGGGAATTTCTCTTTGCATCTTTCATACTTAGGATTATCTGAGACATGATGGTGTCGGTAAAAAACAGCCGACAGAGTCCATATGTTGCTATCGGAATTTAAGTATCCGACGATTTAGAGTACGATGCAGTCTACATGGGAGAGTTCCCAGCTGTCCCTCACAGATTTAGGCCAGGCTACTGCCCCGTCGGTCGTCGTCAATGGAGCCGAAAACCTATGTGCACGCCTTCTGTGAGTCATCCTGAAAAACCTCCGTACGTGGTCTGCGGTGATGCTCTCAGTTCGGCTTCTTATCCAATATTTATGTACTTGTAACCTTACAGTACAATGTAAGAAAACATTAAACTCTATATTCAATGTGTCTTTTAAGTGAATGACTAGAGATGAAAGAGAGAGAGAAAAATATGAAAGACTAAGAAATGAAAAAAAATACTCGTAATGCTACATAATAAACAACTGCTACGATTTCCTAAACATGGGCCCAAGTCTACCGATATAGTTGATACATATATCAGTGAACTTGAAACGAAAGTTCGGCTAGTTTGTGGTTCATGCTCGGGAAGTAAGAACAACATAAAAAAGAATAAATTGGCAGATTCCACGTAATGTGGGAATGGATGATATGCGAAGCACGAATGAGAAATGTTGATCTGTCACTTTAAATTGAGCACCACAATACGAGGTGGAGGTAAATGATGCCGTACATGACTTCCATGTCATGATTATTACGTTCGAATGTATCGTTTACCTTCGTCATCTATTCACGTCACGTGATACCAAATTTAGTATATGTGGAGCAAGCGAAACGCGCGCGAGCACGCTATGAGCGTGGCATGTTGTCATGTTCTTACATGACACGCGTGTCAGGATTATCATGTATGCACCAGTCATATATTTCGTCATCTATTGACGTCACATAACACCAAATTTGGTATATGTGGAGCTAGCAAAATGGCCGAGTGCGCATCATGAAGGGCCCGATATACTCCAATGTAGCGTTGACGCGCGCGTACGCTGGGCACAGCGACACTACGTTAGCAAAACGCAAGCACTCTATAGTCTGAAGCCAGGCACGACCAGCGTCCGTCAGCGCGGCCTTACGGCAACCAGCGCGAAATACGACCTGCTGCATTTCGCGCCAATGCGTTCCCCAGACAACGCTATGTCTCCCTCTTTTCGTGACATAGGGACGCCGGATGTGCTGAAATGCGTATGCATTAAAGCAACGCAACGCGGCACGCGCCTGTGAGTGTACGGCAGGCTCGGCGCCTGGCGTGGCAACGCTGGCAGGACGCTGCGAAGTGAATGCCGGTGAGCACGCGCACCGCGTCACGTCGAAATGTATTGGCACCTCTACTGTGACATGTAGTCATGTTCTCACATGACACGCATCTCATGATTATCATGTTTGCATCAGTCACACCTTCGTCATCCATTGGCGTCACGTCATACCAAATTTGGCATATGTGAAACTGGCGAAACGGCCGCGAGCGCATCATCGGTGGGGCATGTAGTCATGTTAAATGACACGCATGTCATGCTTATCCAGTTTGGATGTGTCATAGACCTATGTCGTCCGTTCGCGTCACATAATACAAAGTTTGGTACATGTGAAGGCTAGCTAAACGGCCGCAAGCGCATCATGATTGTAGCATGTAGTCAAGTTGTTGCATGACACACATCTCATGTTTATCATGTTTGCACCAGTATCATACCTTCGTCATCCATGGACGTCCCGTAATACAAAACTTGGTATAAGTGAAGCTAGCGAAACAGCCACCGGTGCATCATGAGCGTGGCATGTAGTCATGTTGTTAAATGACACGCAACTCATGATTATCATGTTTGCGCCAGTCACATGCCTTCGTAATCTATTGGCGTCAGGTAATACCAAATTTGGTATATGTGACGCTAGCGAAACGGTCGCGAGCGCATTGTGAGCGTGACATGTAGTCTTGTCGTTACATGACACGCATCTTATAATTTTCATGTTAGGGTCTGTCGCTTGTGTTCTCCATGCCATGTCATACCACACCAGCTTTGCAACATGTCACGTGAACGAAACCACCCCAAGAGCAGCAGGACCATGAAATGTAAATAATGGCATACATATCATGATTTTCATGTTGTTATGACTACTCAAATATGTTCTTCATACAGCCATGTTATGCCATACCAAGTTTGGTATTGATACCATTTTCAAAACACCCAGGAGAGCTAAAAGTCGTAGGCGGACAGACAGACAGACAGACAGACAGACAGACAGACAGACAGACAGACAGACAGACAGACAGACAGACAGACAGACAGACAGACAGACAGATAGATAGATAGATAGATAGATAGATAGATAGATAGATAGATATAGATAGATAGATAGACAGACAGACAGACAGACAGACAGACAGACAGACAGACAGACAGACAGATAGACAGATAGATAGATAGATAGATAGATAGATAGATAGATAGATAGATAGATAGATAGATAGATAGATAGATAGATAGATAGATAGATAGATAGACAGACAGACAGACAGACAGACAGACAGATAGATAGATAGATAGATAGATAGATAGATAGATAGATAGATAGATAGATAGATAGATAGATAGATAGATAGATAGATAGATAGATAGATAGATAGATAGATAGATAGATAGATAGATAGATAGATAGATAGATAGATAGATAGATAGATAGATAGATAGATAGATAGATAGATAGATAGATAGATAGATAGATAGATAGATAGATAGATAGATAGATAGATAGATAGATAGATAGATAGATACGCTCGAAGCCACCGAAGTTCGCTAAGAAATGCTGCGCATTTAAGAAAACACCAGGCCTGCGCTGATGGCGCAGCACACTCACAGCGAAAGCTAGAAGAGCGGCCTTTCAGAGTCTTTTCTAAACACTCACCGGGTAACTGCCGCAAGCACACTTGGTGGGTGCTCACTACGGGAAAAATAATAATTTCCAGGTTGTAAGCTGGCATTCGCTATGCTATTTTTTGAAATGTTTCTCAGAAGCGTGGCATCCTCTAAACACTTGCAAGGAATTTTGTGCCAATTGTTCATGCAGTGGCTTACGATGATGAGAAATTATACCTGAAGTGGGTATGCGCCAAGGTTAATAGGTGATCAAGAACAATCTTTTGTAGTGGATTGGAGCGTTGGACGACCAACTCATTAAGCTATTCGCACTGAGTGACGCCTGGTTGTTCTTTGCTGTTATAAACGCTTTATTCCTCATATTATTGCGATTCCTTTCCCGATATCAAGCCTGCATAAGGCAAGTTTGCGTACAAGTCCCTAGCACCAGCGTGGCCATCGACGTCGCTAAATTCCAAAGTGCGGTTGTAAGGGCTCGAGCAGACAGGTTACTTGCAGATGAAGACTGCTAAAGACATCACAGAAATTGAATGTAATGGTCAGTTAACGGCTAAACCCAAAAATATAAATAATACATTTACAGAATATTATCGCGAATTATTTTCCAATCGTATACCTAAAGAAGCCAATTTTAAAAATGATTTTCTAAGCTTTTTGCCAACGCTAGATTGACAAGATACAGAAGGTATATCGGTTGATATAACTGCGGGAGAGATAGAAATAGTTATAGACCAATTCCATAACGGGAAATCTACTGGCCCAGACGGGATAACGGCAGTATTCTACAAGACTTTCAAGGCAGAGTTAGCCACTGTTTTACAAAAGGTTTTCGCTGAATCCTTTAACAAGGGTAGTCTACCATCTTCATTCAAGAAAGCACACACTGTTCTGATCCCGAGAAGTAAAGACCCTGTAAAACAGAAATGCGTGTCTGGTTATAGGCCGATAACATTGACGAATGTTGACTACAAAATACTAATGAAAGCTGTGGCGATGCGGCTACAGTCGTATGTACACTAGTTGGCCCACATCAAACCTGTGGAATAAAAGGAAGATAAATCAGATCAATTTTTACGAACATACATGTAACACGAAGCATATTGGAGTGCTGTGACGCTGACTTCAAAAGAGTTGCAATGTTGCAAAACGATCTAGCGAAGGCTTTTGATCTAGTTTGTCATAGCATTTTGTTAAAATTGTTAGAACATGTTGGCGTTGGCTCTGTGATACTGAAGGGTGTTCAGATGGCTTACGACAACTGTCTAACCAAGTTTATTGTGAACCGCGAGTTAACTAGAAGATTTATTGTGTGTTCATCAGTAAGGCAACGATGCCCACTTTCACCTTTATTATCTGCTTTGTACCTGGAACCTGTGTATGGCCATTATATAAAATTCAAATATACAGGATTTTCATTTAGGAGCGTGTGAGGTGAAGATATTTGCATATGCTGATGATGTTAATATTTTGTACCAGTCAGGAGAGCATACCCACCTCCATGAGCATTGTAAGAAGGTTTTGTGATGCTACTAGTAGCATTGTAAACATAGACAAGTGTGTTGGGCTGTGGTATGGAAATTAGAAAGCGTTACCAGCTGTTTATGAATGGATCAAATGGTCAAGCAAGCCTAACAATACCTCGGTGTTCCGCTTGACCAGTATAAGAACAACGATGATCTGTGGGCCGAGAAATCCAAAGGGCTATCTGTTCTGACACAGAAATAGGGAGGCCGTGATCTGTCCATCTTCCCTCGCGCGACAATATGCAACGTCTTCTTAGTATCGCGGCTGGTTTTACTTGCTGCAAGTACCGTCGTGTTCAAGTATCAATATCCAGAGGATTCATAGGCTTCTTGCTGTTTTCGTGTGGCAATCCCAGTACGAACGGACAAGCCGCAACAACCTCTTCTTAAGACTAAAAAGAGGTGGTTTAACCTTGCCACACTTATTTTTGAGGCAAGTTGTATCAAGGTTTCTCTTTTACGAGATCAACAAGATCCGTTTTTACTTTCATTCCTTCAAATCAGGCTAGCATCGGTATTGCCGAACTTTATTGTTACCTCGAATGATGAATTCCGCTATGGTGTCAGTACCTTTCTTCGAGAAGTTATTGTGGCTTTTCGATTTCATAGTGCTAGATTTAGATTGGAGTACTTATCTAATGTCACTCGAAAGCGTTTGTCGAGAGACTTGATTGATACCCCTGTCACACGGGGACTTAAATGTCTTTTAAATAAGCGGTCTTTTTCCGAAAAGGAGTTCCTGACAGCAGACACACGGCACAGAGCGAACTCCTTTTCAGAAGCGGTCTTTTTCGTAAGCAGAGTTCGTCGCTCTCCTTTACGGCTCCGAATGAGTGGCCTGGAAACCAGTGGGTGCCCGAAATTTTCAAGTGCTGGGAAAAAAAAAGCGAACGCTTATTTTTCTGTCACCAAAACTCTTTGTAAAAACAAATTTCATATCCTGCAGAAGGTGTAATGAACTCTTTTAATGGTTATTTCTTTTCTACTCTCGTAAGCAGCTACAACGCGTCGGCAATATCACGTGGTGACGCACGGCCTCACCATTTTGCACAAGCGAGGAAAGCGTGGCAGCCGTGTGTTTGCCCGTCATTCATGTGGTCCGAGTCCGAGCATCTATAGCCAACTCCGAAGATCAAGCAGCCGGCGCCCCATGGAAAAGGCAGCGTCTGCAACGGTCGGAAGCAGACACGTTATCCTCTTCTTGGCGGCTTTTGCAGCGTCTGCCTCGCTTTCCAGAGCGAGAAGGCAGGCCGTGAGGCTTGCGATCCTCGCTTTTTCTCCCGTACGGTCGCCCATAACGTGTCGAGAGCAGTAACGAGCAGCGAAAAACAAATACGGTAAATAAAAGCCCAGTGGTGCCAGACGGACTTGTGCACGTCGCTAGTTATGGGAATGCTTTCTTAACTAGTGCAACAAACTTTCACATTGGTGTTTCTTCATCTCTTATTCTGAAATTTATTTGAAGAAACGAGCAGTGCAACAAGTCTTTAATTTGTACATCGTGGTGCATCGTTTAATTTTCATTGCTTCTCTTTTAACTGCTAGCGCCACGCTTTCGCTAGCGTCTTCGAACGAAAGCACTACAGGGATATCGTTACTGCCATGTGTCTGCGCCGCAAACACCTCTTTGTTAAAAGTCTTTCAACTTCGTAAAAGACCGCTTACTTAAAAGACTTTTTGCGCGCTCGTGTGACACAGGTATGAAACTGTTTTTCCTGTTCTTTTGTATCATTCCATGTATAGTGGAAGCCAATTTATTGATATGTGGGGTTTAACGTCCCAAAACCACCATATGATTATGAGAGACGCCGTAGTGGAGGGCTCCGGAAATTTCGACCCCCTGGGGTTCTTTAACGTGCACCCAAATCTGAGCACACGGGCCTACAACATTTCCGCCTTCATCGGAAATGCAGCCGCCGCAGCCGGGATTCGAACCCGCGACCTGCGGGTCAGTAGCCGAGTACCTTAGCCACTAGAACACCGCGGCGGGGCATAGTGGAAGCCAAGGAAAAGACGTTTTGAAAAGAACTAGTTAAAAAGATGATCGTACCAGCTCAAGGTAAAACGTTCATTTATAAGCTGCAGACGAATACTCTGCCGATTAAAACGTGGCTAGAACAAAGAGGCGATATTTTACCGTGGGGATCCGACTGCTTATTGTGCCGACAGCCTGAGTCGGTAGAGGATGTTTTAATAGATTGCTGGGATGCATTTTTGTTTTGGGTTATTTTACCGAGAAAAGTTAAGAAATATTCACCTCTCACTTCACAAGAGCTTCGATTTTTAGCAATAGAACCTGGCCTACAAACTATTATATGTTCTTTCTCCTTGGCTTACACAGCATATGGCTAAGCCACCTGGCAGTCAGACATTGTGATTTAGACGCGCGGCCAGTACGTATTTATTTTATTGAACATATGTGAAAGTTCCGTGAAGTTTTTGCCAAACTTTTGCCACAATGAACAAATCCTAAATGTTATGGAAGAATTGTGTCATTTGAAACCATTTTAAGTATGTGTGGCAAATAGCTCATCTGCCTTGAATCCATAGAATTGAGCTAGAAGCTCAGTCCGAGTGTGTTGGCTGTTGTTTGAATGTTGCATGCTGCAATAAAGAAAACTCCCAAGCATTTCCCCGAGGGTGAACATAGTTAAGTGCGAATACATGGGGTGATGCTATGAGGGGTATTTATTAATTCGCACTAATATATTTATTAATCACACTATGGTGCCTTTATGGTGTAATGGTTCCTGGGAATCGCAATTTGATCACACGGGGGGGTTTACGTTAACTCACTGGCGAATGCCAACGGATTTTAACTTTACCTCCCTCACGACCCGCTCTCGACGGGAGACTGACAGAGAAGGCGGGCGCGCGAGAGAGAGGAGTGCGTGCGCAGCTGCAGCGAGCGAGGAGAGCGGAGGAGTGAGCGAAGGGGGAGGGGGTATAAGGCGCGTTACTGACACCAATATCAGCGTCGCGTCCGTGGCTTTTATTCGGTAGAGCGTCGCGCTGCGGCCCGTCAAGTCCTCTTTCTTTTAAAGATAGAGAGAAGACTGCGGACGCCGCCGACGGCGGTGGATGGTTTGGGGTCGCTTATAAAGTGTATTCACACTTAAAAAAAAACAGCGTGGCTGAGTGGTATAATACTGGGCTGGCACGCAGCATACCCGGCTTCGAGCGTCACTGTGTCCTTGAATATTTTTTTTTTATTTCGTGTGATGTGGTTACGGACACCGGCGGCGGCGGAAAACTATACGGCGCCGCGCGTGACCCGAGTTGTGATCTCGTGAGAGCTTTCGCTGTAAAATGTCTGCGTATTAATTAACTAAATGCTACCATTTACCTATAACAAAAAAGCCCCCCCACCAGTAAGTGAAGTTAGTAAAATGCAGATTAGTAAAAGTTGCTAGTTTGCTACGTAGTTCGTGAATAGCATTGACACGAGTCAATAATACATTACTCATTTGTTAGTTTACACGTGTTTATATGCGTATGTACATTGTCTTATCAAGGTGATCCTAATAGAAAGGTATATATAGGATTATAAGTGAAATGTCACTATCATCGTAGATTATTTAGTGGTCACTGATTAATTCACGTAACTGCTATGGCAAGTACGCATCACAGCAACATTTCACAGACGAAAACATACACGCAAACGCGCATATGGAGTATATCAAGACGTAGCTGGTATTCACTGTAGCAGCTGTTCCAACGCGATTTGTGTGCAACTTTGGAATAGCAAATTGTGTACTGGTAGCAGCATCAGAAGTTAGAGAAAGCAAGCACGTTTTTAACAGATCATCGTTTACCCTTCTTTTTGCGTATATTTCTTATGTATTTATTTATTTATTTACAGTTATTGCAATCACAGTTTGGTGATTTCAGCATGGTGGTACATATGCTTAGTGTTGACAAAAAGCAATAGAAAGTACATGGACGAAAAAAATTACATGAGCGTTGTGTAGCGCAGATACAAAACCGATTGGGAAAAAGAGAGATGCAACAAAAGATTACAAGATTGCAAATGTGCAAGCACGTACGATAGAATGCGGTGCTATTCATTTTGAAAGCATACCGTTCAACTACACTGAGAACAATGCGAAAGAGGATGCTGAAAGTAACTCGTGGTTTAATTTGATCCCCTCGACTATGGTGCGAGGAAGGTATGAATACATAAAACAATTATTTCGTGTAGACAATGGGGTGATAGTTAGGTCATATCTCTGCCTAGTAGGGTAGCCGGAAGAAAATGATAAAATATTGGCTGTATTTACTTGATATTGGCACTTTATTAACTGATATAAAAATTTCAGTCTTGCATTTATATATTAGTTAACAAAGTGCCGATATCAAGTTTCAGTCTTGCATTTGGACATCGGTGGACGATTGTATGCTTGGATTTTTAGCTACCTTAGGGACCGCACCACTTACATGACGACAAATAACGGAGACACCAATCAATAGAAGCTTCATCGTGGTGTTCCCTAAGGAGGAGTTATCAGCCCAATCCCATTCAATGTCACCATGATCGGCCTAGCAGCAGAACTTCCCAGCACGGTGAAGATCAGTGCATACGCTGATGACATATGCATATGGGCATCCGGAACTACCTGTCCGCAATTGCAAGCTCGACTACAGCGTGCAGTGACGATCACCTACAAATATCGACGTCAGGGGCACACTCTTTAAATCGACAAATGCGCAGTGCTTGCGTTCACGCGCAAGCATATGTCGCAATACCCGATATTTATTAATGGGACAGCAATACCTGCTGTAACACACCACAAGTTCCTTGGGGTTGTCGTACACAGAGATCTATCGTGGACGAGGCATGTCGCAGTACTTAAATCTAAATTGAAGAGCTTTGCTCTCGTTCTTCGCCACGTAGCAGGAGCAAGTTGGGGCCCGTCAGAATCATCGCTACTTCAATTGTATAATGCTCTATTTGTGGGATACATTCGATACAGCATGCCGGTGCTCTCCAATATGAGACCTAGTTGTGTGGAGACGCTAGAGAGTGTTCAAGCTCAATGCTTACGAAGATGCTTGGGTCTACCGCGCTGTACTTCAACAAATGGGACAATCGCAGAGGCTCGGGCTTGTCCCATCAGTGTATACATGCTCTGCGAGCCACTTGGAGTTCACCTACGATTGCTGAGCCGACACAGACAGCACCCACTGTCAGTACTACCCGCCACTCACACAGATTGCAGTTTCTCAAAAGTAATATCGCGGCATGAGAACATTATACCATCAAGGTTTTCCCCGCCAAAGGCCCCTCCAGTGCCTCCATGAGTCCTGCCTAAACCAGCTGTTTGTTTCACGATACCTGGAATTACGAAGAAGTCACTCATTTCTTCTGTTGGCCTCAGACAACTGACCCTATACGTATCACATTTATACAACGTACAGTGATTCTCTGCACGTGTACACCGACGGATCCACCACGCTAAACGCCTCCGCCGCAGCCTTTGTCATCCCAGACATGGATATCGCTCCACGATTCAAAGTGGACCATAAAACCACATCAACTGCCGCAGAGCTTGTCGCTATCCGGGAGGCAATAAGATTTATTTCCGGAGAGCGACCTCGAGCCTGGACGATTTTCTGTGATGCCAAACCCGCTTTGCAAACCATTAATTGCATCATGAAGCAATGTTCGTATTACAGCTTGGCAATAGAAATCACAGAACTTATTCAGGTTGCTTCAACAAATGGTCCTCTTATCTCTTTCCAGTGGATTCCCGCTCATTGCGGCGTGATGGGAAACGAAGAGGCAGACGCTGAAGCTAAAAATGCTTTAAGCATTTTTAGCTTATGCCCCTGAAAAATGCCCCTGAATACGCATTGCGTTTTCAAGTGCTCACACGAACGCCCTGCTTCGCTGCGTGATGCGCATCTACACACTTCAGCACTGGACCAAACCGGAAGGGCGACACCAGCGACTTCAAAAATGGGACCCGGAAATGAGGTTCCGCATGCTCCCTAAATTGAAACGGCAACTCACAAGTATGATCCACCGCATTCGTCTTAGTGTGGCGTACACAAGACGTTACGCACATATCATCGGTCGCAGTGACACCGGTCCTAATTGTGAACACTGTGATGTGCCAGAAACGCTTGAGCACATATTTTGTGTCTGCCCAGCATACGCACGTGAACGACAAACACTGATTTCTTCTACTGAACTATATCGCAGTAGGTCATAAACTAATGAGACCGTGTTGGGCCCTTGGCCGGACACCAACAGTGCAACTGCGGTCACAAGAGGAGTTATAACCTTTTTGGAAACAACTGGACTATATGCGCGGCTTTAAAAATGTGTCTCAGCTAGAAAGAACACTACATACTCACCTCTCTATCTCACCATCGTCATCCATTAATCTTTCTTTTCCCTTTCCCTTCCCCCAGAGAAGAGTAGCAGGTTAGAGCAAGCTATCGCTCAGGCGGATGTCTCTGCCTTTCTGTAAATAAACTTATCTCTCTCTCTCTCAGTCTTGCATTTCGGTACCTTAATGATAAACAGCGAAATTTGGGCTCTATTTAAAAGGTCTGTAGCAGATGTCCTTGAACAATTTTTAACAAAACGCACTACATTTCGTACTCTTTCTAATTTGTTAATGCTAGTCTTCCTGAAAGGGTCCCATATTATAGAGGCGTAATCTAATATTGGCAGAGCAATAGATTTGTACGCTAACAGACGGACAGACGGTATGGAGAACTAGAGAGAACGATGCAGAAAAAACTGTTTGTAAGTTGCATTTGTTGTTTTGTGTTATATATGTGTTTGTTAAACAGATATCATTTGAGATGTAAAGCCCTAAGTACCGACTATAGATTTAAAAAAAATATTGTGAGCATTGTACCTTGAAAGTAAAGGATTTTTAATACAAGTAATTAGCATAAAGACGGTTTTGTCAAAGTTAATCGGCGTTTGCCATTCCTCGCACCAGGATGCTACTTTCTGAAAAGCGTCATTTAACAGGAGCTGGTCGGTTGTGCTGTCAACCTCTGAGTACAAAACACGGTCATCTGCGTGAAGTTTTACTTTAACGCCAATGTGTTCTACAATATCATTAATTAGCAAAAAAACAGCAGAGGCCCCAAAACTGAGCCTTGGGGAACGCCAGAATCAACCGTTGCATATTTTGAGTGATATTCACGAAAAGAAAAAAAAAATGTTGACGTTTAGTTAAATAAAAAGAAACCCAACTTATTAACACTTTGCTATTAGGCATTTTGTCTGATTTAAAGAGTAATTTATTGTGTGATACCTTACTTTTAACCTTATTGTGTCATTAATCAGCACGAAATTTTTAATCCAAGGTAATCAACAAAATTAAGGTTGGTTAGGGATCTGTGTTAATGGAGTGTACCTCAGTAACCTGCGCTTCACAGATGACATTTCACTGCTGAGAAGCTCGAGGGATGAATTGCAATTCATGATTACTGAATTAGACAAGGAGAACATAAAGGTGTGTCTCAATATAATCCGCCGATAATGAAGGTAATATACGACAACCTCGGAAGAGGACAGCGCTTCGATATAGGTAGCATTGTACTTGAAGTTGTAAACGTGTACATACGTCTACTTAGGACCGGTAGTAACCGCGGAGCAGAACCACGAGATTGAAGTAACTAAAAGAATAAGCATGGGGTGGAGCACATTCGGCAAGCATCCTGAAATAATGACTGGCAGGTTGTCACAGTACCTCAAGAGAAAGTTATATAATAGCTTCATCTTGCCGTACTTACCTACGCAGGAAAAACCTGGAGACTTACAAAGAGGGTTAGGCTAAATTGAGGACGACGCAGTGAGCGACGAAAGGAAAATAATAGGAGTAACCTTTAGAGACACGAAGAGAGCAGAATCGGTCAGGGAACAAACCAGGGTTAAGGATATCATAATTGAAATCGAGAAGAAGAAATAGACACGGGCCGGGCACGTAGCACGTAGACAAGATAATCGCTGCTCAATAAGGGTAGCTGACTGGATGTCTAGAGAAGCAAACGCAGGAGGGAGAGAGAGAAAGTTAGGTGGGCCGATGAGATTAAAAAGATCGCAAGTATAACGGGGCAGCAGAAAGCACAAGACGGGGTTGATTGGCGGAACATGGGAGAGGCCTTTGGCCTGCAGTAGGCGTAGTAAGGTTGCTGATGATGAAGATTCTCAAACCATACCCAGGCATACATGACCTTGACCCCGGCAACCATCAGTCTGTCCGGCCAGAGCTATGGGCTGCGTGTTTAGTTACGTAACTGATGGGGAGCCAACACTCGTAATGGCGATGCCAACGTACGATGGAGACGGGCCGCTCATCATCACGGTCTTCTGTTCGGTGCGATCGTCCGCCGCGGTTGAGCAGCGGTTAAAGTGCTCGGCAGCTGACCCGAAGGTCAGAGGTTCGATCCCGGTAGCGGCGGTCGCATTTCGATGAAGTCAAAATGGTAAAAGCTTGTCCACTGTGCGATGTCCGTACACGTTAAAAAACACCAGATGGTGAAAATTTCCGAAGCCCTCTACTACGGCATCTACTACTGCATAAGAGCACGACGCGTGTCGCAATTAACATAGCTGCGCTCTAGGTGACGCAAATTAAAAACCACCACTCTTTATTGTGATGGTCGATAATATACATTCCGTGGACACCACGTGGTAAGGGTAGTTCGATGCACATAGCTGTCGCCCACCCATCAGCTGTCACGTCACATGCCGAACTCGGGCAAGCGGTAGCAGCACAAGTTTTGGAACGTTAAACCCCAAATAATATGATAAAGTTTGGTGTGATCCGCAGCCACCCTCCAAACATGGCTCTCCCCTATATACAAGCGATGAAACTTTTGGTCTACACTGATTGAGGCTTTCGACGTTTAACGTATTTCTTTCCCCGCACCGTAACAAAATCTTCAGGGGCAGCGCTATGTGCATCACCAAGAATGTCCCCACTTTCGCCCCTGACGAGAATTTATGGTAGCAGCGCAGCTTCGCTCTAGTTGGAGATAGGGCGAGCATCGAGATATCGGGATGACTCAGCTGGATAAGTGTATACGTACTCTTGCTCTCCTCAGCGCATCTTCTGACAGAGCACATTGGTATGTAGGTTCACCCCGTTAGGCCACCGGTCGTGCGTGCTCCTTTTAGGGGCGAAGCTCTTTACGCCGTGGGTCATACGTCCCGTGTCGTCGTCGTAGTAGTAGCCAATAAAAAACGGGTGTCACAGCATATCCGCGGAGGGAAGGATGATGAGTGGGGCGAAGCGTCCCTCTGTGCTTCCGTGCGTCCTTTCGTCCGTCCGCTTCGCTCCAGAAGTCATCATTCACCTCGTGGATATGCTGGGACTGTTTGCCTTTGGAGTTGCGTCTGGTCAGACCCTGTTTGCGACTCCGGGCTCTGCGGGTCTCAGTTTGGTAGCGGGCCCCCGTCCTGGGAACCATCGTCCAACAAGTCAGATGAGGCGCCCGTCAGAACGACAACAAATTATTTACATGGTTAGTAAGAACTCAAGAAGTCTGAAGAACTGAACAGGAAAGCTGTCGGACCTGAAAATATACGAAAGTTTTCCGCTTAGATAGCGCCGCGTTGCCTACCCTGGGTGCAATGTCCGCGGCTTCAGCCAATACGGTGCTCGATGGTCTAGGTGCTCCACCCACGAAGGCGGAGAAAGACACCACACAATGCACGTGGAGAGGGCACAGTTTAAACGATGCCCAATTATGGTCACAAACGCACTGCACCAACCGTTCGCACACGTCACCAGCATTTTGCGCACGTTCGGTGATCTTAGATGACCTTGGTTTCCAAGAACTCTTCTGGCAGTTAGGTGAGGTTCGAAAAACCGGCTCCCGGTACATGTGCCAAACTTGCCTGATTGCGTTCGGGTAGGACAATGTAGGGGCCTGACAGCTTCTTGTCGAAACATGCCACTCCATTCAGCGGATCCTGTGGAGAAAGAGGGAAGGAGGAGTGGTCGAATAATCTCTCGTCGTCGAGGCGCTGTGGCGGGCTCCCGCAAAGCCTTTTTCCTTTCCTTCAACCACACATTCAATCCCTCGTTGTTTGCTAGTAGGTACGGCTTAGCTGGGAAGTTCCGGTACTCCGCTTCTCCTCGCAAGGTGCAGCCACAACCGGTTTGGGTTTTAGAAGTGTGGCAGCATGGGCAGGTTGGTATGACATGACGATAGTTATAGCGCGAGAACAAAACGACGACACAGAGACAGAAACGTGTTGGAGTTCGTATCCTGTTCTCGGCACCGTTCAAATTAGTTAGCCTCGCCAAATCTGCAAACCCCCTGAAAACGCAAGTCATATATATATAAGTGGTTATATCAGAAGAATAGAAAAGAAAGGTGCCGACCCGTAACTGTCTCTCCTTACGAGGACACCTCAACAGGTCAGCAGAGGAATGGGATATGGGGAATAAAAGATATAGGGAAAAAGAAGGAGGGATAAAAAGAATAGAAGGAAAATAGACGGAGAAGAAGCCAGCCAACGAGAGGAAAAAAGAAGGAGATAGGAAAGTGGGGATCCGGTCGAAGCAGTCCAAGGGCGGGGTGCCACAATGCGAGAGCTGCACGGCTTCAGGAGACCGCGGAGGGCGAACCAGTCGGCGGGAGCTACGCTGAAGTCGGAGATCGCGAGGGCACAACCGTCCAGCTTGAAATCCTGCGAGCGAATGCAAGTCATCAACGGAATGCAGAGTTCAACATAGAAACAGGTATGCGGCTTGCTCCCGGGAAGTTCTCTATAGAACCCCCCTTTCATGCGGTGCTTGTTATGTCGGAACGACCGGAAGGTGGCTGAACGATCGGCTGAGAGAACACGCTAACAATGTTAGAAACGGGAAAGATGGTTTTCTTGCTCAGCACTGCACTGAGTGCAATTGTGTTCCCCTCTTCAAGGACACAGTGACGCTGTACAGGCACAGAGATGAGCGCACCCGAGTCATTGCCGAGGCCGCGCAGATGGCACGCGAACAGGTGCCTTGTATTAGCGAGCCCTCCGTGGCTCTGTCTGAAAAGGAACTCAGGTTCCTCGAAGGTTTCGGTGCGCGCAGATAGATATATTATCTCTGCCTTTCTGTTTCGTTTTCTTATAGATTTTTCTTTGCCGTTTTTCTGTGCTTTTGTTTTTATGTTTTTTTGTCTTTGTTTTTCTCTTACTCATGTTCTGCTCTTCGTGCCATATGGTTTTTATCACATGGTTACTGTCTCCTCTACATATTTTCGTGCTCTGCGCAATAAACTCAGTTGGAAGTTAGCGCTCGTGTCTTTCGTGTCCTTCTTGTCTCTGTGTCGTCGTTTTGCTCTCGCGCTATAACTATCGTCTTGGGTTTTAGCTTTCAGCCTAAAATGCAAATACCCCGCTGGTTTCGGTCTGTCCAAATCCTATGTGACCTCGAAAATGGCCCAGCTGCTCCTTTGTTTGCCGCGAAAACATTGTCTAGATTTGAGCTCACAATGTCCTTTCTTGGCTCGTGCGTTTTCTTTTTTTTTTTTGCGCAAACCGGCTCTGGACCCTTTGATCACGTTTTGCTGAGAAGAAATCAGCCCGTGTTGGCGGCATATCCTTGCTTGGTGTGAGGGATAAGGTTCGGGTAATCACGGCAACTTAAATAATCGTTGTCGAGACTGACGAAGACATTTGCAACTTGAGTTATAAGGCTTTAATGCCACAAAAAAAAACGATAATGAAGCTTGGCGTGTTACATGGCAACAGCGAAGAACTGCCTTAGGTACGAGCACGACATACGTTCTCGAAAGACAAGGTCTGACGCTTAGCGTAGTCCCCCACTGCACTACACAAGGTTTGAAACACTTCACCGTGTGACGTCGAAGGCAGATGAGTCGATGCGTTGCGTTGGCGTCTTACGCCGACATCAGCGATGACTCAGGCATGGTCGGAGCGGAGCGTGAGGCAGAGTCGATGTGTGGCAAGCACGTCCCGGACAGCCAGTAGTAGGCCCAGGTCTGGAATACGCCCGGATCCGAGTACAACGGACCGGCGCCGGCAGCTGGATCACACGGTAGGAGGGAGCCAGGCTCGTGCGGACCACAGGCACAGGTAGGCTTCGGGACCACGACCCGACGAGCGCTTCAGCCTGCCACTCTTTCGTTCAGATTCTTCTTCTCGAACGCCCCGTCGTCGTCTTCCTCTTCTCTCTCCCCATGGCTTGGCTTGACTTTCACGACACGATTCCGCCTTTTCCTTGTCTCATCGTCATCTTCGTCGGCGTACGGCACAGCACAAACTCACAAACATCGCGCACCAGATGAACCTACCGCGCATATCATGACAAAAGTCCCCCCTTTCAAAAGTTTTTTTTCCTTTTTTTTCAAAAAAAAAAACTGTCCAAAGTGCGCGGGAGACAAGACTTACGACAAACAAATGTACAGAACTGTTGCACCAAGAGAATAGTCTGTATGTGAGAGTCCCTAGGCATATGGTACATTATTACATTAATGTTGTATAGCTAGCACCTACACCTGTAGCCTGCTCATATAATCAGCACCTACGTTCTCTGATCCTTTGATATGCTCAACGCGAAAGGTGTATTCTTGCAATGCGAGACTCCAGCGCAAGATCCGGCTGTTCAAATGCTTGGCTTGAGAGAGGTATCGTAGCGGTTGATGGTCAGTCTGAACGACGAAGGAGGTTCCATAAAGGAAGATATGAAATTTCGCGATCGCCCAAACTAACGCTAAACACTCTCTTTCAATTGCAGAGTATCTCTCTTCCCGGGGCATAAGTTGGCGGCTGGCATATGACACCGGGTGAAGAAGACCCTCGTGTTCCTGCATAAGCACCGCGCCTATACACCTATCAGATGCATCTGTACGTAATACGAAGGGTTTCTTTATGTCAGCAGCCTTGACTACTGGCATAGATGCTAGAGCTTGTTTGAGGGTTTCAAATGCCTCTTCTCTTTCGGTATTCCACGCTAACTTGTTCTTTTCCATCTTTCTTGTCATTTCAGTCAGTGGTCTCGCTTTCTGGGCATAGTGAGGTATGAGGTCTCGGTAATATCCCGCCAAGCCGAGAAAAGAGCGAAGCTGCTTCTTCGTTTCCGGTCTTGGGGCTTTAGCGATCTTCGCTATCGTGCTTTCTACTGGGCGGATTGTACCATCGCCGAGGTGATGCCCAAGGAAGATGACAGAAGTCATTCCGATCTCACATTTTTGAGGTCTGATCCGTAGGCCTGCTTCTCGGATCCTCTGAAACAACTGTTTCAATGTCACTAGATGCTCCTCCCACGTAGCTGTGGCAATTAGAACATCGTCTATGTAATGCACTGTGTTTGGAATGCCGTGCAGCAATGTCCTCATCAATCGTGTGAATATGGCCGAGGCTGTCTTAATCCCAAAAGGCATATAGAGAAAATGGTAGTGTCCAGATTGCGTTGAAAAAGCTGTTTTCGGACGAGAACTTTCCTCTAAGGGTACTTGCCAATAGCCCTTTGTAAGATCTAACTTTGAGAAAACCGACTTCGTGCCGACTTCAGCAAACATAATGTCAGCTCTGGGTATGGGTTCAGCATCGGACACCAGAACCTCATTAATGCGACGGAAGTCAATGCACGCGCGAAAGCTGTTGTCCGGTTTCTTAACCAGGACCAAGGGTGAGTTATACGGCGAATGGGATCGTTCAATAACTCCCAACTTCAGCATATCTTGAACCTCCCTCTCCACCATTTCCCCCACCGCAAACGGCAACGGACACTGTGACGCGCTGACCGGCCCCGTTGCAGTAAGCTCCAGCCGGCACCCCAGGAGGTTCGTCTTCCCAGGAACTTCGGAAAATATGTCTCGGAATTCCTCCAAGAGATTGCACATATCATCGCGTTGTGCTTCGTCTAAATTACTTCCGAGTGTGACCGACTCAATACCTTTCCCTTCATTTACTTTAAATGTAGGGAGGGGTGAATCCGATTCTCCTTCTTCGACTACAACGAACGATGAAGCTTGACTAGTGACTTCTGGTTGACGTTCTTCGTAGCGCTTGAGCATGTTTATGTGAAACATTTTCGTGGTGTGCCCAAGGTCCAACCAATAGTCGTGGTCATTCTTTTTTCCTGTAACCGGAAATGGCCCCTTCCAGTGCATAAGAAGCTTGTTTTCCCTGGTTGGGAGCAATATAAGAGCCCGGTCACCGACTTTGAGCTGTCGGGTTTTGGAGGTTCGGTCATAATACTTCTTTTGCGAGTGTTGAGCTCGGGAGAGATTCTCTTGAGCCAGCTTCAAGGTGCGTTCAAGACGTTCTCTCAGATCAAGCACGTATCCGTAAGTAGTCTTGATATCTTCCTCTAGGTCTTCCCCTGTCCAGAGTTCCTTCAGTATATCCAGGGGTCCTCGGACGTGCCGGCCGTAGATCAGTTCAAACGGCGAGAAGCCCATACTGGCCTGAGGTACTTCTCGATAGGCGAATAACAGAGGCGCAAGAAATCGGTCCCATGACTTCGGCTTCTCTTGGCACAACTTGCGCAACATCTGTTTCAAAGTGCCGTTGAACCTTTCGACCAAGCCATTGCATATCGGGTGGTAAGGCGTCGAGCTCAAATGTCGAATAGCAAGCAGAGCATTCACCTCTTCCATCAGGCCTGACGTGAAGCAGGATGCTTGATCACAGAGGATCTCCCGTGGAAATCCTATTCGAGAGAACATCTCCAGTAGTCCATCTGCTACTGTTGCCGAATCAATTGCGGGCAAAGCCACCGCGTCCGGGTACCGAGTGGCGAAATCCACAAGGGTAAGAATGTACCGATTACCCTTCTTTGAAATCGGCGTCAGAGGTCCAATGATATCAACGGCCACACGTTCGAATGGCGTGTCAATCAAAGGCATTCGTCCAAGAGGCGCCTTGCCTACTTTGCCTTTGGGATATGTCCTTTGGCATGCGTCGCATGATTTTACGAATCTTCGTACCTCCTCCTGTACACCGGGCCAATAAAACGACTCCAAAACTCGGTCCTTCGTCTTCTTGATACCCTGGTGACCAGATATCGGTGATTCATGTGCCAAGTGCAACACATGGACACGCAACGCCTTTGGAACCACCGCTTGTTGAACCGATTTACCCGGAGTCAAGTGGTAAACGCGGTACAAGATTCCTTTCTCGAACATAAATGAGTGGTATGTGGCTCCTTTGCCGCGGATGAGGGTGTCGACTTTCGCCCTACAAACATCCAGCGACCGGTCTTCCTCTTGTTTTTGGCGAAATGACTCCTGTGTCACCTCTAAGTTTCCAAATTTAGCAGTCGTGAGCTTCCGGCGATGTCCTTTGCTTGAAACACCAACCATGACTGTGCTATTCGTCCCGCATCCATCCTTGGACTTCTCTTCAGAATTCAATGCCTGATTAGTTTCCGACTTCAGGCTCGCTGACTCCTTCCACGTAGAGTCGGGGTCATTAGCGTCACGGGCGCCGGGAACATTCCCTACGATGACATCGTAAAGTGGTGACGTCATGCATTTGACTATCGCATTTCCGGTGAAATAGGGCGATAGAATCCGTACTTCTGCTTCCGGTACCTCGATGCAACTACCATCGGCCAATAAAATAGTGGCGGTAGTACCCGTCAGCGCATCATCGGGAACGAGGGAACGTCGCACGACCAGGGTGTTGCTCCCAGTATCCCTCAAGACTGATACAGTATGTCCAAACACTTCTCCCTGTAACACCGGCAAGTTTCGTGTAGCTGTTGCGGTGCGCGTTCGGAGTGCACTAGCAACATATTCATCTTGTGATGAATCATCGGCACATCGGGGCGTCTCGGACTTCTGGTCAGTAGACACGATGCAAGATGTCATTTTCTTTGACCCGCCGTTGCTTGGGCATGCTCTTGCATCGTGGCCGGGCTTCCGACAGTGCCCACAGAAGACTCGTTGGGGTTTCGTGCGGCAATCAGATGCTCTGTGGCCGGGTCGATCACAGACGAAACATCTAAGAGGAGGCTGGGTATAAGTAAATCCTTCTTGCTCCTTGGGAATGTTGTTTGCAGACTTGGTACGAAATACCAACAAGTTTGTTTGCCGCTGGGCTTCCAAGAAGGTATCAGCTGCTTCTGCCATTTCTTTTACCGTCCTGCATTTCTTCTCCCTTAGAAAAAGTGCCAGGCGATCGTGGCAGTTATTCAGAAACTGCTCAGCTACAATGAGGTTGCGCACGGATGCAAAGTCCTCGTCCGTTTCCGACATTTCCAGCCATCTATCGAAGTAACTCTGTAATCTCGTGGCGTACTGTTTACCAGTTTCGCCGTCTTCAGGCTTGCTTTGCCGAAACTTTTCGCGATAGCCTTCGGCTGTGAAACGAAACCTCTGGAGCAAGGCCATTTTCGTACTCTGGTAATCCAGTGAGTCTTCTGGCGACAGACGACCGAAGACTTTCAATGCTTCCCCACTGAGGCATAAACTAAGCGCTGTCGCCCACTTCTCCTCAGGCCACTCTTGACCAACTGCTACGCGTTCGAACCTCTTGAGATACGCATCGAGATTGTCACGCCCCTCGTCAAACACTGGAATCAGGTTGTGAGGATTGATCAAGCACGGGCGGCTTTGACTCCTCTCAGGTTCGCGGTCCCGCGCTGTTGGCTCTCGGCTACCTTCAACCTCAGCTAGTCGAATTCGCAGTTGAAGAGTTCTCTCTTCTATCTCCAAACGTTCCTTCGCCGCCTGCCTTTCCGCGGAACGCTCTTCACGCGCTTGCACAGATTCCTCATGAGCCCGCTCTAACCGCGCGTCTACCCACGTCTTCAGCTCGGCTCCTTGAAGCCCCATGCGTTCCGCTAGCGTTATAAGCTCTTGCTCACTCATCTTCCCTACAGATTTCAACCCAGTGCAAACGGCTTCGTCCTGTAGCGGACGCCAATTGTGAGGGATAAGGTTCGGGTAATCACGGCAACTTAAATAATCGTTGTCGAGACTGACGAAGACATTTGCAACTTGAGTTATAAGGCTTTAATGCCACAAAAAAAAACGATAATGAAGCTTGGCGTGTTACATGGCAACAGCGAAGAACTGCCTTAGGTACGAGCACGACATACGTTCTCGAAAGACAAGGTCTGACGCTTAGCGTAGTCCCCCACTGCACTACACAAGGTTTGAAACACTTCACCGTGTGACGTCGAAGGCAGATGAGTCGATGCGTTGCGTTGGCGTCTTACGCCGACATCAGCGATGACTCAGGCATGGTCGGAGCGGAGCGTGAGGCAGAGTCGATGTGTGGCAAGCACGTCCCGGACAGCCAGTAGTAGGCCCAGGTCTGGAATACGCCCGGATCCGAGTACAACGGACCGGCGCCGGCAGCTGGATCACACGGTAGGAGGGAGCCAGGCTCGTGCGGACCACAGGCACAGGTAGGCTTCGGGACCACGACCCGACGAGCGCTTCAGCCTGCCACTCTTTCGTTCAGATTCTTCTTCTCGAACGCCCCGTCGTCGTCTTCCTCTTCTCTCTCCCCATGGCTTGGCTTGACTTTCACGACACGATTCCGCCTTTTCCTTGTCTCATCGTCATCTTCGTCGGCGTACGGCACAGCACAAACTCACAAACATCGCGCACCAGATGAACCTACCGCGCATATCATGACACTTGGAATGCGTCGAAATATTTTCGTCCAGTTCACAAAGGCCGAAAGACTTCAATGACGATGACGGCCATAACAGCCTTTATAGCGAGAGCCGGCGCATGGAAAATGCGGTATTTCCCAAGGATTACAAAAAAACAAACGAAAGAAAGAGTTAATGTGTACAATGACCTTTTTTTTTCGCCAATGGTTTCCCTCACTAGTTCCGGATTATTAATAAATAAATGTTCATTTATTCACACTGAAATACCCTGATAATGGGAAAATGAAAACAGGTGCCATTTGCCGGCGTGTGTGCAGGCGAGTGTTTCGGTTCTTTTGTTTCCGCAGTGATGCCAAGAAAATTTGTCGCCGAAGTGCAGCGTCAACGCTCGCACTGCACTGCCCAGGGTCGCAAAAGAACCTTTCGAACGACGCTTCGGCACCTTGCAAAAATGTTGCCCATGACAACAGTGTGCAGCTTAAAATTTGTTTGTTTGTGTGTGTGTGCGTGTGATAACAATTATACACTTTCAGCGGGCTTTCACTGTCGTCGTTGGTGTCGCCGTCATGCTCCATAAAAAGAGCAAGTTAATGGCATCGCTGCATGCATATCTTCTACGCGTGAGTAAAACAACGCAAGTGCTGAAGACCAACATGGCTGAAGCGGAGATGACAACAGCCGGCCGCCTGCATTGCAAGAATCAATGAACCGATGTTATCGGCTTATCCGGTAACATCAGCACCCGCGTGAGGCATGCGGCCGATGGCTCATCAAACAGAGAGCCGACACTCCAAATGGGCGACCGCGCATGCCTTTGATGAAAAACACACCACAGGTACTAAACACAATAAAGGTTTATTATCCATAGATTATGTTTTCACGCACGAAATCATGCACAATCACGCTTAATCACGCAATTATGCTTAATCACGCACGCAATCATGAGGCATCCACGGTTCGCTGCGATCTAATGAACTGTCCAGCCTTGACCAATGACGGGCCCGTTTTCCACTGCTCGTCTACTACGTTCCACGTACTTGCCACAGCAGTTTATGGGCGCGCGGTTTAGCGAGCGCTACGAACGTCTGAGTGGAGCACATAATGCAGGGCGAGTCGTGCACCACCTTTCCTCGACGCGACTGTCCTTCGGCGTCAGCTCCCGGCAATCGTATCCACGTCACATTGGTCTCTCCGAGCGTTCCACTTTTCACGTAGTGCATGTGCACGTAAAATAGTGACGTCAGCTGGAGGGCCAGCGATTCGACGATCCCTTCGGCGACCTCGGGCATCAGCTCCATCTGGGTCAGGAGGCACAGGCGCTGCAATGCTTTCGCGCCAAGCTGGGAGGCCTACAAGAAACAAAGCGTAAACTTTCTGAAGCACTAACGACGCCACAACAAATATTGTTATGTTAATAAGCGGACACGTGCTAAACAGGTAATAAACAACGGCAATTATTTACGCTTACGTAGGTACTCGGGGACAGGAACTAGGTACTCGAAAAAGGAGACCAAGGCGATGCAAAGCAGCTCGGAGGGAGGTGCACACCGTGGTTCTTATACTTGCGAAGGAGCGTTTACACCTCCGCTTGTACACCAAAACACTGCTGTGCCCAGCAGTTTTCAAATATCTCGATCCAGCAAGCAGTACAAGAAAATGCCCGCACTGTGCATAGAAGTCTTCGGACATCATTCCACGTGGTGTGGGCATGCCACTTAAACCCTCGCCTCACCCCAACCGGGAGCAATGGGAGACAGCCGTGCTCGGCTGCTCCGACCTGGCGAGCCTGAAAACTCTGCATGGTCCACCGGCCATGAGCCTCGTTGGGCGCCAATGGGCTTCTGCAATCAGGAAGCCCAACTAGTGTTTGAGAGGAGTGGCTCGCACCAGGCCGCTTCCTACCTACTCCCGATGTATAGATACAATAAAGTTTTTACAGCTAGAAAAACGAAAATCCCTTTCGTAGACGTGTCATGAGCGATCACCATTAGCTCTGTTATCAGTTACATCATTCCCAAGCACGCGCGCCATTGACTGCGTCGCGAGTGACGTCGTCGCAGCCGTGGCGCCAAGACAGCGCGTAACAGTTTCTCCCTGTCAAGTTTGTTCGCGACGTTGGATGGCTGTATGGATGTATCCGGCTGTGTCCTTTAGATCGGGCGGCGGCTCACGCCATCTAGCCTGTCAGACGCTTGCAACAAACGCTGCCTGGCGGCGTGATTGCGGGAGCGCACTCGCCGAGGCGAATGCCGCTTTCGGCGGCAGTTTCTCGAACGGCACATCGGCGTCGGCTGCAACGTCTATGGCCGCCTGTAGTTCAAAAACAAAAACAGTGATTAATGCATTTCGAAATGCATTCAACCGCTTATTACATTCCTCTGTGATCATGCGAGACACAATGTGCGGCATGTGAATTAAACACTCGGGTAAACCCAAGCGAAAGGCGTGTCTAATCTCATTAAAGGACCCCTGACAACAACTTTGGAAACTCGAGACGTTTGTGTTGTTTTAAAGCCCTGCATGCGGGGCCATCTCTGACCAATTATTAGTGGTGAGCGTCGCCTGGAGATATTTTAATTTGGTTTTAAACTATGGGTGCGTGCTGTTGTGATCGGCGAGCCAACCCTTCGCGGCGGGCGCCGAGACGGAAGCAAAGCAGCCGCCTCGTTAAAGAGGAGTGCGAAGACGCTCGGCTATTTCTCACGTACTGGGAGGTGCGTGGTTGTCATTACTCCTCGCACCACTACTGTCGCTTGTGCCACGCGGAAATGTGACACGTGGCACCTGAGTACACTGGCGCCGGGACGCCAAGTTTCCAAGAAGTGTGGCAGCTTGGCTTAGTTGGTATGACATGACGATAGTTATAGCGCAAGAACAGAACGACGGCGAAGAGGCCTTCGTGTCCTTCGAGTCTTTCTTGTCTCTTTGTCGTCGTTCTGTTAAGTGTTTCTAAGAGAGGGAAAAAATGAGAAAAGTGAGCCCCGTAACTGTCTGCATCACGGTGCGACACCTCAACAGTAGCTCACAAGGGGTGGGGGTGAGGAGGGATTAAAAGGATAGAAGTAGAGATATAGAGAAAGAGAGATGCGCTACGCTAGCGAGCAAGGGCATATCGAGGGGATAGGAGAGATAGGGAAGATGTAAACATGGCCACAGGAGTCCGAGGACGGGGCACCACTTGCGAGAGCTCTTGTCAGCGTCAGGAGAGAGCGTAGGGCAAGTCCAGTAGGTCAGAGCTGCGCTGTCGTCGGACATCGTCATCAGGAGATGACGTAGGGCCAGCCCAGTCGGCCAGAGCTGCGCTGACGTCGGAGATCGCGAGGGCACAACCGGTCGGCACGGAATCCAGCGAGCGAGTCGTCTCGTCGTTCTGTTCTCGCGCTATACTATCGTCATGCCAAGTTTCGGCCGAAGAGGGACCTCAGACCCCTACGCTGTGCGTCTCTGGCTGAGAGGTCGTTGGCGCTCAAATCAATACCAGATGTAATCGACGGACTCGGTGCATCTCCTTTGCTGGCGGAATTGATTCCCCAGATGTGACAACGTGGCCGGTACAGTACATGTTTTGTGTTGTGTGTGTATGTTGGAGGTGGTGCCGTCAAAATTACCCTCAACAGTGGTAACCTGACTGGGTGAAAACGACTCTCCCCATTTCCCTAGGCCTGACGTCTAGGGACTGTGAAAAGACAAAAAGCTGCAGGCGAATGCCTGAGAGTCGATTTCTGTTTCAAATTCTCTTTTTGTAAATATGTAAATGAACCTCTCGTGCTCTTCAGCGGCTCTTCAGTGCGGTTTTCTCCAACAGCAGCTCTTCGAGAAGGCGAGGTCAGCGACAGCCTGCCTGGCCGCGGGAAGACCTGAGCAGACGGCAAGCCTCAACTTCAATAGTGCTCTCCTGAGCATTCCGGTGCAATCGACATTTTCTGCGGTTGTACGTAGACCGGCAGTCCCCTTGTGACGTTGCAGTGTCAACATTTGCGGGGCACGCGCAATACCCCGACTGGCACACGGCGAGGTTTATTGTTTGTCACCCCTGTCGCTCTGTTGTCGGGCTGCTCTCAAGGTGCTTCTGGCTGACGATAGCCACAGCGCGAGAACAGAACGACGACAAAAAGACAAGAAGGACACGAAGAACACGAGTGCTCGTGTCCTTCTTGTCTCTTTGTCGTCGTTCTGTTCTCGCGCTATGACTATCGTCATGTCATACCAACTAGCCCAAGCTGCCACACTTCTAAGTTACGGTTCTGGCTGCTTACGCCCGGAATGATTTTTCTTTTTTTTTTCTAGTGGGAACACGGTAAAAGCAACCACATCGTTTCATTCTTCACCGCACGCGGAGCCTTGCTCCGCTATCGGGCGCTAGTTTCTTGGGGTATTTCGGCGGACGTTTCGAAATGACGCAAAATCGTTCTGAATTAACACCGCAAGCGTTAATTATATGATGCGTTAGAGCATTTACGATATAATTTCGGCATTACTAAACACTGAGCTGCTTATTTCTGTAAAAAGAACTCGCAAACAAAAATTTCGCTGTCGGGGGTCATTTAACCCTTCAGTGCCACGTGAAGTTGAACCAAGAAGGTTTTTAAAAAAATGCTGCAGTGAAAATTCTTGCCCACAAGTGAAGCTGTGCCAACCGTAAAATGGCGGCTGCGGCAGCCATCTTACTAGGGGCATGATGAGCTGTTGGCATTCGGCAATTGATAAGGAGCGTTTTCCCGCACGCCCAACTAGTTTAACTTGGCAACCTTTTCAGGTCAGATAGGGCTCAAAGGGCGTCCTTGTGTTACTAGTTTTTTTTTTTTTGTAAGCCTTGAATTCAAGGTAAATTTTATTGGAGGTTAAGTCATCGATACTAGTCTCTGCGGATCATTTCTTCGAAAACAAATATAATTAAATTTTAATTAACGTAACCAGAGACTAACAAATGAAAGCCACTTGATGTCTAAGTGGGCACTACCAGAAAAAAGCATGTTCTTGAGATCTTTGGAGGGAATAACATGGCTTCACTACTGCTGCCAAAGCATTAATTGCGGGAGCTTCCACTCCAGCATTTTTAGGGGCGAAGCTCCTTATAACGGCACCCGTTCGTCCCCCGTAGTATGTAACAAGTATAACATTTTGACCTCCAAGGTGGTGCCGGTGAGAGACTTCTTCTGTGCGTTGTTGAACAATAAAAAATAGTGCTCAATGTACATGTCAATGGCTGCTAATGGGGAATGAGAGACAGGAGCATTCGGCTTTTAGTTAACGCGCAGGCTGCGATCACCATTAGCAGCCATTGGCATGTACATTGAGCACTATCTAACAAGAAAAGGTTGCTACGTTATACTCGCTGGGTGTAACCTCCTTAGCTTTAGAAAGGTTTAGCGAGCGTTGAGCCACAGTGCCATGAATACAATGAACTTGTATATACCATGAATGAACTCGAGGTGGTTAAAAATGGGAAGTAGATACGAAGCGCAAGCCGTAAGAAAGTAAAAGCCGAATTCTCCACCTCTCATTTCCTATTAGCAGCCATTGGCATGTACATTGAGCACTATGTGACTGAAAAAGTTTGCTACGTCATACTCGCTGGGCGTAACCTCCTTGGTTTTCGAAAGGTTTAGCGAGCGTTCGGCCGCAGTGCCATGAATACAGTGAACTAGTATACACCATGAACTCGAGGTGGTTAAAGGTGGGAAGTGGACCCGAAGCGCAAGCCGTAAGAAAGTGTGCGTGTGCCACCTCTCGTATAGTCCTTGGAATGTCCGCTGTATGGCGGTGCTTCTATATGGGGAATATATGATGAAAAGATGCGAGATGGTGGTACTTGGAGTGTTGAATAGATGAACGAACGGACACATAGACAGGTGCATGGATGGACGCATGAACGGACGCCGGGGCGGCTGCATGGACGAACGCAGGGACGGACGCACGAACAGACGCACGCACGGACGGGCTGATGGACGCATGGACGGTCACACTGACGGACGCATGGACGGACGAAAGCAAGAACGAATGAACGGACGAATTCTTCGCCCCACTCTCCATCATTCACTCCGTGGATATGCTGCCATGTTTTTTAACCTCCTCGAGTTTCACCCACTGCTGAACACCGGGGCCGCACGTTTGAGGTTTCGCTGCTTAAACATTTAACGGAGCTCTTGGGCGGTTGATTTCTCTCTCTCTTTCTCCCTCTCTCTACGCAGGCCCAAACGCGCTAGCGCGTCTCAGCACGTTATACGCGTTGGTTCATCGCGCGTCTGCAGAACCTCGTTCCCCGACGTCATCACATGATTGCTGAGAGCGTGTAAGGGAAAGAGGAATCGAGCCCCTTTCACAGGCCGCAACGCATGAAGGCTTGCACCAGTTGTTGCGTATCAACGGTGGCCACGCACATAGGATCGAGCTCCACCACAAGCTGCTTCACGTCTAAAAAAAAAAAAACTTTGACCATTTCTAACTAAAGGGAATCATGTGTAGAAGTGAAGCACCGGGCGCTTACACTGATGGCGACGTTGACGCTGGCGTTCATGAAGCGAAAGCCAAGTAAAGACGCCCTTGAATAAATTCCTAACGCTTCATCCAGTGCTAGTTAACGGTTGTGAAGCGCGAGCAGTCGGTTTTAAATGCGAAGCATTTCTTAGCGAACTTCGGCGACATTGAGCGTATCTATCTATCTATCTATCTATCTATCTATCTATCTATCTATCTATCTATCTATCTATCTATCTATCTATCTATCTATCTATCTATCTATCCATCTATCCATCTATCCATCTATCCATCTATCCATCTATCTATCTATCTATCTATCTATCTAGCCGATTACGACTTTTAGCTCTAGTGGCCTTATTGATAATGGTATCGATACAAAACTTGGTATGGCATAACATTACTGTATGGAGAACATAGTTGACTATAGTCATAACGTGAAAATCATGATAATAATGTCATGAATGTCATGATTTACATTTCACGGTCCTGCACATCTTGCGGTGGTTTTGTTCACATGGCGAACACAAGCGACAGACCATAACATAAAAATCATGACATGCGTGTCATGTAACAACAAGACTACATGCCAAGTTCATGATGCGCTCGTGACCGTTTCGCTAGGCTCACTTATACCAAATTTGGTATAACGGGACGTGAATTGATGACGAAGGTATGGTACTGGTGCAAACAGGATAAACATGAGATACGTGTCATGTAACAACATGTCTACATGCCACACTCATAATGCGCTCGCGGCCGTTTCGCTAGCTTCACATATGCCAAATTTGGTATTACGTGACGTCAATGGGTTGCGAAGGTATGTCACTAATCCAAACATAATAATCATGAGATGCGTGTCATGTGAGAACATGTATACATCTCACAGTCAAGAGGTCAATATATTTCGACGTGACGTGGTGCGCGTGCTCGCCGGCGTTCATTTCGTCACGTCATTCCGGCGTTGCCACGCCAGGCGCGGGTCGTGCCATATACTCACAGGTGCGTGCCGCGCTGCGTTGCTTTGACGCATGCGCGTTTCAGCGCGTCCGGCGTCCCTCCATCACAAAAATTGATTCATATGTGCGGTGTAACGTCCCAAAACCACCGCATGATTATTAGAGAGACCGTAGTGCGGGGCTCCGGAAATTTTGACCACCTGGGTTTCTTTAACGTGCACCCGAATCTGAGTACACGGGCCTCCAGCATTTCCGCCTCCATCGGAAATGCAGCCGCCGCAGCCGGGATTCGATCCCGCGACCTGGGGGTCAGTAGCCGAGTACTTTAGCCACTAGACCACTGTGGCGGGGCAACCTCCATCACAAAAAGAGGACGACGCTGTGTTGTGGGGGTGACGCATCAGCGCGAAATTCGCGCCGGTTGCCGTCGGGATGCGCCGACGGACGCTGGTCGCGTCGGTCGTGCCTGGCGTCAGACTGGATAGTGCTCGCGTTTTGCTAACGTAGCGTCGCTGTGCCTAGCGTGCGCGCATGTCAGTGCTACATTGGAGTATATTGGGTCTTTCATGTTGCACTCATGGCTGTTTTGCTACCCCCCCCCCCCCCATAAATGTTACGTGACGTCAGGGACGACGAAAGTGTAAGACTGGTGCAAATATGATAAACTTCACACGCGTGTAATGTACGAACATGACAACATACCACGCTCATAGCGCGCTCGCAGTCGTTTCGCTAGCTTCACATATGCTACATTTGGTATCACGTGACGTGATTAGATAACGAAGGTAAACGACACATCCAAACATGTTAATCATGACCAGAAGGTCGTGTACGGCATCATTTACGTCCACCTAGTGACGTTCTGCTGACTTTAAAGTGACATATAAACCTTTCTCATTCGTGCTTCGCATATCACTGATTCCCACTGTACGTGGGATCTGCTGTTTGTTTTGTTTTTTTATAGACGCTGCCTGCGTCGGCCTTGCGAGGCGAGAGAGGGGAAGGGGAGCGACAGTGTTGTGGGTGTCTATCTGGGCCGGCACGAGACGCGAGCATGCGCAGGGGGAGAAGGGGGGGGGCGATCTGGGCCGGCACGAGACGCGAGCATGAGCAGGGGCAGAAGGGGTGGCGACAGCGTTACACAGGCTAGTCGAAGAGCTGCTTCGAATCTAAAACGTGGATGCTGGTGGTAGGGGCGACGGCGAGAGCGTTCGTGATGGCCCCGCCGCGGTGGTCTAGTGGCTAAGGTACTCGGCTGCTGACCCGCAGGTCGCGGAATCAAATCCCTGCTGCGGCGGCTGGATTTCCCATAGCTGCGGAAACGTTGTACGCGCGTGTGCTCAGATTTGGGCGCACGTTGAACAACCCCAGTTGGTCAAAATTTCCGGGGCCCCCCACTACGGCGTCTCTCAATGTTATGGTGGGTGGTTTTGGAACGTTAAACCCCACATATCAATCAATAAGCGTTCGTGATACATGTCGACCACATTAGGCTAGCAGTCAATCAGTCTGCGGTTCCCACTGGCGCCGGCAGCGGAACGCTGTAGCCAGTTGTCACGACTCCGCCAGCTCCAGCAGATAAGCGTGGGGCTTCAGGCGAGCGCAGTGTTTTGAAGCCGGGGCAAGAAGCGCTCTACTAGCGCCGCTGTGAACAGCTGACTGAACGAACATATACCGCTAACAGTGATCGTGTGTCAGGAACATTCGTGCCCAATTCGACCGCCAGGAGGCCCATGCTCGGAGGATCGTGTATTACGGCTAGGTGGCGTTAGCCGCCGCCCGATCTAAAGGGTACAGCCATATCAATACATCCATCGATCCATCGTGTTTTCACAGTACACTATTCAATGAACAGCTTCTGCGCTTATTGTGCAAGCTAAATCGACAACTCTCACAACCGCCTATTCTTATCTGCATTTATCTGTATGCAATTCCAGAGCATGAGCACTGTTCCGCAATACACATCTCGATAAGAAACGGCGTTCAAAGGTGACTGTAAGGGTGAAATAAACGTACCTGAAAGCTCTCCGGGCTGAAGGGGTCGTTGCGAAACTTGACAACGAGAAAACGGAGGGTGTCGTTGGAGCTTAGAACCTTGGAAAGCGCCGCGAAATCGAAGCGCGGTTTGTCAGAAATGTCAATGAACCGCAGGTGAGACACACGGAGACGTTCGAGGAAGTCCAACGAAGCTATGCTTGGCACATTGCTCATGGTAAGACGACCGGAACCGATGCGAAACGCGCTGGCATCCCCAGGTTCGATTATCAGTTCGTGATCGCAGAAGGCGCAGCTCTTGTGGCGGCCGTCCAAGTTGACGCGGATGTCCAGGTCCACGACGTCGCCGAGATAAATGGCAAGCCGGCGTACGGCACCTGTTTGGCGCAGGCCGCAGGGAGGGAGGGACAGCGCCCGCAGTCGCTGCAGAGCTAGCGGAGCCAGCAACTGCGTGAAGTCGATGCCTTCGCCGAAGTGAAAGGAGCTCACATTGAGCTCGACAAGGTTGTAGAGCCTGGCGAAGAAGGAGTGCAGGAGTGCGACGTGCCTACTGTTCACCACCGGATAGACGGTTTCGAGGGGTGTTCGAGAGAAGAGCACAACGCTCAGGCTCCGTAAATCGCCCCAGTAGTGACGATAGCCGACGTTCACCAACTCCCTCTCAAGCTCCGGTCCGTCGATGGCGACCAGGACAGTGGGTTCGAGGAGGGCCGCTGGTGTGGGCGACGTGGCCAAGTCACGCAGAAGGGCGCAGCTGAAGTGCTTCTTCTTGGTCCTGAAGACCACGTTACCGTGAATTGCGATGCAGCGCTGCAAGTCCAGTGGCTGCTGGAGTTCCGACTGCGCCGAACACGACGTTTCGCAGGTGAACGTAAACACTGCGAGCTTGCTCTGGTTTTCGTCCTCGGTAAAGCAGGGCAACGTGCGCAGTTCGAAGCAAGCATAGCTTTTGACGTGGACGTGGAGCTCCGTCACGAGCGGACAGTACTGCAGGAAGGCCCGAAGCACTTCCATGTTCTCGTCGTCGGCGACCTCGGCGTACATCTTCTTGATATTGGTCATCCTGCCTTTGTGTATAGTGCCCACGAGCGGTATATATTCAAGTTCGTCATCGATGTAGTCCTTGTCGTGGAGGAGCGAGAATTCAAGGTGAGTCACACTCTGCAACGGCATCAGCAGCCGGTCCAGGAGGCGGCTTGCTCTCAGAGGGACACCAATGCACGACAGTCTCTCGAGATTTTGCAGGCTGGCTAAAATCGACACCGCGATAGACGGGTGCACGACAATGCAGCTAGATATGTTCAGCCACTTCAGGTTGCCTCGCACTTCGTCTATCTTGTCGTCAAGAGCGTCCTCGCTTGCGTTAGCGGGCAATTGGAACGACGACATCGTCAGCGCCTTGGTGTTGGCCAGCAGGAGAGATGCACCCCGCCGCTGTTCGTTCTTGCGCGCCTACCGTCTTTTAACACGAACTCTTTGCAAAAAGTTAGGCTTCCTACCATGGACACGTAAAGGCATTTTTCCGCACCTTTGTCATGTCGATTAACGTAGCTCCGCTATCCACCCACAATCAGGCGCGCCAGCTTGGGCCTAAAATGGCTTATTTTAAGAAACAAGCGGAAGGGGTACCTTTGAATGTCGCTGCCCAGGTGTACTCCTTGAGTGCTGGTATCCTTGAGTGCTGTACTCGCGGCTCGTGAGAGAAGCGCATGCAAGTGGCTGCACTTTCCCGCGCAGATGCAGTTTCACCGCTATCTTAATGACCCGCCACCTTGATCTGGTTTGTCTGTTCATAGGAGCTAAAATTTTCAATTGAAAAACAAATACTGAACATATTTTGGCGCAACATCAGTACAAGCTCATCTGGTAGAGTGTTACTTTATTCCTAAAACGTATAGATGCGCAATTTTTAATACCACAGTGCATATTACGCGGCGCTGGTAATGCGACGCTGTGACCGAAAAACGGGTGTTGCCTACGCTCCACTACGCGTGCGTCAGCCGTGTTTTGGCCCACGTAGGCTTGTTTAAACGTGCACGTGGCGCCTGCTGCCTTGTTGGCCGTCTGATGCGTCGTGAATCTCGCGAGATGACTGCACGCTGCGTACCACACAGGGCACGAACCATTCTAATAAATGGATGCAAGGTGTTTTCTTTCCCAATCAATCGTAAAAGAGAACTTTCATTGACTGTGAGAATAAAATCCTCGCCCGCTTTCCCCCTCAGGTATGTTTATCCATGGCCGGGCTAGACTGCACCTGCGCGTGGTTGTTTCTTTACGGTCTTCTTAACCATCGCGAATACAATGGGAGAGTTTCTGAGTATGTTTCGCCACCCGCCAGCTGTCGGCGGTAAGGGCACAGCGACGCTGCCATTGCATCTTCTGCGCCACTCACACGGCACATGAGAGGTTGTCGATGTGAAACCGTGGAATAAGGGTTCTCGACGATGAGAGGGAGAAGGATCATCTCTTCTTAAAAAAAAAAAACTAATGCTACTAGACAGCTCGAGGCATAATTTAGGTTTGCATGTGCTTGTCGATAATACTGCATGAAGCATAAAGCATTGCCACGATAAGAGAGAGGTAAACAACCCTGCATCTGTTCAGCAAGCGGCGAGTACCAAACACTTTTGGAACTTGCTCTCGTTGGACAACGAGGCCGCAATGAAAGGTCGCTAACAGAAATGACGAGCACACCTTATCTTCGCTAGCTATTTCCTATTTCTTTATTTTTACAAATACATCTGTAGTGGTTTTCAGGGCTAAAAGCACCTGTCTTCTGCTTGACAGCTCTTTGAAACCTGTACGTGACTTGTATCTCTAATGATTAAAAATATAAGTAAAAAAGTGGACTTTGACTGCTGTATAACCCCATCGGACGGCATGCCCTGGAGGAGTGGTGTGCATTGTCTAAGTGTTAACACCACCTGTAAACTATAATTCCGGAGACGCCGAGCTCTTTTGTGTTCCTTTGTACCGCAAGCCACATCCATGGATAATGTGAAGAATGCAGCTGCTTACGCTCGCAAGCCACTTGCTTTCGAACTAAAATCTCTAGTACAAATCGTTTCTGCGCTATACTTCGAGTTCGTGGAAGAACATGTTTAGGAAGAGAAACTGACTGAGGAAGAGAAATTGATTTCAACTTTTCGGCAAGTAAACAGATTTTTTTTAAATTCTCTTGTGGCTCTACAAACAGGTTGTTGCCGATTTCTCTTTCCCTCTAGTGAGACTTGCTTTATTCTGGCATTTGCCCGCCACGGCTGCATTTTGTTCAGAGCTTTCTCAGTGTTCAGTCTGCAGTGATTTTTTTTTTTTTTACTCGGGAAGACAGTCGTACAACCTTCAGTACGAGCAGTACGTATGGGTATATAGTAGATGTGTGATGGTGTAATGTGTTCCGTATTGCAAGTCCTGTTCGGAAAAAAACACCTGGTGTTTCTTTTCACCGATTCCCAAGCAATGCTGAACTGTGCGCTAAATGGCAAAATAATATTGCGAGAGAGAATCTCATCATCAACGACTAGTCTGCATCGACTGTCGTATGTAGCAGACACTTCCGCGAAAAAAAAACTTTTTCCCGACTCTGCGCCCACTTTCTTCGAGGACCATCCTTCCTGCATGAGACCAAGTGCAAAGAAGCCCCGCAAAGGTCCTGCTTCACGAGCTTCACCCCTACGCCTAACATCAAGGAAGCGAAAAGCGGAGACCAACGAACCAGACCTGGATGTTGCGACTTCACAAGATGCTTTCATTGAACAAAAAGCAGTAAGTGTTTGTACGCAAATGAACAGCAATGCTGATCACGCGGGTCGATACCTGGCTATGATAGGAAGATTACGTTCCCAAGTGTCGTACCATCGCTCGAAATGTGAGAAGGTGCAGCAGCTGTTGAAAGAAGAGGAAAAAGCGTCCGCATATTATCGCGAAAACAAGCACCAGGCGTGTGTTAAAAAAATCGCAACAGATGCACAGAAAGGACAAAAAAAAGGCCGTGTTTATTTTGCATCAAATAGAATGTTACGGAGATAAGCATTCAGCGTACCCAGAAGAAGTTGTTAGGGATAGTGTGACATGGTGCTTTCTGTCCCTAAAATGCTACGATCACACTCGCCCTTCGGGGATTCTGACACTGCCAGCAAAGTGCACTATTCAGAGGTATATAGGTCCAACCAAGCCCAACATCATCGGGTGTGAGCAACGCTATGAAGAACTGTCTGGTTCAAGAGGCCTCGCTACATAGCAGCAAACAACAAAAGCTCTAATAATAATAGATGAAGCTAGCATAAAACAAAAGTACATCTATGATAGGAAGGCTGATGCACTATTTGGCCTCAAGGACAAGCCAGAGAGTAGCATGGCGAATACACCGAAAGAAGCCCTTGCGAACAGAGTCCTCTGCTTTGCGCTGCATGGTAACACTAGTCGGTACAAGATTCCATACTCGTACTACTTCCCAAAGCAACTGAACGGTAGAGACCTCCTTGCGCGGACGAAGGAGGTCATTGTTGCTGTGGAATCATGTGGCTTTATCATCATTCGCATTGTCACGGACAATTATTCAGCAAACGTGATGATGTTTAAGCACATGGGTAACGGCAACCTCAACACAGTTGCACGTAATCCACACGACGCCAACCACGTTATCTTTCATAGTTTTGACCCGTGCCACGTGCTCAGAAACGTTATAGAAACCAGTTCCTCGAACGTGAACATACTGGTGGCATAGGAGTGATTAGTGGTGCGTCTGTGCAGAAATTATACGAGCATCAAAAAACACAAGACTGTAAAGCTGACCCGAAATTTGACGAGGAAACGTGTCTACCCTTCCGATTTGCAAAAATGAAATGAATATGCTGCGAGCAGTTCAATTTTTCGCCCCTCAAGTGTCTGCAGCCATAGTTTTCGCCCCTCCGCTAAATTCCACGGGTGCTGCCAGAGATTTCAAGGGCGCAAGTTGAACTGTTTTCTTCATGAAGTCCATGAAGCAATGGTTTGACATCCATGACACTACATTCAATCGAAGCGGCCACAAAGCTCCCATTTTAGGAGCAATGGCAATCGCCTACTGTGGCTGAAGGATGAGTTTATCTCATGTGTGGAAAAAATACAGAAGAGTTCCATCAGATAAGTGAGTGCTCCCTTCACCAACGAGACGTACGAAGCCTTGCTTTTTACAACAGGGTCGACGGTGGAAGCAACGGAATTCCTCCTGGAGCAAGGTGTCAGTTATGCCCTCACAACGAAATTGAACAGTGACAAGAACAATCTGACAAGAAATCGAAGCAATCTTCGGAGGGTGCGGTCAATGCGCGGCGGTAATGACATGCTGGATGCTAGAGCCGTCACCGCTGCTCTGGACCACATTGTTAAGTTGCACATCCCAAGACCAAAATAAATCAAGTTATCAAACGTGGAAGTTGAGGAAGAGGCTGCGATAATGTCTAATATACTTGATAAGGACCCGAGGTCTTTGTTTGAGTACAAGGCTTGTCCGTCTCTATCTGTCTTCTTCGGCTTAGCATACCTCAGCTGTTACATCACCAAGCTTATTACAGACCTCGGACGCGACTCTTGCGCTGCGCTGCTGACGACCAACAACAAGCAGCATCAGCTGTACAAGCTGCTGCGAGCGCAAGAGAGGGGCGAACTACACTACCTGAGGCCTGAGTTTCTAGCTCTTTTGGACAAGATAGTGGTATTCTTTGATAAGGCCTCTGAACACCTGCCACGCAGAATTGTGCTAGAAGTTTTGCAAACAGCATTCCAGCCCTACTTGCAACGCGCTCCCATCTTAAGCTGCTCTGAAAGCGTTGACGACAGCCACTCCCGACGATTCGCAGACCTCATAGCCGAAAAATTCCTGAGAATTCTCCTCGTCAACCACACAAACCAACTGATTCACGCAAACTCTTGCCAGTGCTTATGAGCAATAAATATTTATTTTCAGACCTCAGAGTGTCTACGCGTTTGATGGCGGAGAGCTGTACTTCGAGCTCTTACATTTACACATTTTTCAATAAACTTAAGCTCGATGCACCTAACGCAAAAAAGTAGTCAAACAAACCATTTCTCTGCCTTCAACAATTAGGCAACTTGTTTTTCAACGTGCGGTGAGTGGAGAAACGCGCCCGAACTCATGTGTTCGCGCGCTGTACTGAGCAGCGGATGGATGGACGGACAGACGAATGGACGGACGGACGGACGGACGGACGGACGGACGGATGGATGGATGGATGGACGGATATGGCTGTACTCTTTAGATCGGGCGATGGCTAGCGCCACCAAGCCGTAATACTTAATGAACCGAAAACTAGATTTTTTTTTCCTTAAATAGTGAGGTTGAGGACTCGTACTTTGTAGTGAAGGATTTAATTTTCACTCGTGCCATGACTTTAGCCACCAATCAGATAACCTCCTTCTAGTTAATTCTACCCGCTTGAAGTCTATTTTGCCCTCCTTGTCCTTAAACCCTAGTGCTCAAAGGAGTGGCAAGAGCCATTACTACACCCGTTGCGAAGGTCCGGAGGGGCAGTGACCCGGTGGGTGCGCGCCTCGACAAGCTTTCCGTGCACGTGCATGGCCGCTCAATCTCCCCCCCCCCCCCCCATTGGCGCAGCCTGCCGAACAAAAGAGCGCGCGTGAAAGCAAAAGTCGACTGACAGGCCACGACTCGAGGTAAGGTCTGTTCGATTCGCCTGCACCAGATGAACCAGTTCACGAAGTGCTGCACCTTGCCATTCAGCTAGCTTTGAAACATATTCGGATATTTTCAGAAAAAAAAAAAACCCTTTAGAGCGGAATCTTGGATCATTTGGGTGAAACAAATGATGCGTGCACGAGATTATTTACCACAATCAATACTGGTAATTGTCCGATTCAAATCATCTCTAGATATACGTCGCCGAAATAAATACGCCACGACGCGCAAATAAGAGCACTCAGTATACCTTTATAACTTATACACACATTAACATGGGATACTTCGCTCACACGGAATTCGAAGTCACTACGTATTCATTATTTACAGTAACATCATTATTGCAATGTCGAATTACCACACGAGCGAGAGCAAGAAGAAGATCGTGTGCTTCCTCGTTGCTTCAATTGCACAGCCAAGTTCACCATGTGGATCTAATGAAGCGCATGCATCGAGTACCCTCTACACCTAAATATATAATTGTTGGGTGAGTTAATCGCGCCTATTTGGCTTTGACATATTACCGCAATTGTATTGGATAAACTTTTATTGGTCCTCCAAAACACAGATCACTGTGTTGCGTGCAGCTCCCACGTGGGGACTGAGATGCCGAGCTCCTCAGCCGCCTCGCGGATATTACCGCAAACATATCAGACATTGTTGCAATTCATACACAACACCGGTCAATCGGCGCACATATATGATACACGTTTCAATGCGTTTTGTATGTTTTTACAGGACATAGAAAAATGTAGTTATTTTGCAACTGACTATTTTGTTAGGCTTGCTCCAACAGTATTTTTTTTCCTGAGTGCTCAAGTCACCAAAATACCTCCAAATGTATATTGCGGCCCACTGTCGTCGGTATTCAGCAGTAAGTTTGTATTTCGCTTGGCTTCAATTTAGCTCGCAAAAAAAAAAGTTGAAATCACAGAGAATGACGATATACATACAATACCAATCTTCGTTCCTAATAGTACCACCTGGGGTTTTAATGTGCCAGAACCACGGTAGGATCAAGAGCCACGCCAAAGTCGAATTTTTAGCTACTTCAGTATTCTTTAACATACACTGACATATCCCACAGTGCATGCATCGTCGTCTTTCCCGTGTTCATCGTAATAAATGCGAAGCATTTCCTGGCGAACTTTGGCGACTTTGAGCGTATCTATCTATCTATCTATCTATCTATCTATCTATCTATCTACCCGCCTACTACTTTTAGCTCTCCTGGCCGTTTGGATAACGGCATCGATACCAAACTTGATATGATATAACATGACTGTATGGCGAACATAACTGACCAGTCAAAACATAAACATCATGACATATGTATGTCATAAATGTCATAATTTACATGTCGTAGTCTTTCTGCTCTTGCGGTGGTTTCATTCACATGATTTGTTGCAAAACTGGTATGGTATGGCATGACTGCATGGTGAACACAAGCGAAAGACCCTAACATCAAAATCATGACATGCGTGTCATGTAACCACATGACTACATGCCACGCTCATGATGTGCTCGTGGCCGTTTCGCTAGCTTTGCATATACCGAATTTGGTATTACGGGACGTGAATGGATGATGAAGGTATGTTACTGGTGCAAACATGATAATCATGCGATGTGTATCATGTAACAACATCACTACATGCCACGCTCATGATGTGCTCACGGCCGCTTCGTTAGCTTCTCATGAACCAAATTCGGTATTTCGGTACGTGAATGGATGAGGAAGCTATGTGACTGGTGCAAACATGATAATCATGAGACGCAAGTCATGTAACAACATGACTACATGCCACGCTCATGATGTGCTTGCGGCCGTTTCGCTAGCTTTGCATATACCGAATTTGGTATTACGGGACGTGAATGGATGATGAAGGTATGTGACTGGTGCAAACATAATAATCATGCAATGTGTATCATGTAACAACATCACTACATGCCACGCTCATGATGTGCTCACGGCCGCTTCGTTAGCTTCTCATGAACCAAATTCGGTATTTCGGTACGTGAATGGATGAGGAAGCTATGTGACTGGTGCAAACATGATAATCATGAGACGCAAGTCATGTAACAACATGACTACATGCCACGCTCATGATGTGCTTGCGGCCGTTTCGCTAGCTTTGCATATACCGAATTTGGTATTACGGGACGTGAATGGATGATGAAGGTATGTGACTGGTGCAAACATAATAATCATGCGATGTGTATCATGTAACAACATCACTACATGCCACGCTCATGATGTGCTCACGGCCGCTTCGTTAGCTTCTCATGAACCAAATTCGGTATTTCGGGACGTGAATGGATGAGGAAGCTATGTGACTGGTGCAAACATGATAATCATGAGACGCAAGTCATGTGAGAACATGACTACATGGTACGCTCATGATGCGCTCGCGGCCGTTTCGCTAGCTTCACATGTACCGAATTCGTTATTACGTGACGCGAACAAAAAACATACGTAAATGACACGTCCAAACATGATGATCATGACATGCGTGTCATGTAACAACACGACTACGTCCCACGCTGCTCATGATTCACTCGCAGCCGTTTCGCTACCTCCACATATGCCAAAATTTGGTATTACGTCACGTGAATGGATGACGAAAGTGTGTGACTGGTGCAAACATGATAATCGTGAGATGCGTGTCATGTAAGGACATTATTACGTGACCACTCAAGGCGCCAATACACTTTGACGTGAGCCGGCGCGTGTGCGCGCCGGCGTTCGTTTTCTCGCGTCACGCCGGCGATGCCACGCCAGGAGCCGACATCCCCCTAGTAGAGATCAGTGGATCTGCTCACTGACCTCGATTGTGGATCTGCATGCCATATACTCGCAGGCGCGCGCCGCGCTGCGTTGCTTTAACGCATGCGCGTTTGAGCGCACGCGGCGTCCCTCTGTCAAGAATAGAGGCAGACGCGGTGCTGTCTAAGTAACGTCGTATGCGCGAAATGCAGCATGTCGCATTTCGCGCCGGTTGCCACTGGGCTGCGCCGACGGACGCTGGTCGCGCCGGTCGTGCCTGGCGTCACACTATAGAGTGCTCGCGTTTTGCTAGCGTGACGTCGCTGCGACCAGCCTGCGCGTGCGTCAACGTTGCGTCGGAGTATAACGGGCCCTTCATGACGCGCTCGCCGCCGTTGCGCTAGCTCCCCGTGTACCAAATTTGGTATCACGGGAAGTGAACAGACCGCGAAGGTAAATGACACATCCAAACCTGATAATCATAATATGCGTTTCCCGTAAAACAAGACTACGTGCTACGCTCATAGTGCTCTCGCGGCTGTTTCACTAGTTCCACATATACCAAATTTGGTATTACGTGACGTGAATGGACGATGAATGTAAATGACACGTCCAAATATTGTAATGATGATATGGATTTCATGCAAAACATGACTAGATGCTCATAGCTCATAGCAAGCTCGCGGACGTTTCACTAGCTCCTTATATACCAAAGATGGTATTAGGTGACGTTAATAGATGACGAAGGTGAACGACACATGCAAATATGATAATCATGACATGGAAGTCATGTGCGGAATAATTTACCTTCGCCTCTTGGTGTTGTGCAGATTTTAGTGACCTACTATATACCCTTCTTCATTCGTGCTTCGCATATCATCGATTCCCACTGCACGTGAGATCTGCCTTTTTTTTTCTTTCGCTAATGTGACTCACCCAGTCATCTTCCTCTAATCCAGCTGAAGCGATTACAGCGCATTCGTGACATCTCGAATTGAAGCAAGACAAAGCAGTGATCAGAACCACGTGGAACTATACCAGCGTACTGTGGCTGAAGGGAGCTTTGGGAGAGACACACGCGTCGCCGATAGCTATAGCGGCAAAGCCGTTGCTGCGGACTGAAGGAGAGCCAGATCTATCACAGGTGGAGAGAAGCACTCGGCTACAGCTAGTTCACTATAACTACTCTAGAACACTGTACTGTAACAGTTCTGATGACCCCATGATTTGGCATTATTTTCCCGTCCCCTTCTTAACAGTACAAGAATAATAGTCTGTGAGAAGCTTGCACACCAACTGCAATCTTGCCTCTGCATCGATAGATTTATACGGCGAGCAAATCAACAATGCGGCAATACTAACGGCAAGTATCCTATAATCGGATACACCTAATCTGCTGATATCTTGTATCTGTGTTTGGAGTGCTAAACACTTGTTGTCTCAGTATCTTGTTTCATGCCCGGATATAGCAGTAATGTATCACTGTTCGAGACTGCTTCATAAGCACGGCTCTAAGAATACCTCTTTATTGAAACACCATTCACGGATATCATACATATGTACATCTATTATGCTAACAAATAAACTCTTTAGTGTGCCTTTGTTGCCCCTCGGTTTCTATATTTGGTGGAATCCATCGACGTAACAGAAACAACGGCGATCACACCTGAGCTTTGAATGTGTATAACATTATTTTAATTTTATTGCGACGGGCCTCATATTGAAAACCATGAGTGCTGATTTCTCAGTGATGATTCAACGGAAACGCTTTTGCACTCCTTGCGGCACGACAATGTCATATCCAGTGGTGCAATCTGCGCCGCCTATTTTCGTGCCACCTTATTCGCGACCACAAGTAGCTGCGGTGGAATAGGCTGTTTGTTTTGTCGGAGGAAACACATCATCTCCCTGGCGTGTACGCCTTCGTTCGGCGCCAAGAACGTGTACTTCTTGCCCGTGCCGTCGGGCCGAGCCGCATGCCTGAAGCGACGCAGGTATTCACCCGAATTGCTCGGGTAATCGTAGCTGACGACGCAGCTAACGTTCTGAAGCTCCATCGCCCTCGCTACCATGTCGGTCGCCACCAGGACGGCAGTTCTGCCCAAATGGAAGGTGTCCAAAGCCCTTTTGTGTTCTTTCTTCGACTTCTTCCCGTGGACGCCGATGGTCGGGCAGCCCAGATTGCACAAGGTTACCGCCAAATATTCTACTGTCTGCTTCGTCTCGGCGAATACGACGACCCTGCCCCTCTCGTCGTTGAGGATGTCGTTCAACAGGGCGAAGAGCTTGTCCTCCTTCTCGGCTTCTTCACAAACGAAGACTACATGTTCTACGCGGTGGTCGTTATGCGACAGGGTCGCCGCCCCGATGCTCACGTCGATGCAATCCTTTGTCAACTCTTCAGCAAGCTCCCGCGACTCTCTCGTTACGCACGCCAGCATGACGAGGGTCTGGCGGTCCGGTCGGATGTTGTCCACAATTGTGCGAAGATTCTTCCCTAGGCCAACAGCAAGCATGCGGTTCGCTTCGTCTAAAACCAAGAGCGTACAACGACTCAGGTTGACCCTGTGCTCGTCCATGAGGACCGTAAGACGGCCAGGAGTTGCAATACAGATATCAGCACCTTCCTGCAGCTGTTTTACCTGCGGCTGCTTCGGGTTTCCCGAAACGAGACACACGGTTCGAATCTTGGATCCCTCGGTAAGCTTGCGAGCATCGGCGAAAACTTGCTCGGCGATCTCCCTCGTCGCTGTCAGCACGAGCACCATAGGTCCGCCACCAACCTGCCCGGCTGGCTGATGTTGTACGTGGACGAGGGCTGGGACAAGGTAGGCCAGAAACTTCCCTTTCGAGGCTGTGGCGTCGAAGGCCACCAGGTCCCTGCCACTGAGTGCTACGGGCCAGCACTCGGCTTGCAATGCGGTCGGTGGCGGATCAGTGTTGAGTTTCTCGACTGCCTTCGTTACAGATTCTGGGAGTCCGGCTTCATCCACGTGCAAGACTGGCTTGAGAGCACCGCGTCCCGTGACGATAATCTCGTTGGCGTTACGATAGGCCTCCACTTCTTCGGGAGCTCTCCACGCTGTCCTAATGTGTTCACGGTAGAAATTTTTCTGGTAAGTCGGCACCCGAATGCCTTTCCAATTGGGTGGGCGCAGGCTGCGTCCCACCTGGCTTTTTGCCGCAACGTAGGCTGACCTGTTTCGAACGGTAAACAACGCCGTGTGATTGTCTCCGCTTACTGGCGGCTGCAGAGGAAGGCCGCGGCCTCTGCCCATCGGTACTTGTTCGAAGATGACGAACTGTCCGCGGCCGAACGGGAAGACTGCATCTGGGGGCCCTTCGTTGGGTCCATTGACATTTGCTCCAAAGCCCCCGAACATTGCGGGTTAACCAAACCGGAACGCAAAGGTCACCTGCTGGCAAACGGTCGCTTGGTGCGCTCACTGAAGCCGGACCTGCACTCTGCGCATTAGACTTCCCGGGACTTGCTGGCCACCTCGTCGGTCACGCAGGAGGAAGACGGGTTTACGTAAAAGAGCCCGTCCCCGAACGGCTCGCTTCGTCGCCTGTCTCTCGAACCTCCAAGAGGTACGTCTTACCCACTACGGTGTATCGCACGAGAAGCATCGTTCGGGCTTACAAGAGTGCGTTTTGAATATGATAAGCACATCGGTGAGCGGGAATGAAAAAAAAATCGCAGGAATGATAAAAATTTGGAAGAGGCTTGAGCTTCGCCTTCTATTGTAGAACGCGCTAGCGTAATCAGGCCCCAAGCGCATCACCTTCTAAATTACCAGCCTACGTAGACTATTCCAAACTATTCTAGAATGTCTACCGAAAGAAGAGATTTTATGTGGCCCCTTGGTCATAAAGTCTTCCTATTGCGACTTAGCGAACGACCCACTATGCTTCCGTAAGGTAACACGTAAACCTACACAGCTGCTTCCTACACAACAGAACCGTGAACTATAGTTGACCATTCCGCTGCTGATAATGATTCAATATGCCTGAGCAATTGGGTGGGGCTTCAAAACGCCCACTTAGAAGCACAACTACCTGCAAGTGACGTGTCCAGGCGCCTGGCTCATTGCGACGCTTCTGCAACGCGATATTACATGCGTCAGCCACTACGTGACGTTCTTATTTTTTTTAGATGCGGAGCATCTAATACTCGAGGCTTGTAGTGCGGCGCCGTCCGCAAGCTTCCTCCTCCTTCTTCCACCATCTGTGCATCCCTTCCTCCTCTACACACCGCGCGCGCTTCACTCCTCCACCATCTGTGCATCCTTCTTCCTCTACACACCGCGTGCGCTTCTCCTCTTCACGAACATTCGCTAGCTGTATAATGTAGCGCGCATGCGCCGTCACGCTTCGAGAACATCGGCAGCTGACGCGCGCGCATGCGCCGTCACGCTTCGAGAACATCGGCAGCTGACGCGCGCGCATGCGCCGTTGCGCTTTTCCCCCTTCTCGAACATTCGACAGCTGACAGTGCATGCGCCGTCGCGCTGTATATATACTCAAGGTCGGTGCTCGCTCGCTCAGTTGCCGCTCGTCGGTTGGTTTGTACGGCGCGTCGACGTCCGAGGTCGCAATGATCGACGTCCCTTCGACCAGCGCCGGCCACAGTGGCATCTAAAAGCCATCGTGCTCAAAGTTCGTCGCAATAAATAAACACCGCCCTTTCGCATACGTGTCATACGTGTTCACTCATTTAACACCCCTCCTACAACCACGTTAACCAATTTAGCCAGCGACCCAAGTAAGTCGCAATTTAACACCCCATTTCACAACCACGTTAACCAATTTAGCCATCGACCCAAGTAAGTCGCACTTTAACACCCCGTTAACCAATTATATGCTCCGCATCCTCCTCAGTGTTCCCCCGAGGGAAGCTGCGGGCAATTTTTTTTCGTTGACTGCATCTACTACATGACGTATATACGATGTTTTAGAGCCGAATAATGTTAGGGTCTCGGCGTACATGTCAGCGTGCTCTTCGTGTGCTGCTTGTCGGTGCTGTCGTGATGGTGCTTCTGTCGGAGCGCAACAGAGGGTGCGACTGCCTTCAGCGCTCGCCACTGTGGCGAGAGAAAGCGAATGGCGCTCACGAACTATAGAAACGCCCTTTCTTCGATGAACGCTAAGCCAGCAGCTCGCAAGCCGAGAGTGCGCCCTCGTCCAAGCGATACAACGCCGACGCTGGCAGCATGCGCTAGCGAGTTTGCTGATAGAAAAAAGAAAAAAAAAACGACTGCCACTCCGTGTATAAAGACATACAGGCATGTAATCACGGACACAACGGAACAGAATAGAAACGCCTACTATCAGACTGCAGCAGAAAAGAAAGTAGACTTATCTCGGAATGCTCAAGTATATAAATGACAGCGCCACATGGCAAACCGGTACATGAGGGGTTCCTATGTAAGGAGAGATGACTGCTTAAGAACTTGATTTCTTCCTTACGCAAGCTAATGAATGCATTATATTGCTTCATCCCGGCCTAAGTGTAGGCTCAGTTTCCTGCAGCCTTCGCATTTGAAGTGCTAAAGAATTACGATGAAGTCAGGCAAAAATGGGAACGTATATGGCCAAGCCCTCATGAGCACGTCTACGCGTGCGTAGTATCCATAACTTCATGCGAGATATCGTTAGTGTGTAGATAATAAACAAACGTGTGGGTAATCTGTTTTTCGCTAGATTAGTTGTATTATAGATTCATTACGCGTGGCAGAACAGACAACAATCACGAACTAAACACTAAATTTTATTGTGGTGGGCCAGGATATTGTAATCAAAGGTTAGTTATCTCACTGCGACAATGCTACATGTATGTTCCTACGTGGCAGCACAGAGCAATGGCAGCCGTTTAATGTACAGCCTGCTGTCGTGTGGCCTTTTTCTCCGCGACCTGCCGTAGCTGAGGCGGCAACTTGTGCTGTTTGTTTTCTTGTAGGAACCACATCAGCTCTTTGACATGCTCGCGTTCGTCGGGCCTCAAGAACGCGTACATCTTGCCTGTCCCGTCAGGCCGTGCAGCATACCTGAAGAGGCGGAGCAAGTCACTCGTGTGTATCGGATGGTCGAAGCTGACGACGAAGCGGACATTGTCCAGCTCCACAGCCCTCGTCGCCACGTCGGTCGCAATAAGGACGAGCGCCTTGCCTGAACGCAGGGCATCAAACGCCCACTGGTGTTCTTGCCTGTCTTATTCCGGTAGATACCGACGGCCGGGCAGGCCTGAATGCGCAAGATCGCGACGAGGTCTTCTACCCTTTGCTTCATCTCGACCAATACGACGGCCCTGTCACACTCGTAGCTAACAATTGTCCTTCAGCTTCCGGGGCCACATAGAAGTCCGCAGGGGATTCTGTCTCTGCTGGGGGACTCTGAGTCACTGCTGGATATTCGGTGGCGCTTGGTGCCGAGGCTCTTGAGCGAAGATGGCACAAATTCGTCTAAACTGTCCCGGCTGGTCTCGCTTGGAGTGCTGTCGATGTCTATCTGCAGGGCCATGTTACTCTTAGTGCTGCTCGAGTCCTCGTTGACGGAATCCCCGTGACCTTGGGAAAAATTCTCTTCAATAACAGAAGGACTGAGAGAAGACTGGGTAGCTTTGGGGTGAGCATCAGATATCCCGTCATCATCTGCGACGCTTTTACCGAGAGACGCCTCCTTGGGCGATGGCTCGACCTGTGGTTCTGTGGAAATCACCACAGGTCGTGGGCCACTGGATGGATCATTCACACCTTGAGGGACCTCCTGGTGTGGTCTGGCTGGAGACACCGCGGGCGTTTGGTGTGGCGTATGGTGTGGCGTTGCGATGGGCCCAACATCGTCCTTGCAAATATCCGGGCCTGGCGTCAATGATACGACGTCTTCGTTCTTGTCTGGTTGAAGCGGCGTTTAAGTCTTGGAGGCCGCTTCGGAATACTACGGCCTGTTGGTGCAGGCGACGGTGGCATGCGGGTCGCCACAACGGTGACATGGCAGCGAGCAGCCCTTTCTGTCGTGCCCCGCCACGGTGGTCTAGTGGCTAAGGTACTCGGCTGCTGACCCGCAGGTCGCGGGATCAAATCCCGGCTGTAGCGGCTGCATTTCCGATGGAGGCGGAAATGTTGTAGGCCCGTGTGCTCAGATTTGGGTGCACGTTAAAGAACCTCAGGTGGTCAAAATATCCGGAGCCCTCCACTACGGCGTCTCTCATAATCATATGGTGGTTTTGGGACGTAAAACTCCACATACAATACCCTTTCCGTCGTGGCCATAATTGCCGCACCTTCGACAAAATGGAGCTGTGCAGTTCATGCGGAAGTGCCCACTGACTCCACATCGGCGGCACACTCGTTGAATCCCTTTACAGTCACAGGTCACTCAATGGCCTGCGACCTTGAGGTAGTTGGGCACCGGCGAAGATGTCTTCAGTTCCATCCGGACGAATCGCGTCCCAATGGTGACGGTTGGGCACGACCCAATGAGTCCCCTGCTGATGTGCAGCACCTTCCCGTGGGGAGACAATGCTTGCGCGAGGACCTCGCTGGGGACGCGGCATGGCAGGAACAGAACGGTGACTTGAGTGACTTGGGGTCCCAAAGGTACGACAGCAACGCGCTCTCCTCTCATAATGAGTTGGGACCCGTCGACAATTTGAAGCGATGCGGCTTCAATGTTAACGGTGACCTGGTAATTCTGACCCCCAAAGTGCTGTACACAGTAGACCTCTTTGATTCCTACTATTGAAGACGTCGCGTCAACGACGTCTTCGGAACTAGTCCCCTCGAGCACGACTACGTCTAAGGTTTCACGACTCACATCAATTGAGATGTCGATGATGATTACCAACCTTATCAGCCCTACGACGTTCTCTAATAGTCATAGGTCGCCCACTCTCATGTTTCTCTACCAAATCCAGTCCTATGGTTGCTTTGATAATGTGATTTCCGCGAGCTTCACAATGTCATCTGCCCCTCTAAGCTCAGCGAAGAGCGCTTTTTTCGATCGTGTAGATTGTTCAAGAGGCGCCAATTTTCTTTGTCGTCCAAATGACTAGTCCGGTGTTTTAATTATACACGTGCGTCAATAAGAAAGCCTGGGAATCGGCAAATAGCAAATTTTTAAGGTACATTTCAATTATTATTAAACCCATTCCTATCCATCGCTTTTAAACCTCCCTCTAAACACGCATTGTGTAGGTCGTAAATCTCCACCACAGAGCATCCTTAAAAAAAACTTAGTGCTTTCACCATGTATTATTATATTTCATCTGAAATTATGGGGCATCAAAATTTTGAAATGTCGCTTATATATTTCAATCCACAAAGAAGTTTTTGCCGATTACAGTACTATCCACTGCGTACAAGATATCTGCTGAAGTAGTTGTGTACACCAGGAATTCAAACAAACAACCATGCCGAATCGAGCACAGGCTATTCGACAATAGAGCAGTTCACACTATAAATTAGTTGTTGTGGAAACACGCCCATTTACATAGCCTTCACAAAACAACTATTTATTTTGCCGACATTAAAATGGAAGCCACGCATTTTTCAAAGCATAGCAATACTATCAGCCCTACAACACACACTGATATTCATAGGTCTCCCTTAGCTTCCGCCCAAACGTCGGCAAAATACAAAGTCATAGCTTTGCCTTAAAGGCGAAGCAATGAATGCGACAGCAACCAATTGGAAGGTCGTGCGCAGAATTGAAAGCAGATTGAAAACGACGCACGAAAATTACTTATAAATACAAATGTACGCAAATAAACGTCTCAGTTGTTACTTCGCTTTGTCTGAAAAGCGCGCGCTTTTCGTAAACGGAGACTGCTATGATGGCAGTCGCCTTCCTGCGCCTGGTAACTACAACAGAATCGTTCTAGGTAAAGCGCGAGGTCAGCCGAGACGTACGATCCTCCACGCAAGATAAGGGCGTGGGAGGGAGCGTACGCTCTGACCTTCCGCGCGTACTTTTCCCCACCTCTAAGCGGGGCAAAGTACGCGTGGCAGGTCAGTGCGCACGCCACCACGCGATGTGGCCATGAGCGCTGGTACCGTGGTCTTGTTGAAAATGCTAAAAACACGATAACTCCCCCCCCCCGAGTCCCGTCAGCAGAGCTAAGGGGTGAGATATAAAAAAAAATGGCAGCATATCCACGGAGTGAAAGATGGGGAGTGGGGCGAAGCATTCGTCCGTCCATTTGTTCTTGCTTCCGTCCATTCCTGCGTACGTCTGTGTAACCGTCCATGCGTCCATCCACCCGTCCGTGCGTGCGTCTGTTCGTGCGTCCGCCCCTGCGTTTGTCCATGCATCTGCGCCTGCGTCCGTTCATGCGTCCATCTATGCATCTGTCTGTGTGTCCGTTCGTCCATCTATTCAGCACTCCAAGTACCACCATTTCGTATCTTTTCATCATATATTCTCCATATAGGAGCACCGCCATCCAGCGGGTATTTCAAGGACTAAACGGAAGGTGGCACATGCACACTTTCTTACGGCTTGCGCTTCGGGTTTACTTTTCACCTTTAACACCTCGAGTTCGTGGTATATACTAGTTCACTGTATCCATGGCTATGCGGCCCAACGCTCGCTAAACCTTTCGAAAACCAAGGAGGTTACACCCAGCGAGTATAACGTAGCAACCCTTTCTTATCAGATCGTGCTCAATGTACAAGCCAATAGCTTCTAATGAGGATTGCAGCGTGCGCGTTACCTAAAGGCCGAGTGCTCCTGTCTCTCGTTCCCCCTTAGCAGCCATTACCATGTGCATTGAGCACTATCTTTTGTTGTTCAACAACGCACAGAAGAAATCTCTCACCGGAAGCACCTTGGAGGTCAAAATCGTAAGGACCGCTATTTCGGGTATGTGCCACTGGTGGTTACGTACTACGAGGGACGCACAAGCCACGCCATAAGGAGCTTCGCCCCCCTAAAAGCTTGTCATTTGAACGTTGAAAGGACATGCTCATCTGTGGCTCAGTAGTTGACGCATCGCACTCTCGACGCAGGGGCTCCAGGTTTGACTCTGTGCTCCACAGACTTCTGCCAAATTTTTTCTTTCTTTTGTGTTCATATATATATATATATATATATTATATATATATATATATGTGACGTATGAAGTGATGGTAGATATACGCCGAGAAGGAAGAAGTCAGAACAGAATAAACATGGCGTATGAGCCAGGCCACGTCTCCCATTCATCGTAGCGTCACACAAGCCAACAGGATGGAGACCTGCCTGCCCCTTCATCAGTCACTCATCATCGACGCAGTTCCCCAGAAGACGCCCTGACCGTACATTGACTACCGAATCATCGCCTAGGAGGACAACGACCAGCACCATGACAGAACCATCGGCTGACCTCGACATCCCCAAGTACACCGAATCAGCGGACGACGGACCCGTGCAGGACTGGTTCAACCTGTTCGAACTCCACGCTACCGCTGCATCTTAGTCGGAACGGGAGATGGTTACGAACTTCAGCGACTACGTCACCGGTGAGGCATTTAAATTTTACCTTATTCACATATTCGAGAACGACGAGTCATGGCAAAAAATCAAAGAGGAGATGATTACCCGTTTTAATGACTATGACCAAGACTTACTCATTGCCAACCATCTAGAGACAACTGCACACTATCGTCAATTTCCCAAGCAGTCCTCAAGCATTCGAAAGTCCAGCGCGAATCGACAAGTGCCTCAAGACGAAGTGGCACATGCGTTTACTTACAGAAGGCCATGCATACATTGGGGAAAACCCAACCGTCAAGCGCGTCTCCCTTGTACACGAAAGTCGGCATTTCCGAAGTCATCGCTTCAGCATATTACACGAGACGTTGCTGAACCACCTGATGCCCTGCACTCTTTGCCTCGCATACGGGGCCCACCACCTGGGTTTTCGTCACGTGGTTTTTCAAGCGCTCCTATCGCTCACCATTCGCCTCATAAGGACGCCGCAACCTCGGTAGACGACCTAACGCTTCACGAAAATACCCTGTCAAGCCATGCTCTTTCCGGACATGTTCATTCATCACCGTGCGGTGCACACACACTGGACAGTCGAAGCAAAGCAGAAGGCTCAGACGCATCGAACGTCGCACGCTACCAGGCGCAAGAACTACTCGCAGTGAACAGCGAAAAAGAAGCCCCTGAAGAGCTTCGTGTCATTTCTACGGCACCGCAGACTTGCCAAAATCTGCAGTTCAAACCTAGTAATGCAATGTCACCTGTGGTGCCCACATGCAGAGCTCACCAATTCATGAACCGAACAAATTCAGAAGTGCATGATACATCAAACCTCGTACACAGTTGTCTTTCGGAAGCGCCCTTAATGAACCCCATCACCGAAGCCTCTGAAGAGCATGCTAGCAATGATGACGCATTGCCAACTATGACCGGCAAGCAAGACGCCAGTTCACCATTCATCAGCTGTCTACAGGACGCGTCAAACACCGAACGAAATGAATGCCCCATTCCGGAACGGGTGCCACTACAGCCATCTCCTGAGCAGCACCAGCAAAGCAAGCAAAACGAAGTTCACAAACTCAGAAAACAACGAGAGAGACTGCAACGAGGGCATGGGCGAACGCCAAATTCAATGGAAGCGCGTTCACCAGTTGAAGAACATCGAAAAATAAGATCTCCAAACCAACAAGACGTCAGACACTTTCGGACAAAGAAAAGTCGCCAGAAACGCTCCCAGCGCCTGCTATTCCGCCGACTGCAACACCACAGGAAGCGCCGAGAAAGACGCGGAAGCACTGCTTGCAAACCGCAAGCACTCAGGCACTCCATCACAGTCTGTCGAGAAGCACGCAAGCAAGAAGCATCGGGATTGCACCATTCACGGCAAAAAATACAACCCCGACGACATCCGAGCTGCCGATGCAACAAGGCGTTTCAACCTTGGTCAGCCCGAACAAGAGTTCTTGCAGTACTGTCAGTATCCACGTGTATCCCGCTCTGTCCGGAACGCAACAGTCAGCCTCGCCCACCAGAGTTGTTATAGAGTTCACCGGACTGCTCCCTCGGGCTTGAAGATTTAAAGAGACTGTGGAACTCCGTCGGGACGTGATACTGCGAATTTGGACATTGTCTGTTTATTGGCTTCTTCAATTTTTTGTAGGTTATAAACGGTGCCATCTTTCGGGGGGAGGGGGAATCGTGTGACGTATCAAGTGATGGTTAGTCGAGGTAGAGAAGGAAGAAGTCAGAGAATGGAATACACATGGGGTATGCGCCAGGCCACGCCGCCCAGTCATCATAGCGTCACATATATATATTGCAACGAGCATCCACGGACATCGGTGTCGTATCAGAACGGGCATCGAAAGGAAAGATGTCATCATAAGTGTCAAGACTCCCAATGCATTCTCCATGCAATAAGGTAGCGGGACAAGGGAACGGATTGCACACGTACACGGCACTGCAGCCATCGGCAAGTGTTATGACGGCAAACGGGACGACAAGGTTCCGGCGACGAGCGCATTCTTGTGACGGCATAAATAGGGCAGTTGAATCGGAAACGGAGTTGCACAAAAGAGATACCGCGGTGACCGAAAAAGCAGAAATGACGACGTCAGCGGCGACGATCACCTTTTTGGGTGAGCGAGGGAGATCTATGAATGTCGTGCTGAATGGAAACAAAACGAGTTGAGCACGAGCGCAGTCGACAACCGCATGATTAGCGGAAAGAAAGTTCCATCCCAGGATGATTTCATGAGACGCATGCGGAAGGACGACAAATTCAACGATGTAAAGCACTCCTTGAATCACAACACGAGCAGTGCATGTGGCAGAAGGTTGGACGTGTTGCGAACTCGCCGTGCGTAAAGAAATTTCAACCAGTGGAGTCGTCACTTTGTTCAGTTTGCGGCATAACACTTCACTGATTATACAAATAGCGGCACCTGTGTCGACAAGAGCAGTTGTGGCGAAACCGTCCACAAACACGGCAATCTCGTTAGGGGGCGATAGATGAGGCCTTGGAAATTTCGTCGGCGGCGCAGCTCTTGCCTCAGGAACTGCGACTGTTAGTTTTCCTCCTGGGCGTGGTTGGAACGGCGAAGCATGGGGGAAGGAGACCGAAGACGGGGTGAAGGAGATCGACGTCGGCTGAAGTCTGGTCGACGTGGGCGGGGGTCATGTGAATCAGGTGTCACATGCGATTCTGATGGCCGTGGTATGTTGCCGGAATGCTGCACATCATTAAAATAGAATCCACGGCGACGACAGTAGCGCGCGATATGTCCTGGAATACCACAGTTGTAGCAGACGGGCCGGTTATCCGGAGTACGCCAAGAGTTTACAGGTGCTCGAGGTGGTGGAATGGGCCGATTTACCGGATAAACTGAAACTGGTGACCTGTAGTAGTTGGTGGCAGGACTGTATGAAGGGAGCGGCGGTTGGGCCGGAGGTCGGCGTACGGCTTCTGCATAAGTCAGCGGTGCAGCCACTGATATTGGGGATGTGGGCGAAGGGAGAGCCTCGGCAACTTGCGTCTGAGTAGCACGGCGAAGTGAGTGGTCCAGTGTTGTGGGGGTCTCGTTGATGGTGGCGACAAGAGAGAGCTGTCGAGCAACTTCCTCCCGGATGTACTGTTGAATTTGAGCATTAACACGCTGTAGTCGGAGCCACTGCTTTTGCACTCCAAGGCCGAAATATCAGCTGTCTGCGTATTAGCGCGACGTGTAGAAACTCGTTGCTTGCGCAGCTCATCGAAACTTTGACATAACTGGATCACGGCCGTGACGGTCTGTGGGTCTTTGGCCACAAGCATATGAAAAGCGTCGTCATCAATACCTTTCATTATGTTCTTTATTCTGTCAGCCTCCGTCATCCTGGCATCAACTCGCCTACAGAGGCTGATCACATCCTCAATGTAGCTCGTGAAGCTCTCACCATTTCGCTGAAATCGTCCCCGCAGTCCCAGTTCAGCGCGAAGCTTACGCATGGCTGGACGACCGAAAAACGAGGTGACGGCCTCTTTGAAAACCGACCAGGTGGGGATGTCGGCTTGGTGGTTGGTGAACCATAGGTTGGCCAAATCCGTCAAGTAGAAGATGACGTGAATCAGCTTCGCAGGGTCATCCCACTTGTTAATCGCGCTGGCATGCTCGTACTCTGCCAGCCAGTCCTCGACATCTTGATCTTCAGTGCCGTTGTATACTGGTGGGTCACGCAGACGAAGTACACCAGAACACATGACAGGTGGCAGCGTGGAAGAACCTTGTGGGGGATCGACGCGCTCGGTCATCGCGGACTGAGATGGTAGCTTACGGCTGCGGAGCTCCAGGACGTTACCCAGCACCTCCACCAAATGCAACGAGCAAGGTTGCGTAAAAACACAGGTTATTATTTCAGAAACGTTAGCCGCAACAAGCTGGTACAGGCAGGAACCCGGCAAGCACGAGCCACACACGGACGTCAACGTCTTCTTTCACGCTGGCACAGAGCTGGCGCCACTATGCTTCGGTACAATATAAATATATATATATATATATATATATATATATATATATATATATATATATATATATGTGTGTGTGTGTGTGTGTGTGTGTGTGTGTGTGTGTGTGTGTGTGTGTGTGCTTTTTACATCATTCGTTTTGGACCCATCACTACCTCTGTCTGTTGGCTTCTCTCATATATATATATATATATATATATATATATATATATATATATATATATATATATATATATATATATATGAGAGAAGCCAACAGACAGAGGTAGTGATGGGTCCAAAAGGAATGATATAAAAAGCACACTAACAGGGCAATCGCTTTGTTTCAAATATGTAGTCAGATACCGCAGAGCAGACGTCCCTGTGGCTATACCTTAATTTAATGCAGCCAAACGATAAAATTACTGCCACATTTTAGAGTTCCAAGGGCTTTCTTTTTCGTCGTTTTCCCCTCGTCCCACCAAGGTATGGCTCTTATCCATTACGATGTGTCGGAGAGAATCATGTGTGGTCATGAAACATGGCACTGGCATTCTCAGGAAGTTGGGGACAGAGAGAGAATAAAACATTTATTTGCGACCGAGGAATGAATGTCGGTGAGTGTGATCCTTAGTCCGGGATCCCGTTGGCACGAGCCGCTGTCCTCGCTTGTCTCACGAGGGCCTCTTGTGTCTTCGGTCCGAGCTGGACAGAGCTCGGACCACCCTACAGTGTTGTGCTGTGCTCTGGCTTGTAGAGGTGGATTGTGTGGGCATTCCCATACCATGTGGTACAGGGTGGCTGTTTTAGTGACGTAGAACCTGCTTTGTGGTGCGTATGTGTCGGGATCTATCTGGGACAGTATGTATGGATTGGGGCAAGACTAGGTCTGCAGGCGAAGCCACGCTATCTGAGATTTTTTACTGAGCTTTGGCCCCGGCGGTGGAAGTTTCCGTCTTTCGAGTCTTTGATGGTTTAGAATATCTGTCCATGTTAGGAACGGGTCCCTACGCATAGCCGAGGGTGGATGCGTTATGCCGGGGTCCGAGGTCCGAAAAAGTAATTCTCTGGCCGAGGCATGGGCGAGCTCGTTGCCTCTAACTGCGCAGTGGCCGGGTATCCATATAAGCTGTTTCCATTCGCCCTCTGAGCGTGAGGACGGGGGTTGTGTAAGAAGTCGATGCGCAATGGGGCCAATGTAGCCTTTACAAAAAATCTGGTAGGCTGCTTTTGAATCTGTTAGAACGAAGGTGGACCTTGGGTTTCGTGACGTGAGTGACATGCGTGATCTCCGAAACGCATGTTGTAAATAAGGAGAGAACTCGCGTATGCCTGCTGTTTCTTTTTCAGTTAGCTAATTTCTTGAGAATGCTACAAGCATTTATATTTAGGCAGAGGGTGCTTTTTTTGCAACCCCCCCCCCCCCCGGTTAAACGATTGCGCATGAGCTTACTCGTGCATTGAACGTCAGAAGCTGAGCAAGACTTCTTATCGGTAAGGATAGGAACCATCTTATTAGTGCTACTATCCCACAGAAACAGGGTGCCATCGATGTTTATCTTGTCATATTTGAATGTGCTGGCGTAAATTGCAGATACACTGTGTGCGTCCGTCAAGGACACTGGGTGCTTTCGAAGAGACACTCGATGCGTCCTTCACGGACAACGGAGGCGTCCGTCAGAAACGCTGCGCGCGTCGGTCAAAAACGCTGCGCGAGGAAGCTGCATGCCCCCTCCTTCTTCAGCGTCTCGGCGCCTATAGCAGGCCGGTGCGTCTATCACCGGGCTGCTTCCTCGTCCACGTTCGGTAAGTACGTTGTAAATAGTGTCACAAAGCGATTGCCAATATTGTCAATATATGTAAGTATTGTCAATATAAGCGATTTGTTTCCTTCTGGCTGCCTCTTGCCTCACCACTGCCTGGATACTGTATACTGCAGCTGGCCATGGCGACCGTGAGCGCGTTTGTTTTGCTGGCGCTTGTGTGGCACGTGTGTGGGGGAGCAGACGAAATTCAGCACGATGTGCGTCACAGCCTTGAGTGATCACGTGACCAAACCACTTAACATCGACGTCACTGCTGAACTCGATGCCGCGAAACCGAAAATGGTCCACATATGTATAGTAGAGCAATATAAATTATTGGGCAAAAATACATGAATCTTGGTGCGTGTATCATGCTTCCTGGAGCGGAAGGAAACGATTACAGCAGAGAAAACGCATGCCACAAATTTGGCGGCACCACCCCTTTAAGGTCCCTGGATGAAACAAGTTTATCTAGGGACCTTTACTATAGATATTTCAGGAACAGAGCGCCACTGCGTTTTCTTTCAAACATCGTCATCGATATTTTTTTTGTGTGGACGGATCGAACATAATAAGCACCCGTTGATTATACTGCGTGCGTATCAGCATTTTGTCGCGTCCTTGAGGTTCACACGGCCTTTTTTTAAAGGGAAAAAATTATATTTGCCACTGCAAGCCAAAAACGGTACAAAACGCATGCGCGGTTGAGTTGGAATGGCTTGGCAGACGAAAACATCACGGGAATGTTAAATGTAAATAAAATAAAAATTATTTTTATCAAGTATAATTACAAAGAACGCGCACTTAGACCACTAAGGACACAAACGTTGGCAACGCCCGTTATGGGTCACGAAATTGTCGGTTTTTTACATAAGCAAGTTTCAACGATGTACAATTGAAAGAAACCAGAGATGTTGTGATGCTACAGATAAGGCTAAACAGGCCACAACGTTACTTTGCTAAGCTTCAGGACATGAGCTTGAGTCCCAGCTACAATGACCCCATATTGAAGCGATATAGAAAATGCGAAAACACGAGTCTGCTTAGATTCGGGCGCAAGTTGAAGAACACCCCGTTCTCGGACCGCCATCTACCCCTGCAGAATACACGGCATACGTCATGTTTTGGAACGTCAATCAGCTTTAATCGCCATGTCAGGACTGGTGAGCTCCAAAAGAGTATAAAACTTGATAGGAATGTTGCAGCCCAAACGGCAGTGCGAGTGTTGCACACTCGTGTTTTATTGCAATGATGCTACATATTACCACGTCACAAGTTGCACATGAGAAAAGATACAGACCCAAATGCGTGTCGAAATGAAGCCATTGATTGATATGTGGCGTTTAACGTCCCAAAACCACCATATGATTATGAGAGACGCCGTAGTGGAGGGCTCCGGAAATTTTGACCAACCGGGGTTCTTTAACGTGCACCCTCCAAATGAAGCCAGGGCTATACGGCACGTGTCCTCGGTAAAAGCATTAATAAAACAACGTAGGCTAGCCTTAAAAACCCAGCTGTTAAACAGTTAAAACTGATCCATCTGGTACATGTCAAACGAAAGTGAATGAAGTATATACATGAAATGTTTCGCCGCAGAGTCGGCTTTAGTTCGACGGCGGTTACACTTGGGAAATGGTGAACCATGACGGAACAAATGAGCGTCCTCGATTTGGCCAAATGCGGTGACTTCTTGCCGCCAGCTGGGTCTAGAGTTCCCGGCGACATGGCTTTACGAGCGCGATGAACGTCTCCGTGGAGCACATGATGCAGGGCTTGCCTATGAAAGACCGACCCTCTGTATCGCCTCCCGGCAAGCGAATCCACGTAGCGCTGGTCTCCTCGTCCGTTTCAACATCTACGAAGTGAATGTGCAAGTAGTAGATGGATGGGAGAAGATAGGCCATTTCTTGGACAATCAGCAGCGCTTTCGACGACCGCAGCCCAGTGTAGGACAGAATGCACAGGAGTTCGAGGGCCTCCGCAGGGCACAAGGAATTCTGCAGGAAAGGGAAATTGTTTTGACATGCTAGAGCGTTACGAAGGTGTTTCTTGGGATCAAAAGCGCTGGACAAGATACTAGACTGTAGTGTACTATGCTAAGTGGCTACTGTACATACGCACGACCTCTTGTCCCCATCATCATCTTTCATCCCTCTTTCCTTCCCTCTTTCCTTATCCCCTGTGTAGAGTACCAGGCTAGAGCAAACTAGCTTGGGCCGACCTCTCTGCCTTCTAATAAAATCTCTATCTTTCTCTTTTGGGTTACATACCGACTTCAAAACCTACAAATACTGACATAAGACACCGAACGCAGAGCGACGATAAAATAGGCCACACTTTCAAAAGTCAGGCAATGCTTTCTACGTGGCGAGCACCTGCCAAGACGGACTCAAGCATCACCCTGGAAGACAGGGAGATGCTTCTACGAAGCCCCGCTATCACTGATAAGCTCACGGTTGACCAGAGGACCGGCGAGGTTGCCAGCAGGCTCGGCTTGCCGGTCCCTACGTGGGCTTGAGCCGGGTGCGTGACCCAGTCGCGTTCCGCATGACCAAATAAAGTTATTTTTTTTTTCCTACACGTGCCGAGAAATAGATATAAATATGCGCGTCAGGCCAACAAAAAGAAAAAATACCTGGAAAGACTCGCTCTCGAAATCGATGGCCGACAGCTTGACGACGACCGAGCACAGGTTCGTACAGTAGCGTATGGCCTTCGATAGCGCGCCGAAGTCGTAAGGAGGTTCGTCAGAGATGTCGATGAACCGAAGGTGGGCCACCGGGCACCTCTCGAGGAAAGTCAAGGATGCCAGGTTCGGCACGTTGCTCAGAGTGAGGCGGCTCGAGCTGCCGCAGAACAGGCCCGCGTCAGCAGGTGCCACCAACAATTCGCCGTCGCAGTGGTGACAGCTGTTGTGGCGCCCCTCGAACTTGAGCCGAATGTCCAGGTCCTCGATGTTCCCAAGGCGGATGGCCAGTCGGTGCACCGCGCCGACTTGACGCAGACCGCAGGGCGGCAGGGACAGGGCACGCAGCCTCTGCAAAGCGGACGTGCGCAGCAGAGTCGTGGTCGCATAAGCAATTACGCGCTCTACGCCATTATGCCACTGAACTATTACCGCTGCTAGTTTAACGTTGCTGGCGTCAGTGTGTAATTCCGTGTCAGCGCTTTCGTCAAAATGACCCAGTACAGGCGGAGCCTGGAGGAGGTTGCGGAGGGTGTCGAACGCATGACACTGATCGGGACCCCAAACAAACGAGACACCGTCTTTTGTAAGCTTGTTAGGGGTTCAGCAATCTTCGAAAAGTTTTTGACAAAGCACCTGTAATACGCACAGAGCCCCAAAAATCGGCGTAGGTCGCGCTTATTTGTGGGCACGGGAAAGGCGGCAACAGCATGAGTTTTCTCCGGATCTGGGCGGATGCCGGCATGGCTCACAACGTGATCAAGGAACTTCAGTTCTTCATATCCAAAATGACATTTCTCGGGTTTGAGAGAAAGCCCCGCGGTTCTGATTGCTGAAGTACTGCATGAAGGCGTTGGACGTGTTGTTCGAACGTGTCTGCAAAGACCACGACGTCATCAAGGTAAACAAGACATGATTGCCATTTCAGCCCTGTGAGAACCGTATCCATCATTCTTTGGAAAGTAGCTGTCGCTGAGCATAGACCGAAAGGCAACACTTTAAACTCGTACAGGCCGTCGGGAGTAATAAACGCCGTCTTTTCGCGGTCGCGCTCATCCACAGCGATTTGCCAGTAGCCGCTACGTAAATCCATAAAAGAAAAATATTTAGCGTTGCGTATACGGTCCAACAAGTCATCTATCCGGGGTAGAGGATAAACGTTCTTTTTGGTGACCTTGTTCAGTTTACGGTAATCAACGCAAAAACGCAACGTACCGTCCTTCTTTACTAGCACAACTAGTAAAGCCCAAGGACTGGTTGATGGCTGGATGACGTCGTCTTGAAGCATCTGCTGGACTTGGTCACGTATAGCGTCTTGCTCTTTTTGCGACACCCTATAGGCGTGTTGTCAGATGGGTCTCTCGCTGGGTTCCGTGATGATACGGTGCTGAGCAAGTGGTGTCTGTTTAACCTTTGACGTAGTGGCAAAGCAGTCTTGAAATGAGCCGAGTAAACGCAAAAGGCTTTCTCGTTGAGCCGAAGGTAGTCTCTCGTTTACGTCGAGAGTGCTCGCGAAGGCCTCGTCAGCGTGGCCATTCGATGAAAATAAAGCTAACGTGGGCGAACCATCGGCATGGGCAAGTTCTTCACAATATGAAATGGCAGTGTATCTCGTTAGGTGGCGATATTCGTCGCTGAAGTTCGTGACCAGCAGGTGAACATGCCTATTGCTAGGCTGAATAATTCCTCGGGGAACACAGATTTGTCGTGAAATAGGGAGAGACAAATCGGCCTCTGCAATTACCGCGTCAGACACGTCCTGTCTCCAATTCTACTTCGACAAAGAGGCTGCTTCGAGGTGGGAGAGTCAGAGAATCGTCGATAACACGGAGCGCTCTTTTCTGGAATTGTGTACTGTCAGTTGCAGCGCAAAAAGGATCCTCGAACGACACAAGTAATTCACGGAGGTCGATGACGGCACCGTATTCACGAAGGAAGTCCATTCCTAGAATGACTGGCCGAGAGCACACGCGCATTACGAGGAAAGAGCCCGCAAATGTCGACGTACGTATACGAATGCGTGCCGTGCACATACCGGTAGGCATCACCAGATGGCCCCCTGCAGTGTGCAACTGGGGTCCTTGCCATGATGTGGTAGCTTTTCCTCAGTTTAGATGCCAGTGCAGCGCTCATTACGGAATAGTCGGCACCGGTGTCGACGAGAGCATTGACAGCATGATTGTCGACGAAGACGGCGATTTCGGCAGAAACGATCTTTCTGCTGTCAGAGAACACTGCAAAACCGGAATGGTCCTCGTCTGGTCGTTGCGTCGAGTGAGGGTCTTTTACAGTTCGCCGGGCCGCGACCTCACCCCTAAAAGTCGCCGTTCTTAGTTTCCCCTACGCGGACTTGGTGACCGGCTCCTGAAAGGAGCGGAAGACGATGAGGGCAAACTGGGTGACGTAGACCGGCGAGGCGACGGTGATCTCGACTGGTGGTGCTGAACAGTCGAAAGTGTTCGCTGGCCCGTGAGATAGGCTTCGATTTCGCGGGGGCTCTCACCGTAGCGTGGGCATCGAGCATCAGGATGGAAGCAGCGGAGACCTAGTTGCCGGTGAAACGGGGTTTATTGGCACAAGTAGCACTTGCACAGTAGGTCTATTGATGCGGAAAGCGGGCGGCAGCAACGGACTCAGGAATCACAGCAATCGGGGCAAACGCTCGCGCTTGGCTCCTCTTGCTAAAGGCGTGACCCACTGCGGCACATATTCTTCTTCCTCTCTACAATACCCCGGCGACGAAGACGAGCCATTCGGCAAGTCAAGGTGACGAGATTAGGAGTGGGTCATGATATGGCTTGAGACGACTCATGTGGACAGTCTCACGACCAAGGCATCGCCTGTCTTTAGATGGCGTGATCGGCTCGATCACGTATGTGACAGGAGATCGACGTTCGACGACGCGATAAGGACCGTGAAACTTGGGGGCAAGCTTATCGGACAGACCTGGGGAGTAGAAGGGCAGTCGGAGCCAGACAAGCGAGCCCACGGCAAAAGTTTCGACTTGCTGGTCGCGGTCGTGGCGGTCTTTTTTGAATGATTGCTTGTCCGAAGTGAATGATCCGGCCAACTGACGACACTCTTCAGCGCGGTGCAAAATTTCAGAAAGAGGGCTGAACTCTGAGACGTCAGGACGATACGGCAAAATGGTGTCAAGGGTGGAGCATGGCTCACGCCCATATAGAAGAAAGAAAGGCGAGAAACCTGTGGTTGACTGCGTCGCGGTGTTGTACGCATAGGTCACAAATGGGAGAATGACATCCCAGTTTGATTGGTCGGAATTGACATACATGGCGGGCATGTCTCCTAGCGTTCGGCTGAAGCGCTCAGTTAGACCGTTGGTCTGCGGTTGGTAGGCTGTAGAGGTGCGGTGCACCGTGCGGCATGCCTGAAGGAGTTGTTGTACAACTTCGGATAAAAATACACGCCCTCGATCACTTAGTAGTTTGCGTGGTGCCCCGTGACGCAGTACGAAGCGTCGCAAAACAAAATTGGCTACGTCACGTGCACCTGCCGTAGGTAGTGGAGCTGTTTCAGCATACCTCGCCAGATGGTCGACAGCGACAATGATCTATCGATTTCCAGTGGCAGTGTAAGGAAGGGGACCATATAGATCGATACCAATGCGGTCGAAAGGGCGCGCCGGACACGGTATAGGCTGTAATAATCCGGGTGAATGGGCCGCTGTCTTTCGTCGTTGGCATAATGAACAAGACCGAATGTATTTTCGTACAAAAGTGTACATACCACGCCAGTAGTAACGCTGGCGGATCCGCTGATATGTTTTTAACACACCAGTGTGAGCATGTTGTGGGTCGGCATGGAAATACGCGCAGACATCAGATCGCATGTGGTGTGGTATAACCAAGAGCCATTTACGACCATCCGCGTGGTAGTTTCTGCGGTATAGTTGCGCGTCCCGTATCGCGAAATGTGTGGCTTGGCGGCGAAGAGTGCGTGGGTATGCAGACGTTGAAGAGTCGGAAAGAATGTTAAGGAAAGATGTTATCCATGGGTCTTTCCGCTGTTCAGGCGACATGCTTGTGACGGAAATGGGAGCGATGGAGAAGTTGGTGTCCGAATGCACGTCTGCGGTGGATCTCACTCAGGGCGTCCGCATCAGAGTTTTTTCGTCCTGAGTGGTAGACGACACGAATGTCGAATTCTTGTAGGCGAAGAGCCCAACGTCCAAGGCGACCTGAAGGATCTTTTAGCGACGCCAACCAACAAAGTGCGTGGTGATCGGTCACAACGTCGAAACTCTGTCCGTACAAGTAAGGACGAAACTTGCTTAACGCCCAAACGATTGCGAGGCATTCTTTTTCAGTTACGTAGTAGTTCATCTCCGCTTTTGTGAGTGCGCGGCTTGCGTATGCGACGACGTACTCTGGAATACCGGGCTTTCGTTGCGCGAGTACTGCTCCCAGACCAACGCCACTGGCATCTGTGTGCACTTCAGTGGGGGCACTTGGGTCGTAATGGCGTAGAATCGGTGGGGACGTAAGTAGGCGGCGCAGTGTAAGGAAAGCTTCGTCGCAAGCCGGGGTCCAGTTAGAAAGATTAGCTGGACCGTTCAGTAGTTGTGTAAGTGGGGCTATTATTGTTGCAAAGTTGTGGACGAAACGACGAAAATACGAGCACAAGCCGATGAAGCTCTTAAGTTCTTTGATTGAAGTCGGCTTCGGAAAGTCGGCAACGGCTCTAAATTTGTCTAGGTCGGGGCAAATTCCATCCTTTGACACAACGTGACCAAATATAGTAAGTTGGCGAGCCCCAAAGCGGCACTTCTTTAGGTTAAGCTGGAGGTTTGCCTTGGTAAAACACTGAAGAATCGTGCGCAGACGGTCGACGTGGGTAGGGAAATCAGGCGAAAATACGATAACATCATCGAGGTAACATAAGCATATCTGCCATTTAAGGCCGCGTAAAATGCTGTCCATCATTCGCTCAAACGTTGCAGGTGCATTGCACAGACCGAATGGCATAACCATAAATTCGTATAGGCCATCCGGCGTAATGAACGCTGTTTTGGGACGGTCTCACTCTGCATCGGAACCTGCCAGTAACCTGAACGTAAGTCCAGCGAAGAAAAGAATTCGGCCCCTTGTAGGCAATCGATAGCGTCGTCGATGCGGGGAAGAGGGTATACATCTTTCCGTGTAATTTTGTTCAGTCGCCAGTAGTCGACACAAAATCTAATCGAACCGTCTTTTTTCTTCACTAGCACAACAGGTGAAGACCAGGAGCTAGAAGATGGTTTGATGACACCGCGCTGAAGCATATCATCCACCTGCCCTGCAATTACACTTCGTTCCTTGGGTGATACGCGGTATATGCGTTGCCGCAAAGGAGGGTGCGTTCCGGTGTAGATTGTGTGAGCGACGGTGTTAGTTTGACTCAGTGCCTTTTGAGGAAGGTCAAATGAATCTCGGAATTCATGCAGAAGGGCTATTAGCTGGTCCCGTTGATCCGAAGGAAGCTTGCTGTCAATGGAACGAATGAAGATATCCGAGGACTAGTCATCCCGCGTAAAAAGAGGAGTAACGGTGTTCAGTTGAAGTTGCTGGCCAGGGTCGTGGGACTCAATAGGCACAATAACGTTGTCATCAACAGGATGAACATAGCCCAGTGTTTCGTGAGCTCTTAAGGTGAGAGGGCATGAGCTAGGATTGCAAACGACAATTCCGGAAGTATCTTGGTGAGGTGGCAGAACGGCGTATAGCAGAGACGTACCGTGGCGGCGACTGAAAACGTCAGATGGGGAGAACACAACGGTAGAGCCGGACACGTCAGTGCGATTGTGGGGACAACGATGGCACTAAGAGGAGGAACATCAACGTCGGAAGCAACAAGAAGCTTGCCCAGGTGAGTGCGCTCATGGTCGGTAGATGGCGCATCTGAAAACACAGATAATTCGACCTGCGCGCGAGCGCAGTCAATTACGGCGTGGTGCCGTGACAAAAAATCCCATCCTAGTATCACGTCGTGGGCACAAGTGGTCAACACGAGAAACTCGATGTGGTACAGGACGTCCTGAATGATTACTCTCGCTCTACATGCTCCGACTGGTCGAATAGGTTGCGTGCTCGCGGTATTCAGCAATACGTCGGAAGGCGGCGTCGTTACTTTTCGTATCGAACGGCAGAGTTTTTGACTCATCACAGATACGGTGGCACCCGTGTCAACAAGCGCAATAGTTCGTAGACCTTCAACAAACAGTTCCAGAACGTTTGTGGGGGACGGGCGAGGACTTCTACAATGCGACGATTTCGCAGCTCGTGCCTCCGGAGCTGCGGCAGTCAGTTTTCCGTCTCTGCGGGGTTCGGTCGGCGACGCAGCGGGGACGGAGAACGGTAGCGGCGTGGTGAGGATGAGCGACGGGGACCGAATGGTCGGTAGTCAGCAGCAGGGTGGTGGTCTATTTCAGATGGGGACGGATCGCGTTGCACTGGTTGTCGGTCGTATTGACGGGGCATTTCTCGTTGCGCGTTGTACGGGGCCGGGAAAGAGTTGTCAGAGTACCTCGGAGCTGCAGCCGGGCCCGTTGCGAAGCGCCGGCGACAGAAGCGCGCCACGTGACCTGGATATCCGCATGCATAACAGATTGGACGATTGTCAACTGTGCGCCAAGGGTTTCCGTGATAGCGCTGTTGTGTTGCTGGAAATGGCGTCGTTGGTACTCGTAGCAGGCTGGGGAGTTCGGCCGAAGTGGAGGTCGTGGTGGAGTAGCAGCAACAGCAGCGTAAGTCAATGGCGCGGTGACAGGTGTTGTCTGAGAGACGGGCGGCAGTGCCTCAGAGACCTGCGCCTGTATTACCTGTCTGATGGCGGGCGCGAGACGCTCAGAAGAGGGTTCCGTTGCCGGTTGATACGACAGACACGAAAATTGTCGGGCCACCTCTTCGCGCACATATCGTTTGATTCCGACATGATTGTGTTGTTGTCTCCACCTAGGGTCAATGCCGCGAGAGTTTCGTCGGTAGTCGCTGGCCGCCGTGTCATGACCCGTTGCTTGCGCAATTCCTCGAAGCTCTGGCAAAGAGTGGCGAGTTCAGACACGGTACGGGGGCCCTTGGCCAGCAGCATCTGGAAGGCGTCGTCGTCTATCCCCTTCAAGATGTGTTTGATCTTGTCTGCCTCGATCATTGAAGGGTCAAGGCGCTTGCACAAGTCGAGCACATCCTCGATGTAGCTTGTGAAGCCTTCCCCCTGAAGCTGTGCGCGTCCCCGTAGGTGCTGTTCGGCACGGAGCTTGCGTACCTCGGGGCGACCGAACACATCGGTAATGCGTAGCTTAAAGGCACCCCAAGTGGCGAATTCCGAGTGGTGGTTGTTAAACCAGAGACTCGCCACCTCTTTCAGGTAGAAGGGTACATATTGAAGCTTCGAAGGGTCGTCCCACTTGTTGCTTGCGCCTACCTTTTCAAATGTCGACAGCCAATCTTCTACGTCTTGCTCATCGGTACCGTCGAAAAAAGGTGGATCACGCACGCGTAGCGAAGTGGGCACGATGACCATCGGAGGCTGGGTCGTACCTTGCTGGGTGGTTTCTTCAGCCATTTCTGGGATGGCAGGTAGTTTCCTGTTGCGGAGTTCCAGGTTGAAGTACCCCGCACCTCCACCACTCTGAAACGGGGTTTATTGGCACAAGTAGCACTTGCACAGTAGGTCTATTGATGCGGAAAGCGGGCGGCAGCAACGGACTCAGGAATCACAGCAATCGGGGCAAACGCTCGCGCTTGGCTCCTCTTGCTAAAGGCGTGACCCACTGCGACACATATTCTTCTTCCTCTCTACAATTATTATTATTATTATTATTATTATTATTATTATTATTATTATTATTATTATTATTATTATTATTATTTGTCGGAAATGAGCAAGGGCGTGTTTATAAAGGCGGAATCAGGTTTTCTTTTTGTGCCAAGACAAGCAAAGGCATGCCGTTCGGTGGGCCACATAGCGAAAGGTGATTCATCAATTTCTCCATCACGCACAGAGTGAACGTTGTTGGTAAAGCGTGCGAAGCCACCGACGGCAGAATCACGGAGTCATATATTGTTGCCGACCTTTGCCGACGAAAGTCGCTGTCTCTCTCTAGAGTAGAACGGCGTGCGCAATGTTTAGGAGCTTGCACTGTTTATGCTCGGAGGCTTGTCTATCGCCGTAGCCGCTCCCTCGATGACGCTGATGACGACGAAGAGCAAGCGATTTTAATAGCACACGTTCTCTTTCTGCATCACAGCACGTGCAAGGTAGCCGCTATACGTCATGGCGATGAAGCACCCAGTGTGCCACTATGCCCACATCTCAGCTGCTTGCCATTTCCACGAACGAACAAGATGTGCGAACATCTTTTACGTCTTCAGTCGCACGGGAACAGGCTGTTTACTGACCGCATTTAATTCCATATTGCTCTCAGACAGCTGCTCATTGCTGTCGGAACACCGTACATTTTGTCTTCAGCGCGATCCATGGCATTAGAAATTCTACGTTTTCCCGGGTGCCCTTACAGCCATATTTATAGACTGCCGAGCCGAACTTCGGCCACCCGTCTGGCGATTTCCTCGATAGATGCACGATTCAGCATATATATTGCTGGCAGAAAAGGTGCGGCAGTCATGACGATAGGCAAATATGGGTTACTTTCGATTTGTACGTGAATGCGACGCATATGCAATTTGGAGGCCCATTTTTCCCCGAAAAGAGGGGCGCGTTTGAATTGGGGTAAATACGGAAAGGCAGACGGGTGGCGTGACGTCACTCGAAGGAATTCAAAAGCACGCGCGCCTTTATGTGACCAGTGTCCTGCATGTACGACGCTGTAACTTTCAGTGTATCTCGAGCGTTTTTTTTTTAGGGGCGAAGCTCTTCAAAGCGGCCCCCGTTCATCCCTCGTAGTAGTCGTAGTGTGTAACCAGTCTCACGTTTTGACCTGCAAGGTGGTGCCGGTGGGAGATTTCTCCTGTGCGTTCGCAGCACGCGCTTTAACTAAAAGCCGAATTCTTCTGTCTCTCATTCCCCCTTAGTAGCCATGGGCATGTACAATGAGCACTATCTGACAAGAAAGGGTTGCTACGTTATACTTGCTGGGCATAACCTCCTTGGTTTTAGAAAGGTTTAGCGAGCGTTGGGCCGCAGTGCCATGTATACAGTGATCTAGTATATACCATGAACTCGAGGTGGTTAAAGGTGGGAAGTAGACACGAATCGCACGCCATAAGAAAGTGTGCGTGTGCCACCTCTCGTTTAGTCCTTGGAATGTCCGCTGGATGGCGGTGCTTCTATATGGGGAATATATGATGAAAAGATGCGAGATGGTGGTACTTGGAGGGTTGAATGAATAGATGGACGAACAGACACACAGACAGATGCATGGACGGACGTACGGACGGCTGCACGGACGGATGGACGGACGCAGGGGCGGGTGCATGGACGAACACAGGGACGGATGCACAGATGGACGTGCGGACGCACGAACAGACGCACGCACGGACGGGCGGATGGGCACACGGACGGTCACACAGACGGACGCATGGACAGACGGAAGCAAGAACGAATAGACGGATGCTTCGCCCCACTCTCCATCACTCACTCCGTGGATATGCTGCCATTTTTTTTTTCTGTAAAAAGCTAGTGCTGCCTAAGGTGCGTTTATGACGTCGTTCCCTCCTCACATTGCAAGTCTAGGTAATCGTTGGGCTAGGAATAGCCATGAGTTTGCAGTCGCAAAATGCCTATTTCGCGTGCGTGTAGCTGAGCCCTAGGCCGCAGAAGAAAATTTAAATAATATAGAGTGAAATTATTATTGATGGTGCTGATATTTTTGTCGATTGTTCGTGAGTTATTGGGTGTGCTGTAAATTTTGTACGTAAGTGATAGGTGCTAAAGCTTTTTTTTGTGCTGTGTAAAACATTGGTGTTCTACATACAGGACACTAGACAGATGAGGTGTCGCCGTTGTGTCAATTTGGAACGCGTGTCACGTCGCTGCCCGTAAGGCTTGTAGTATCATGAAGAAATGCACACGGACGCGTAGAACTTACATGGTTTTGTTTTTATGTGCAGTCAGGAGATTCCCTGCAGTTCATTGTTGTCAAAACTCGCAAACGTACAGCGCTTTCAATTGTGCGGACGCTGGTGAAGATGTGCCTTCGGATGTCGCCGTTCTTCCGCCTGAGAGTTACACCGCGGCAGTGACAGATGAACAAAGCGGTGGTGAAGAAGGAACCAGCATGGACACGCTTTACTCTGCTTTGCTGAAAATGACTAATTTCTGCCCAAGACGACCACACGGCCTGATGTGAACGAAAGAACAATTATAGCGATCTTCCCGTTTTACGTATCTTCATTTGTGTGTGTGTGTGTGCGGAATTTCGCAATAGTGGAAAAGTCGCACTAAATGGCCCAATCAATTTTCGGACAATCCTCCTCAGTGGGTATACGAGTCATGCTTGAGTCACTATCATCATCATCTACCAGGAATCACACATCGGGCCGAAGTTGTCGACTCGAGTCCAGAGCCTAGTGACAACGAGAAGGAAGAAAGCCACCAGCTAATCCTCAGACACGTCTGGCCAAGTGGAAGGAAGGTTTCAGGAATCCCGCCTCGACGTGTTCCGACCTAAAAAGAAGGAACGTTGAGTATTCGAACGGTGGTGTGCTTGGACTGTGACTGTGAGGCTCGACTGTGAAGAATCTGCCCGGGCTCAGGATCGGGCGGCAGTATCCTTATTGTTCTTTGAGAGTTCGTTATTTTCCGGTAACTGTATTGGTCTTTCTCAGCTGAAGCGAGTCATTCAATCTTGATGTCATTGTCTTCCCCCGGCCAAGGGCACTCCCCTTGGTTAGCTTCCACTCCCGCCAAGGATTGGCCGATAGACTATTTGTTACGCAGTGGAGCGAGAAGTGTCCCTGTGGCGCTGGTACCTACAGATGGGGGCAGTATTCCGATGAAGAAGCCAAAGGCGATTCAAGTGGAGCTTCGAAAAGCCACTTCGCATCTCCAGGAGATCACTGAGGTCCGCCACTTTGGTCGCGGAGGCATCATGTGCTGTTCCGCAGATCAGGAATGCATTCGTGAGCTCCTGCAATGTTCCGAATTCGCAGCACATCCGGTAAGCCCATTTATTCCAGCACACCTCGCATGCTCGAAAGGATTAGTCCGGGGTGTAGACACAAGCCTGACACCTGCAGAAGTGCTCGATTTGTTTTCGGTGGCGGGTGTAATTTCAGTATACAGGTGCACCCGTACAATTGACAACATAAAATCCCCAACGAAATCGGTGATAGCGACCTTTTTAGAAACAGTCCGACCTTCCGAAATTAAGGCATGGCCACTGATCTATAAGGTAGAGCCACTTTCCCCCAAACCCCTGCAGTGTTTGAAATGTTGGCGATATGGACATAGCGTCAGAGGGTGCCGATCAGTTCTTAGATGCCGTCTGTGTGGTGAAAATCATGACAGCCGCAAGTGCAGCTCTGAAAAAAGAGAGATGCTGCTTATGTAATGGGGCGCACCCTGCAGACTCCGCAGACTGTGCAGCAAAAGAAAGGGAGCTTGCCATATTGGATATTGTAGAACGCAAGAGGTGCTCTCGGAGAGAAGCCGTTGCAGAAATGCAGGAGGGATCCAAAGGATATGCAGGTGTTGCAGCACGTAATACCACCGCCATGGATGCATCTCTCGCAACATCTATCGCAGAGGCCGTAGAGAAGGCTATGGAAAAGGCTGTGGAACGCCTCGCAAACAATCTTTTTGAAAGCTTGGCACAATTGGTTTCCAATCAACTATCTCAAATTCTAGGTGTAGCATCTACGAACGATTGGGCTCCTCAGACATCATTGGTATCGCAGCGTACGGAAATAGAAAGTGCGACAACACGTCAGTGAGCGGTTTCTCCTGAGGCAGGGACTTCCAAACAACAGAAGACGGTGATCTTACGGATGATTCGGAAGCATGTGCAGATATGGATATGGACTCTCATAAGGCTCTGAAGCGAACCCGATCTCCCCAATCAAAAAACTCTTCGCATAATTCGAAATCTAAAAACTATCTATCCAAAAAAGAATTCTTTGAGAACATGTCTAAGAAAGACTTTTTGCGAAAGGACATTTTGGACCAAGCAGTTTCTGCGACGGTTCTGTCGTCAAAATAGGTTCACTAACCATATTACAGTAGAATTGCAGATCTATATTTTCCGCAGCCACAGACCTATCATACCTTTCTTCACAACTTTCCCCGGATATTATATCACTGCAAGAAACCTGGCTTCCAACCAGCCAGAAGTTTTACCTAAAAATTATCGGCTATTTCGATTGGACCGACCTAGCAGAGGTGGTGGGCTTGCTGTCTTGATAGCAACTAAGTTTAGTCATAAAGCTACGATCTCTTATCGTTGTGTGACTCCAGATTGTGAAATTTTGATAGTAGACATAATATTACCAGACGCTTCTCCCTTGTCGATTGTAAATGCGTATTTCCCAGCCGGGGTGCAAGACACACGAAGTCTAGACGATATGTTCTCTGCCTGCAGAAAGGATATATTATTCACTGGAGACTTCAATTCACATCATGTGGCCTGGGGTTTTAAAACAGATTTAAGCGGAAAACGCTTGTGGGAATGGGCTATTGACAAGAATTTATCTTGTTTAAATTCGCAATCTGCTACTTTTGTCCGTGGTCTCTCTAAATCTGTAATTGACTTGACATTTTCAAGCTCATCTCTAAATATATGTTCGTGGCAAACTTTAGACTGTGCTACTAACAGTGACCACTTGCCTATTAGTTTTGTACTGAACTTTCCAAGAATACATGTCGCCGAAAAGGCCGCCCGCTCATTCCTCAACTATAGAAAATTAGAAAAAGACTTGAGGGCTACTTTTGATCACCGCAAGGACATACAAGGTGACATTAGGGCTATGAGTCTGTGTGCAGTGTTAAAAAGATCAGTAAAAGACGCAACGTTTAAATTAGACTCGGCCACAAGAGGTTCTTTTAGTCCATGGTGGACTGAAGAGTGCATGATGAGCTATAGAAAACGGAAAGCTGCATGGAAACAACTGCTGGTCAACCAATGTCCAAAAAATTGGTGTGATTATAAATTCGCAGCAGCAGACTTCAAACGCACTGTAAGTACAGCAAAAGATGGTTATAATATGAAACGACATGAGTATCTTTCTAGGGCTAAAAACAAAAAAGCGCTCTTCATATTTTTAAGATCTCAAAAGATGTTACCACCCGCTGAAAACATTGACTCTTCTGTTCTTTCCCCCCGTGAGCTCTCTGATTTAGTAGAAAATATTGCGAAAGGGCTCCAAGATAGATTTATGTCAACTATACCACTGCACATTGTGAACCCAATGGCAGGCGAGGATTTCGAGGAGGTTACTTTAGATGAGCTGGCAGAGATAATAAGGCACTTATCTCCTTCGGCACCTGGACCAGACGGGGTAACAAATGCAATGATAAAAGTAATATTCGAGATTTGTCCAACTGAAGTACTTAATCTGGTGATTTTTTTTTTTTTTGGACAAAAGCTTGGATACCTGCGGAATGGAAGCTGTCTAAAGTGATTCCACTTCTTAAAAAGCAGGAAAAAGGATTCGCCTTGGACAATGTAAGGCCGATATCACTCACGTCAAATCTGGTTAAGCTAATTGAAAGAGTTTTGAATGCCCGGGTAATGAAATATATTAATAATAACGCAATATTAAACCCAAGTCAAATTGGTTTTAGATCTGGTTGCTCAATATGGTGTGCGCATGTTGATTTAGAGAGCCGAATACAACTGGCTCGGCGTCGGCGCCAATACTGTGCTTTAGTTACTCTAGATTTGGCTAAAGCGTACGATAGGGTTGAGCATTCAATTTTATTAAAACAGATGGAATATCACCACTTTCCCAACTACATCACTGCGTGGGTGTCGGAGTTTTTAAGAGGGAGAGAATATTACTGCTTTAAAGATGGGTACTCATCGAATAGATATAAGCAGACACGTGGCGTACCACAGGGGGCTGTCCTGTCGCCAGTTTTATTTAACATTTTCTTAAGCTCCATTCCATCAACTAAGGATATTCAGTTATATGTGTACGCGGACGATATTGCTTTCTTTGCAAGTAATACCGACCTTCAATCATTATACCAGAGTCTACAAAACTATCTCAATATGATAGAAAGATGGCTTTAAAATATTCATATGACCCTGAATGTATACAGAAAAGTGTGCTTGTTGCATTCTCTTTTCTGCAGCCTATCAACATCTCGTTAATGTACAGTAATGAGCTCATTCCGCAGGCGAATTCCCTTAAATATTTGGGCATCATATATAATGACACATTAAATTGGAGAAGTCACATTGATGATGTGTACTCCAAGGCAACACGGGCCATGGGGTGGCTACGGAAGCTTGCAAACCGTAAAGCGGGTTTAAGAAGAGATGTGCTAATAATGATATATAAACTTTATGTGCGGCCCATCATGGAATTCGGATGTGTATTATTTTCTGGCAGCGCAGCTTATAAAATGAGACCCCTAATACTGCTGGAAAGAGAAGCGTTGCGTTTGTGTCTGGGTCTACCAAAGTTTGTTGCAAATAACGTGTTGTATATGGAAGCTCGCCTACCTTCTCTGCTAAATAGGTTTAAAATTCTTACTGTGCAAGCATTCTTAAAGATATACAGTTCACACCAAAACTCTCATTTTACGCTTTCATTCAAGAACCGACTTTATTTTTCGAAACCCATTGGTCGCGACTACACACCCCGCAAATAGTATTTGCACAAGCGCTACTAAAGCAACTGAATGTAAAAATTAGACATATTGGTCCAATACACAACCTAAAGTCAATGCTTAGCATACAATTCGATGATATATTTCCTCATAACGCGAAACAATTGGCATATAGGTATTTAAATGACCAGTTAGCAGATTATCTAGCTCACCTAGAGATAAGCAATATCATAGCGACTGATGCATCTGTGTCAAAAGAAAAGGCTGGGGTTGGCATCTTCTCTCCTTCTTTGGACTGGTCCTTTTCGATTCGACTCCCAGATTATACCCCGGTATTCATTGCAGAATTATTGGCCATTGTTCTTGCCCTACGCAAATTACCCTCAAGCGAATCATTAGCAGTTATCATTACAGATTCGTTATCAGTTTGTAATGCACTTTCTGCGGCAGTAAATTCAGAGCTGATGAATACGTTTCGGCATTTAGTATCGAAAAACTTGAAAAAACTGCATTTGCTATGGGTACCAGGCCACCGCGGATTATATTTGAACGAAATGGCGGACTCTTTAGCAGCAGTATCCCTGGGTGGGCCCACCATCCCAGTTTTGCCAGATACGGCTTACGTAACCGCGCTAAGGTTCCGAAATGCTTGCCTGCAATGGGGAAAAGGTAATTTGGATAAATTCAAAGATTTCGAGCATTTGAGCTATTGCTGGAATAAACAGTGGTGTGTATCTCGCCAGTTAGAGGTCACTTATACCAGATTGCGCTGTGCAGTTCCACAACTAAATTATTACCTTAACAAAGCTCGGCTCAAGGCGTCACCGCTATGCATTTGGTGCAACGAAATTGAAACAATTGAACATTTCTTTTTATTCTGTCATCGTTATTCTTATCAGAGAAAAAGATTTTTAGTAGCCCCATTACAAAAGCTAGGAATACAAGTAAATCTACCAGTAATTTTATCACTTGGCGGAACTTCATTTGGTTACTGCCACAGGGATGTATGCTCCGCTGTGTTTGATTACATCAACGCAACTAAAAGATTACCATGCTAGTGAACCCCTACCTTTTCAGATCTTTAGTTTATAATTCGTAGTTATGTCTTTCAAAAACAAAAGATGGTTTGACTGCTTGCTCAGCAAACATTTTTGTTTTTTGGTAGTATTATTTTAAGCTACTTATTCAGATTGGCTTCATTTTCATTTTAGTTTCATTTAAGTATCCTGCCGCCCGGTTCTTGGCCCATACCCCTTTGTGGCTAAGCGCCATTCATCAGAGGTCATCAGCATCAGCATCACCAAGTGGAATAAACGAGACTTTAACTCAGGCTTGCCAGTTGGTGACTCGTGTGACCGGATTCCGACGAATCAGCACCACTAAATCCAACAGAGAAAAAAAATTTTTCAATGAAGTATCAACCTGCTTCTGGAAAAAAACCAGCACCAATGCACAACAGAGTGGGTCACTGAACGGGAATTCTGGTGAGACTAAAAGTTTTCTCGGCATTGTACTTCTCAGTGGCTATGTACCAGTTCCAAGGCATCGAACGTTCCAGCAAACCTCACGTGAGTTTCACCTCCAACTCGCAAAGATTCTCGCAATGACCGACTGTATATAAATATTTTGATGTACCGCCCCGTCATTTGAGACACAAAGTGGTACGCATCACTCCAAACATATCTTCCTGGCGCATGTGTGAACGATGTATTCCAATTAAACAGAAGAGGAACTGCAAAAACAGAGCTCCTCTCGTTTCGCAGGACAATTGCGCACGTGAAGGCTCATAATCACTGCGTGAGAGAAGCTGTCAATCTCTGCTGGAAGAGCAAAGTTGATTTGACCACACTGACCACATAGTGGTCCCTCAAAAGAAGCAAACAAGGTGCACTCTTTGCCATGACAAGACCGCCACGCGTTGTGGAAAATGTGACATTGTAGTGCATGGCAAATGTTTCAAACTAAATCATTCATCTAAGTTGTGCATAAAGTTTTGGAGCCATCCTACATGTAGAACGGCTACAGAAGCATTGAAAGAGTTTATATATAAGGGAAAGAAGTGTATACCTAAGGGCTCGTTTTTGCGTGTTTTGACACAATATCAATGAGATCTAACAAACAATAATGCCAAGGGGTGTATAAGGGAAGGTATTAGAACCAATGTAAAGTAAATAAAAAGAAAAAAGTGGGTGAAAAAAACCTACGACTTTCGAATAACGCGTTCGATGCTCTACCACTGATCTATCACGGCGGCTATTCCCCCCAGCCACTTTATTGGGCTTATATGTGAATTTAAACGTGGGAGTGTCAGTCAGTGCCAACTGTAGCCATGGCGGCGAGTGTGGTACATTCTTTTTTTATGAGCCTGTATGGCGTCACGTAGCACGTGAACTTATTACGAGCTGGCAGCTGACCAATAGTCCCTCGTATACAACCTAACAGCGCCAAGCCTGCCAGTACGAGACCCTCGTTAATGAATAAGGGAAAGAAGTGTATACATAAGAGCTCGTTTTTCCGTGTTTTGACACAATAACAATGAGATCTAACAGGCAATCATGCCAAGGAATGTATAAGGGAAGTTATTAGAACTAATGTAAAGTAAATAAGAACAAAGAAACGAATTTTTTCACCCACTTTTCTTTCTTATTTACTATATATATATATATATATATATATATATATATATATATATATATAAGCCTTATTCTGTTTTCTGAAATCACAGGAATTGTTTTGGCGAAATAAATTGGTTTTGTTTATTTCTCCAAGTTTGCGCATATATGCGCTAAAGAAAAGGAAACATCGGCCCGCGAACGCATCGTTTCTCATAATTCTAACACTTCAATTTTTTTGAGGAGAAACATTCTCAAAGCGGTGTATATTCACATTAAAGCGGATTTTATTAAATCAAATATTCTATCCTTTGGAGCCTGTTCATTAAGTCATTGTCACTGGAGTCTGTTTAGCGGTAAAAAAAATCTTTAAATGAATCAGGCTTGTTTTCATTTTAAGTATTTAAATTACCACCATTAGCCTATTCTATTATTTGTTCATTAGAATTCTTATATGATGACGTTTTTCACCAATATATGGTGTCGATGCGCGCGCCGCCCTCCAGGCGCGCACATCGAGGAACTCTAATGTAACATGGCCTCCGAGATTGCGGGCGCGCCGCGTCAAACCCGCCATCTCAGAGGCCATGAGTGTAAGCGGTACCGCCTGTTGCTTCGCATCCACATATGGTTTCCTTTAGCGGGAGACGGTTTAATGTTACATAACAGACAACGGCCGCTGAGGCTCATAGTGCCCTGGCGTGTATACAAGCTCAACGACACGTTGTGGCATTGCTCACGGCTTTCTGTGTGTAGTGTCCAGCGGTACTCGGACCCACCACAACGCACGCCCATTTCAAGAACGTGGAATGCATTCTGGGGTCCACATTATATTCGCTGCGTCAAGAAGACACGCGCGCGAATACTAAATGCGAAGCATTTCTTTGCGCACTGCAGACACTGAGTGCTTCTATCTATTGATGTATCTATCTAGCCGCCAACGTGTGGATGCCCACCCTTAAGCTGGGGTAGACCAAAATCAGTTTGGCAAGATACACGGGTTTGACAATTGCGACGAAAATATGTGAAAGCCCCGTCGCATACGACGCGTTTCAAACCCTTTCCTCCAGAGACATGCCCGTTATCACGGACCCTGGTATGCGCCACAGGTGATTGACAGTTTAATTTATATGTGAGGACATTAACAAAAAAATGAAATCGTCAATAATGACCCGACTAAAGCTAAGAATATATCTTATCGTCCCAGCGAAAATGGGACCCAAGCATTCTGCATGACGATCAAGTAAGTAATCTACCATAGAGCTAAACCAGGAACAGGCGAGGGTATGAAGGCGTTATACTTTTTCTTTAACCGTACGTTATTGACGCATATACTCGTTAGCAGTCACGTAGCGCAAATCGTGTGGAGCAAGACTACGTCGTTCTGGAACAGGATAACAAATTTCCCGTCCCTAAGATGAACGTAGCTCGCTAATAAAAAGTCATCCCTTCCCTTAAACGCTTAGGAAACCTCGGACACTTACCAAAAATATTCATGCGCACATGACGCGAGGCAGAACGTGTTGAACGATAAGAATAGCATATCATAAGTCGATAATCGCTACGCGATAGCACCCCTGAAGCGACCGCTGCGGTAACAATCGTTTTTGTCTGTTTCAAGCTGCCATCGATCGAGTTTGCTACCACGTTAGCCCGAGGATGGTAAGCTTTGATCGTTAAGTGAGCGAAACAGCCCGCGCTACGCGCGCCACGCAGTTTCCCTCAACGAGCTTGTAACGTTTTCGCCAAGAATTTGATGTGGCCGCGTTCGCCTTCTGGTGCATGAAGTCTGGCAAAAAAAAAAAAAGAGCACATGCGCTAACACTAGGCTACTCTAACGGCTTCAAACAATTCACCGTCTTTTGGAAGCAAACTTAAACGCCTCAAGCGATGCACAAAAGCATGACGCATTGGCTTGCCTCCACTTGCGTCGTCTGGTCTCGTATCCCGCCAAATCCGCTGCCGTAGTCGCCAAAGTGGCCACGACAGCATTTTTTTTTTCTGTTTTGCTAGAAACTGGAGTAACTAGCGGCTCCAAATGTATGCACGGTGCCTATCTAGCACACGTTGGTCTAAGCTTAAAATGCATTTCAAGCATCACCACATACGAGTTTTCCGTTCACAAAGGTAGCTTCTTGCACCGCGCCAATCATGATAGCTCGGTGATAAGCTCGGCACCTCGTAAAGTCCACCGCCAATACTAGAGCCACGTCTTGCAGAAAGCGCAATCGCGAGCATCACTTTTACAAGTTGCGTGAGCACATTCGCCTTCAAGCGAGTTGTATTACTGAAGGTTATGGTGGAGTTTAAGTCTGATAGAATTGAACTAAACAACACTGCAATTACTGATGCCAAAAAAAACACACACTTCACAAAGCGCGCGGTACTGAAGATAGTTTTCGAAGTACCATTACTCGGCGGCGGTTTCCCGATGCACGTCGATCTACGGCGTCTGTAAGCGCTTGCACACGTCGTAGCCAGCACATACGTCAAAGTTTTTTCTGAAGTATCTGCGCACCAACGTGTACACAAGTCCTTGTGGGGCCCGAAAAGCGCGATTGCCCTCCTGTACACAAAAGCCCCTGGTCGCAAACAGACTCGGCAACTGCAGCTGTCGCTAGTTGTTACCGGGGGAGCCATGCTTACTTGCAGTGTTCGCCAAGGTGATAAGAAGAAAGAGCGTTGCCACGGCAACGAGTTGAGTTGAGTGACGAAATGGTCACCGGTTTCCATTTCGTCGAGTCACTCGCATACCGCCAGTGCAGATGAGCGCAGTCGCGTCGAGACGGAGAGGGAAGGGAGGCGATATCACTTTTCACCCTCGAAATTTCGGCAAGCGACAGAGCAACCGGTAAAAGCAGTGCAATTAGCTCCCCGTTTCAACACCGCAATACAAAACGCAACCTTAGATTACCGTAACCGTTAACATATATATCCTGGGCAGTTTCAGAATAGCGTACGACTATTTCCGTCACTAGCGGGGTCCCGCAAGAGGATAGCGCACGACGCATGTGCAGTGGCGGCAAATGCTAACGAAGAGCTTTGCGAAAGCTGTTCTAAAGCTGACGTAGGGTGGCCAGAATGGGCCTTAGCTGACTGCCGTCGCAGACAGTCAACTGCACGCATGGGTAGATGTAAGTAGTGCATATGTAGAGTTGGTGTCAGAACGTTTAGGGAACTGTAAGTCTCAAAACGCCTCGAGTGGCCAGCAATTTGGAAGAGCGTTCGGCCGAACTGCACATTACGTCTTGGTACAACATTTTAGAATATTCCAGAAACCTAAATTGAAGGCTGGATGCCGAAGCGGTGGGAATGTTCAGCTTCTTGCGTTTCGTGGTTCATAAACTATTGACGCGAAGTGTACAATGTTGCCGTTGCATGCTCCTTCTGATGTTCTGCCATAGTGAGTCTTTTTTTTTTTTTTACTCAAGCCATGAACCAATCAGTCTGGATTCGTGTACCCTTTACAATGTTGTCATTAAAGGTTTGAGTCCTACTTGAATAATAGCACGTATATCAGAATGACAATATATATTTTTTTCTCATCACAATGCAACCATGTCAATTTCAACCTAGATGCGAGAAGAGCGGACTAGTCCACCATTGTATAGTGTCAACACGCACGGTTATGGGCCAATTACCCTTCCTATTGGCTTAATTGCGTTGATATTGCACTCAATGAGCTGAGTGTTATCGACTCTTTAATGGTGCCTCCAATACTTTTCGTTTAGATCTCGCGGGCTGACTGGACTGTGCCAATATTATACAACGCCTCAATTGGTTCAATAAAGTAACACCACGTTGTTAGCGCTCGCAGCGCCTCTTTTGCTATTTCTCGGTTCGTCCGTGTCGTACGCACTACTTCATTCTCAAATATCCTTTCAGTTGACCAGAGATGCTCATTCAGCGCGACAGCCGCGTTCAGCGCCTACATTTCTTAACTACCCTCTTTTTCTTCCTTCTTGCACCCTGCGAATAAGCAGAAGATAACACTACTGGCACCGAGTGTTGTTAGGAATGTGGGTGCGTGGCCGGTGCGAACACGAGTGGGTGTCAAAGCAGTCATCAGAACGAGCTGATGAAGAGTACTTTGTCTATTTTTACGAAAGGGAACACGCGAGCGCGTAGTCCTGCGCGCTTCGGCGGCTGCTTGCAGAGGGTTGAAGCGTGAGCAAAATGCAACCGCAGCCTTTGTTCGCATCACCTATAGTGGCGAGCAAAACCACCAGTCATCGGTGATATGAAACCGGCAGCCAGATTGCAAACACCTCCCCATTCGAGGCGATTGCGCAAGAGGCCGGCCTCCCCTTGCGTATAACCGTCTAGCCCCTCGTCATCGAGCGGACAGTAATCTTGCCACCGGTTCCACATCGCCAATGACTGGCGATTTCGCTCGCCATTCCGTTGAATACTTTTGGCTTTTTCCCCACTTTCGAACCAGCTCAAGTTGCACGAATGAGCGCTATGACAGCGATGACCTAAGCGACATGGTGCGAATGTAACTATTGCAAAAATGCATTGGACGTGCGAGGGAAACACTCTGTAGTTTGCCTTGTTGCTTAACAACTACGTATAATTTTTTGTGGATTCGGTCTCATCAAGTGTGAGGCCGACGGGACGGCTTCCAACTGTCCCATAGTAGGGTACCAAGTACTCTAAATCGTTAACCACTTTATCTAAGCACAAATCATTCACCCTTATGGTACTACGTATGCCATTCTATCGGGACAGCTTAAAGCTCTCCCACAGTAGAGTACATCGTGCTCTAAATTGTTGAACATTTTTATAAACACAATACGCGCAAAAATGCACGCATCAGCAACGACACGCGCGACAACAATCGCAGTCGCGCGATCTGTCGCTTGAAAAGGCAAAACACTGTATGCAAACCCCGTTCACACGATGGGTCCGGTAGCTTTCGGCGAGCGATCCCTGGCATGAGGCCGTCTACTCGCATCAACAGTGGTGCGTTGTCAGCCGTATGTAATGTAAAACTGTAAACGAAAACATTTTATTTAGGGGCGAAGCTTCTTAGGGTCAAGCCATGTCCACCGTCGTCCCTCGATGACGATGAAAAACAAGCGCGTTCCAGACCACACATTATCTTTCTGCGGTAACAGAGCAGCACATGCATGCATGGTCTCCGAGATTGCAAGCGCGCGGCGTGGCCCGCCATCTCGGAGGCCATGGCGCATACAGGGTACATACCACATCCAATGTTTGGCGGCGCTGACGTCAGTCAAAGCGAGGTGAGGCCACACGTCGAGCCGTTCTTGTTAACCGTGCGTACGGCTGTACATCATTTTGTTAAGAGGACCACCACTCTGTGTCTTTAAGGATAGTTGGACGATTAGCCGATGCAGATAGGGTGCTGGTTTCACTGTGCTGGATGTACCTAAAATATGGCAGCTTTGATGACGTGAGCGCATACGGGCAATGGTGTAAGCATATAAAAAACCTTGGTATAAAGCCGAATGACTAGTAAGCTCTAGATGTTTAAGCATGTGGTGTACAAATAGTGCCTCGGCAGACGATACGAGAAGCCGCATGACAATGGTGTATGGCGTAATCACAAAGAACTGCGCATGCGCACTTGTGATTTCGGAGTCCGCAAGCATTCATGCCAGGGTCTTAGTCGGGTGACTTCTAGCTACGCGGTCAGAATGGTGGCTTGGCGTATGCGTGCTACAAATTTCGGTTGTTGGTGTTGTTGCTTTTGTTATTGTTTGCAGTTAGCCTTCACGTGAGACGATCGACGGCTCTTTTTTTTTTGTCTCTCTTTTTCTTCTCACTGATTCTGAAGCAGCAGGAGCCTGTATTTCCTCTGCAAGTCGGTGCAGATGGCGATGGAGTCACCTGTGGCACGGCACAAACAAAATATTGCTTCAATTAGCGATCAAAAGCACACAGAGGTTAATAAATCTCGAAGACATATAAATTACTTCATTTGACCGTAATTTCACGTGAACTGTGTCACATATGAAGAACTTTCTTTTTCTTTTTTTGCACAAAAGTAGCAACTGCATTTCTGGGAAGTAATGTTCAAGGTATTTGTTTCCTAAGGACGAAGTTGCCATTTCTTCAAAGACGAGTTCACTTGTCAAAGCGTTCACTCAAGTGACATTACCTCTTCACGAATATTTGAATACCATCAGGCCTCCAGGTTTTGTTCCAACAGCAAACTGCACCACGTGCGCATGGTAACAACAAACCATGGTACCAGCATATTATACTAACACGTGTGCACATAGTACCAACCGCGTTCACTATAAAAAGTTTTCCGTAGAATCTGCGCAGTTACCCCTTGCTTCTCCGAAAGACGAAATGTGTGCAAATGTTTGCACACGACACGGAAACGAGGATTCTTCTTTGTGGAGAAAAAGCGCTCCTTTTTTGGAGTAACTGCCGGAATGTTCGTGCCGTGTGCAAACGACCCATCGGTGCCTACACAAACCAGTTTCCTTCCAGGTGGTGTCGTAGCGTAGTATGGTGTAATGGTTAGCGTATGCGGATGCTGAATGAGCAGTTGTGAGTTTGAATCTCACGTGTTTGCTGTAAATAATCCGCAATTTATTTATGAATGTAACGCTTCCACATCAATCGTACATTTAATTACATGCCTGCATGCACACCGACATGCGGCTCAAATCAACCAATATGTGGTTCTTTTTTTGTGAAAAATAACTTTTGCTCCCTTGAGGAGCAACCGCCCCAAAAAGGAGGAACGGCTGTGGCGCGTTAGTTACTCCTCTAAAGGAGCAGCCTCGATACCCCTCTTGCTCCTTTACTTCTTAGAGTGCGGTACTAACACGTGTGCACATGGTACCAATAAAGAATATGCTATATCTAGAGGTTAACTGCAGGTCTGAGGCTTAGTTCAAATATCGTACCTTGCGGCGATGTGGGGTACGTGTTCCGTTGAAATGTGAAAGGCTCCTCGACCTGCTTAAATACTTCTTCGTCGAACAGCGTCTGGTTGAAAGGAACGTGCTGCTCAAGGCTACGCCACAGAGATTTCAGGAAGAGCTCCCAACGGGGCATGTAGTAACTGAAAGAACAAAATCGCGCTCACATGTGCAAAAAAAAAAGAGGAGCTATAAAATAAAGTGTTAACGGATAGACTCTGTGCTGTCACTAGGAGACAACTCCTGACTTTTACTGCATCCATTAGCAGAATAGTTCATTTGCACACAAACACACAAAGAAATTGTCTATTAAACTGTGCAAATATTTACTGTTATGTACTACTCATGCAATACTGAGAAGCTAAGCCTCTCTACTCAAATAGTATATGTATTGTGGACATCATTCACGAGCATCGCTCACCTTCGCACAAGCCCTGACCACTGCTTGGCTGCATAGTCCCGAATCTGGAACGTTGAGTGTGACGTCAAATGTGAAATCGTTCACAATTGATGAAAAAAAACCACAAATATGCAGATCGAATAAATAAGCCTTACCTCGCCTTTCGGGCCCCAAAGTGTGATTTGATTGCGTGCATTGTACTCGTATAAATCCGATTCCTGCAGTACAAGAAAGAAAAAAGTTGAAAGATTGTGAGCCTTTGGCATATCAGAAGAGAAATCAGAACCACCAGAGTGGACTGCTTACCTCAAATGTGTTATCGAACATTCATAAATAAAAACAGAAAAAAAAGCGTGCCACAAAATCAGCAAAACACAGAAACTTTCCAAGGTATTATAATGTGCAAATTTATGCCGCGAAAGCCAAAAGTTTCAAAGTCAGTGACACGCTTCGCAACAAAATACATACGAACCTTTACTCATTTGCCTAAGAAGACTCGAAGGCGGAAAACATCTTTTGTTTATTTCACTCCTTTTTTATCTGAGCCATTTGTATTAATCCTTCCCGCCTCACCACCCCACGAAAGCTTACCGCGCCTTTAGTGGTTGTGCATTGCCTAAGAAATCAGCCAACTAAGCGATAATGTTGATTGATAACATCATCATGATGTCACAAATTTTGATGGTCTGTGACGTCAGTGTTAAATCATTCATATCTTCATGTAATTTTGGGTATGTTGTTGGCACTTGAGCATTATGCGAATTTAGGCAGACTTTTATTACTCATTCGTCTTTTTTTTTCATCATTAATATTGGAGCCACTGCCTGCAAGGTCTCACAGTCTATTGTCAAGTCTTGCCAAATCTTGGAAATGTATGAACAATATAAGGCTTTCGCCTTACTAAGCATTTGCACAGGTTGCACCCAACGTGTGCAGGATCGTAACTCGTGGAAATTTTGGCAGAAGCCAACTGGAGCTAGAGCAAGCATTCATACACAACAGCGAGCATGCACTAATCCTGCAGGCTCATTGGCTAGGCGGCAAGAATGAGCCCGCAATATGCAACTGATCAGCCTGGTAAATGATAACTTCTTGATAACACATGCAACACAAACTAACAAATACCTCTTCTGTTGTCCCCCAGCTTCGCGCATCCCGTAGCCACGTTCCGAGAAGAAAATGTGGATCGGACGCCAACAAGGTATCGAGGTCATTAAACATGTCTGTCATGAGCACGGCAAGCCTCCTGAAAAAGTAAAGGGTTCCAGTTAATATTGCGAGAAGTTCTCAACAACTTCACAGCTTCATTAGTGATCTTTCGTATTTTTATGGCAGCTTCAGTGTGCCACAGCAAGTTTAAGGCACACGCGACTGCGTTTAGGCTGGATCTATCTCATCGACTTCGGGCTCCGTCCGGACTCTCTTGAGTCGAGACAACTGTGCTTCGCCGATTGCGGCTTGATGCCGCTTTCACCTTCCGAATAGGCATGGAAGGCAGTGGCACTTGCAATCATTGCAGCAGCGATGAAACAATCGAGCACATTCTCTTACACTGCCCTCAATGCAGTGCTGACAGATTGCTGCTAGCTACTGTGTTAGCCCACCTTGACGACAACCCTTGTCAGAGCTGTCAGTGCTAGAATGCCAACAAGAGTTAACAGTCTTCGCACAGAAAATCAGTCAAGGCCTTATTGAACATTTTACATGGTAATGAACCCCGCACTCATTATTTATTTTCTACTTTTCTCTCAGTCTTCATTTTTCTTCCCCCTCCCTCTTAGTGCAGGGTAGCGAACCCGATGCTAGAGTTATAGTTGACCTCCCTGCCTTTTTCTCTACTTATTTTCTCTCTCAAAAATTTAACAAAACAAATTCATAACGGGTACCAGGGCATGCTGTTGAGCTATTTGGCTTGTGGACAAAAGGTGTGACGCTAAAAACACAAGAACAACGTTAGAGCCCGTGCAAGTCGCTTCATGCACGTGCCGACTTTGTCCCGGTCTCTTTAGCGCCTTACCCTTTGTCCTCACACAGCATGCAGATGTTGCTCATATCACTTAATCGTCGGGAATGAAGAGGAATAGACAAATGGGAAGATGAAGATGTCGAACTCACAAGGCCCCGCTTTCTTTAGACTCTTGTGAGCCTGTCCTCACCAGCAGATTTGTCTTGATGCTTCAAGTCTTAAAGGGGTACTGACACAAAAATCTGGCCTCCCGTTTTATTTTATTTTTTTTACTGCAATATGTTGTTGGCTGTCAGTTAGTCATAACACATTGATTGATATGTGGGGTTTAACGTCCCAAAACCACCATATGATTATGAGAGACGCCGTAGTGGAGGACTCCAGAAATTTTGACCACCTGGGGTTCTTTAACGTGCACCCAAATCTGAGCACACGAGCCTCGACATTTCCGCCTCCATCGGAAATGCAGCCGCCGCAGCCGGGATATGAACCCGCGACCTGCGGGTCAGCAGCCGAGTACCTTAGCCACTAGACCACCGCGGCGGGGCTGTTAGTCATAACACAGCACATCGCTGGATGGGGTCTGTGATAAGTGAATAATTTTTTTTTTTTTTACACGCTCCTCATTACTGACCAGTCTCTGTTTCAGTTTGAGGGAGCTCCAAAAACGGCAAGCCACCTGGCGCAACTATCCCCACCTAGCATGTGTAATTTTAAACCACGTCAGCACACACAACTTTGATGGACTTTGGATCGGTGCACATTAAAAAATTATTTCGAACTGGAAACGGGTCAGCAGTGTCGTGAAGCACAAAATTTCCAAGAACGCATGTGCCATAGCCATGGACATGTGAGCAGCTGCCGAGTAATAATCTACTGGCGCAAACGCGGCAAACAAAAGATTCCACAGTCGTCGTCATGACTGCGAGCGGCATTGACCTAACCCTTCCAAGTTGGCATGCCCATAAAATGTCCGACAATGTGGACGAGGGGACGACCGATGCCGTGGCTAAGTTGGTAAGAGCATCGGGTGCGTAATCTGAAGGCTGCAAGTTCCGTCGATACCGGCAACACGCCTTTTCATTAACTTTATTTTTTTCACATCTGAAAAATCATTAACAATACTCTTAAATCAGTACGATTGATGTCTTTTACACATTTCTTCGCTTCATTATCTGCTGCTTTTCATTAACCTTGTGTCAAGCAAGGAAATTAGCCCGCGAAATTCCCTTCCTCCATTGATGCTGGGATTTGTTTCATTGGTTGCTATGAGATATACTTATGTACATACGTATGTGTACATTTTTTTTCTACATTGATGCTAGAATATGTTTCAGTGATTGTTATGAGATGTACGTATATCCGTATACTTAACAACTCCCTCAGGGCTCTGTATAGGTCGTCCTACGTGCTTCTTTCCAGCAGAAAATACATAACGCGATTCACTGCATAAACAGAACACAACACCAATGATTATGTGAATACTCGCGGTATCATATATACGTTACTTCAAAAACCTCACTTACTCACTCCAAAACTTAGTAGCAAGCATGCATATCTCACAAGTACACGGGCTAGGCATTTGCATCGAACAAGAAAAAAAAATAACACAGGATTTTTTATGCATTCACCTAAAGCCACTCGAGAGCAAACGCCATTTCGTTTCTTGTCTTCTTTTTTACTTCTTGTTCGATGTATTGAGTTTTAACTCTCCGCGTCACACCCTGAGAGCTTTTTCTGCCTCTAGCACAATTTCGCGCTGCCTCCTTGATCAGCCCACATTCGTCCACGTAACGGTGCCATGTGAGGACATCACAGTGATGTCGCGATCACATCACACATTTCAGCTATGTGACATCAGAATGACGTCGTCGCATCATTCCCCCTTTTTTTTGTCACTCGCACTGACGACACCGATGGTCAACTGTCGCGTTCGATATAAGTCACGCAAAGGTTTTCGACTTAAGCTATCGAGTCATCGCACTTACCCGAAGTCTTCCTTCATTTTTTTCCAAAAGCAGCGCCTAAGACGAACGTAGCCATCGTAAATGAGCAGCTGTAGAGACTGGCGGGTGACGTCGACGAGATCATACCTGCAACACATGCAGCAGGCACAAATGACTCTTATAAGACTTCCACATAAGACTCGCCATTACTGTTTAAAGTGCTGAAAATAAAGAAGTGGGGCAGGGGTTTGATGGAGGCGGAGCGAGCCCTGAAGGAATAAACATCGGCGTTCAGAGCCGCGACCACGGGTCCTTGTTCTTAAAACTTAGTGCCGAAACCCGTGAGTGGTCGTTCCAAGACTACAATGTCGTCAGCCGAGTGCCTTCGAAGGTTAATGGGACTGCCAGGGCCAGTATCTCATGAAATGTTACGTTACTGACAGGACTACTGCGAGACTCCAACACCGAGGCGTGCAAGGTAAAAAGGCAAGTCACCATTTTGATGACTAGAGAAGCTGAGCTCCGCCAGTTGGACAAGCAGATCCTCAACGTAACTGAAGATGAGGCAGTTGACAAGGAATTCGAGGATGCTGCACTCTACCGTGAGAAGATCATGCATGCAATCGCTGAGGGGCAGTATTTCCTGACTCAGCACGGACAGTCTCTTCACCTGCATGGTACATACTATCGACCTCTTCTTTACATCAGAGATACCAGGAGCAAGTACGAGCGACCTGGTGTCCGTCAAAACACTGTTGCCTGTGACAGCATTTTCAAAGGCAACGGAAAAGACACGAAATGTTCTGAAGGCTCAAATTTGGACCATGAAAGCAATCTATCTGTAGGTCAAGAAATATATGAAAACAGTTCGATTGAAGTTAAAAAAAATACACAGTATTGAACGTGATGGCGTGCGAGAGCGTAGAACCGCCACCGCAGAATTTTATGCTTCTAGCCACTTTTGGTAGCAATCAAGTGGCAGTGCCGTGCGTGCGAGATTCTCCAGAGCAGCGGCATTATGCTGGTAATTCTAACTGAAGAGGAACAGCCACTTGAGCATTGTGGAGACATTCCAAAGCAGGAGGAAAAACCGACGGAACAGCATCAAGCGATAGCCAATTCCGGAAGTCGAAATGATGGAAGCTGGGACATGAATGATAAGATTGAAGAAGATGAACGTGTTGCTGTTAGTGAACAACTGAGGAAGCGAGCGAATGAAGAACCCGGCTACAGTTTGCCCACCAGAAACGATGGCTTGTTCGATCTCCTCATTGATGAAGCCAGCAGTCCTGAGTTTCTGGTGGCGCCCCTGTCGTTGTTTGCCCAGGCTGGATGTCAGAGCTTGGTTCCGCTCAGCTTCGAAGAATTGGACGATACCGGAACAAAACAAGAGAATGGTCACCTAGAAACGCAAGTGAGAACTTTGCTTCTGCCTCTGAAAGTGAAGTGAAGGCTCCTGGAAATGGAGCCACAGCAGAACCACCACACGAACCACACACATAATCATATTCATAAAGAGCAGCGGGAGAGCAAAGCACAGGGTGTGGGCCACAGCAAGAAATGTCGCTGCAGTAACCCAGGCACCTCATGAAGAAGAATCCAAAACGAGGCAGTAAACAGTCTACACGAGAACCTGAGTGCGCAGTACACCTGCAACGCCGCACCAAGACGGAAACGACAAAGATGGAAGCGCTCGCATCGTTTTCGTGTCGCATAAGCAGGCTTCATTCCAGATTGTCGCAGACGTGGTGACTGTACAAGAGCATCTGTCCGAATGACGTAACTCCATTACAGATGAGACTTAGTGATCAGAGCCTGCACCATGCATTTGCCAACAGGTCATATGATGAACTGCCCGATACAGAAACTGTATTTGTTAGAAGTAGCGAAATGACTTTCTTGGAACTTTTGTTTCCTCCCCCTTAGAGAATGTTGAATATAGGAGAAGTTTTAAGAACAAGGCCCCGTGATTGCGACTCTGAACGAGGATGCTTATTTCCTCAGGGCTCGCTCCGCTTTTATCAAGCCCCTGCCCCACTTAATTATTTTCAACATCCTCTAAGGGGGAGGGAAGGAAAGCTATAAGAAAGTCATTTCACTGCTTCTAGCAGATACAGTTTTTGTATCGGGCGGTTCACCATGTGGCCAGTTGGCAAATGCATGAACCAAGCTTCTTCACCAATTTACGGGGGCAACGCTGTGATAGTACATGAAGAAAACACTTCGCCAACGTTCTGAAAACTTGGGGGATGTCGTCGCTTCATCTAGGACAAGACAGTGTAGCCAGAGCTTGCTCCGTGCATTTGCCAACTGGCCACATGGTGAGCAGCCTAATCTAAAGGTCCCTGGTTCGGTCCCGGGTTTCGGCACCAAATGTCAAAAAGAAGGACCCAAGATCACAGTACTGGACGACGATGTTTACTCAATCAGGACTAGCTCCGCCTTCCCTCTTCGTTCTTCATTTTGTCTGAGTCTCTCGCCTCCCCCAAGCCCCTGCCCTACTTCTTTATTTTCAACACTAAGTACAAGCCACAACGATTTCGGCCACATACATTGAAAAAAACTTGACAATGACCATCGTGAAGATAATCAAACTAGTCAGGCCAGTGGCATTGCTCAGGGCACAGTGTTTAACCTCAAGGCAATATTCTCAGTGCGATAAGATGCTAGCTTTTTTAGCAGCGCTAGCAGCGGGTGACAATCTTGACTCCCATCTAAGCACTTTATATTCAGTGCTAACTTCCAGTGTGCGGAATACTTATAAGTCTTGAAAAATAAAACTAGTGCAGAAACGATAGTTTTGGTTCTAGTTAAATGTTATATAGGATACATATGACATCGGAAGCATAAGTTAATCTAAAACACGGGCCAATTAACTGCCAGGATAATCAACAAAACAACTGAATGAGTTCACTGAAACAGCAGGCAGTTCCCATGTGTGCAGAAAGATTTTTAAAAATCCTCCTTTGTAAGCACCTGGTATTGTTGTGCCATCTTTCTTTTTTTCTTTATTAGTTTATTAAGATTAATTATTAAATTGTCCAAGGAGGCACGGCAAAAGGCAAACATTGCCTGACTAGGTCGTGCCGCCCATACAGCAGCAACAGCAGAAAGACATTCACAAATATAAAAGGGTACATAGAAATCAAATACTACACCTCTGATAAATATTTCACAGTCATATAGCAAAAAAAGAGAAGAAAACATAAGTAAAATTTTACCCAAAAAAAATGCACGCGCTACTCTCGAGCAGAAAAAGAAAATCGTATTAAACTCATCTACCACACACATACACACACACAAAAAAAAAAACTAGGAACAACTTGTAGGGCACGCAATCCACATGTGGGGAAAGAAAAGAAAAATCAACAAAATACATAACTTTCACACAGAACCATAGTATTCTTTTATTTGCATTAGTCCTCTGAAAATAATAATTCCTTTGTTTTTTGATACGCTTGCTTCATAATTCCGGATTTGAGGAGATCTATGGTGAAGGTATAGTCATTGAGGAGGTTAGGAATTCGAACAGCAAATTTTTGTTCTCCGTAATTTGTTGTGCAATGTGGTATAAATACAGAACTGTTTCTGAAGTTGTAGCCTGTCGTTTCATCTTGCGGTGCATATCTCAACCATGCGCTTCTTTCTGCGTGGCCTCTGAGATCCACTTCGGCAGCGCGTGAAACACAACCTTAAAGGGACCCTTTTGCGCGCCTTAAAAAAGTAGAATTTTACAATCCTGAAAACACCCCTGTTACCACGACACAATGCTTCATATGCGAGAAAACGCGCGGAAAGATCATGCAAGTGAAAATGCCGCCTTGAGATTCCCGCATCAAAAACTGTCACGTCATAGATTTTTGAAGGCATCTACTGAGTCCTACAGAGCTTCTAATCGGTACAATTGAAGTACAATGTAATCTGTGGGTGCAATATACCTAGCATACGTAGTTTCAGAAAATTTCATCAAGCCAATCTCACGAAAACACAAAAATTACATTGTGTGATTTCTTACGTCACGCACGGAGATTACAATACCAAATTTAAGAATGAAACTTCAACCTCGATTTTCTCCAATAACAATACAATTAAATAACAATAAACTTATGATAATAAAACTTATGACATTACAGTTCTCAAAAAGTGCCATTTGTCAATCTAAATCAACTCATTGTTTCTCTTTAGTGCCCTTTTAACCAACAGAATACACCAGGGTACAGGAACGGTGATGTACAAGTGCCACTACCTGATGCCTAAGTCAATGATTAAGGTCCCCTCCGAATCGCTCCCCCTCATTTCCTGGGTCCATTCCACTTGTTTCGTTGCTAGCTTGTATATGGATTAAGGAGGGCGCTACAGACATAAGGAAAGGAAAGGAAGGTGTTGAGAGTATTGATAATAATAAATACTAATTACGGGGTTTTATGTACCACAACAGTGTAAGTTATTTTTGTAACACTTTACACGTTAGTTTTTCTGTAACTTCTACAAGTGTGGTATCAATGAAAGTGCTGCAAGATACAAGGATCCAATCGACGGTGTCTATTTTTTTTTAGTTGTTAAGTCAAAAACGACTGCTCCCCGCAAGAAACTTCACCGCGTCATTGCCTAGCAACCACCGCCTAGCCTCACCACCGTGACTGCTGGTGTAACTTCGTGCCAAACCATGCATGCACTGAAGCAACAAAGAAGCCAATGTTTAGCCACACACTGCAACGGGATCTCCCATCACCTAGCTACCGCGACCGCTAACGTGACGTCTTGCAACAGGAATGCAACAGGCATACCCCATTTCAACAGGTATGAAGGCGCTGGGTCGAAGCTACCAAAATGACCAAGTATGATCTCGCCAAGAGTAAATAAAAAAAAACTTGCCTAGAAACCATTTACATCATTAAGTAAGTCGAAAATAGACCTACTGCACATATGCATATTCTCGGAATGGTTACAGAAAAGTGAAGCTTGGTCGTGCAGAGGCAGTTTGTAACCGTGGTTCATCCGAGGAAGAACCATACGCTTGAAGATGATGGTGCCTATTGCGAGGCTCGACGTGTTGCCGAGCGAGAAGGAGATCAGCGGCGGTGATCCCACTTAGCTTACTAGAACAAAAAAGCGGCTGATACAAAGAGAAGAAGCCGGTCAATTCGAGAGGAATAAAAGCTGCAAAATAGCCTTGCTTAAAGCAAGTTTGAAACCTAGCCTTAGCCAGGTGACCTAGCATGAGCCGATAAAGACTGCCGCTTCGATGAGACAGCTAGCTGGGCGTGGGCAAATGCAAGTTTATTATTATTATTATTATTATTATTATTATTATTATTATTATTATTATTATTATTATTATTATTATTATTATTATTATTATTATTATTATAGTTATTTTGCAGGCAAGCATTGCTCTCACCTAAAGGTTCCTTGTTCAGCAAGTTCGGGATCTTTGGCCGCATTCACGAGATCCCACCAGGCCGTGTACACGTGGTCAGGGTCATACCATGTCTGCGATATATGATGAAATGTGTAACTGAGTACAGACAGTGCTCTCTCAGGAAAGAACAGCAGCGCTATAACGTAATGCAAATCCAAGTGTGTGTTACCTTCCTTTCCAAAATCTAAAGTCAAGTGTAACGGCAATCTCACCTTATTCTTGAGGTGGAGCGAAGGTCGCACCACAAGCGCGTACTGTCCGTGGTCTTTTACAAGAGTAGAAGGATCCAAGTCGTAGACGCTCTCCTGAAATTAGACCACACGGCAGTTGTACAGATATAATGACTGATTAACTACCTCGGGTAAGTTTACTTATCCTACGTCTACAGTGCACTATAGAACTACGATTTAACCTATCATCCACCCAGATTACTGGATACCATACGGCTACCCAACCCACCTATGGCTTTGTAGTTAACATCTTCACCTATTGCAATATCTTATAAAATTATATCCTCAGTGAGCGTGCTACGTGCTTCTCGAGCAATTTATTGTGCATACATACATACATACATACATACATACATACATACATACATACATACATACATACATACATACATACATACATACATACATACATACATACATACATACATACATACATACATACATACATACATACATACATACATACATACATACATACATACATACATACATACATACATACATACATACATACATACATACATACATACATACATACATACATACATACATACATACATACATACATACATACATACATACATACATACATACATACATACATACATACATACATACATACATACATACATGCATGCATGCATGCATGCATATTTTGCACATAATACAAAATATTCACTTGTACATAAATGACCGACAAACGCACAAGAAAACAATATACTATGCCTAGCCATAGCCACAGTGTCTCACTGCAAGATGCCTCCATGCAGAAGTAGCGTTGACATTCTCCTTGCCGTATCTTCTCAATGCATAGTTATCTATCCTGTGAAAAACGAAGAAAGTGACGCTGTTTTGTCAAACCTTGCATTCACACCTGAATTGATAGTGTACTTCTCAACACAGCAAAACTTTTTTCTTACATGAAGTGCCCTAAAAGCCACCAAAACATTTCCGAAACGGCATAGGTCTGGTGAAAGATAAAAGCATGCGACATGACCTTGATGCTCAGACAAATATTCCTAAACATAATTTTAGTACTAAAATGGCTTACAGAGGTTTCTTAATACCAAAAGCAAGAAATTTCATGTCCACATTGCACCTTGAATTCATTTTATGTTCCTAAGTAAGAAATTCGTTGAAGCATGTTGACGAACTGGCTGGTTGGAATTTTCAACAACAGCATGACTAGACAAAAGACGACACACACATGTACACGTCGCTAAATTTAAAACTAGAAGCATGCTTCTTGGCATAATACTAGAGAATACACAGATCTCACCATTCGCTAATGTTGACTGGCGACGATCTCCAGGCGTTTTCGCTCATGAACTCGAACATCACATCGTTCTGATTTATGCCTTCAGGCGTCAAGCCAGTCCCGACCATAGTGGAGTCATTTGCTTTGCTGGCATTAAACGGTCCCTGAAACGAACATTAGCTTTGTAAACATCATACAGCGCAAGTTCAGTACAACTTTATGCAGGGTGCACTTTAACGACAGTCTCGTCACATATTTCAGAAACCATAGCCTGCTAATGTATACATGACAATATGAAGACAGGACGGCCGTCCGTTTGTCACGATGGTCTTTCTTGGGATACTTTAACGCATAAATTTTGGTCTGTCTGTCACTCACAGGATTCAGCCACTAGGCCAAAGTTTAAGCACTTGCTGAATGCCCAGCCATCTTGAACTGGTGGCAGCCTTCATACTTGTGAACACTGTCGATCAAAAAGCAAATATTACGCACATCTGAGGCAAAACATAAATACCTAAGTATTAGGTGGCGTGTTCCTTTAGTAGAAAATAATACATAGATACATAATTCTAAAGACCCTAGTGTTTTTTAGGCTGCACGAACGAAGGCCAGGTGAAAACTATCGTCTTTCAACATTTGCAGCAAAGCACGCAGATGCACAGCCAATTTTTTTTCTTTCATATTCTCGAGATAATGATTAAGTAAGGTAGAAGTTCAGGGGAAGATGCATTTTTGAAGAGATTAAAAAAACCTTGAGAAATGGGGTATTTCGCCAACATTTTGACAAACGGACTCTTATTCTTCAAGGCTGCAAGCTTGATAAAGACAAGTCTACTTGCCGAAACGTCAGCTCTGACGATGCCCCATGTTCTAAGGCTTCGTTCGGCTCATCATGAGTAGTAAGTGTTTTCATTGCAACATTGCAGATTCCAAAGTCAAAGAATCGTTGGGACGACCTTTTAACACAATTTAAGTGGTGAGGCATTGTGTACAGTACAGAACGAGAAATGGGATGGAGACGGGTGACAAAGCATAAATGAAACACCAAGACCGAGCCTGGCTGGCTTCCTTCCACCTGAGAGGAAAGAGTGCAAAAGAATCGGGAAGAAGAAAAAAAGAAAACCTGCGTTTAGTGTGTTAGCATGTGTCAATTATGAAATAACCATACGATGTGTTTTTGCTGTTTTTTAATGAAATATTCTGATGTTGTGTTGCACCGTCTTTTCTACGAAGGCATAATGTAAAACTTACCTCGTTCACGGAATTCAGCGACCCATACATTCCCAGAACGCCTCCGTAGTTGAGTAGCATGTTCCAGATGAAAGGCTGGCCGTAGAACATGGACAACTTTTCGTACACGGGTTGTCGCTCAGAACTCAGGTCGAGTATTAACAGCCTTCCCTGCGAACGTGCATGGACTCTGTCAAGCTGTCTTTGCCTATTCCCTGTCTTACCTTCATGCCTTTTCTGTAGCACCGATAACAATGATCAGTATTGGGAACAAAATAAAAAAAGGAATACTTGCAATGCAGTACCCCAAAAGTTGAATCGTTAAGATTTGCTGTCAATCTGAGTATTCTCTGACATGTAACAGTTTTCATTATTAGGAATTTTTCACTCAAAGACAATGCCGCCAACGCTGACGACACTCAATTCTCTGTGACACGGGTTCCTTAATGCTATCACCGGATGACTAACTAGGTGGTGTTATCATATTAGAAAGCTTGCAGGCATGCAGTATTATCAAGTTGCCATGTAAATATGGAAGTAATCATATCGAAGAAGTTGACAAAACAAGTATCGTGACGTGATTTAGTGCTTGAGTAAAAAAGAGATGGTCAGAAATATTTATAGGGAACAAACACGAGCGGATAAGCTTCATCAAGTATAAGCAATCAAACAATAAAACATGCTCAATGTCGCCACCGGATGCACTGTGGATTAGAAAACACATATATTACCAATAATTTTCGTGTCACGATACTATAAATACTTCTTTTCTACTATCCAGCCCGGGTCACGATCATTTCATGAGGCGATCGATACGCAGTCGATCCAAGCAATACACAGTATTCTTGCTCAAATCTATGCATGACATTCAAATAAGTAAACGTTTATAAACCAAGCACCACAATATAGGTGGAGGTTTTTGCCTCTCAGAAGTGACCTTATGATGAGCAGCATGTACTCGGACTGAATTTATTCATCAGCAAGTAATTTCTGCTCATAAGGCTGAGAAGCAAACATTGCCGAATAGTAAGATAACCAGTGAATTACCTGAGGAACACTCCTCAGCAGAGCCTTCGCCCGCTGTGGCGTCCAATAGAATGGGTCGTTGATGAACAACCATCCTTGCATGACCCTATGGAAGCCAGAGGGAGAAAAGTTTAACTGCAGCAGTAAGGAAAGCCGAGCTAAAATAGCGCAAAGACACTGGGACACAGGCGAGTGAGAATATATACAAACGTTAACTTTCAATTGACCTTTTTTTTTTCAGTTGTAAGTTAGCGCATGTGTCGTCTCACTCACCTGGGTTCCTGTGTCTTATTTGTGCCATTTCACAATGAAAGTGAAACGTTGAGTGAAGCCTATATTTTTTTCAATATTATGAAATTTTCAGCAGTAGGTGATTAAAACTGCTGCCCAAATAAAACAAGTGCAATGAAAGGTGCGAGCGTACACAGCATTTAATTCCAAATGAAATTTTGTTACAATGCATTAAATCCTCCATACTCGTTTTTGTGCTTGCAGTACTTGTACTGTAGCCTTAATCATGGTAAACTAACTAGCCCAATCTTGAACGCTACTAAGTTTCGGAGTTGTAGGCTCCTACGATTGACACCAGCTGCTCATTGCACAAAATATTTCAGAGTAATAAATGCATACAACAAAACATGAGATAAAAATGCAATGCAACATAATTGCTGAAGTTTTACGTGCCAAAACCACGATGCGATTGCGAAGTATGCCACAGTGGAAGACTCCAAAAGCCCTAGACCACCTTGAATTTTTTAAAGTGCACATAAATCTGGAGATAAGTACATGAGGCTCCAGCCAGGTGAAAGTCACCACGCGAAATCCTACGCTCATTTTTCAAAGTGAAGCATTCTGATCAGTTGACACTCTTTAGCTAGAACCAGCCTTTGTGCTGTGAAAATGTATCCACCTCCCCCTCCTCATCATCATCATTCATAAGCAAAGTAGCCAATGGCAGCTAGCCCAACAATAGAATGAGTCAGGAGTTCAATCGATAGTGAATTTTGCTCACCCAGTAAAGAGCAACAGGTTATCGTTGTACTGCTAGGGCCTATTACGTGCGGGCAAGCCGCACAATGCTTGCACCCGTCGCATGTTTGCTGCCACATCCATCAATGCTGTGCGTGATGACATTGATGGCAGCCTTATATTCACAGTGCGAAAAAACTCACCAAACAGCTTCAGGGTCCACCTCCGTGAGTGCTGTGAAGACAGCCTTGCCAGAGTCTTGAACGAAGGATATGTTCCTGGAGGTAAAAGAAAATAATTATTGCTGGCAATAAACTGACTTTGTTATAGAAAACAAGCTTACGATGTGAGCTGCATGTATGCCAGCCCATTGTATAAACAGAGGGCAAACAACAGCAGAAGCAATTAGACATTAAAAAATAGAAATTAATCATCTATCTTTGAGATCACATGTTCCCAAGAAACCTTCCGATTAGATTTTACGCGAGTTCTAACGAAACATGTGAAGTAATAACGCAATCTAAGCTAAAGTTATCATGGGGGTACCTAAATTCTCAACCATATGAGCAACGCATCACTTGTGTTATCATGTTACAGTTCGATATTCTTTTTCTTGACATTTTCTTGTTGACTCATGTTGGACATTTTCTTGTCCTGGTATTACCATGAGAACGTCATTTGACAGCTCTTTCTTTATCATTGTTTTACCCCTTGTGTTTCTGTGCAGAAGTTGTAAACGGTATGTCTGGTAACTTCAAGAGTCGGGAAGGAGATAGCAAATGCCTTATATCTGTGTCAGATCCCAATAACATATCAATATAAAAAAACTAATACACACAGGATTGGATTGTCACATTCCTCTCTGTCCCGCCGCGGTGGTCTAGTGGCTAAGGTACTCGGCTGCTGACCCGCAGGTCGCGGGTTCGAATCCCGGCTGCGGCGGCTGCATTTCCGATGGAGGCGGAAATGTTGTAGGCCCGTGTGCTAAGATTTGGGTGCACGTTAAAGAACCCCAGGTGGTCGAAATTTCCGGAGCCCTCCACTACGGCGTCTCTCATAATCATATGGTGGTTTTGGGACGTTAAACCCCACAAATCAAATCATCAATCAAATCAAATCAATCACATTCCTCTCTGTTTACCGGCCCTGGTGCATGCATTACGTGTCCACAAAATGTTTAAAGCGCTGCTACCAAAAAACGTATTCTTCTATCAGGCTATTAAGCCATTTTCGAGCAGCAAGTGATAAGGTCCGTCCGCTGAACCGTGAACCTATCACTATAATATTGTTCACTTCAAATAGCTACACCATCTCTGTAGTCACTGAGTGGCTTGACTGCAACTGATATGCTGAATCATAGGAACCCTAGAAGACAACATTCGTTAATCGTGATGCCAGCAGAAAGGATGACTCAATTCTCACCCAGAAGGAGGGTTTATCTCATTGAAGAGGTCAGTGTTGTAGTAGTGGTCTGTGCCAAACTCTGCTATGTACTGGAAGAAAAAAAAAATTGCCAGATTATGAAGACGTTCATGAGACCACACTGAAGCACTAACGTCTGATGCTTCTGTATTAACTAATGAGCCGTCCGGTATGATCACCTTAAACCAGCGCTTGTGCACTAGCTTCAGCGCTGAAGATATTGACTGTACGGTCCTTCCTTTTTGACTGGGAAAGAGCTTACAAATAAAACTTTATTGCACTCTTTCATGCTCTGTGCATTATGTCAAAACGATTGCCAGGAAAGCATCCCCTGAGAAATGCAGAATCGTGTAGGTTTGAAAGTTAGATGGCACATAGTAAACCAAATCGCTTACTTCAAAAGAGAACATAAAGCTGCCATGCACAAATAGCTTACACAATGAAAATTACATTGCGGGTCATGAGCTGCAACGTTATCGATGCCTTTTTCTACCAAGTCATGAACAAATTCACTCTACTGATAGCCAATGAATACATAAATTTACATGCATTAAGTGCAATGCATAGAGTTTCCTATAAATACACTAGAGGGAACTCGGGCACTGGTGTCTCTGAGAGCTGCAACACACGGCGCTTCAGCCAGCATGGGAATTATGGGCAGTTTACAAATTTGCCTAGTCTTGGTTTTTTCGGCTCCATTTTCCTTCGCGTGGCTCAGAGCCAATTTGTCACGAGATGACAATTGGCAAATGTTCAGCAGTTGCATTTCAACACGAAGTTCACAATGGTCATTTCTTTTATTCGAAACGAAACCTAAACACACGAAAATGCAAAGCCACAAGTGCATTGAAAGCCCGCAAGCACTAAGACTAGGCAAATGTGTGCGCTGCCCGACATTCCCATGGTGGCTGTATGATCGCAGTGCCAGAGTTCCCTCTAGCTTAATCTAAAAAAACTCTTTGGTGCAAAGAAACATTACTGCCACTAAAGTGACTGATTCGAGAAAAGCACTAGACAGAATAAAAGTTAATACGCAAAGTTCTCTGCCTTGGTAAATGAACATTACAAACATGCATTTTCTGTGCAAAATGCTACAAAGCTGAACATTCTCAGCTATTCAAATACCAAGAAACTCAACTATTCTAGGAAACCAGATGGCTTATAAAGATAAGCATCAGTCTTTACCTTAACTCTAGGTGTTGTATAATGTATAGTATAGATAGCTTATAAAGATAAGCATCGTATTTGCCTAAACGCTAGGTACTGTATAAGGTATAGTACAGATAGCTTATAAAGATAGGTATTGTATTTGCCTTAATGCTAGGTATAGTATAATGTATAGTATAAATAGCTTATAAAGATAAGCATCGTATCTGCCTTAATGCTAGGTACAATATAAGGTCGTTGCTCAGCTCACCTGTTGCAGGAACAGCTTTCCAATGGTGACAAAGAGGGTCTCGTTCGGAAAAACGAACGTCGGGCTGAGAATTAAAGGAAGAGAAGCACGTTGGCAGTAAAGACCACCTAAGCTAAAAACAGGTTGCGTATCATGAGAATTGATTCAGAGCTATTAGTTTACGTCCAAGTTTGTGCACAGATTGTCATTACCCTGGCAAAAAAAAAAAAGAGATGGCATTACAAAGCACGAGCAAAGCATTATTTGGACTAAAGAGTCATTGTGTGAAGTGGAACCTAATTTACTTAATTTAAATCATTTGAGATCAACCTTGCAAAACGGGGATATCGGAACACCTTAACATAAACCAATCTTCTGGGAAATGTGCATGTGTAGTTATTTAACTGATGATTTCTAATAATTAAAAACAACATCAACACTGAATTCATTTGTTTAACACAATTGCATACTGTATTTTCAATTTCCAATAACTTTATGGCAAAAAAGTCAGCACGTGGATGAACAGATAATGATCGAGAATCTTAAACAAGCTTGGATGAAGCAGAATAGCGTGTTGCGCTAGATAGTGAATGCTCATCGTGAAATAAGGAAAATCACAACAAGGTTAAAATACACGCAATGAGTAGGAAAAGGACATAGTGGTAAAATGGTTGAAGCGGATGAAATGAATGAATAAAAATGAATGATTGAAGCTTGAACCAACTTCAGAAAAAAAACTGGCCTTCCTTGCTAAATAACTGCTTTGTTAAAAAAGGCTGGCTTTTGTTACAAGTGCATGCACTCAAGCTTGGCAGAACTTGTGCAACAAAAAAAAAACATGCAGCAAAATAAAACCTAACTTACCAAGCATATCGCTCCTCAAAGGCCTGCCAACATGTTCTTGACATAGATGTGTTCGGAAACAACCTGCGAAAATACTTTAGTGAGCTGTCTTAGCTTTTGCTGGTTGCTTGTGCAAACCTTGCCGACATCGTGATGTGAGCTAGATTGCAGTCAGCGGTACTATATGAACACTTCGTGCAAAATTTAAACTAATGAAGGTTGAGTTGTACTATTTTGTCGAATCATCTGATGTACCATCAGTAGTGCCATCAGTGAAATCATTTCGTTAACTTACCCTTGGTTATGTCGAGCGTTGTATTTGAAATAGCAGCCACATGTCATGAGTGTTGACGACCCCATATGAAGAATAAAAAGCAGCTGCCATTGAGCAAAGGCTTCAAAAAACATTATTCAAACGAGTATGAAAGTAACCAAGTCACAGCAGCATTTTTTTGTTTTGTTTGCGAAGGAAGATGAGCACATAATGTTTTATTAAATTTAGAAGTTCTCAAAAGAGAGGGTGTATGAGTGCCTGACTATTCAAGAAATAATTTTAAAACCCACAGGAAATTCGAGCCTCTTATTCAGACATACACATTCGTTTGATGTGGTGTATTCATAGAAGCACTTAGGAGCAAGAAAATTGCTCTTTCTTTCTGCTTCTGGTCCACACAAAAAGAACAAAGAAATGATACTTTGCTGATATTCACAGTCAGTAAAAAAAGTTTAGCATACAATCATCATTCATCATTCTCAGCCTATGCTTATGTACACAACAGCACGTATGCCTCTCCCATTGATCTTATTTATTATGCGAGCTAATTTGATTTCCTCCTTGAAGACGCTACCATCCCATAGCTCCGCCTAACTTGCTGCCGTCATCGGCTTCTTTTTCTTTCCCTTGATACTCAGTTGTACACTGGTACCCTCTGTTTCATGGTTTGATCTGACCAGGTGGTCAACCCGACGTCTTAAGTGGCCGGCTCAAGTCCACTTAGTAGAACTGAAAACTGGGCAAGTTGTAACAATTCATAGCTGGTAGCGGCAAAACAGCGCAAAAGAACAGGGACTCTTGTTTATTCTACTTTGTCTTAGTCTTGTTCTTTTGTGCTGTTCTGCCTCTACCAGCTATGCCACATCAACTTCTTTCGACTGGGTATCAATTAGAAAATCCGCTACACCTGCTCGCTGTCTGACCCATTCTATCGCCTCCGGTGTGTATCTTACGACTAGCATTTTCTGTAAAGAAATTATTTATAAACAAAGGTAAAGAAACTTAACATTACAAATAGCATGTAGTATGCGTAAAAAACACACTAACATACATGTATAAACACACTCAACTAACTTTCATCTTGCATAATTATTAAGCGTATGCAAATACATTAACAGTCAAGCTTTAATTGCCGAAACATGACATGTTTATGAAATTATGCCGTAGCGGGGTCTCGAGATTAACATAAAGCGCATGAGTGCATTCAATCACTCCGCTTCCGTATACAAATGTGACCGCTGCCAGAAATGAACCTGCGAAACGTCAATTCACCGAATGCTAATCGTGGAACTAGTGTTGAACTCTACGATTCCAATTACAACTACGTGTATCGACCTACCGGCACAAATGCAACTATACACAATTCCTTTCCAAATTGCGTGCTCTATAGTGCGTACTTTTCTACGGCTCGTGGAACATGTCCGGCGAATGCTGGCAACACGGGCATCATGCCGAACTCCCGCATTCGCTTCAGTATTCGGTGCTGCAGCTGCACCTGCTGAACGTGCCACGATTCAGGAAGTGGACCACCGAAGCCCCGGAAGTTTCCCATCCTTTGCCTGAAAAGAAAACAAGCAAGTTGGAGGAGGAGCGCATACTCAGCATATCATCTACAATGTCCCTCCACTTCTTTACCTTAAAGGTACACAAAAGTGAATCGATGACCTGGCTCAGATTGATAAATTGTACTTTGAGAATGTTAATGCTGTATGTTTCGCTATTATGAGTTTATTATTAAAGGAAAAAAATCAAGGTCGAAGCTGCTTTTCTAAATCTCGTGCCGAAGTCTCCGCACGTGAAATCACTGATCTCAAGATGTACTTTTCATATTTCTGTGACCACGTAGGACCTAGTAGACGCCGTCAAAATCCAAGACTTCACGTTCTTCGGTGTGGGAATCTCACGATGGCATCTCTATCTGCATTTATTTTCGCGCGTTTGCTCGTCTCATGAAGCATCGTCTCATGAAGCACAGTGGCGCTTTCGGTATTGTGGAATTGTGCTTTAGTGATAAGCAGAAAAAATTTTTTTTTCCTTTAGTGTCCTTTTAGAGGGCCCCTCAACAGCCTATGGAGATACAAAAAAAAAACGAGCGCATTATTTTCTCCTGGTGTTTCTCGCCTTTCTGGTGCACTTCGTGACACAAGACAAGCGATTTCTGTGACGCCTATATAGTGCGTATTTTCAATTGGTCCACATACAAAGAATATCGCTTGTGAATTGTCTACTGAACTTCTCTGCCATGCAGCCGCCCATCCATTTTTCTTGTCTCGCATGACTGTGTATACCACGCAATCAACTGATAATTTGGCTTCATTTTGTGTGCTTCCGACTGCGCAAGAGGAGATAACAGCATATAGCCGACAAGCGCGCAGTGTTGATAGGCTCAGTGCTTATAGCTGACATTTCACACGTGCTTTTAAAAAATAAATTTCGAGGAGGTCAGTTGACCTATAGAAAGGATAAAGAAAGAGAAGTGTAAACCACTCCCTCGTCTTTGAACGCCTTGTGGTGGGAGGCCTTTCAACCTAACGAGCGCGTAACAGTAAAGTTTTTTCCAAGTAAAAATGTTCAAAGTAAAATAAATCAATAGCAAAACTTATGTCTGCGACAACTTCAACAAAAACCTAAATACCACAGACATTAAACCTGTGTCTAGTGTTAAATATAAGGCTTACAAGTTGCCCGCGTGACTTACCATGCCAAAATGTAGGTCCAGAGAAAAATTCATCGATCTCTGCCTGCTTCACACCAAGTTTCAGGAATGTCTGCAAGGATAGATGTTTAGAACGCTCGACCACAGCAGTTGGGTGAATAAAATGGTGGCTAACTTCACTGCGGTGAAGTGTAGACCGCTGCGACTTTGTTGTAGTAAGATGTTGTTCACGTAATTGCAACTGAAAACGTAAATAGAGTTTTATGTGTGCTTTGAGTTAAGTTATACTAAGCTAATTCCTGCGAATACTGTGTGGCCACTTTGCTTCTGAGTTGCGAATCGCACTTTATTGCTTATCTTTATGTCTGTCTCTTTTTTTTAAAAAAAAACACACATAAAACAGAAAAAAAAGCTCCTCAAGCAACCTCCACAATATACACAAAAAAAAGAAATCTTCAACCATCCAATCAGTGTGTAAATTGTACGGCTTGAGCAAGCAAAAAAAGATGTAGAGCTATTACTGGGCGTCTATACGTGCAAAACAAGACGGTGATGGCAATTGCAACCGCATCAACTTGACTACACTGTGACCCAATCACCTCAATTTGACCACATCTACAACCGCAACAGCAAAGTTTTACTGCAGGTATAAACCAACCAACACAAGAATACATCTTGATGCAATATGTTTATGCAAGTTGAACTAGTTATAAAACCTAATATTGCCGCGCGCTTGATCTGCCAGCGCAAAAGAGGCAGACGAAGTGGCAGTTCCCCTCGTGCCATTGTTCTGTTTTTGGCTGCGCTGAGCCGACCGCTCTTCGGACTTTTGTGAGGACGCCTTAAAAACGTCTCCTGTCTCTTTAACGTGACATTTTAATGGTGGAGGTGCGGGGTAACCTCACCTATGCAACAGACTCCTTCTAGCAGCCGGAACGTGACCCAAAACCCAGAGCTTACGCCGGTACACCGTTTCAGTCGGAGGATTCGAGGACTGTCCCCCGAGTTTGTGCCTCACAGTACAAGTACGTCGACTGGTATGGAGAATACTGTTGCTGTCACCGCTTCCCCTACCGCTGGAGCCGCCGCTGCTCCAACCGCTGCACCCGCAGCTGCACCCACTCATTACACGCTACAAAAACCACGTGTTCCGAGTCCCTTTCGTGGTGGCCTCTATGAAGATGTGGAAGATTGGCTGGCTGAGTACGAGTACGTAGCGGATTTCAACGGGTGGGACGAAGTAGCGAAGCTCAAGAATGTGTACTTTAGTCTTCTGGATGGTGCTCGCACATGGTTCCAGAACCGCAAGGGCCTCCTAACGTCGTGGCATGAGTTCTGTCACAGGCTCCGCGAAACGTACTCGAGTCTCGATCGTCGAGAGCGCGCTGAAAGGGCCCTCCAGTCCCGCATGCAGATGCCTAATGAAGGTGTGGCTACATACGTGGAGGATATGGTTCATCTGTTCACTCGCGCCGATCCAACCATGCCGGAAGACAAGAAGCTGCGACATTTGATGCGAGGTGTGAAAGAGCAGCTCTTCGCTGGACTCATTCGTAGTCCGCCTAGAACGGTCGCGGAGTTCCTCACTGAAGCCGTCGCCATGGAAAAGGCGCTGCAGCAGCGGAACCAGTACGATCGGCAAGTGAATGCTACCTATACCACCGGGCTAGGCTCGTTCCCGACCGACGTGGGAGCGCTTCGCGAGCTGATACGTTCGGTTGTTCGCGACGAGCTACAACAGCTGCAACAGCTGAACCAGGCGCAGCAGCAGCCTTCCACGAATTGCATCGCCACCATCATACGTGACGAAGTTCAGCATGCGCTCGGCACACCTCACCGCGAGACACCAACGCAGGTTGCTGCACCACTTCAGGCGTTCGCAACTTCAAGTGAACCTCTAGGGGTGACCTACGCAGACGTATTGAGACGCACCGTTCCGTCGTCCACGACACCATCCCCAGTGAGTGGTTTCCAGCGCACCACTTATACCGACACGTTCGAACACAACGCACCTGCACCAGTCCCACTACCAGCCGCAACCCCGTACGCCACACTGCAGTCCGCACAGGTGGTCCCTTATTTTGCAGACACTCGACCCGTCATGCGTAAATCCGACATATGGCGCATGCCCGACCGACGACCGCTTTGCTACCACTGCGGTGAAGCGGGTCACCTCTACCGAGACTGCCAGTACCGCCGACTTGGGCTGCAGGGTTTTCCTGCCAATTCACCCCGCCCCCGGTTTGGACAGAGACCACCAGAAATTGAAGATTTTATCGCTCGGCAGAACGTCCCACTCAGGCGTCAGTCGCGCTCACCGTCACCGCGGTCGTCATCTTATTCAGGCAACGGAAATCGAAGGCCGCAAGGACGGTCTCCGAGCCCTCGCCTGGAAAACTAACGCCAGCGACCTTTCGAGGCGAGGCCGCTGATTCTCGACGTGATGAAGACCTCGCCCTCCAATCGACGCGACATCGGACCAACGGAAATTCGACTACGCCGGCGCCTGTATCCCAGCTGAGCGACTTTTCAATGGACATACCTGTGCTGCTCGACGGTCGCAATTTAACTGCCTTAATAGACACTGGTGCTGACTACTCGATTATTAGCGGACAATTGGCACGTACCTTGAAGAAAGTGATAATGCCTTGGACAGGATCGCATGTACGTACAGCTGGCGGACATGTTGTAACGCCGGTTGGTTTGTGCACGTCCAGGCTACAAATACGAGGCTGCACGTTTTTGGTCAGCTCCATCGTGCTACGTGACTGCTCCCGCGAATTAATTCTCGGCCTCGATTTTCTTCGGGAATATGGCGCCGTAATCGACCTACGGCGACGCTGCATTTCCTTTTCGACAGTCAACGCTACGTCAAGGGACTCCAACCGCCGTACAACCGCCCTCCGTGTTTCCGACGACAGTGTCACAATACCACCTCGTGCAAGTATCCTAATTCAGGTGACTTCCGAAGGAACCAGTGACGGTGAAACAGTGGCAGAGTGCAACGTCTCCCTGATGCTGGCGCTTGGAATTTCTGTGGCACGAGGCATCATTGACATTCGGAACGGTACAGCCGAGGTCATGATTACAAATTTCACCAATGAGCATCGTCACCTTTTCCGGGGCACTGCGGTCGCCTACGCTGAAGCCTTGGAGGACGTCATTGAGTGTTTTGCCTGTGAAGACAGTAGCCGCAATGGACAAACCGTAATAGATGTTGACATGAACAGTGCACTGCCAGAAGAGAACCAGAGGGCCTTGCGAGAGCTATTGTTTGAATTCAGGGCGTGCTTTGCTCAGTCGTCTAAAGTGAGTCAGACGCCAATTACACAGCACAGGATAATCACTTACGACGACGCAAGACCTATTCACCAACAGCCATACCGCGTCTCGCCGACAGAACGCGCAGCTATCAAGCAGCAAGTGAAAGAAATGATCGACGACGGCGTTATCCAGCCTTCGAACAGTCCCTGGTCCTCACCGGTCGTTCTGGTTAAGAAGAAGGACGGTACGCTTCGCTTCTGTGTAGATTACAGAAAGCTCAACAACGTCACAAAAAAGATGTTTATCCGCTGCCGCGTATTGATGACTCGCTTGACCGACTACGACGAGCGAAGTATTTTTTCTTCCCTGGATTTAAAGAGTGGCTACTGGCAAATTGAGGTTGATGAGCGCGACCGCGAAAAAACCGCCTTTGTCACGCCGGATGGCCTCTACGAATTTCGGGTGCTACCGTTCGGACTCTGCTCTGCGCCAGCTACCTTCCAACGCATGATGGACACTGTGTTGACTGACTTAAAATGGCAAAGCTGCCTTGTGTACTTGGATGATGTGGTCGTGTTTTCAACCAGCTTCTCCGAACATCTGAAGCGACTACGACAAGTACTTGAGGCGATTCGGACGGCTAACCTTACGTTAAAGCCGCAAAAATGCCATTTCGGTTACGAAGAACTAAAGTTCCTTGGACATGTCGTAAGCGCAGAAGGCGTCCGTCCTGACCCTGAGAAAACCGCCGCTGTCGCAGCCTTCCCGACTCCTGCCGATAAGAAAAGTGTGCGGCGGTTTCTTGGTCTATGCGCGTACTACCGGCGCTTTATAGGCAATTTTTCGAAAATTGCCGAACCATTAACTAGACTCACTAGAGACGATACGCCGTTCGTTTGGAGTGCTGAACAAGAATCAGCATTCACAGAGCTTCGGCTTCGCCTGGCATCACCACCTGTTCTTGGACATTTCGACGAGGAAGCCGAAACAGAAATTCATACCGACGCCAGTAACGTCGGTCTGGGCGCGGTACTCGTCCAACGGCAGGAGGGAATTGAAAAGGTTATCGCCTACGCAAGCCGAACCCTAACACGCCCGGAGTCAAACTACAGTACCACGGAGAAGGAGTGCCTTGCTGTCGTGTGGGCAATTGCTAAGTTTCGACCTTACCTTTACGGCCGTCCATTCAGAGTAGTGACGGATCATCACTCGCTGTGCTGGCTTGCGAACCTCAGAGACCCCTCCGGACGACTGGCAAGGTGGAGCCTACGTCTGCAGGAGTACGACGTCACTATCGTGTACAAGTCCGGTCGTGCACACGAAGATGCGGACACGTTGTCACGCGCGCCAGTTGAGCCTGCCGCTCAGAGCTTCGAAGAGGACTGCCCTTTCCTTGGCTCCGTAAGCGTAACAGACTTGGCTTTACGGCAGCGAGCAGATGCTCAATTGCGACCTATCATTGAACATCTAGAGGGCCGCAACGTATCACTGCCCCAGCATATAACTCGCGGATTGTCATCCTTCTGCTTACGACAGGGCGTGTTGTACAAGAAGAACGCAGCCGCCAGCAACAAAACTTACCTGTTGGTCGTCCCCGCAGAGCTGCGTGAGGAAATTCTATTTGCCTGCCACAACGAGCCTCCATCGGGCCATCTGGGCATCACCCGAACCATCGCTAGGGTACGAAAGTCTTACTACTGGCCGAAACTTGCCGCTTGCGTTAAACAGTACGTTCAAGCCTGCCGCGAATGCCAGCGCCGAAAATCCCCATCTGTTAAGCCTGCGGGATTACTTCACCCTATCGAGCCACCCAGAACACCCTTCGATCAAGTCGGCATGGACCTCCTGGGTCCGTTTCCCTTGTCATCTTCCGGCAACAAGTGGATAATCGTCGCTACAGATTATCTAACCCGCTATGCTGAAACTAAGGCGCTTCCTAAAAGCACGGCTTGTGAAGTTGCTCAGTTTTTCATCGAGAGAATTGTATTACGCCACGGTGCTCCATCCTGTGTCATCACAGACCGAGGAACAGCATTTACAGCAAGGCTCCTTGAACAAGTTTTTCAGTTAAGTTACTCCACGCATCGCAAGACAACAGCGTATCACCCTCAGACAAATGGACTGACCGAGCGGCTTAACAAAACGATGACTGATATGCTGTCTATGTACATAGACGTACAGCACAAGACGTGGGATGAAATACTGCCTTACGTAACATTCGCGTATAATACCGCTACGCAAGAGACCACACGATTCACTCCGTTTCGTCTTCTATACGGTCGGGACGTTCAGACGATGTTGGACGCAATGCTCCCATGCGACATTGACAACATCGAGAATCTCGACGAAGATGCTGAGTGTTTCGTGCAACGAGCCGAGGAAGCACGTCAACTAGCCCGCGTAAACATCAAGAAACAACAAGGCGTCGATGCACAGCGCTACAACCGCTGCCACAGACAAGTCGATTATAAACCAGGTGACCAGGTGTTGGTTTGGACCCCTGTGCGCTGCAAAGGTCTCTCTGAGAAGCTTCTCAGTCGGTATTTTGGCCCGTACAAAGTGCTACGACAAGTGAGCGACGTCAATTACGAAGTCCTTCCGGACGGAAGCCAACCACCCCGACGCCGACAGCTACGACCCGAGATTGTGCACGTGGTGCGGTTAAAACCGTACCACACACTGTGACAATGTTTTTTTTTTACGATACACGCTTCGTTTAGCATCGAGGCGATGCTCTTCAGGGAGGAGGGGCAGTGCCGCGCGCTTGATCTGCCAGCGCAAAAGAGGCAGACGAAGTGGCAGTTCCCCTCGTGCCATTGTTCTGTTTTTGGCTGCGCTGAGCCGACCGCTCTTCGGACTTTTGTGAGGACGCCTTAAAAACGTCTCCTGTCTCTTTAACGTGACAATATAATCTAACAGCCATCAAAGCTATGGTTTTTTGGCTACTAATGACACTGAAAGCAACAAAAGACAAAGTATTTGTCCTACTAATGAACTCTGTTGCATTCGGGATGACTTGGCCATTGGGCCTATCTCTGGGCGAATGCCACGTCTCAAAGAGAGAGAGAAGAAATGGTAGAGAAGGAAAAGCAGGGAGGTCTAATCGGCTTAAGAAAAACAGGTTTGCTACCCTACACGTAGTAATGGGAAAGGAAAAATTCGAAGAGGCAGAGGAGAGTGCAAAGAGAGTCTTAAAAAGTAATGCTCACCCTCTTCCATATCTCTTCCTGCCCAGTGAAGGCCAGCGGCAAGTTGATGCCGTTCAGCGCCATCCAGTCGATTTCCTGCTCCCAGCGGGTCCAGTTCCACCAGACCGTGGAGTAACTGGCCGTGCACACATTCTGATAGTAGCGGAAACTGCAATAATTTAGAAAACAAGTGACGACTCATCGCTAAGTTGAAAACAGATGAAACCACGGCCGTTGAAATACATAGCTGAATTTTTTTTAAACGGGATTATGACTGTGTTTCAATACTAGACCGTATCATAGAGTCTATGCTGACAACTTAGAAGACCGCGTCAAGCCGTTGTTGTCGGAGAAATGGAACACGTCTATGGCGTCTATGCGACGAGATGCAACCTTGCGTCGTGAAGATAAAGCTAAGGTAAACAAACATGACTGTTATTTTAGATCTGAAGCAGCTCTCTGACTAGCCTGTGAAACGATGTCTCTCCATGCGTCTCTACGAACGCATTGCAACGTGCTCCCCTCGCCGCATGTGTCGGAGCAGTGCCAAGTATAAGTCACACCACAGCTGCGCCTTGGCGTCAAGCTCCTCTTGCAGTGCGCACTAACGTCACCCTCTCCCCCGCCTGCATCACGCTCTCCCCGCAGTGCCCGGGAGAGTCTACTTGCACTTCAACAGCTCGGGGTCACGTGACCCAAGGTTAAACGTCACATGTGACGTCATTGAAAAGACGATCGGTTTCAACTGGCTATGCCTTTCAAAGCAACTTTGAGGTCAAGTGACAAAAAAAACGGGGTTAAAAGATTCTTTCATGGGAGAGGCAAAAGCAGGCGGGGAAGGCGCGTTTTGTCCCCATCAATATGCTTCAGGCACTGCGCCGTGCTCCCTACAGGGCTGCAGAAATTAGGCGCTTTCTTTCGCTTCTAATCATGCTGTGTGCCCTGACGGTATAAACAGCCCGGTAAAGGAATCCCGCATAATCGAAATAACGCCTCTGTGGTGCTCGTAGAAATATCATGTGTCGTTGTGTAAGTATTAGAGTAATGAGTCTTGTCGAGAGGAGTGCCAAGTGTGTTGTGTATGGGGAGCTTTCATGAACAGCTGGTCATGTGGACGCTCTGTTGTGTCGCGGGTGGCAAACATATTAAGGAACATGTTTGTATTTACTCATATGACTGTTAGCGTCATACACTTTAAATCAAAGGAATATACTGAAGTCTACAGGTGTACAGCCTGGAGTTTCTCGATGGCTTTTCGGTTGCCTCGCAGCTTTTAATTTTACATACATACACATATTACATTGCGCCCTCTGGCGCCATGTATTCCGATATCTAGTAGTTGACAGCCCACACTTAAGCATTTAACCTTGGCAGCTTTGAATGTGCGAGAGTTATGGCTCTTTTAAAATAGTGCAGTCCGGAGCGTGCCTTTTCGATGTTTTAGACAAACAGGCTAACTAATGATGTGTACTGTACCAATTTTAGGCACAGGACGACTCGCCAGTGAGACGAGCGCTTGCTCTGGTTGCCTAGCTGATCGGTTTGAAAGTTGTGGGGCGGAATTCGTGCCGGTAGCATTTTCGATGGAGGCAAATATGTTTGAGACCCATGTGCTCAGATTCAGGTGCACAGTAAAGAACCCCAAGTGGTCGAAATTACCACAGCCTTCCACTACGGCGTCCCTAATAATCTAATCTCCTTTAGGAATTTTAAACTTTGGTAAATATTATTACTAATCGGCCGAGTTGCAACACGGAGTGAATTGGTGCAACGTGTAAGAAAACGGGGTGCTGCAGTGCAATGGAGAAACTATAAATCAAGCCGCCAAGTTAATAAACTACGCAGCGTAGATGATTATCACAAGAATGTAAGATAACTTGAAATAGTGCAAGTGAACCATAATGTAAACAAAACGGGTTTCTATCTTTTCCTTTTCTGTCAGATGACCTCAAACTCGATTGACAAGACCTATCAGTTCAGTGCCATTTGAAGCCGATTGCTTTAGCAATGACGTCATATGTGACGTTTACTTTGGATCACGTGACCCCGAACTGTTGAGGTGCAAATAAACTCTCCCACAGTGCCCACAGATGCTGCCTTGTCCATTCACCCACAACACCTGCAGCTACCACCACTCGCTACACAGCAGACTCGTCGCTTCTTGTGCAATAAGCCCGACGTGTGCCTAACGTACATGTTAAAACATGTCTGTATGTGTCACCTCTCTCTCGCTTCACCCTTTTCTCCACTCGCAATGCTCGAGTGGACATCGAGCAGTAACACTCTTAAGGTTGGTTTATCTGCAATGGAGAGGACGCCGAAAGGCGACGCTTCTTCGATCGCTGAAACATCCGCAGAAGTGATTGGGCCTAACTTGGTGATCGCTTCAAACAAGCCTTTCAGCATTCATTGCAGCACCCATGTCAGCGCCGTTCAGCCCGTGACTCCACCAGTGCGCAACACAGCTGCTTCACATCCCATCAGGGTTCCCTTTGTGAAGATGGTGCGAATTTCTTTCATCTTATTTCAAATCCAAGAAAAATTGAACGTCACTCATATTGAGCATCTGGAGAAGCATCTGCTTGTGCGCAGACAATCATTCCGGCAAAATTCGAGCTATCAGAGCAATTCACTGAGCCGCCATCTTGTTTGGACAACAAAGTACCCTGCATTGTTTTCATCAACGATACCATCTTCTTGAAGCTGTCTATTTTTCTGATTATGTGAAAGTTGGAATGAAACTTAAGATGGCCGCAATCCACTTGGCTGCCTATTTAGCCATCTATGATCAGTATTGAAATACACCCTATATATATGGTGTATCCATCTAATGATGTCAGCCTGCTAATTGCGTGAGCATGAATGGTCAAGGGAAAGCAGCTTTGTTGCCTCTACTGCTACTCAAAAGCACCAGCTTGCCCTAGCATATGTGACCCCTTGCTCATTTTCTTTATCACAGAACACACAAGAGAAACTTGCAGAACAGCACAACAACAGAGCTTCCTGGAATAAGGCACAATTGCTTTTTATCGTTCATGCATATAGTCTGTCTTCTATCACTTTCGTTTTCTTCACCTTCGTAGACACAGGAAAGTGCAAAGGCCCAAAAGCTGGGTGGTCATTGACTTGTGCATTACTAAAACCTGGACGGTAATAAAATGTGGGCTTTCACGTCCCAAAACCACCATATGATTATGAGAGACGCTGTAGTGGAGGGCTCCGGAAATTTCAACCACCTGGGTTTCTTCTATTTGGCTACAAGTTTGGCGATAATAATAAATGACGTGGCTACATTGGCTACATTTGGCTTGAGTTCTGGCGCTTCTTCAACTTCACTCAATGGCAACCTTGATCCTGCCAAACCATGCCGATTGGTTAAACTCACCGTCCGTTGAGATTGATCACAATTGGCTCGGGAACCAGGGGTGGCTTGCCCGTGGCAGTCTTTGTCTGCGAGCCCGACCAGGACACGTGAACGTTGCAGAATTTCTTGAGGTAGTAGTAAAGACCCGTGGCCACCGCAACACCACTTGAACCCGTTATGGAAACGCTGTTGTTGAAAGTCTCAACCTGCGCAGTGGGCGAGAAACAGACGAGTGAGAATGCTATTTTAAGCATCACTCATTCCCCGAAAGTAATGTGACTGTTTTTTTTTTTTTTTGGTAGGTGATAACTAAACCTTGCATATTCTAAGCTATAGTGCTGACATACACATTCTTTTTGCCGTTGACAGCACATTCACAGAAAAGAAAAGTTAAGTGTTATTCCAGCACAACGTAATTAGTGAAGAAATTATTTTACTGCAGAGTTGTCATGATCAATACTTGCCGGGAGTCACAGAAGGAAAATTAATATTATCATTAACCGGCACGAACTCAATCACCGCCCAAGCATTGTGTGTACAGATGGTGAACTAGAGAAGTCGGAACGTGAGACCCGAAGCTGGTGTTTGCCACCTATGTGTTCATTTGTTAAGTTTTAGTGGACCAGTGGGGTGAATAGGAAAATAGCAGTACGGTGGCAAACCCCACTCTCCCCCTCTAATACATTTATACGGAAGGCAGGGCGTAATGTTCTTCTATGCAGTCACTGAGTGGGACTCGTCCCAAAGTTGTTTAAAAAGAAGGGTTATGGCCACGCAAGTTTGAGAAGATATAGCAGCCGAAGGCCCTTGTTGTTTCATTACAAGAACAGTTGCATTACGAGAATGGCTGTAAAACTTTCATCACAAATATTACGGTGAAGGCTTGACAGCCAGAAAGCCCCCAATTATTTATCTTTTATTTCTTTTTTCTTTTTCCCCCACTTTCTATCTTTCTCATTATTCTCTCTCTATCTCTCTGTATTTCTTCCTTCCCCTTTATTTCCACTTCTTTCTCTCTCTCTCTGTTTCATTTCTATAAATATTTTTCTCTCTCTGTCTGTAACTATTTTTTGTGTATTTCCTCCCTTTCTAGTTCTCAAGTTTTCTTTTTTTTTCTTTCCCTCTCTGTACTCTTTTTTTTCCCAACCAAGTTATTGCATCCGATGCTGGACAAATCGGTTCACATACATATTCTTGGCATGAAGCAGAAAATGACAAAAAAAGTGCAGGCCGACCGAGTTATTGCGTTCACGATGATAGTTTTTGTGCGCGACTAACGCACGTTTCTCCAAGCTGAAACAACTCCACTGCTAAAATAGTTACGGTCAAGCTATTCGTCAACAGTATAGTACACGTATTGGTGCATTACCAGTGATTTCGACAACGGGGGGCGTGGGCGGTAAGAGAACCTTTTAAATGTGGATGCAAATCACTGCGTACTGCAACGGGGAGAAGCAGGTTTGCACACGCACCACGAACATGTCGCCTCGCTGTTCTTTGGCACCCTGAAAGACATGCAGCGTGATTTGGGACTCCCACTGGGGGACAAGGCGATGGAGCAGGCCCTCAACGGCTGCCTGCTGGTCGGCCACGGAGGACGACATCTTCTGGAATGCATTGCCTGCAGGAGTACGCAAAAACAGCACACGATTAACGACGCTTTCGTTTTCACCTCGTCGTGACATCTCGTCGTGACATAGCGAGGTGTGACATAGTCGTGACACCTCGCTAGTAAAAACTAATCCTCACGAGGTCCCATATGCCTTCGTTTTAGACGACTCGAAGGTACTTGGCGAAAGCTATCTTATTCGATCTTGTTGTTCACCGGTTTAACTTTCCTCTCAGAAAGCTTTCTGCATCTAACATGATTTTGCACGGCTTCTAAAATTAAAGGAACTGCAAGCTTTCAGCCCTCTGCCTGGTTTTGTACTGCCTCCGTGATCCCACAGCCTTAAGTAAGTGAGAGGCCATATGACATCACCATAACATCATACGCCACAAACTTTTGCCTATCGGTGACGTCATGATGTGACGTCATCATGCGATGTTAATTTCTTACATCACGTGTTGACGCAGACGGTCAAAGTTAACATTTCACGAGGCACATAAGGCTTTCACAAAATGTCACAGTTTCACCTGAAGAGCAAAGCAATGAATGCAAAATACAGAAATTGAAATGTCACAGGAAGAACGGCAAGCAGCTAGAAAAATTTGCTGTGGCTTAAGACAGTTATACCTGGGTGTGCATAGTGTGAATTAGCGTTCATCTTGTTATTTATAGCTTGGTTCTCTGTATGGTAAATATTGTGTAAATGACGAAGATAGTCACGATCATCATCTGGGATTAGCCCGCATTCGGAATAAAGAATAGGTCGATGGGTGGGCTTCGCCATGGGCACGGCAGCTCGTCCTTTTCTCAACATTTGGCGCCGTGAAACCCGAGAGAAAGGACCTTCGGAGGTGAGATGGAGCGGAATTCAGGAATTTTGACTGCAGCCGTAGCCTCGAGGACTTCTGTGAAGCCGCCGTGGCTAAAGCTGACGTGCGAGGCCTAACCACCGCCGAGACCTGGGAGTGCGACTCCAATTGCAACTGAGACCACTAGGAGCACCAATGGACTGACGCGAGTACAGGCATCATCTGGAGGTTCACAAGACGAGAGCCCTCACGTCTACTTCGGCTCCGTCCTAACTCGCCCTTCACTACGATGGCCCGACATGCACAAGATCACGAAGAATGACAGCCCGACAAGTCACAGATATTCGTTCTGCGAACCTTCTGCGATGGATGCCGTGACGACTCCGACTTCGCCTTATGACACGGCCGGCCAGTGACTTCTCACGTTTCCGACACCGGACCTGATCATAGAGGCCCTCTACGAAAGGCGGATTCAAACATGCAGGGCCGTCACGCAGGTCATCGCAGACGTCGAACGTTTTCAGCAATCGGATTGCCCACTAATCTGTGAGTTACGACATATTCACCGAGTTTTGACTGAGCAATATTCACCGAGTTTTGACTGAGCAATACGAGGAACTCAGAAAAATCGAACAGGAAACAGAGGAGGCAGTTGACATCAATGATTTGGAAGACGAGACAGAGGAGGCGGAAGTTTATGAGCGTCAGATCATTCTAGTGAAAGTCAGAACCTAATATAACATCGCCAACACATTAAAGGTACGGCAGGCTCGTTAGGAGACAACAAGACTACAGATTAAAATGGAAGCAGAAAGAAAGGCACTCTCTGCATCTGCGTCACCACCATCCAGCCAAGGCCTATTAGACAGCAATCTTGTCGCACAGGTGCCAGTCAAGTCAGCCTCAGGACACATTCTTGAGCGTGGTGGAAGCCAATCGATCAGGACCTTCACTGAAGTAACGACCATCGAAGGAGCTTGCGCAGAACAACCGCTACTTACAAGGACCTGGCCCATGCCTACAGAGCTGTCGTCAGCATGCCATGCCCATGAACCTGTTGTCAAGACATCTACAACCTGTTGTCAAGACATCTACAACAACTCCGGTGTTCGAGGTGGAAGGCATTACCATGATTGAAAAGGGAGAAGACTTTGTAGACCCAAAGGGCCACCCACTAGATGTTGAGAATACGTTCAAGCCAAGGCTGGCAGATTTAGACGTTGTAAAGTCCTCATCGCCCTGTGTACAAGTGCTCGATGAGGAAAAATCAAGGTCAATTCTCAAAGGGACAACAAACAGAAGAAAGAAACAAAAGTCCACGACGACACAAGGGCCAGCCCCTTGTGCTGTCGAAAGCTTAGATTCTTCGAGAAGGCTACAGAAGTCAATATCGAAGAGGGTGTGCATTGCGCATCTTATTTCCACAAAGTTGATAAATGCCGACACAGTGCAACAGCGGCGAATGAAAGAGACTAGACGAAGGCGGAAGCAGAAGGGTTGTATGGTAAATGTAGCAACGAACAGAAAGCAAAGGAAAAGGCTCATCAAGTATAGCCACAGGAGATCTTCCTGGAAGAGTCTTATCTGCGAATTTTCATGCCAAGGAAACTTGCTCAGCGACGAAGCAGGTTCATAGAGGTCAACGCGTTCAGAAGCACAAGTGTGGAACGAATGCGAAAGCACCGCTGGAAAAGCAGACGCGGTTGTATATCACAGATTTTCCCACATAGACTGACCTGGACTTATACAAGTACTTTTGAACAGCGTGTGCTTCGAACTTGGTGTGTGTTAGTGTTCTTCATCAACAATTGTTAATGTGGGGGCCCGGAGGATGTTAAATATTGTGTGAACGACGAAGATAGTCACGATCATCATCAGCGATTAGACTGGCTTTCGGAATAAAGAAGAGGTCAATGAGTGAGCTATGCCATGGGCACGGCGGCTTGTCCTTTTCTTCACAACACTGTACAATTACATTTTTATCATTTAGCTTCATAGGTCTGAGTCTTTAGGATTGGTTTTTAAATATCGTTCATTATGGTTAGATTAAAACAAACTTTAGAGCAAATCCTTTCCATTTGCGAGTGACATTCATGAAATACCCCGGTATATGTGAAATTTGAGTCCCGTTTGTAGTGCAATGCCTGCTACATGGGTTCTTGTTCTTCCCCCAACTCAGGCACGGCTAAATCAAGCAAGGGCGTAGCTAGAATGTTTTTTAGTGGGAGGGGATTCAGCCATAGTTTGTGTATGTTTGCGCACACATTTGCACGAGTGCGTGTGTATACACCCCAGCAAGATTGAAAATTATCGGGAGAGTGAGCACCCCCCCCCTCCTCCTACTGGCTACACCCTTGATAACCAAGTTTTTCACGCACTTCCATAATCAGTGGACTCGAATCTCGCATATTTCAAGGTCTTTCACAAACGACACGTGCAAGTCCAATAACGTGTCGGTAAACTATGTTTGGACTGGAACATGCGCATCGCACTTGAACTTTCAGCCAGACGAATGACCTGGTCCATCACACGGCGAGGATTTACATTGTCCAACTGCATGGTATCGGTGACTAGGTGCACCGCTCTCTGAACTGTGTCACTTTGTTCTCTCAGTTCGATATGCCGGACCCATTGTTTTTCTGCACTTGTAGCTCGCTGCCTCTTCCTGGTTTTATTCTGTCGTAGATCCGCCACCCTGGCACGAGATGCCAAAATAGACGACGAATCATCCTCATCTGAATGCACTCCCCTGGCCGCTTCATACTTGCGACGCTTCAGCGTACGGCTCCTTTTACCTTCGTCTCCTCAGCTCACTGCCTCCTCTTGGTTTAATTTCGATGATAAAGCATTGCCACTGAACACCTACCAGCTTCTTTCAGTCTTTCCGACTCACTTTCCACATCTGCCGACGAATCCTACTGAGCCGCTCCAGAGAACACCTGCTGCCCATTCACTAATATAGGGTGCAACACCGGCTCCTCTTCTGCTGTTCCAATACGGTTTCACCAGCTCCTCCTCCGATGTCATGCCAGATGGCGCGGTGAGCGGTGCTGCCACCAGTTGCCAGTTATGAGGCAACGACTAATTTCATCTACACTGCGAAATGCAGTCAGTGTAGCTTTCACTGCAAATCTACAAATACGGTTAGTGTAGCTCTCGCTACAAATCTATCACAGATATAGACATTACACGATGTTCAAACACAAAGAAGAACGCGTGAGAAAAAATTGCGCAGGCATAGACAAAAGTAGCAGCCATACTTGTTACTTCAACTAATCTCTACTGTGGCTATTTAGCCAGTAGCTCATCGCTTTTGCAAATGCACCCACTGCGGAAAGCAAAGTAACCTTCGTGCAGTTTACAGCTTCAATGCAAACTTTGCAGTGAAAGCACAAGACGTATAAAATTCCCTCTCAAGAGAAAAGGGTGAGAGCTCAAGCGACCACGCCTACATGTCGAAGTACAAATGGGAGGCACGCATCTCAACTCCTGGGAAACACTAGAGAATTTCCAAGAAGCTGAGGGATCCAAGAAATTTGCAAGCCGGTAGGGCACATGCGCAGAACGCAGGCCACCCTCAAACTTTTGAGATCGTGTTTTCCCAAGTTCCTGTAGCACCTTCTTTTGGGCGGCGAGCACACCTGGAGAGCACGCGACTGGAGAGCACGCGAAAGACGGCGCTTGTCAGCGGCACATTAATCCATGGCACATATTCCCTCCTGACATCTATTCTGATCACAATGTGAACTATATACTATAATTCTACTTCAGCCGTCTCGTTCTTTCCATTTTTTGGCATAAGCATACAAGAGCCAAAGCATTCCTTCGAGCTCACGCTTCCAGCCCCGCTGCGGTTTTCTAGTACTCAGCTACTGACTTACAGGTCGCGAGATCGAATCCTGGCTGCCACAGATGCATTTTTGATGGAGGTGAAAATGCTGTAGGCCCGTGTACTCAGATTTAGGTGCACAATAAAAAAACTTCAGGTGTTCGAAAATTTTCCACTACGGCATCTCTCATAATCATATGATGGTTTTGGGACATTAAACCACACGTATCAATCAGAGCTTGCGCTATCAAGAGCCAGGGGGCACAGATAACATTTAGGGGCGAAGCATCTTAGGACCGACCCTTGTCCTTGTGATGTCCGTTGTACTGGCTTGCACGCACTGGGAGCGCTAGCCGTGAACATGCCGATCACTGCGGGGGCCCAAGCGATATAAAACGCGCTTGCTCCTGGCTCTCTCTCTGTCATGGTCATAGAGTGCAATTCGTTACGAAAGAAAGTACGGGGTTAATGATACTCCCCAGAGCTTCGCCCACTCGCCATCATTCACTTTGTGGATATTCTGTGATTTTGTTTCCTCGACTGACAGGCCACGGCAAAATTTTTCATCTGTTTGTTTGTCTGTTGGTGTATGTTCAACGATTCTGCCCCTCGGCGAAAGTTTAACCGCTTGGTCAACACCCACCAATCCAATCTATCTGGTGGCTGTGTTCGTATTTGTGAGCAATGTCAATCAAAAAACAAACATTCCATATATTTGAGGCGCAACATCAATACGTAAGCGAATGACCCACGGCCTAAGGGCAAGGCTCCTTAGGCCTTGGGCCACTCCTCCTCCATATGTAGTATGTAGCCGCCTCTAGATTATGACTTGCTCAACAGATGGTGTTGTGTGTATATGTCCTTGGGAATAATGTAACAATATGGCATTAGTGATTCTCACAGTATATCCACGGAGTGAATGACAATGAGTGGGGCAAAGCGTGCATCCGTCCGTATGTATATTCATCTGTGCGTCCGTCCATCTATTTGTGCTTCCGTCTGACTGCGCTTCTGTCAATCTATTCGTGAGTCCGTCCGTGTGTCTATCCGTCTGTCTGTATATGCGTGCTTCCGTCCATTTGTCCATCCATCCGTCTCTACTACTGTTCGTTTGTCCATGCTTCTGTCTGTCCGTCTGTCTGTCCTTCCGTGCTTCCGTCCATTCTGCTCATCCGTCCGTGCGTCCGTCCTTCCGTCTGTGCATCCATGCATCTACCCATCTGTCCGTGCTTCAACCATCCGTCCGGACGCACTGACGAATGGACACACGGTCGGACCGAAGGACGCTTCTCCCCACTCCATCATTATCATTCACTCCATGAATAAGCTGTATTCTTTTCTTTAAGGCGAAGTCTTTTCACAAACGGGGACTGTGCAGCGAGCGAAGTGAACTTTGGTGCGAGCGGTAACTTTAACGCAATCATCCTGGTGAAAGTCCAAGACGTATTATTCTCCTCCACTACGAGATATGCTTACGCATAATAGTCTGCCCCCCTCCCCTCCGCCAACGGGGCAAAGTACGCATGGGAGATGAGAGCATGAGCGCGGCTTTACACCAAGCGCGTCTATTGTGCCATCTCATTGGTAATGCTTAAAACACGCTGGTATTCCCCGAGATCGGTATTACCAGTTGGAATAGGTATCCTCATGGAGGAAGGAAAGGAGCTTTCCTTTCTCCATGGGTATCCTCGATTTGGCAGCACTATCTGCACGTAGTTCACGATAGTGTCGTGCAAGTGCCGCGATAGTTCCTGTAGTGTTAGTTTAGCACGACGCTAGTGGTTTCAGTACAGCTGTCAAATCGCTGGCAAAAATGCAGCCTCATTATTTACCAAGCGCTACTTGCACGAAACGAGCACTCGCGGGAAAGCTAGTGCTTAAGAGCCCATGAACTCGTGCCCCACAATGCCAAATCCAGTGAAGCAGTGCAGGTGGTGCAAGCTGCACTCACCAGAGCGAGGGCCAAAGTGTAGCACTCTTGAACTAGTGCAGAAAAAGTGGTCGAACCCAGGAGACCTATAACTAGCTTGCCGTTAAACGTTGAAGTACGTGTGTCGTCGTGGCTCAGTGGCTAATGCCGCGCACTCAGGAGCGAGAGGTTACAAGTTTTTCATTATCCTTTCTATATATATATATATATATATATGTGTGTGTGTGTGTGTGTGTGTGTGTGTGCGTGCGTGCGTGCGTGCGTGCGTGCGTGCGTGCGTGCGTGCGTGCGTGCGTGCGTGTGTGTGTGTGTGTGTGTGTGTGTGTGTGTGTGTGTGTGTGTGTGTGTGTGTGTGTGTGTGTGTGTGTGTGTGTGTGTGTAGACACATTTAGGTGTGCGGGGCATGACGGCGGTGCCAAGCGACGACGCCAACGACAAAAGCAGCCGAGAGTGTCGATATAATTGCTATCGCAATAAAATGTATAGATACTTATATCTAAAGAGCAAAGTTATTATTACGCTGCACTCACAATGTGACCCTATGAACAAAAAAAAACGGATGTTTCCTACGCTTTGCTAAAAAATTCAGGGGTCTAAACTAAAATGACCCGGTGCTACCATTGGCTCTGCGTTTTAAACAGCTTTCGTTTCTCTGCATTACTGCCAGATGGCGCCAAAGCTCATGCAGCCCCTCCAGACAGAAGACTATATATGGTCTTTCGACGTCCTTTGCAGCGAAGCACAGAGACACGCGGCCAATATTATTTCGTTACTCATGTAACGTTTAACGTTGTTAAACGTTACATGAGCAGATTGCAAAGAAATTAACCAGAATAAAAAAATTCGCAATTTTGAAGACCTGGAAATCGAGTCCACGATCTCCCAACCAACGTCAATTGGAATGCATGAGCTTAGCTGACTGAGCAATCGGCGCGTATCTGAAGCCCCCTTCGGACGTGCCTTGTATTTACCACACTCCTTCGCTGTGTACCCGCGCTCTTCGTTTGTAGGGGTGTACTTCGTTTGTAAGGGATGTACTTCATTATGACCCCAAAAAACGCTGGTGGAGAAGGCTGTGCTCGTCTCAGCCCTTTGGCGCCACGTTGTTCGAATGGATGCCGTGGCATCAGTAGAGTGCCTCGATGTGCGCGTCCGGGCGAATGAGCGCATCGAGGCACTCTAGGCATCAGTAAAGCCCCTTGGCATCAAAGCCTACCAACGCCACCTAGGTGGCGTTGACCCTACTTGAAACGAAGCGTAGCGTTGCCTCTGCAGTGAGCTCCCACAAGGTTTCAGGGGCTGATTTTTCGGGCCTTAAACGCAGTCTGTAATTGCGACGCACTCTACGCGCTAATTTGACTCGTTGTCGACGCAGTTATACGTGCCTTGTATTTCGCGTTGTGTGAGTTACGTGCTTTGTATTTCGCGTTGTGCTTGCATGTAATATGCAGTGCAGCTTCGACATGCAACAATGGTGTATCTCCGCCATCTACTGATATGAGTGCGATGGTAACGACTACGGGAACTGTTGAATTCAGCGCCACTGAAACGCAACAGCGTGGATGGGTGAATGTTGCGAAAGTGAGTTCGGTGCAGCGATGTACATGTCAGGGGCAAGGCCGTACCCAGAAATTTTTTTTTGGGGGGGGGGGGGGGCACAGGCTCGGTGTGCCTCCCCTTGGCTACGTCCCTGGTCATAGGCTCAATGTCCAGACTTTACGGTCGCCAGGCTTTTTTAACTCTCCCTTTCTCTTTCAACCTTTATTCCCCAACCCAGTGTAGGGTAGCATACCGGATACTAGCATCTGGTTAACTTCCCTGCCTTCCTTTTTTCTCGTCTCTCTCTCTCTCTTTACGGTCGCCAGGGTACGAATACGGTGACACAGTCGCTACCACCAGTAAATGGCTAGCATGTCCTCAAATGTCACCGACCAAGTCCACTTTTGTTAAGCTGGTTTTATTATAAGAATGTAAACAAGTCGACAATTTAGGTCTTCGATTCTGAAAAGGACCTTCCGCAGGCAATAATAATTATGTCGAAAAAGACGGACTTTTACTTTTAAATGCTCATGGCACTTACCTTAAGCATGCTAAGAGGTGTGTCACCACCTGTAAAAAACTATAAAAAAACTTTCATATTATCTAGTCTTGATACCACGAGCATCTCATGTTTTTTGGTAAGAGAAACTGGTCAGCTAGTGAACATTAACAACAAATTTTGTAGCTTGTTTGTTATGTTTTGATTTGAAAAGAATAAGCTTATTTGAAAACGATTTTAAATATTTTTTTTCTTTCAAAAGTTGCTTTAGGCGCGAAGCTCCTTAAGCCGTGGGTTGTGCGTCCGTGATGTATGTATGCAGTTGTAGTAGTAGTAGTCGTAGTAGTAGCAGAGTCCTTCAAAGAACGGTATTAAGGGACTGTGGTAGTAGGTAGCCAACTCTCGTTTAGTCCTTGGAATGTCCGCTGCATGCGGTACTTCTATATGATGAATAAATGAAAAGATGCTACATGGTGGGACAAGACCTTCGCGCATTCACGGCACAAGCTGAGAACACTGTCTCTCACGTTTGTGAAGTTAGCGCATCGCGACTAAACTGGCTGCCATACAGACACCGATGCAGGACCGAAATGATCATATCATCACCGAAGTGACCTATCAACATGACGCTGCACGCCAAGCACATACTTACAAGACGGTCACCGAACCACAAATCACTCTCCTTCGCTGCAGCAAAGCGCGAGTTCAAAAAAAATAGCAGCATTTCCACAGAGTGAACTATGGATAGTGGGGCGAATCATCCGTCGGTCCATTCGTTCTTGCTTCCGTCCATCTATGCGTGCGTCTGTGTTGCCGCCCGTGCGTCTATGCGCCCGTCCGTGCGTGCGTCTGTTCGTGCATCTGCACGTTCATCTGTGCGTCCATTCCTGCTTTCGTCCATGCATCCACTCCTGCGTCCGTCCATGCATCCATCCGTCCGTGCAGCCATCCGTGCGTCCGTCCATGCATCTGTCTGTGTGTCCGTTCGTCCACCTAATCAACACTCCAAGTACCACCATCTCGCATCTTTTCCTCATATAGAAGCACCGCCATCCAGCGGACATTCCAAGGACTGAATGAGAGAAGACACACGCACACTTTCTTACGGCTTGCGCTTCGTGTCTACTTCCCATCTTTAACCACCTCGAGTTCATGGTATATACTAGTTCACTGTATTCATGGCACTGCGGTCCAACGCTCTCGCTAAATCTTTCTAAAACCTAGGAGGTTACGCCCAGCGAGTATAACGTAGCAACCCTTTCTTGTCTTCTGTGCGCTGTTGAACAATAAAAAATTTGCAGTGTGCGCGTTAAGTAAAAGATGAATTCTCCTGTCTCTTATTCCCCCTTAGAAGCTCTTGGCATGTACATTGAGCACTATATTTCATTGTTCAACAACGCACAGAAGAAATCTCTCACCGGCACCACCTTGGAGGTCAAAATGTTGTACTTGTTACACACTACTACAACGGCTACGAGGGACGAACGGGTGCTGCTATAAGGAGCTTTGCCCCTAAAACGACAGAGTGAAAACTCGTTCGGTTCTGCTTGCACGGTTTGCGAAGGATGTGGTTCAAGTGGGATTTGTTCAGTGCTCCCGTGCGTGCAACGTCTCCGGAAAGTGTATACCGGTCTCGAGTCGTTCATTGTCGTGGCAGAGAAGACGTGGCACCAGGTATAAACATGGATGCATCAACATCTAAGGGTGGTGTGGTTGTTAACGCTAATAGACATTATATATCAACACGTAATAAACATTGAACTGCTACTGTGAAGACACGTACGAGCGTGTCACTTTCGTGTGTTATACCAATTCCTATATCACAGGAATCAACCACAATTTTTTTACAAATATCCTTGCCTTGTACCATGGTCCCTTACTTACACTTTACAACGCGAGCACAGTACGCTCTCCCACCTATGTGTACAGAAAAAGTGTTTAACTATTCAGAGTACTTGGTACACTAATAAGGAAGAGCGGAGAGCTATTCCAGTAACGTGTCTGAACAATGTACCATTTGTGTTTCGAAAAAGATTTCGGGAAGAACTCCTCAGACCTTGAATCGTTCCCTCCTTCCTATGTAGTATGTAGCCACCTCTAGTTTATGACTTGCTCAATAGATGGCGTCGTGTGTATATGTCCATGGGAATAATATAACTAAATGGCATTAGTGGTTTTCACAGCATATCCACAGAGTGAATGACAAGCACAGGACAGGGTTAACTGGCGGAACATGGGAGAGGCCTTTGTCCTGCAGTGGACGTAGTCAGGCTGATGAATAATAAGTGGGGCGAAGCGTCCATTCGTCCGTCCGTCTGTCTGTACGTGTGTCCATCCATCCCTACTTCTGTTCATCCACGCATCCGTCCGTCCGTGAGTTCGTCCGTCGATCCATTCATTCGTCATTCCGTCCATTCGTACCGGACAGACGGACGCTTCACCCCACTCATTATTATTTCCTCAGTGAATATACTGTGAATTTTTTTTACGATTTAGAGCACTTGGCACACTACTACGGGAGAGCATATAGCCATCCAATCCCTAGGTGAACTAAAACGAGGCCTCAAATTGGCAACCTGGAACGATTCGGAACAATGAAAGATCAGTGATGTTCTGTACTATGCCAAAGAATTCTCATTGAGCGACATGAAAATTTCCTATTTCGGGATTTTTCCCCTGCAAACGTTGACGAAATTCCCGGCATATTTTTCTGCACAACAGTACTAATTTCCGTCCACATCCAAGCACACAAATATTATAATTACAAGTTTCTGACGTACTGGTGACTTTCAAAATCATGAGTTCACGACTAGCCCCTCCACTGCCGCACAACGAAAGCATGACTTTGTTATTCATATGCTGTTAGTACACTGCACATTGTGGGCTTCAATTCTAACAGCAATATGTAAATATCAGAAACAATGAGCCAGAACCGATTACAACAAATGAAGGCGCACTGTGACCACTAATTATCGGTCGTCATATAGAAGAATTCACCCTTTCTGAAATTCCCTGAAATATCACGAAAATTCCCTTTTTTTCCTTAGCCTCAAAAGGCGAAAATTCCCCGAAAAAGAGAAAATTTCCTGCATGGGACATCACTGTGAAGGATACTGGTGTACCACTGCTAGTGCAACCACCTATACACTGCGCGCCGCTCTATACGTCATCCTTGCGAACTTTGGTTGTCGCCCTGACACTGCTTGTTAGTTTTCGAAGAACTCTCCCTTCTCACTCTGATTGTAACCGTCACCAATGCAGTCATATAAGGAAGCAAACTACGGGAAACGACATGCCTTCAGTTCAAATTGACTCTTTTAATGTCGCCATATGTGGTGTTCCGTGCATCTCAGAAGGCCGCGTGCGTTTGTATTCTTCCGCTAGTATTGAGGGGAAGGAACGGCGCATAGCGAGGTTTAACGTCCTAAAACCACCATATGATTATGAAAGACGCCGTATTGGAGGGCTCCGGAAATTTTGACAACCTGTGGTTCTTTAACGTGCACCCAAATCTGAGCACACGTGTCTACAGCACTTTCGCCTCCACCGAAAATGCAGCCGCTGCAGCCGGGATTCTATCCCGTGACCTGCGGGACAGCAGCCGAGTGCCTTAGCCACTAGACCACTGCGGCGGAGCCTAGTGTAAAGGAGTACACCAGCAGTGGACCAAGGGACATCTGGTGTCACAAACATGAGAATTAGTTTTCAAGCAGCCCTTTGAAGCTCATATCTTAGCTGAATTTGATCACAAATAGTCCTGAAGCAACTATGCGTATTGCTATGTATATAGACTAGATGCGAAACAGACGAGCGCCATGGAACCGGGACATACACGAGCAGGGACATAGACCAGGCCCCAATCCCCGGTCAAAATCCGTATGCATGTGGTGTTCATAATTACCGAGGAAAAATGATTGAAATAGGTTTTTTTTCAAGATTTTCAATAAGTGCATGCCCCCCTTCCTCCCGAAAGACATTCCTGGTACGTGCATGACATAAACAATGTCCGTTTCGCATCAAGTATCAACCGACTTGCCCAAACACACTAGTTGCTATGTAAACTAACCACCCTTCGTTAGAATCCTCAACCCCGTTTGGTACTGGAACTCATATTTGCCTCGTCAGCATCATAAGAACCAGTTATTCGACCAAGGAATTGGATCTCGCCAATACAGGCTATAATTAACGCACTGTTCATTCTACTCTGTTCAGATGCGAATCGAGTAGAATAAATCAAAGTGAGGATAACTTTCCCTATCAAGAAAACGGGAGCAAGTGGATCTTGGCGTGTGCATGCCTATCTAACCATTTTCATTAATTTATTCATTTTTATTTATTTCGCATTGATCAACCCTCCTTTCTAAGTTTTGTTTTTTTTTCCTCCATATCGGGAATGGAACCTACACCTGCGACCCAGGCCGGGCGAGCCACTGTAGCCAGTGAAGCCCTGCAGAAAGGGCATCACCACCCACCATGACCATAAATAGCCCAAATATTTATAAACAATTCTTCTATCTTTTTTATTAAAGACGATAGTCTTTCTCGTGGACCTTCAATGCAAAATTTGGGTCTGTCTGTCTGTATATTGTCACGTGTGTCCTGCAAAAAAGACGAAGGCGACAGCACATACGCGCATCTGCACGCTTTTATGCAGAACGCGACAACGAGAAAGATGAGGAACTCTCTCGCGCGCGCGGTTAACAAAAAGACCGACCCGCTGCTGTTTTCTCAGTGTCTTCAAGTACGACCTCTGTCTTGCCGTCGCGACAATATTTGTCTCAACGGTACCGGGTACTCTAAATGGCACCAGCCGATACCCCAAACGGCCGACCCCATCTGCAGCGCCCACCAATGTTGCTCAAAATTCAGCGTTCATACTTGTGCGATTGTCGACTAAAAAGCAATTATTGCGCATATCTGAGGCACCATAACAACACGTATATAATCTGCATGTGCGTCTTTTACTACAAAAGGCATACATAAGTAATTCTAAGGACCATAGCGTTTATCACGCTGCACTAACCATGCAACGCTTGCACGAAAAAGCGAGTGTTTCCACGACACGGTGGTGGCACCTATCCGTCGCCTTGCGTTCTACACCTTATCACCTCTGAGACAGGCGCGCACGCCCGTTTCGAACGCGCACCGTTTTCCCAGAAAACTGCCAGATGGCACTCATGTCTCACATGTACCGTCACTTGATGCGCTCGTTCGCTTCCGCTGCATGCTCGAGGCACTCTAACAAAGCGCCTCCAGAATACCATTCACCAATTTTCTTGCGCAGACCATCAAATAAATGTTTTGTTCACTATCGTCTTTCGACGATATTTGCAGATTAACATGCAGATACGGGGCCAATTTTTTGTCTCTGTGAACCTCCACACACGTGCTTAGCAGCGTGAGGCTTTCTTGCTTCCCGCCTTGTTAACATAAAATGAGCAACTTAGGCCTGGCAAAGGTGGCTGAACAGATATTGTCTAAGTCATCGCTTACCTTCAGGTGAAGCACAGCCAAGTTGTCCAGCAAGAAGCAGGAACGCCTGCGAATGAAGTAAATCATATCGGGAGTATTTCAACGGCGTCGTCACGTGACACCGTCGCTTGGTCAAAGGACGTTCAGCCAATCACGGAGGCAATGCAGAACTGGTTGAGAAAAAAAAAGCTTGCAACACCTCCAATCTTGGAGGCATTGGGAAAGCACGTTAGGCTCAGAAATATCTCGGAAGGAGGAAGAGATGGTCGCTGCACTGACGCAGAAGAACAAGGATGAGGGGGCTAGTGCTTTTCAGTTAGTTTTTATTGCGACAGCCTGCCCCTAGGCATGGCAACTTTTGGTATCAAAAATACGAATGCGAATTTGCTTCCTCTATAAAGTCTAATATTGAGATCGGTCCACAAATCCAGCGGTCGAGGTGCAATGGTCGTACTTGAAGTGGTATACCGTATTACGGGAAAGCAAAAAAAAAAGAACAGCCGACTCTACTTTTGTGTCTCGGCTGCCTTTTTTTTTTTTTTTTTGTAATGCGCTATGTTAGTTCAAGTACTACGAACCGAGAACTTGTCAAACGGTCGGCCAGGCCCCAGACCCGGTTGCACGGATCTGGAAAAGACTGTTCAGTTCCAGCTCTGTGCAAGTCCACAACAAGTGTGTGACAGTCGCATCGAGGTTTGGGGCGTCACTAAATGGTCACGATGTGCCAAAGTAAAGTGTGTGGATTAGGCTAGTTGATATTTCTTCATTAAACAACTCATCGCAAAAAAAAATTAGACAACGCACACAGAAAAGACGAGGACCATCGCAGACTTTGTACTGCTTGATTATTTTATTACTAAGAAGCACATATATACAGGCTACAGAAAAAGATAAGATCACATGCTTATCCAAGAATGCAGGTCAAACAAAAGCTAAGAGGCTGCAAAAAAAACCAAGTCTCTGTCCCTCTCTCTTTTTTTGCGCTGAGCAATTTAACGATGTGCCCATATGTTGCACCCAAAGGGTTGTCACAGATGGGGTAAGCGCAAACCCGACATGAAGCCTCTGCAACGTAACCTCCGAACGTTTAGTTGTTCTCAAGTAAATACGTGGCTTTATCCTATCACGACCGCGCATCAATTGGGAGTCACGAACAACGCTCGTGTCGCACAGCGAGTGCGGCACGACAGCACGCTGATACAACGAGTGCTTGTCGTGCACGGCTGCGGAACCGCGATAAGAGCTATACAGAGGAGAAAGCGACCGGCAATCACAAAGCAGCGCGAGCGTCGAAGTTATGGCTACCTACATCAATAAATCGTTCAAGAACGGCTCGTAGCCTCTCTATCAGCGACGTAGCAGACGAGAGCAAGCTCACTACGGTCTGATCGTAACACAGATTGGAGAATGGTCAAAACAAAAATGCTCTTTTCCTCGTGCAATCAAGCCAGTACTGAAAACCAGCGAGCACCCTGCTGGTACCAGTACAGCCAGCAGGCAGCTTGCTAGGACCACCAGCAGGTCAGTAGGCAGTGTACTCGTCCCAGTAAAGAACCAGTAGGCACCCTGCTGGAACCAGCAGAAAACCAATGGGCACACTGCTGGAACCAGTACAACAAACAGGCAGCTTGCTGGGACCATCAGCAAGCCAGTAGGCAGCGTGCTGGTCCCAATAAAAAACTAATGGGCACCCTGCTGGAACCAGCAGAAAACCAGTAGGTACACTGCTGGAACCAGTACAACCAGCAAAAAATGAACAGCTTAACTGCTGGTTCCGCCAAAAACCAGCAACTCCCAGCAGAAAACCACAGGAAATTTTCGTTTGGGGCAACACGAAGTCCGAATCACGCAACAATTAAAGAGCATCCGCTCTTGTGTCACAAAGAAGGACGGACGTACCCGCATTGTGTACTTGTCATGATAGCCGCGGCGACGCATCGGTGCAACTTATTATCACGCAGAGGCCCCTCAATTCGAGAGCAGCGGTTTCCCGTCTAGTGGGCGTTTCAACGTGCTCTATTATATCTAGACGTCCTCGTTCTAAAAAAGTCAGGGCGTGCAAGCACGGACACCAGACGGAAGTCCCGACTTCCTTCTCGTGTCTGTGTTTGGACACTCTGGCTCTGTTACAATGAATACGTACCGACTATAGCTCAGCTATCTGCAAGTCTGATTATTTTATAGACGTCCTCTTACACTTGGCAATGTGCCTGCACCATGGTTGTGCCCCTACAAGCAAAGTGACCTCTGCGAGATTTTCAAAGAAAAAAGCAAACAAAGGAGAGGGTTTTGTCGTTCAGTTATTGTACTATGAGGAAAAGGAATATAGAATGAAATGAGATAATGGGGCACTATTCACGAGCACACTGTAAATCAAGCATTACACACTGTAAATCAAGATTTATACCACTGCCACTGTAAATCAAGATTTATACCACTGCCGTATCCACGTTAAATAACAAATTCTCTAAGAACTTAAACTAATCATAGGAAGCAAACTGTAACATCACATTCTACTTCAACGTGCAGCAATCTTCCAGTTATCGTGGAAACTGCAAGGCCATTGCAGCGATTTAAAGGCCGACTCGGGCGATTTATCGAGGTCAATGGATCCCAATGAAATTCGCTGGGTACGTTATCCTTCGCACATTTCCGTCATTTATGCCAAACTACAGGTGAGAGATGCGCTGAGTGTGTGCAAATGAATTTTAAAGATTGCCTCAAAACGTTCACCTGGCTCGACAGAATTATTGGGAACACTGTCTGTGTGACGTCATGTTTGACATGTCAATGGAAGTGACGCAGCCGAAAGCATCGCTACTTTTCCCGCTACAGCGTTTATTCTGCTGGCCAGAAGGCGACGGCGGCGGTGTTTGGCGCAAAGTGGTTCTAAGAGAGAAAGGAAAAAAAAGTGAGCCCCGTAACTGTCTGCATCACGGTGCGACACCTCAACAATAGCTCACAAGGGATGGAGTGAGGAGGGGTTCAAAAAATAGGTTTAAAGGTAGAGAGAGAGAGAGAGAGAGAAACATGCGCTAAGCCAGCGAGCGAGAACATATCGAGGGAATAGGAGAGATAAGAAAGATGGAAACACGGTCACAGGAGTCCGAAGACGGGGCACCACTTGCGAGAGCTTTTGTCGGCGTCACGAGATGGCGTAGGGCAAGTCCAGTAGGTCAGAGCTACACTGTCGTCGGAGGCCGGCGTCAGGAGATGAGTAGGGCCAGCCCAGTCGGCCAGAGCTACGCTGACGTCGGAGATCGCGAGGGCACAACCGGTCGGCACGGAATCCAGCGAGCGCGGAAAAGCTTCCTACCTTTTTCTCTGGTGTTCTGCCTGCGCTTCGCTGACCTGGCTTTCACAGTTTTCGGACTCTGCGCCAGCGAGACTTGTTACCAAATAGTATATACGTAATACGTAGACAGCGCTCCTGGTTGTGTTTCGGTTTCAGTATTGCACCTTTTTGCTTATTGATCGATTGATTGATTGATTGATTGATTTATATGTGGGGTTTAACGTCCCAAAACCACCATATGATTACGAGAGACGCCGTTGTGGAGGGCTCCGGAAATTTACACAACCTGGGGTTCTTTAACGTGCACCCAAACCCAAGCACACGGGCCTACAGCATTCCCGCCTCCATCGGAAATGCAGCCGCCACAGGCGGGTTCGATCCCGCGACCTGCGGGTCAGCATGGAGTATCTTAGCAACTAGACCACCACGGCGGTGCGCCTTTTTGCTTACTAAAAATTATTTTCAAATTTTCTGAGCATTTCATCTATTGGGCTCGTGACAAGAGTGTCTCAGAAACATAGAAACACCAATAAAAACCTTGACATGGTCGAAAAATTGCCGGAGTTGGCCTTTAAGCAAGAGCTGAAAAGAAGCTTGCTTCGCCCAAATTAACCACAGGACCAGTTGCTTCTTCTATTGATATAATTAACAATATCTCGTGTTTTACGTCCCAAGATCGCGATACGATTATGGCTCCGCAAATTTTGACCATCTGGTGTTCTTTGACGTGCACTGACAGTGATGAAGTGAAGTGAAATGAACATTATTTGGTCCTGGAGAACTGGTCAGACGCCCCCTTAAGAGGTGTCCGCCACAGTTGCTGGCCGCGTCCACGCCGGGACTGGAAGACCGTGGCCCTCCGCCCGTTCGCAGGCCTCCTGGACGGCCGAGTATTGGACTGATCGCACACGACACGGACATCGAACATTTCGCCTCCATCAAAATGCGACCGCCCCGACCGGTACTCGATTCCACTAGCCACGCGTCACCATTCGAGAAACGTAGTTACTACAACACCGTGGTGGCTTTCCATGTGGTACGCTAAAATCCTATCATTCTATGTATTCGGTTATGAATCTTGTTCCGTTACGTTTCTATATTGTGTTCATTATTATGCATATGGTGCTGCCGTGGCTTTGGATTATTAACTACTCTAATTGTCTCTATGCACTAGGTTCCACTAGATATTGACGATAGGTCTTCCTTCTATTTACTGAATACTCACATCATTGTCCAACTTTTAATTATAACTTCGATCGAAATAATATTATATAATATGATGGTAAGCACTCCGCGTTGAGTACGCGAACTAGCAAAGGTGAAGCGATCAGTGGTCCATAAACATGGAAAACGCTCGAGCATCGTTTTAGGAGTGAAGCTCCTTATAGCGGCACCCGTTCGTCCCCCGTAGTATGTAAGAAGTATAACATTTAGACATCCAAGGTGGTGCCGGTGAGAGACTTCTTCTGTGCGTTGTTGAACAATAAAAAATAGTGCTCAATGTACATGTCAATGGCTGCTAATAGGGAATGAGAGGCAGGAGCATTTGGCTTTTAGTTAACGCGCAGGCTGCGATAACCATTAGCAGCCATTGGCATGTACAATGAGCACTATCTGACAAGAAAGGGTTGCCCTGTTATACTCGCTGGGTGTAACCTCCTTAGCTTTAGAAAGGTTTAGCGAGCGTTGAGCCACAGTGTCATGAATACAATGGACTTGTATATACCATGAATGAACTCGAGGTGGTTAAAAATGGGAAGTAGATACGAAGCGCAAGCCGTAAGAAAGTAAAAGCCGAATTCTCCGCCTCTCATTTCCCATTAGCAGCCATTGGCATGTACATTGAGCACTATCTGACTGAAAAAGTTTGCTACGTGATACTCGCTGGGCGTAACCTCCTTGGTTTTCGAAAGGTTTAGTGAGCGTTCGGCCGCAGTGCCATGAATACAGTGAACTAGTATATACCATGAACTCGAGGTGGTTAAAGGTGGGAAGTGGACCCGAAGCGCAAGCCATAAGAAAGTGTGCGTGTTCCACCTCTCGTTTAGTCCTTGGAATTCCCGCTGGATGGCGGTGCTTCTATATGGGGAATATATGATGAAAAGATGCGAGATGGTGGTACTTGGAGTGTTGAATAGATGGACGAACGGACACATAGACAGATGCATGGATGGACGCATGAATGGACGCAGGGGCGGCTGCATGAACGAACGCAGGGACGGACGCACGAACAGACGCACGCACAGACGGGCTGATGGACGCATGGACGGTCACACTGACGGACGCATGGACGGACGGAAGCAAGAACGAATGAACGGACGAATTCTTCGCCCCACTCTCCATCATTCACTCCGTGGATATGCCGCCATTTTTTTAAGATGACGCGATGGTGTAATCGCGTCCCTTATTGTGGTCCTTCTCGATTGATAGCGTGGCTTTGGCCTTTGCCGTTTGCCTCAACCGTGCCGAAAGGAAACGAGCAACTGTGCGCGTAACATAGTCCGTTTATCGAACTATCCTAGAATGCCTACCTCAAGTACAGTCGTCAGCAAGCTTAACTCGAACGCCCCGCAGCGTGACCTGGACTAGTTTGACAGACGCCAGTCGCAAAGCGGTGCTGGTCGCTGTTGTCGAGATAACACATCGGTATGCTTCGATAATATGCCGGCGTGTATAGGTAACATCTCGGAAACAGAACCCAAAGCTAAGTGGCGCTGGAGTCAGTCCAACCTTTCCACGAGACGCTGCGGAGCGTTTGTGTTAAGCTTGGTGACGACTGTACAGCTGTAAAGTGCCAACTATAGCCTCCGTCAGGCAACACTCGAACTACGCCGCTGCTGACTTTGTTGATGATTTTGCTGCTGATAAAGATTAAATATATCTAAACATGTCATTGAAATACATTGAATAGTGGCCTGAGAACTTCTGACCCCCCCCCCTTTTCCCTGTACGTATCTCTCGTGCACGCGTCTCTAAAACGTTGAATGTGTGCTCATTGTGACCTGCACTAACGCTTTGTGTACCCAAGCCCGTTGTGCACACTAAACTCTCTAATGAGGGGCACCAACCAACAATGAATGAACGAATTAATATTCATGTCTTATTGACCAATCTAGAGAAGTGAGCAAAAAGCCAGACGGCTGGCGAATCGTCATCCCCCTGACAAGATGTCATTACGAAGTGAGTCCGCAAGGCAATAGTGAACGATATAACTTATAGTATTCATAAGAGACGAAAAAGATGGCAGCATATCCACGGGGTGAATGACGGAGAGCGGGGCGAAGCATCCGTCCGTCCATCCATGCATCTGTCTGTGTGACTGTCCGTGCGTCCAGCCGCCCGTACTTGCGTGCGTCTGTTCGTGCATCCGCACGTCCATCCTTGCGTCCGTCCCTGCGTTCGTCCATGCATCCGAACTTGCGTCCGTCCATGCGTCCATCCGTCCGTGCAGCCATTCGTGAGTCCGTCCGTGCATCTGTATGTGTGTCTGTTCGTCCATCTAGTCAACACTCCAAGTACCACCATCTCGCATCTTTTCATCATATATCCGCATATAGAAGCACCGCCATCCAGCGGAAGTTCCAAGGACTAAACAAGAGGTGGCACACGCACACTTTCTTACGGCTTGTGCTTCGTGTCTACTCCCACCTTTAACCACCTCGAGTTCATGGTATATACTACTTCACTGTATTCATGGCACTGCGGCCCAACGCTCGCTAAACCTTTCTAAAACCAAGGAGGTTACGCCCAGCGAGTATAACGTAGCAACACTTTTTTGTCAGATAGTGCTCAATGTACATGCCAATGGCTGCTAATGGAGAATGAGAGACAGGAGAATTCGGCTTTTAGTTAATGCGCATGCTGCGATTTTTTTTTATTTTTCAACAACGCACAGGAGAAATCTCCCACCAGCCCCACCTTTCAGGTCAAAGCGTTAGACATGTTACGTACTAAGACGAGGGACGAACGGGTGCCGCTTTAAAGAGAGAACACAACTTTATTGTCGTCAGACTTAAGGAGGTAGGTGACCCGCCAGGCTGAACCTGATGGCCACCTCCTCTGCCCTTTGTACGGCCTGGAGCTGAACGGCCAGGCTGGTGGAGGTCAGAACTGCCTCCCACCCCTCTGGCGAGGGAGCGGCTAGGAGATCGAGAGAGGGGGGATCTTCCCTGCAGGCCCAGAGAATGTGATTAAGTGTGGCTATTGAGCCACAATGCGAGCAATGCGGATCAATCGAGTCGGGGTATATACGTGCATAAATGTATGGGCACGGAAATGAATGTGTTTGCAAGCGGCGCCAGATAACCTCCTGGCGCTTAGTTAGCTTATGGTGCGGGGGTGGTTTTGTCTGCCTCGAAAGACGGTAATATTGTGTGATGTCATGGTAGGATGTCAAGGCTTCACCAGGGTTTTCCAAATCAGAGGCGGGTACCACCGCTCGGCTGACGAATCCTCGAGCATATAGGTGGGCCGCCTCGTTCCCTGGGTTCCCCGCGTGAGCCGGCACCCATACCAGCGCAATGGAGGATAGTGCGTCTTCCTCAGCATCTGTAAGGAGACTGGGCAATAGTAAACGCAGAGTTGTGGGGGCCACAATGCCACGTGCGAAGTTGGATATAGCAGCCTTTGAGTCACTGAGTATAGTGGTGAATCCGGATGCTGCTGCTAGCGCTATCGCCGCTTCCTCAGCTTCTGTCGTATTAAGCACACGGACAGAAGCAGCCGCTTTAATTTGAGGTGAATTGGCGTTGTTGCCGGGGAGAGTGATTACGCTTATTGCATATGCTTTAGTAAACTCTCGGTATTGGGCGGCGTCAACGTACGCAACGGTTGGGTTGGACGCGTACGTTTTTTGCAAGAATTTGGCCCTCGCTTTCCTTCTACCGTCGTGATGGCTGGCCAACATGTTCTTTGGCAGTGGTTTTATGAGGAATTTCTTTCTGATGTTGGGGGGGATGACAGCCGGATCGTTACCCGTAGGAGATACCACATGGTCAATGTTAGCAAGGATCCAACGCCCCGTCCTGCTTCCCTGTAATCGGTGAATTTGCGCCGTAAGATGCGCTTCAAGAAGTTCTTCTAAGGTGTTATGCAGCCCAAGACTGAGGAGGTGCTCTGTCGATGTGTTTCGGGGGAGACCCAATGCCACCTTATACGCTTTGCGTAAGAGCCGATTTAGTTGGGCTCGCTCAGATTGAAGGAGGTGCAAATAAGGGAGGGCGTACGTGAAGCGCGACAAAACGAAGGCTTGAATTATCTGTAGCAGTTCTTTCTCCTTCATGCCTCGATTGCGAGCGCTCACTCGAGATATAAGATGGGCCGTCTGGTTCACGGTTACGGTGAGACGGTCTAGCGTAATGTTGTTGTGGTGGTTTGTTTGCACAATGAGTCCGAGTACTCTCATGTGGGCCACCTGCTTAATTGGCGTGTCATTGACATACACGTTAATACTAGGAAGTGGAGTCTTAATTTTGCGGCGATCTGGAGGTCGCAGTAATAGTAGCTCCGATTTGCTCTGGGAACACTCCAAACCCGCTTCTGACACGTGCTGAACGACTACGTCGGTTGCTCTTTGAAGAGTCTCCTCGATTTGACCATCGGATCCCACCGTCGTCCAGAGCGTGATGTCATCTGCGTAGAGGGTGTATCGCAGGCCGGGTATCGTGTCAAGTTTGGGAGGTAGTGACCTCATAGCGAGGTTGAAAAGGAAAGGGGACAAAACAGCTCCCTGCGGGGTGCCGCGATCACCGAGTGTGATGAGCTTAGAACGAAGGTCACCCACTGAGAGTTCAACCGTTCGATTAGATAAGAAAGCACGGACGTAGTTAAATATGCGTTCCCCGGATCGTAGTTCGGACAGACTGCCTAAAATGGCACTATGCTTCACGTTGTCAAATGCTTTGTGAAGGTCCAGACCGAGCAAAGCCTTGGTACTAGTGCCACTCTCAGGTCGTAGGAGATCGTGATGCAACTGGATGAGCGCATCCTGAGTGGATAGATGGGCCCTGAAGCCCAGCATTGTGGGGGGAAGTAGGCGGTGCTCTTCCGCGAAATTTTGCAAGCGACAGAGGACAACATGCTCCATTAGTTTGCCCAGGCAGGAGGTCAACGAGATTGGACGAAGATTCTCCAGGTCGAGTTTCTTGCCCGGTTTCGGTATAAACGCGACCCTTGCGTGTTTCCATTCTGATGGCAAATGGCCGGACCTCCAGCACTCATTCATATATTCAGTAATGGCCCCTACCGACTTTGGATCGAGGTTGCGCAGCGTCTTATTTGTCACCCCGTCAGGACCGGGTGCCGATGTTGTACGCAGTTTATGTAGCGCTATGCAAACCTCACTTTCCGAAATGTCGGCGTCCAACTGTTCGTTGGCTGTTCCAGTGTATTCAGGCAACTGCTCTGTGCTGTTCTGTTTCTGAGATGTGTTGATGTAGCGGGTGATGAGCTCCTCCAGCAGCTCTTCGTTGGTGCCCGGGTATTGATGGACAATTCGCGCGAGCTGTTTGCGTGCGGCCGACTTGGAGCTACCAGGGTCCAGCAGGTGTCGCAGAAGATGCCACGTTTTCTTGCAGCCCATCTGGCCATTGAGGCTGCCGCAAAGTTGGCCCCACTGTTGGCGTGTTAGCACAGCGGTGTGGGCTTCTAATTCACGTTCGAGCCTCGAGATGCGGCGGCGGAGCCTTGTGTTGTGACGTTGGCGCCGCCACCTACGCATGAGGCTTTCATGCGCCTCCCACATATGTAGAAGGCGTGAATCTGTTGATGGCTGTTCCGGAGTTACGTCTGCTTGGTATGTTGTAGCGTCCACATCTCGACTCAAAGAAAGTATCCTTTCGTTCAAGTCCAATACCGAATCGGGTGCCGTTTCTTTGCGCAGTTGGCGGAATTTATCCCAGTCTGTAATGCGAGCTGTGGCTCGTTTTTTTACATTGCTTGTGGTTAACTCAATGGTTACCGCTAGAATGAAATGGTCACTTCCTACGGTGTGACCTGTGTTTTGCCAACGGGCACCCTCCGTGTTTTTGCAAAGGGAGAGGTCTGGGGTAGTATCTCGACATACGCTGTTCCCGATTCGCGTCGATTGCTCCGGATCATTGAGGATACTGAAACCTAGGTCGTGTATGATGCTCCATAATCGGCGACCCTTGGGGTTGGATTTCGGGTATCCCCATTCGGGATGTTTTGCGTTAAAATCGCCTAGTACGAGCAGCTTTGCATCCTTCGCCAGATTTGTTGCTTTCCGAAAGATGTAAGGTAGATCCGCAGCTGTATCTCTTGGAGGGCTGTATATATTTAAAATGAAGAGTGGCTTGTCTCCTCGTCTTTTTGGTATAATTTCCACCAGTGTGTGATGAATACTCGTACCCTCAATTTCATGTTGAATGGCTGTGACATTCTTGTGTACTAAGATGGCAGTGTGGCATTGTGCGCTCGCGGATATGTCTATTTTCTGATTATATGATGCGTATCCGGGCAGTTGAGCGGCAGTGTTCGTTTCTTGTAAAACTATGATGTCCGGCGAACATTCCCCATTTGGTGCATGGTTTTGAATATGCTGGATATGTTGCTGCAGATGGCCCTTCTTATTGCGGAAGCTCCTGCAGTTCCACTGCCAGACGGTGAGCGTGTGGAGAGCCGCCATGACTATGTTATTGGCGTAGGGGCCGGTGTTTGCCGGCTATTGGATGGTGTGCGGTGGATGGCCAACTGCACACTGAAGTCGGCCAGTGCAGCTTCGGTCGAGCTCTTTAACACGGCGAATGAGGTGGTTGTTTCCCGGATGGTTTGGTGGATCGCATTAAAGCGCGTTTCTATTTCAGCGTTCAGATCGGATTTCAGCGTTGAGATGGCTGCCGTGACTGCCGTCGTTACTTTTGTAGTGATGTCGGCGTCTGCGTGGAGTGAAGCTGTGGGTGTAGCTGCCTTGCGTTTATTAGCGTTCTGAAGTTGAGGAACTGGCGATAACGCCGGGTTTGGTGCCAGGGGGTTCGGATGTGCGTCTTGTGTTTCGGATGATGTGGGTGTAGTTTGTTTGTCGATACTGAGTGCTCTATCTATTTTGGCTTCTAGAGACTGGATGTAGCTAGTCAATTTAGCTATCTGGGACTGCTGGGCCGAGATTTGAGCCTTAAGGGCAGAATTCTCCTTTGCCAACTCCCTCACCTGTGAATCGGAAAATAGTAGTGATGCCGGGGCGCCCCGCTGCCAGGCCACCGACTTGGACGCTTCTCCGGGACCTCGACTGGATGAACGAGACACCGATGGGCTGCGCCTGGCTGATTTGGACCTTGAGTGAGATGAGGGCCTGCTGTCTCGTCGTTGGGCTGAGCGTGACCTCGGGCGCCTGCTGTGGGATCGACACCTGCTGCCACGTCGTTTAGCTGAACGAGACCCTGAGCGCCGGGTGTGGGATGGGGACCTGCTCTCTCGGCGCTGCTGCTGGTTGCTGCTGTTCCCGAGTGGTGGGAAAGATGCAGAATGGTCTCGAGATGATGGTGAGCGTCTGCTGGAGGAGCCACTGTGAGATGGGTTGCGATGGATGTTCGACGAAGGTTCTTGCGCTTCTTGCTTCGATTGCGGGGTGGGTGGCGCCTTCTTGATAAAGCGATACTTGCAGTTTGAGCTGCCGGTGTTGTGTGCACCATTGCAGACGATGCAGCGTGGCGTGCATGCGGGTGTTTCGCCCTGTCCTGGTGTGGGGTGTTCCTCTCCGCAACGGCGGCACCGCTGCTTACGTGGCATCGGGCAAACATCCGTGCGGTGACCAACCTTGCGGCAGTTAAAACACGATTCCACCCTGTTGTAGAACGGGTACAGCCTGATGTCGGTTCCGTGGTAGAATATCCACTTTGGAAGGTTTGGCGTCATTAGTGCAACCACGACGTGCCTAGTTTGGCCCAAGCGTCTTCCACTCACGATAGGAATGGTGGGGTTGCTGGCTTGTAGGTCTGCCAAAATCTCTTCGTCTGAGAAGTCATCGTATGCATGGAACATGATGCCTCGTATGGCGTCGTCTGGAGGGGGGGCGTAGACATGGAGCTCGATAGTAGCAGCGCCGATGGTAATCGACTTCACTCGAAGGTAGGCTTGGGCGCGTTGCGAGTCGATCACGCTCAAGGTAAAGGTATTATTGGTGGGGTGCGTCCGAAGGCGATCCCGACTTGCTGGTGGCTGATCTGGCAGTGAAGCTGCCTTGAGCAGGGCGTCGTGCAATTGCCACGGCGGCACTTTCGTCAAGTCGATGGGCGTTCTTGGACGTCCTACTATATGAATGGAGTCTTGCGGCAATCGGGGGAGTGGTGCCCGCCGACGTAACCGAGGCGGACGTGACTTGACCTGGGGTTGGCGTTCCGGCACAGCGGCGCGGGCATTCTCCGACGTACACGGTTGAAGAACGGGCTTGCCTTGGTTTTGAAGTTCCCGTCGGCGTCGTTCCTGGGCACGATAGCCGGGCGATTGCCAGGAATCGTCGGACCACTCCTCTTCAGAGATGGTATGACCTTCTACGACGCACTCCATTCCGGTGGGCGGCTGGGCACGACGATGTGAGTAGCGTGAGACGCTGCACCAGGCTTAGGCAAGGAGCCGGACGCGCGCTGAGCCAGCTAGGCTCAGGGCGGCGAGCGGCGTTGGTCGGGTCAGCAGATGCTCCTGGGAGAATCTTGATAAATCCAGTGCAGAGAGTGATATCCGCGCGTTCCCAATAACCTCATGCACCCACTCATACATAAATTATTGGTCAGTAAGCACGCGTCGCAGCGAAAATGCCGAAAGGCTCGGGAGACGATGTACAGTGCGTCCTACTGCTCCGAGCGTCTCCGAGCGATCTCCCGCTTTAAAGAGCTTCGCCTCTAAAAATTGCTTTCGTGAGGCACTCACAAGGTCACTACACCTTGAAGCATTACCGTCAAACAAAACAGTATTTCACAATCCGCGTCTACATTTTCATCTTCTTGGAGATCGGTATTCAGATGTTGGATGGAGTCCTGGCCATAATTTTTTCAGAAATCACCAGCATATCATTTTTGGGAAAAGGTTTATTCGGCAGAGCCTCCTGACAATGTGCACGAAATTACGAACTGACACCCCTCTCCTTCCCACTCTTACATTCTTCCCTGACCCGGCGCTAGCTGAACATAGTTCATCGACTGCGGCCCGCTGCTTGAAGTGAGTTTTGAGACTGTGCGTATAAAGACCTTGCCAACTTGTACCACATGGTACCACACCCTTCGACTTCAGAGAGGTCGCGGGCCAGGGTCGACAACGTGGTGGCATTTTTTGTCCTTACATGTGTGCGCAGTCGCAGTAACCAAGATTTTCGAATAAGGCTCGGTGTTTTTAGCAGAAAACATTTACGCTACTTGGTAATACCTGTGATCCCGTCACTGTTAACGCCTAGTTTCCGCAACAAATTGGCAAAGAAGCTTGCGACTGAAGTAGAGTTGGAGCGAAAGAACCCTATTTGAAACGACTAAACGAGAGGTGCCACATTCACACTTTCTTACGGCTTGCGCTTCGGGTCTACTTCTACGCCATAAGGAGCGTCTTAGCGTCTCACGTCGTCGTTAGCGTCTCACGGCGTCCCTGGGCTGGCGGACGCCCGTCATGGCAAGCCAGCCCCCAAAGAAGGCGCTAGCCTTCGACGTAGTCGTCCCCGAGGGGACTAGTCCCGAAGACGTCGTCGACGCGACGTCTTCAATAGTAGGAATCGAAGAAGTATACTGCGTTCAGCACTTTGGAGGCCGGAACTACCAAGTTACCGTCAACAGTGAGGCCGCACTGGCCCAAATCGTAGACGCGTCGCACCTTATCATCCGAGGAGAGCGCGTCGCCATCGTACCCCCAGGACCCCAAGGGACCCAAGTGACCGTCCTGTTCCTGCCGTGCCGCGTACCCAGCGAAGTCCTCGCACAAGCACTCTCTCCCTACGGGAAGGTGCTGCACATCACCAGAGGACTCATGGGATCGCGCCCAACCGTGACCACTGGGACGCGATACGTCCGCATGGAAATGAAGGCTTCGTCACCGGTGCCTAACTACCTCAAGGTCGCGGGCCATCGAGTGACCTGTGACTATAAAGGCATCCAGCGAGTGTGTCGTCGATGTGGAGATAGTGGGCACTTCCGCATGAACTGCACAGCTCCGTTTTGTGGAAGGTGCGGCGTTTATGGCCACGACGGGAAAGGCTGCTCGCTGCCGTGTCGCCGTTGTGGGGACCCGCATGCCACCGTGGCCTGCACCATCAGGCCATCGTATTCCGAGGCGGCATCCAAGGATTTCCCTCCACTTCAACCAGGAACGCCATCTAAGAACAAGTGCGACGATTCGTCGGCGCGAGCCGTGGTGGCCGACCATGACCAGGGTGTGCCAATCGCGGCGCTGCACCAGACGCCCACTGCGTTCCCAACGATTCCGCGCCTGGTAATCCCTCCAGGTACTGAAAACTTGAGTTCCCCGCGTCCCGTGGCCATTTCTGAGGAATCGCAGGCCAAACCCTCGTCAGACGAAGCGCCTCGTGAGGACGGCGTCTCGGATGGGAATATTGCATCTGAGGCTCCTCGCGTTGCTGCTCTGTCGACAACAAGTTCAGGTGTCATCGAGGAGTCTACATCTCAAGACGACGACGCCTGCATCTACGAGGACTCCAACAGCACCGCGAGTGAGGCGCCCCTACAAATTGACGAAGACACCAGCCCCAGTGACATAAGCCAGGACAGTGGAGACGTCTTTGTACCATCCTCGCTCAAACACCCGGACACCAAACGCCCCCGGATAACTACTCGTGACTTAGAAGCCCCCACCAGAGACAGAAGTCCCCCGCGGACTTTGACGCAATCCCGGAAGCCCCGAGCCTCCGGTGGATCGCCTGGCCGGAAAAAATGACTCAGCCACTTGCGGGGCATTGGCTCCCGCAACTGATAAAGGTACCCCTGCATTTGCGCGATCCTATACTATGTTTTCATTTTCCCCATGGCTCTTATTCTAAAAGTTATTACTTTTAACGTTCAAGGTTTCCGAAATCCACAAAAACAGGCTGAAGTATTGGCTTTTGCACGTTCAGTGCACTGTGATTTGCTGTTCGTGCAAGAAACAAAATTTTTCAAGCTTTCTGATGTAATCGCTTTCAAGCGCGCGTTCAATTTTGATTGCCTCTTTTCGTACGCCAGCACGCATTCGACTGGCGTCGGAGTCGTTATTTTTAACCGAGGTCTTTTACGTGACCATTATGTTTCCTTCAATGCCTTCGGACGCGTGCTGGCGTTCGACTGCACCTTTTTTTCGTTAAGAATAAGATTGGTTGCCGTGTATGCCCCAGCGGCACGCGAGAACTCAAACGCGTTCTTCCAATCTCTTGATGCGGTCCTTTTAAATTCCCGACATGTGGTACTTTTAGGGGATTTCAATTGTGTCTTAGACTCACACGCAGACGTTCGAGGTCCGGGTCGCGGCCGGTGAAACTGGAATGCCAGAGAACTCGAACGTCTAGTGCAGCAGTTGGCATTGAGTGACATTCATCAAATTGTGCATGGCAGTAATTATGCCTATACTTGGCGTCGAGCAGCCGAATTGATCGCGTGTATGCATCCCCCAGTCTCATTACCTACGTTCACGACACCGGAGTAATGTCATTGCCACCGACACCGGTGTACATTAGCGACCATCGGCCGGTTATGTTATCTCTCCGCCTGCCAGCGGGGACGCCGATGGTTCACAGACCATGGCGTCTCGATTGCCGCGTCCTTCAGGACTCTCAGGCTACGGATAAATTATCCCGAGCGTTACGCGCATCGCTTATTGGGGCCGATGTAGCTGATTGGGATCGCCTCAAAGGACAGTGGCGGCATCATTGCAGTGCGTCGGGCAGAGGACTTTGCACCCGTATGTCGAAAGATGCGTCATTGTTAATCCAGAAGATACGCATTGCCAATCAAGATCCCAGTCCTTCCACTGTAATGCGGGCATGGCAAGAGGAGCTCATTGAACGGTACCAGCGTATTATGCGCGCATCTTCACTCTCGGCTGCAGCTTGGCGCTGTAGACGTGCACCCTTTGCGCACCCTGAGGTGCTAAGGTATGCACGCAGAGCTCTGCTTCGTCCACCAGGCTCGCCTGCCCACTCGCTGAACTCTATCACCCCAGCTGCTGCGGGTACGCGCGACTTTCAGGAATTCACTCAACACTTTGAGTCAATAGCTAAATCTGGTGCTAATGTCCGTTACCCAGGATCCGTTTCTTCGCATCCTCTACTAACAGATTTACCTCATGATTCCAACGTGTCAAATGACGTCCTCCTATCACCGCCATCCGATGACGAAATCAAAGGCGCATTAGACGCAATGAAAAAGGGATCGGCCCCAGGGCCTGATGGACTCCCTGCAGAGTTTTATGTACAGTTCTGGCTTATAATTGGTTCAACTATGTCACGCGTCATTCGCAAGTGTTTCCAAGATATTACACTTCCAACTTTTTTCCACAAAGGCCGTATACCACTAGTTCCCAAGAAAGACCCAATGTCCACGCGACCAGAAGATTGTCGCCCTATTACCCTGCTCAATGTAGACTACAAACTCTTGGCTAACATTTTGGTGCGCCGAATCAGTCCATTTCTTGCAACATTAATCGCTCCCCACCAGGTCTATTCTGTTCCGGGCCGCGAAATACACACCCATACGTGGTTAACGCGTGACATCATTCAATACACCATTAGCCGATGTGCGCAAGGACTGTTGGTTTCATTAGATCAAGAGAAAGCTTTTGATTTCATAGAACATGGCTACATACTAAATGTTTTACATGCATACGGATTCCCGGATAAGTATATTGACCTTATCAACGCGATGTACACTAATTTAGAAAGTACCCTTTACTTAGATTCCCGTGAGAGTCATGCCTTTAGAGTCACGCGTGGGGTCCGTCAAGGGTGTCCCCTCTCCCCAGTGTTATTTATCCTTGCATTAGAGCCCTTCTTAAGGGCCGTTGAACATCACCCGCAGATTCGTGGCTTACCTCTACCCGGTAACACTCAAGTAAAAGTCGCTGCATATGCAGATGATATCACTCTATATGTACATAATGAACAGTCGCTGCAGCATGCTCTTGATACATTCCATGATTTTGGTATTATCTCCGGTGCAAGGTTAAACTTTTCTAAAAGCCAGTATTTTTTCATTGGCAACCCCAGCGGTTGTATCAACATCACGTCACCTTTACAGTGGTCTCCTGAGATTTCAATACTCGGAGTTACTTTCACTGTATTTGGTATACAGGATAGCATCTGGTCATCCGTTGTACAAACTCTTCTAAATGATATCAAAGCAGCCAGGTACTTCGAATTCCCCCTCTTGGAACGCTGATACTTAACTCAAACGGTGTACCTAGGAAAATTTTGGTACCTTTGCCATTCTGTTAAACCACCGCTCCACGTCTGCAGGAAAGTGCAAAGCTGCATCAGTTCATTTTTTTGGTCTGGTGGCACAGAATTGTTATCGCGTCCAGCGTTAGCTCAACCGCGAGATCAAGGCGGTTTTGCATTCCCCGACGTTTCCGTCACGGCTTCTACATTGTGCTTCCGCACTCTATCGCGAATGCTAAGCAATGATGACATGCCTGCTCAGACACTGGCTCGTTACCATCTGGGGCCATCACTACGTGTCTTCTTGCCGGATAGCCAAATAAACAAAGGTCCCCAATCAACTGAATTACCATCTTTGTATCGAGCCCTTCTGGCATTTCACCGACGTGCCCAGAGATAGAGGTGGCCGATTCTAAAGTGGTGGACACAATGGCCGCCCTTCTACGGCCCTTGGTGCCCCAGCATCGTCAATCTGTATTGAACCGCGCTTGGAAACCAATAACTGCCGCAGTGTTGCCAGGGCATCTCAGAGACTTTGTCTGGAGGTTGGGCTGGGGCTTGCTCCCCACGCGAGATCGGTTGCAGCGATGGCAGGTAGTTCGCACTTCCACTTGCCCCAACTGCGTAATGGTGGAGACCAATCGACATGCGACGTTTGAATGTGTGGTTTCCCGCCTTTTTTGGCGTGCGGTTAATGCTGGTTTTCGGGGACAGGGTGTGCGAACTTTCGTGTCCAACGGCCGATTTCCGCGTAGCCGCTTCTTCGCTCTCTTAATAGTTGCGGGGCTGTTCAGCCTTTGGAGAAACCGATGTGAGGCCGTAGCTGCCAATTGCCGCCGGCGTGCCTTGTGGCCGATACTGGGGAGAATGAGACGAGAGATCCTCGCGTTCCTCTCCGAAGAGCTTTTCTTCCTCGGGGAGCAAGAGTTTCTGCGGCATTGGTCATGCCCTTTCGTCAAGGTGGAACACGAAAGGATACAACTCATTTTTCGACCGACTTTGTGCTAAGCAGCGCCCGTTGAGTTGTTATATATGATTTCATTTGTTACAAATTGTGTTTTATTTGGATCTATTGTATCGTTATACCCTTGTATCGTGATCTCACATTGAATTCTTGTGTACATGTATGCCAACATAATCATGTATATTAGAGCAAATGTCTTCACTGTAACGTAGTGATGTTAGTCGTGAAATATAGAAGTGCAGAAGTGTATGTGCCCTGTTACTGGAATGGTATGAAGCCTTTGTGTTCTGTACATGCTGTAAATAAACTTTTTCTAAACAAGGGTCTACTTCCCACCTTTAACCACCTCGAGTTCATGGTATGTACTAGTTCACTGTATTCATGGCACTACGGCCCAACGCTCACTAAACCTTTCTAAAACCAAGGAGGTTAGACCCAGCGAGTATAACGTTGCAACCTTTTCTTGTCAGATAGTGCTCAATGTACATGCCAATGGCTGCTAATGGGGAATGAGAGACAAGAGCATTCGGCTTTTAGTTAACGCGCACGCCGCGAACTTTTTATTGTTCAACAAAGCACAGGAGAAATCTCCCACCGGCATCACCCTGCAGGCCAAACTGTAACGCTGGTTACACACTACGACTACGACTACGAGGGACGAACAGGTGCCGCTTTCAGGGGCTTCGCCCCTAAAAGGCACACACTGCAGCAGCATATGATCACATAAAATAAACAAGCGCAAGTATCAACTTCTTACTTCTCGATGGGCGACTGAGAGACAACAGTCAAGATGTGTGAATATCTGATGCTCCTCACCGTAAGCGGGGCTAAACTAGACCCCCCTCCCCTCTTTTCCACCCTCCTAGATATCCGTTTACAACAAGCGCATTCCATGGGAACTGCCGGATTCGTGTATCACCGGAAACGTATACCAGACTGCGATCTCAGCCGCTTCGATAGCGATGCTCCGTGGGAACGCTCCTTGGTGCGCTGATCCGCACGCACTTGCAACCGACTGAACGGTATTGGCATTTTTGTTCGCCACGGTGGAGCAGTAGCTTTGGTGTTCGGCTGCTGAACCGAAGGTCACGGTTTCGATTCCAGACGCGGCGGTCACATTTCGATGGAGGCGAAATAGCGAAGGCCCGTCTACTGTGCAATGTAAGTGCACGTTAACGAACCCCAGATGGAGGAAATTTCCTAAACTTTCAGTTCGCCGTCTATCATAATCATATCGTGGTTTTCGGACGTAAAATCCCAGATATACTTATCATTTTTTTAGGATTCAGGAAGCTATCTATACACAACCTTCTTCTCATGGCTGATTGGTTCACCGGCGCTCCCGAAATGCGTAATGCAAACGGAATGGTCCGGAACACGTCTATTTAAAACGAGGTGGACTTTTATAGTTCCCCTACTTTCTTTCCCGCCATCTTCAGTTAGGGGTCATGAAAAGGTCTCTCCTAAAAAGACAATGGGACAATACATTTTTTTTTATTTCCACCAAGGTCAAAGCGCGACTATTTAAAAACAGCGCGCCGTGCTGCTCGCGTTTCTGACAACTGTGGTAGCAAGGAGACATCACAGGTAATCTTCTGCGACTGTCATCGCTACAATGCACCGAGAACACCGCCAGCAAGCTCGCACAGATCAGTGACCTATGACGGCACAAACCATTCTGATGTGTCCTGAGAGGTCACCGTGGGGGGCGGTGTTCAACTTCTTGAAGAAAAAAGATTTGCGCCGGTGTTATGACTGACTCTACCACCCCTTTCCCCTGTGTAGGGTAGCATACCAGTTCTTCTAGACTGGTTGACATTCTTGTCTTTCCTTTCCGTCCTATTCCTTCCTTCCTTTCAATCAAACCCAGTGCTACTAAACCGTTTTGTATATGAAAACAGTATAGACCCCGGAGATGTACAAAAAGAAAGCGTCTCCTTAAAAAAAAGAACATTAGCTAAGAAGGTGGCACCACGCGAGGCTCTTTGCATCTCGGGATTCCGAACCGTGCCTCAGCGCTTGCGTCGAGTCTCACGGCCCGAAAACGCTGAACAGCACCACCCCGGCGACGGTCCAACAACCACCCCACGAGGAACACCAAAACACCAACAGGAACACCAAAAGAACGGAGCTGGTCCTAATCGCCTCCCACCCCCGCGGGGACAAGCACGCCTTGCGCACTCGCCCACGAGGATGTTGTGTAATGTACCGCAACAGTAGTATATGAGTGGGATGCTGCGACCAATAAAACAAAACAAAAAATCAATGCTTCTCGAAAGTGAACGATAACGAGTGGGCGAATACGTAGGTCAGTCCTAAGGTCTATAATGTCTGCGTTGAAGCCGCCGACTTGTAAGGACACACGAACATATGGATGAACAGACAGATGCACGGACAGACGCACGGACAGACGCACGGACGGACGGACTCGATGGACGCACGCACGCGCGGAGAGACATAAGAACGGACGGATGGCGCAAGTGATGGCGTATTGTGCTCTTATATACTTGATTAATCTACACACAGAGCCCGTTTCTTACTCAGACGTTTTCGTGTTTCGTTGTGCAGGTAGGTGTTTAGTTTCAGTTATGTGGGGCGCGACGGACGCCGAAAAGGTTCGGCTCCTAAGGAGCTTCGCCCCTAAAAAGGGGAGAACAACGAGGTGAACTATGCGGTATAGATATTGCGAATCATCGGACGACACGAGAGCGACTTCGCGTCGTGTCGCGCGCAACTGCAACACCATTAATCGGAGAACGAAGCGACCTGCAGGAGAAAGGCTCCGCCACGGCGATGTATACGCAACGGTTACGGTGATCGCCTGCTGATTGGAAGGTCACGGGTTCGATACCGGCCGCGGTGGTCGCGTTTTGATGGAGGCGAAATGTTAGAAGCCCGTGCACTGTGCGGTGTCAGCGCAGGTTATGAGAACACAAGGCGGTCGAAAATAGTGGAGCCCTCCATTACGGCGTCCCTCATAATCATGTCGCGCTTTTGGAATTTAAAACCCAAGATATTGCGACGAAGTCCTTTACACACCTTTATTGGGCCTGGAAGACGTGGCCAAAAACAGTCACCTCCGAGGCACGGAACTGACTCAAGAGCCGCCTTATCCACTAACGATGAAGATGAAGAACACAAGGTGATGATGGTTTTGTACAGGTGATGAAGAAGCGTGCTTTAAATGACCACTATATTATTATTATTATTATTATTATTATTATTATTATTATTATTATTATTATTATTATTATTATTATTATTATTAGCGTGTTGTTGTTGTTGTTTCAGAAGAAGAAAGGATTCGTTAATGTGCAGGCTACGTTGTGAGCATTAAACAAAATTACCTGCAAATAACGTAAGGTTAAGGGTACCCACTAAGTCGTTGTGAAGGCGTTTGGGCACTTAATCGCATGTTCCCGTGTTCAAAAGAACTACGTACCCGCTATTAAAAAAAAAGACAAGACCGCTTTCTCCCGCGTCATTAATACTATCACTCGTGCGTGGGTTACAAGGAATGTTAGCACAACCTATAATAACGAGCCATAATGACAAAGGCACGCGCATGCGCAAAGAAATAAGAGTAACTGTTCAGTGCGAGCTTACGAATACGAGCTCGCACGTAAGTGTGTTTCGTGCGAAGACATTTTTAAATTACCAAGCATATCAGGCGATCGTGTTTTTTCATAGTGTATAGATTTTTATAAAGAACAATATTACCATGATACGCGCATGCCTGTAGCTTTTGAAGGTAATTTCTATGCCTCGAAACGATATTATGCATAGTGGCTTCTTTTGAAAAACTCGTTACCAAGATCTTGTAAATTAACTTTGTAAGGTCAACTTTCGAACAGTTGCCTCGATTGAAAACTTGCAGGGCTTCTCAACTGATTGATAACATCCCTGTCCCCCCCCCCCCCGCCCTTTTTTTTTTTCTAAACCTGAGAAATCATACGGAGCCTCTAACGACACCATTTTTACAAGTTTGGCACTATATTTTGACTTGTAATGCTTTATAACATTTTTTTCTGGTAACATGTTCTTGCAATCGATTACGGTTCTTCGGCCAAAAAGCAATAGAGGATTCTCGCCCTCACCCTTCTTTTTCTTTCTGCAGGCGGGAAGGGGGCTAAGTTTAGGTGATCTGAAATTTTGTACGTCTTTTCACTGAAGCCTTGTCGGTATAACTTTATGCACCGCAGCCGCTTTATTAAGCGATTTTGAGGCACAGGTTCGGAGCGCGACCTTCTGGCTACACCACTGCCAACAATCACTTCCCCACCTAAGCCCAAACTGCGACCAAGAGCCGTTCTCTTACACAAAATAAAGGCTAAATTCATCAATTCCTCTTTCCGCCGAACGCGTGCGCGTATATTACTTGAGAGCAACAGTACGAAGCCACCAGGAGAGACAAGAGGCATTCATAAAAGAACAAGAGTGACAAAGGGCTGTGTGACTTGACTTACGAGCAGCCGCAGAACTGGCGCTAACGCAACGGGCGACATCGCTTGCAGAGTGGCCACGGGTCTGCGTTCCTTTGCAAGTCGTCGCTGCTGACTCGTTGAGTGACGACTCCGTTCAGAGCGCAGACGTCAAGTGACGCTAAACTACTGACACAGCTGACAAGCGACCGGCAGAACCGCCGTGAAGACGTGGAGACGGAGCTGGCCCGGATGGAGGTGTGGAGGGGGCGACGAGAGAACATGCTCTCCCGTGATAGACGAAGATAGTGTTCCAAGTGTTCTTGCTTGCTTTTTTTTTTTTCGGCCGTCGTAGATAGTCGGCCGTCGCGATTATCTGATTTGCGGGCAAAGAGGAGGAAAACGCCGCCGCGCCAACAGCGTCTCTCCCACCCACCCGTCTGCCTTTAGTTTATCATGCCTACTTTCATTTTCGCACATGCCTGAGAGCATCTCTCGCGGAGTTCATCCAAACCCCATCTGCATTCCAGATTGAGGAACGCACGTTGAAGAGCTCCGGGCGTTCACAATCAATCCGGACCTCCCCGAAGCACTGCACGGAGTGCCTTACAATCCTATCGTTGGTTTTACAACAAATAATGGATGCACGTGCGCGGCTCGTAGACACTGGAACCTCTTGATTTGGTATAGAGTAACGTCACTTTCCTGCGCGCGCTCGTTTTCCTCCTCGATTCGACCCGTCCGCCGGCAGCGCTCGCTGCGCACGGCACCATTTTTCACCGCGGCGCACGCGGCCGCACCGCAGAATTCAATGGAGACACGCGAATTCGGGCCACTTGCGCGCCGCGGTAGTTGACAATATTTCGAGAAGTAGTGATAACCAGATGGAGAACACCGAGTTGGACGTTTATTAAAAGAACCTCATCCCAAAAACTGTGTAAGTGGGGCACGCTAGTTCAATAGGAGCTTTATGAACACCGCTTGTTGCAACACCACAACCACCAACACAGTTCCATGACGCAGACGTTTCTGTCATATGACAACATTTGCGTCTGCGTCTGCTATTCAAAGTAAAAAGTGCGCAGCGCGCACTAGTGGCGCAAGGCTGGAAGAATCAACGGAGCTAGTGTTCGAAGCACACGCAGGTCGCAACATCAAATCCCAACCGTGTGCTCAGATTTGGGTGCACGTTGAAGAAACCCGGGTGGTCGAAATTTCTAGAACCCTACGCTATGGCGTCTCTCATAATCATATCATGGTTTTGGAACGTTAAAACCCAACAGATACTGCTAGTGTTTGACCTATAGCCAAGTTTTGCAAGCCGTGCGAAGCTTTTTTAACAGAGACGCTAAGTTTTGGCTGGTGGTACTAATAATGGCTAGACTTCGCTATTTTTCCCCGGTTCCGATCGGTTCCTCACACTGCATGCACACGTGCCATGTGGTTCTGGCGGAACATTTCACGTGACGAGTAACTTTTAGTTTTGTGATTTTAGTCAAGTGACAAGCTGTTAGGTGGTCTTTGGCGAGAACGTGTCGTATGACTCGCTATTATGTGGTAACAGCGGGAACTTACTACGTGACCAGTGGTTACGCAGTTTGGTCATATCACTTGTTTAATACGTGGTTTATGGCGAGAAAATGTCACGCGACAGTTTTTGCCTGTTCTGCTATATTAGTCACGTGACTAGCAATGGGCGTTATTTGGAGAGGAGAGGCGGAAGCATGCCCCACCACCCCTGTTCCCGTCCCATCTCAGCCCCCACCTTTAGGTCCACTCGATTCAACCAGCACCTTCTGAACTGGTTCATGATGGCGATAGGTGTTCTGTGGTGGCGCTGTCTGGGTGCTGTCATGGTTCACGGGATGTTTCAGCAAGTGTAGCAGCGACACGGCGCAGAAACGAATACGACAGTGCAGATGTCGTGCAAGCCCTATGCCACTGGTCAGCTGTCTCGCGGGTTGAGGAAGCTGTGACAGCTGTGATTAGTTAAAGAAGGTGGCGCCTAGGTTACCTGGCATGTGTAACTACCGGAAAACGTCCACTGTGGCACTTGGATGCCACTACAGACGCCACTAAAGCAGACACGAATGCTACCGGCTGTGTTGTCTGCTGCAGCTGCAGCCATCTTGTGCTGCACGGACTGGGCACTATATCTCACGAGCAGGAGCAGGAAACCCGTGAACTTGTCTACACGACAGCTGCACTTTTTCGTAACGAATACCGCGGTGCCGCCTCCGCCATGCTGAACTCACGAAACAAATGCCGAAGTGCCGCGCCTTCATGAACCGGTTCATGAAGTGGTGAAAGTAATGAACCAGTGGTGCTGTTGGTTCATACTTTGGGCTCCCCTGCACGGGAAGAGCTTCTGGCAGGTCGTGGGGCTCGACCGAAGCGCAGATGCACGCTATTGGAGTCCCGACATACGAAGAGCTTCCCATTGTGCAACCTCTTAGCGGCTTCGTATTCTTTGCTTTGTTGCGTCATAAACATCACCTGGACCTTCAGCTTCGCGGCCTCCGACTTACGATTTCTTCGCTCTTGAAGAGAACAGAAATGCCCGAAAGTGTGTCCCTTTCAAATGCCTCCCAGTTAATCGCAGACTATAGTAACAATAGCCGGTACAGCTGTGGAGTGTGGCTTGTTCGACTGATCCGTTGCTACGGAATTCTGGAATATCGGAATGCGCCTGGACAACGCTTACAAACGCGCACGCACTTGCACAACCATTTAATCGAACGTATTTAATCAGTAACTCCTTTTTTTTATTGATATGATATATAAGGAGATGTTAAATCAGTAACTCCACTTAATGAAACAGCTATAAATGCATGGATTGTGATGTGGTGAAGCTTAATCTTAGCGAGACCCGCATACGTTCACAAACAAGATGTGTGACCAGGCTGTTAATGCAATCAATGCATTTAGAGTCGCAGGCGCCATGCTGCCAATAAATGGCAACCTTAGTGTTGAAGGTTGAGGTGCCGTACGCACGGACTAAAATTTGGAAATATAGGCGTAAGTAATGCATGCACTTTAGCTTCTAACATCTACAGTTGGTGTCACGTCACCTTAATTTTAAGTACGACACTTACATAACAGTCGTATGAGGGAGCACGCCTATAGTCCACAGGTCAACCTCCTCTGAAGCCACCTGGTTCTCGCGTTCGTGCTCATTTCCTCAAATGTTCCTGTTTCATTTTTTTTAGGGGCGAAGCTTCTTAATGCGGCACCCGTTCGTCCCTCGTCGTAGTCATAGTGCGCAACCAGTCTTACTCTTTGACATGCAAGGTGGTGCCGGTGAGAGATTTCTTCTGTGCGTTGTTGAACGATGAAAAATTCGCAGCGTGCACGTTAACTAAAAGCCGAATTCTCCTGTCTCTCATTCCCAATTAGCAGCCATTGGCATGTACATTGAGCACTACCTGACAAAAAAGGGTTGCTACGTTATACGCACTGGGCGTAACCTCCTTGGTTTTTGAAAGGTTTAGCGAGCGTTGGGCCGCAGTGCCATGCATACAGTGAACTAGTATATACAATGAACTCGAGGTGGTTAACGGTGGAAAGTAGACAAGAAGCGCAAGCCGTAAAAAAAAAGTGTTCGTGTGCCACCTCTCGTTGTGTCCTTGGAATGTCCTCTGGATGGCGGTGCTTCTATATGCGGAATATATGATGAAAAAAATGCGAGATGGTGGTACTTGTAGTGTTGACTAGATGGACGAATGGACACACAGACAGATGCATGGACGGGCGTACGGATGGCTGCACGGACTGATGGACGCATGGACGGACGCAGAGGCGGATGCATGGACGAACGCAGGGACGAACGCGCGGATGGACTTGCGGACGTACGAACAGAGCACGCACGGACGGGCGGATGGACGCACGGACGGTCACACAGACGCACGCATGGACGGGTGGATCCGGCTGTGCCCTTCAGATCGGGCGGTGGCTGACGCCACCTAGCCATAAAGTTGAGTACTAGCACTATGTGTTTAAGGATTAAATTTCACTCGCGCCTCGATAGTAGCCTCAAATCAGTTAGCCTCCTCCTGGTTATTTCTACCCGTTTAAAGTCTATTTTGTCTTCCCTGTCCCTAAACCCCAATGCTTTGAAAAATTGCGTGCCATTATTTACTATATAGGTTGGAGCCCTTTACAGAACATTGTCAAACTTTCAGTCGTTTCCTTCTCCTCCCCAAACGCACTACATACCTTGGCTTGGTAAGTCTTGGTCCGCAATACTCGCGTCCTGGTCTCGAACGGCAGAGAACTACCCCAAGAATAATCTTTCGCAATTTCCTGCTTGAGACATATACTCACAACGCCATATATTGAGCAACTCATAAACTAGAGAGAACTACTACTACTACTACTACTACTACTACTACTACTACTACTACTACTACTACTACTACTACTACTACTACTATACTGCTACTACCAGAGAGGGAACGACCCACGGCCTAAGGAGCTTCGCCCCTAAAACGGGAAGTGGGGGGGGGGGAAGCTTGCGCAAAGCCACGCAAACCTTCAAACAGCGACGATTCTGAAGACTCGTGTGGTTTCTTATGGGTTCTTTCTATGCCTTAACTACATGATGCAGGTTGTTTCTAGGTTGCTCCTAAGTCGTTGCAAGCGTTTAGATAAGTGATGCTATAGGTTGTTCCCAAGCTGATCTTTAACGTGGAGGTTCGTGTTGAACCGCAGACACGATACGGGCAGGTAATCGTTGGCGTAGTCTTTCCATCACTTTGAGGTATTCTCGCAGCCATCATGGCCTTCCCCCGTTCTCAGGAATTCTAGCGAATGTACTCGGGTTATTCGGCTCATCGACTTCGCTTCGCACCCATGTTGGGCTAGCTAACTGTTACCCTTTTTTTACTTTTTAGATGTGTATAGTGGAACTTACCGATTTATTTAGCACATGCCCGTTTATTATGATCATGTTCGCATAACATCGCGAAGGCAAGATGAAAGCATTCGCTGTCGCTTCATCTCGCCTGGCAAATTCAAGCCATTTGTGCATAATATACGCTTCTTTTTTTATTTAGTATTTCCGGCCGGACTTTACACCTAAGGGAACAAGATAAATATATTACAATACACAACAAGTATGACAGAACAAGCACTGCCACGTCCGCCAAGCACTGCTAAAGGACATCACGCTTTAAACATTCACTCATAGTAAGCAGGGCTTTTACCCTTTCTAACCATGCAGGAACACGTCTATTTGTTCTTGCCACCTCGAGAAACCTTAATATGCTTTGACATACCGTCTTTCTGGTCTCCTACCCGTGTCACATTGAAATCAAGCCATTCGAAAGGGCGACCTGGGGGACGTTTAGGGTAAATTTTTACAGCTTCATTTTCACCGAAATGAAGGCAAGTATATAGTGGACAGGTAGTGGAGCTAGCCCAACGTCCCTCGCACGTGGCCGGTTGGACTTGCGAGCCACGTTGCGCCAATGATCCCGGGAAAACATCCACATCGTTAGCATGCCGCGTTTCAATCCGCGAGTATTGCTCGCACAGGTATGAACACTGCCGAAAAGCACATGTATGCAGCGAGATAAGCACCAGACGCGTACAACCAAATGCATGTTTTTATTATGCCTGTCACTGCTTCAAAGATAGAATACCGACGCTCCTATTAGTACGTTATTCATTGCACTCGTAAAAATATTCCATTTCGCCAGTGCGAATCGTCAATCTACGCAGCGGCCGCTTCCAGCAACATCGAGCGATGCGAAATGTTCCGATCAAAACGGCTGCAGTCAACTTTGCGAAAGAATCGCACGCGGTTCATCACCGAGAAGTGGCCACATTTTAGAAACAAGTTGCGGCGACGGTAATAAAAGTATAGAGAAAGCTCCAGCTACAATTCGAGGGAAAATAGCGGGCAGTATTCGAAATTCGTCACTTTCCGCTAGAGGTGTCCCGCAAAAGATCGTGGATTCGAGACGAAACGAGAAAACGCGGGCTGGCGGGTGTTCTCTCACAAGACGAAGCTGTCTTCAAGGATGTGTGCCGGAGGGCGGTGCACATCCTTCGGATCGCGTGCTACGCCTGCTTTGGCAGTTCGTCCGCTACAGTCCACGCGTACAGCAAAGACCCGCAGGTTCACGCACCTTCGACCAGCGGCGTGCCATTAACCGGGCCATATTGGCGCGCTTCCCAAACTCGCCGATCGCGCGGTTGTCGACGAAACACTTCGCAAAATTCGCTGCCCGGCGAAGCAGCCATGCGGTCTTGGCCATCGCGACAGCGGAACGCTTCGGCGAACTGCCTCGTGTGCCTGAGCGCCACGTTGACTAGCTGTTCTGCCGGCAGTCTGTTCCAGTGGATGCTTTCGTCTTCGTCGGCGCAGTTGTCGAGCGCGAAGTATATGAAAAACAGCTGGCGCGCCGACATGTGCGGTAGTTCCTTGAACCGTAGGTCCAGATTCCAGATACGCCGCACGTTGAGCAGCTCGTCGAACGCGCTCACCGACAGCCCGAGCGCCGACGTCCGTTCCAGAAAGGCAGTGCCCAACTGACGCTCGACAGCGCGGTTGCCGCCGAAGTGAGCCGGCAGGCTCTTCAGGGCATCCTTGGTGAAGCATGAGACTAGGTCGGCCCGTCGCCGGCGCAGTTCGTCCGTGAGGCCTAGTGGTGTCTCGAACTCGTACGGGTTATCGTCGAGCAGCGGCACCAGACCCCTGTACAAGCGCACAGCAACGCGCGCCAGGTGAAACACGAACACGGAGCTGTTGGTCGGCACGGAGAAGTTGAACAGCGCCGCAGGAACGTGGATCATGCGTAAGGCACGCTCGAACGTCGCCACACCGGCGAGGTCCGAGAGGGAAGAGGAGAGCCGATGAAGAAGCGTCGAGCCGTTGGCGAGCAGACCCTCGAACAACTGCGCCTGCAGTCGCTTCTTAACGTCCAAGAAGAAGAGAAGCGCGTTCTCGGTGTTCAGGCTTCCCGTGGGTGCGCAGTGGCGCTGCTCGCCCGACAACGGGCCAAACTGCACGGTGATGACCCTCTTGAGCCGATAGCGGACCAGCAGCGAGGTCAGATCGTTCATCCAGATGAAGTACTCCACGCGCCTGAAGAAAACGGCCTCGAGCTGGGAAAGCCATTCGCGCGCCGCGACGTCCTGGTTGGAGGCTTGTCGCCACTGCTGAAAAACCTTAGCGAAGCAGTCCGGAAGCGTCCACTCCACGAGGCGTGCGCACAACTGTGACGGTGGTTCGCGTGTGTCCGCCAGTGTACGGCCCATTATGGTCTCGGCGAAGAGCAGTCGCAGTCTCGACACGTATACCGATCGTAGGAAGGGTGAGACACGAATGTACGCGAGCAGGCCCATGTAGTTGAGCGCGTCCAGAGGCGACAGCGCATTTAGTTTCTGGTCCAGCTGGTAAAGGAGGTAGTGCTTCGAGCGGAGCAGTACTTTCTCGTTGCGGCTCACTTGACTGCGTACGTCGGCAAGCAGGACCTGAAGGAACTCTGCCAACCGTTTCCCAACCTGCCCAACCTGGAGCACGACAGGGTCGTCACTGTCATCCGCGGCGCCGAAGGATGGATGTGCCATGGAGGAGAGCGCGGAGTGAACTCTAAACAGGCTCTCGTTCAGGCCGACCACGAATTTTCCCATTTGATAGGTGGTCGCCTCGTCTACAGCTTGTGTGATGAATTGGCGCACGACCACGCTGTCGACGCTGGCTTCGCTTAGCGGTAGGCGGGGCTGATAAAGCTCTACTAGCGTGGCGTTCGGATTGTTCGGGTTGACGCTCACGCCGGCCCCAACAATAGTTGCCAGGCCCAGATCTCGTACAAGCTCCGCGGCGAAGCGGTACACGGCTGATGTACCGCTAGGAGGAGGTGATGTGCGCGGCCACTCCTGTATTGTCCAGCGCTCGAACACCGCTTGCATGGTCTTGCTCGAAACATTGTCCCTGCGCCACCCGTCTGCGCAGGCACCGTAAAGTTTGGACGCCACCCTGACGTCTCCCAGGCTCGTGCCTGAGACGTCGGCTGAGAGTCGGGCCGCCAGACTTTCCTCAAGCAGCGTTTCCTGGGAGACAAAGGAAGTGTGCTGCGGCACCACGTTGAAGTATTGACGCTTCCAACGGGCGCATACATGCTGGTAGAAGTTGTCACACGGCTTCATTTCTCCAGCAAGGATACTGTCTATGTATTGGGCCTCGCGATCGCAGTATTCGGTCGAACAGTAGTATACCCCGGAGGTAGGAGGTACGGGCGGCAGCGTATGTTCAGACGACATCGTCGCAGTCCCTGTGGACGTACGTTCATGCGAGGGCGTGGTGTGTTTCGGAGACGTATTGGTTATCACGGTGTTCGTCGTGGTCTCCGGCGTCGTGTAGCGTGGCTTGACGACGATTATGTAGTAATAAAGCACGCCCACGCAGAGAGCGAGGACAGCGATGAAGGCAAGCAAAGCGACCACGAGAACACACAAGGCGGGCGTCTGCGCCTGCCTGTAGGACTCCTCAACCAACAGACGTCGGATCATTTTCCTTCGCCGGGCTGAACGTGACCTACCTCGCCTTCGGCGGCCGCCACGGTCGTGTCTTCGGCGACGCCTCCGTGTGTGCCGTCGCCGCCGCTTATCGCGCTTCTTGCTGCGAGAGGACGACCCCTTGCTTTGACTTCGGGGCGTCCTTCGGCCTCTCTTACTCCCGGAGCTCCTGCTGCGGGCTTTACTGGACCGTGTGCTACGACTGCTTTTGGACTGCTTGCTGCTTCTGCCCTTCGATTGGTCGCCTTTACTTTTCGAACGCCGACTGGATTTCGACTTTGAGCTGCCGGATCGCTGGCGATGCCTCCTTCTTTTTCGTCCGCGATCCTTAACCGTTTTTTCCCAGTCACCAGCGGACGGAGACTCTGAATCGGCTCTCATTGCCAGCCCGTCGTGTCTGCGCACTACGTAAGGGGCGCCTTGACAATGTTCGAACGCTTCGACTATCTCTGGCTCCCCGACCTGCGTAAGGTAGGGTCGCGGCAGAGTGCCGCGAGTCAGCGGATGCAAGCCAATGACAAAGTCGAAGTCTCTGCTTTGCCCTCGGCTAGCACGTTCAGCAGCAACAGCAGCAACGGAATGCTTCCTATGGTCCTTTTTCGGCGTCAATCGCTCCTCGGGGCTGGTCAAGCCACTGTGGGCCGTGGAGCTCGACAGGCTTCTGGCAACGTCCTTATTGCCATCCCGTGCCTTCTTTTTGTCCGGTTTGTGTCTTTTCCTGGAGCCTTTGCTGCGTCGTCCGTGGTTCTTACGGCTTCCGTGGCGCTTGCTATGTTTGTCTTTCCCGTCCGTTCCTCGCTTTTCCCCTTTCAGTGACCTAGAAACCAAAACTTCCGTTTCTTTCTGACGTTCTCGGTGACCAAAAGGCCTTTTCTCTTCCATTCGTCCAGGAGACAGTTGCTTCGCAGGACTGGCTCCGTCTTCGGTACGTATATGTTTACGGTGCGCCTTGTGCTTCTTCGAGCTTTTGCTAGGATTACTTTTACTTTCCTTGCTTTTGCGGCTCCTCCCTCTTTGCTTCTTAGATGACGTCTTGCTGTCCTTGTCACGTTGCTTCGAAGAAACACCCTTCTTCGAATGGCGCTCACCTTCACCACGTGTCGAAGACTTATCTTTGCCTACTTCCGTATCCTCGACACCCACACCAACCTTCCCTTCCATCTGCATCTCTTCCGCTGAAAGCAGTAGCCGTGTTGTCTCCGTTGCCATTCCCGTCATTCGCCCTTCCGGAGGAGACGGTTCCTTCGTCAGACTGGCTTGTTTTCGGTGCACTTTGGCCCCCTTCGCGCGTTTGCTACGACGACCTTCACCCCTGCTTTCACAGCTTTTAGACTCCCCACGTGACACCAATTCTTGCTGTTCGTGCTTCGCCTCGGTACTCGGACGACGGCTCATGTCCACACCGGTTTCATGGACACCCTGCTCGACCGTGGACTCAACAGCAGCCGCCTTCTCCTCACCTTTTTCCTTGGCAGACGGTCCCTCAGGTGAACTAGCTTGTTCACCGTGTTCAGGAGATCGTTCCTTGTGGCTTCTCCTTGTCGAAGAGCTTTTGCCCCGGCTCCTACTCTTGCGCTTGAATTTACTTTTGCCGTTACTACGACGCGGAGACTTTTTGCTGCGCTTCCCAAGTCGCTTCGAAGGCATTTCCTTGTTTTTCTTCGAACGGCGCTTGCCATTGGAACGTTCCGGAGATTCGTCTTTAACAGCTTTCTTATCTTCGTCCCCCACGCCACCTGCCTCGTCCAGCTTTAGGTCTTCCGCGGGAGATACATCAGACAGCGGTGAGCCAGTAAACTTCGACTTGCGCTCCTTTCGCTCCATCCCCATGGGAGATCTTTTAGGGCCTTTCGAATGTGTTTTCAATCTTTTTAAAATTTTCGAATGTTTCTTCGAACCGTGGCCGTCTGTGGGAAGCGATTTGAGCTTGGGAGATTCTGACGCCATATTGGTCGCTTGCGGGACGTCCTTCGATGATTGCCGGATGCCATCCGACCGCTTTTTGTCAGACGGTCTACGCAGCGTGCCGGAAATAACGGGACTCAGGTTGATGCCGAAGTTGAAGTCTCGACAGTTCACTCCACCTTTCTCCACGACAGGAGAAACCAGACATGTCTGCGTTTCCACGCACCTCATAACTGCCTCGTCATTTCCTTTTCGCGGCCATTCCTTGTGCTTGTGATGTTCTTGCGCGTGATTTTCGTGCAAGTCATGCTTTCGGCCATGTTGGTGCTGGTGTTTATGTGCGTGGCCCCAAGATTTTTCTTTAGCTCTGCCTCGCTTGCCCTTCGGCAACTTCTCGTCATATTGCTTTCTGCTTTCGGGCGAGCCTCGCTCTTGCGTCTTCCCGTCGCCATCGGCTTCTTGGGACGCCTTTGGCGGGCCTTCCTTCTCCAACCACCTCTTGCGCCGGTGGGCGGACTCACCATCGTCACCCACCGGAAGGAGCGCCCTGCCAGGACCTCGCTTCAGTTTTATCGTAGAACTAAGCGAAGCGGTCTTCTTCGTAGTCGCTTCTTCGGGGCTGCCTGAGCGAGAATTCAACCCGTCACTACTCGTCTTTGTATCTTCCCTCCGCAGTGCCACGGCGAGCCTCTTGGAGGCGCTATTAGTGGACAGACGCCGCTCGAACGGTATGACGTGAACCCTAGACTTTGTGCGAGGGATAGACTTGCCCGAACCTTCCGGCGGCGAGTTCACGCCATCTTTTGGTGAATGTCCTCCCGGAGCATGTTTCTTTCCCACTTCGGGTGATTCCGACGAAACTGCAGCCCCCTTCGAATCCAGACTGCCAGACTCTTGCGTCTCACTTTTTTTCGTGGATCCCCTTCTTTTCGACGTACTAGAGGACAGTTCCTTAAGTTGCCCCTTCATCATCGAAACTTTCCAGGCAGGGTCCTGTGCTATAGAGCTTTTTCGTCTCATCATTGTGATAGTTCTTTCCGACTTTTCGCAACCTTCAGCGATTGTTTTCTCGGTGGCGTCACTTTCTGGCGCTGATTTCTTGAGTTTTTTCTGGAGGCTGATTGTCCTGCTTTCCGATGTTCGCCTTTCTTTAGCTCCTGAAGATGATTCGGTAACTTCGTCACCCTTAATAGATCCCGGCTTCTCTTCGTCTCGACCCTTTCCGCCGACAGATTTCTTTCTCGCCTTAACGTCCGGCGCTTTCGAAACGTGGGGTCCTTCGGCGCCAGTCACCTCCTGCTCCAGTGCTGCTCCTTTATACGAAAGGCGGCTCTCTTTTGCTTCCTCCAGGTACGCTGATTCGGCGGGTACCTCCACTACGGCTAGATTGACAAAGCTGTCCTTGCGCTCAACCTTGCTTTTCCCAAGAGGCTGCTGCATATGTGCATGGTCAGCCGGTTCAACGGGAAGCTCTACCAACTTGGTTTCCATTTCATCGATGTACTCAAGCTGTGCCTTGCTTCTTCTGCGTAGATGTTGCTTGTCAGCAAGGAGAGGTGACTGCGCTGAGTGTTCCGTAACCACGTGTAGCTTTTCAGAGCTTCCATTATGCTCAGCCTTGCTTCTTCTGCGTGGCTGCGTCTGCTTGTCCGCACGGAACGCTGACTGTGCTGGATGTTCGGTTACTTCTGGTAGCTTTTCAGAGCTTCCTTCACGCTCTGCTTTGCTTCTCCTTCGGGGCTGCTGTTTGTCCGCCGAGAACGCTGAATGCTCGGAATATTCGGTTACTACTGGCAGCTTTTCAGAGCTTGCACTGCTTCTCCTACGAGCCTGCGTCTGCTTATCTGCAGGGAACGGTGAGTGCGCAGAATGTTCGGTCACTTCTGGTAGCTTTTCGGAGCTTCCTTCACGTTCTGCCTTGCTTCTCCTGCGTGGCTGCGTCTGCTTGTCTGCAGAAAACGCTGACTGCGCTGAATGTTTGTTTACTTCAAGCAGCTTTTCACGGCTTCCTTTACGCTCTGCCTTGCTTGTCCTGCGTGGCTGCGTTAGCCTGTCCTCATGGAATGGTGAATGCGCTGAGTGTTCAGTAACTTCAGGCAGCTTTTCAGAACTGTCTTCGATTTTGCTTCTCCTGCGTGACTGTCGTTGCTTGGCTATCGGGAACGGCGATTCTGCTGGATGTTCCGTAACTTCAGGAAGCCTTTCAGAGCTCCCTTCACTGCCAGTTTTGCTTCTCCTGCGCGGCGGTAGTTGCGTATCCACTGTCTCAAGTAACTTTTCCGAGCTTTTCTCAGGCCTTGCGCCGCCACTCCTCGACGACTCTGGCTGCTTGTCTGTCTCTTGTTGCCCGGGTGGTTTCCTCGCCTCCGTTCGCCTTCTGACTCTGATAATTTGCGTCAGTGATAAGCCAGAAGTTGCCAGCCCTCTGTAGCTATCTAAGTGATGCAGAGAATGGGCACTGTCTTGACCTTGTCGACCAGCTGCTTCGGCTTTATCGATAGCGCCCAATTCGAGGCTAAGTGCAACATCGATGTTTTCACCCCTCTCCGTTCGCATAGCTGGGCTGGTGTGAGGAATAGGCTGCAGTTGCTGTTCCGCACCAACGCCATTACGAAAGAACCTGCCCAAGATGGTGCTTATGCTGGTCGAAACGTTCTGCAGCAGCGACGACCTGCGTGCGCGTTGAACACTGGTGCCCACCACGAGCGACTGTTCCGAGTTGACACCACTGCGACGCCCGGACACTTTGGAGTCCTCGTTTATCGGGGTCGGACTGCCCCAGGAATGTGTTCCCGGCAAGCCGGCAGTTTTATCTTCACGCTTTTCTATACCCGGTTTCTGGATATCCACGTACACTTGAACGCTGCTTCTCGGAACAGTTCGCTTACCGCGTTTCTCGGGAGCGACTTGCGGTCGCCCAGGAGCCTTCCCCGCTGGTATCGGTGGCGCTTCGCCCGTCAAAGACGAGCCGTACTTGCTGCCAGCGTCAGTCAGCAGAGCCGCCGTGGACTTGTCAACTTCAACGGCCTCTCGCGCCGACGCAGCGACGTAAGAAGAGTCGCCCATGTCCCTACGAAACCAACCCTCGAGACGCTGCTGTGAGAATGAGCGCTTTTTCGGCGGCAAGCCGGTGGCTCCCGAAGGCTGCTCGAGGCGCTCGTGGCGTTCCCTCGGCGTCGGTAGCGGCTGTCTGCGGTCGGTGGTCAGAGTTGCGACTCGCAAGGGCAGCTTCGGTGCCGAGACGAAAGTGACTCGCTCCGTCGTGTCTATGGGCGGTGGAGTCGTCGGCAACGCCCCGTCGGAGCCCTCTTCAACGAGACGACGCGTCATGGTTCTCCTAAAGAGCATCGGAAGGGCCTTGGCTTGTCTCGGTGAGGACATTGGCGATCTCTTGCGACTGCTCGCGACTGGCGGCGGAGGACCAGCCCCTCGACTCTGGTCGCGACGCGGGAAGGCGGCTGGTCGACCACTACGAGCTACGCTAGGCTTGCGTCTTTCCATCATCCGAATAAAGGAGGCTGCAATGGTGATGCGACGCTGACGTTGACTGCCAAAGAATCCAGAAACACGCGCAAAGCGTGGATCCTCCTCACAGGTTCGCGTGGCTAGCGTGGCGTATGCTCGTGTGCATTTCGAAGATGATGATTATAACGACGCTTCGCACAATACGCTTAGGAAAAGCGGCCCCCTATATATTAAATGCTGAGCATTTCTTTTCGAACTGCAGGCTCATCGAGTATCCAAGTACAGCTACCTGTCTATCTAGCCGCCTACGTTTTGGTGCTCTCGTGATCGCTTGGTCTATCCCCTTCACTTGGGGTAGACCAAATTTAGTATGAGAGAGCAAACAGTTTCACTAATATGTTTGGCTGATCGTGACATGAATAACGTGAAAACCCCGTCGCGTACGTCATCGAACCCTATCCTCCGGCCACGCGAGGCACATACCCGCGTACACCACTGGCCGCAGTATGCGGGTATGCGCCACAAGTGACTGACAGTTTTTATCTACCCCGGAACGGCGAAACAGACATTCGTAATTTAGGCGAGGACACCCATAAAACCTGACACAGCGTTGACCTGCCGAATGCAATGAATACATATCAGAGTTCCAGCAGGAATGAGGCCAAAGAATTCCGCGCAGCAATTGAGTGTTCTATCACATAGCCACGTTAGATTTCGAAACTAGTAGGCAAAAAGACACAATGCGGGCTCAACGTTGATGAAACGCCAAAAGTAGTTGCCGTACTGACTATTTAATTTTATAAACATTAATAATGTACTCCCATTATACAGGCGTCATGTCGGGTTAACGTAAGTTGTGCGTTTAAAGAGGCCCTACAACACTTTTTGAATATGGTCAGAAAACGCTGCCGATCAAGCAAATTACGAATGTAATAACCCAAATTCACATAAAGGGTGCAATTGCTGAAGAATGGTATAATGTATGAAACATATCTGTTGTAATCTTTATTTTTATTATTGTTTTCCAATACACACAAACTGTATGTATTTCAATATGTGTTAATAGTGCTGATAACGTCTTTGTATTTATCGCTAAGGAACAGCTTTCTTTGAATCTTTAACCGATATTTTCTGCGCTTGTTGTAATGATCGTTTCTTTATCATTTGTAAGTGTAATCTTGAATTTTCTATGTACTGTTTTGCTGTACTTGCCCGAGGTGCCTCACGAAGAGAAGGCCTAGTCAGGAGACGCTGTCTCCTTTTTCCCCCTTCGTGGGCATTTTTGTAAAGCCCAAATAAATAAACAAATAAAAAAATATTGGAGCACTGCACGCGGCCTGGAATTCCCACCAGGTTATCAAAATCAAATTGCTTTCTCTTCTCTCGACAAATGACGGAAGACGCTCAAATACCACTCGTAGAAAGCCAATCTATCAGCCATTGGCTGATTTGAACATTGCGCGCTCGGTCGTTACAGAGATCGCCGCAGGGGGCCGCGATTTGTCCACGCGTGCGCGCGCGATCACACTGAAAAAAACCGCGCATTCGAAGAAAAAAAAGTGATCAAGGTCACGAGGCGCTCATAACGTATTTTCTTTGCCCCTGCCATCCCTTCTTGCTTAGCTTCCAGCGCTTTCGTCGGGACGAGAAAAACGAAAACGTAATTGCAGCATGCGACACATCCTTGTAATCCCCTCGCACTGAGCGGATTCTTAAAATTGTTGCGGCCTTGAATTCTTGAGGCAATAGGCTCTTCCAGATAATTCATTCTATGGTTACTTGAAAAAGTGTTTCAGGGCCCCTTTACGCACCATCCACTGAAGCTGGTCTACGTAGCAATATACAAGGCTAATATCCTCACAAGCATAAACGATACAGAACAGCTTACCGCTTCTGACGTTGGTAATAGCAGTGTTGCTATTGGAGTCGTTACACAACTGCTGCAAATATTAATTATAGAAAACATATACAACTTGTCAACGTATGTCTGTGCATGCGACCATTGTACATACCTTTCACAACCTGCAACGCTTCGCTCAATAAAAGAAAATTATACACCCCCCCGCCCCTATGCCTTACATAAAGAAAGTGACAAGTACCAATAAAGAACGTGTAAGACAAGGGGATACGACCTGCCCAGTGCTATTCACCGCGTGCTTACAGAAGGTTTTCAGGGGCCAAGAATGGGAAGAGTTCGGGATACCAGTTGGAGTACCTTAGTAACCTAGCTTCGCATTGCTGAGTAGTAATTAGTAACCTAATTGCATTGCTGAGTAACCCAAGGGACGAATTGCAATCCATGATTACTGAATTAGACAAGAAAAGCCAAAAGGTGAGTCTTCAAATTAATCTGCAGAAAACTAATGTACAACCACTTCGGAAGAGAACAGCACTTCATGATAGGTGGCAGTACACTTGAAGTTGTAAAAGTGTACGTCTACTTTTTAGGACAGGTAGTAACAGCAGAGAAGAACCACGAGATTGAAGTAACTAGAAGACTGGGGTGGAGCATATTCGGCAAGAATTCTCGAATTATTACTGGTAGATTGCCCCTATCCCTCAAGATTTATATGTGGGGTTTAACGTCCCAAAACCACCATATGATTATGAGAGACGCGGTAGTGGAGGGCTCCGGAAAGTTCGACCTCCTGGGGTTCTTTAACGTGCACCCAAATCTGAACACACGGGCCTAGTATCGGAAATGCAGCCGCCGCAGTCAGGGTTCGATCCCGCGACCTGCGGGTCAACAGCCGCAACTCGCTGTGCTTTTCTTAATTAATGTTTACCACCACCACCGAGTACCTTAGCCACTAGACCACCGCGGCGGGGCACTATCCCTCAAGAGGAAAGTATATAACAGCTGCATATTACCGGTACTTACCTACGAAGTAGAAGCCTGGAGGATTACAAAGACGGTTCAACTTAAGTTGAGGACGACGCAGTGGGCAATAGAAAAGAAAATGATAGGTGTAACCCTAAGAAACAAGAAGAGATCAGAGTGGGTCAGGGAACAATCGGGTGTTACGGACAGCATAGTCGAAATCAAAAAGAAATGGTCATGGGCATGGCACGTAGCGCGAAGGCAAGATAACAGCTGGTCATCATAAGGATCGCCGACTGGATTCCAAGCTAAGGCAAGCGGGAGAGGGGGAGTCGGTGAGCGGACGAGGTTAGGAAGGTTGTAGGCATGAAGTGGCAGCAGCAAGCACAGGACCGAGTTGACTGGCGGAGCATGGGAGAAGCTTTTGTCCAGCAGTGGACATGGTCACACTGCTGATGATGATGGAACAGACTGCGCCCCTCTTCTCCCCCTCCCTCGTGCACACGCCTTTGTGAGTTACAAATTAGGAAATAAGAAAACTTACAAAAAAAAACACTGCAGAACAAGGGAAACTTACAAAAGAAATATCTCAATGTTGTGATCCAAATTTGAAAGCTGGACCATAAAAATGAATTCTCATGAAAGTTCGCCCCCCCAGTTGAAACGATTAGAAATAAACATTTGCTTACACTTGGTTGACATAATCAAATTTTACTGACAACCCTCAGAAATGTGAGGTGCCTTTGAAAATTTGCTAAGGTAGCCAGAAGAAGCAACACCTTGTTATCCCAAACTTCTCTTCCATCACCCTTAGCGCAAGGTAACCAGACAACTCTCGTAGCTCACACTTTTGCCTTTCCTCTGGTACCTAAAAGCATCGCCTTGTTCAAATCTTTCTTTCCCCTTCTCCTAGTGTAAGCTAACCATAAAGCAACTCGCTAATCGCACCTTTCTTCTGCACTCACCCTAATCTAGGGTACCAAGAGGTGGGTCGTTATTCGCACCTCCACCTTTCCCTTTAATGTACGGCAGTCACAAGCAGCTCGTTATTCTCCATTTTTTTCCCCGTTTTCCCTAGAGCAGAGTACACAGCAGTAGCTCGTTATTCACACCTTTCCTCGTAGTGTTGGGTACCCAGAAAGACCTAGTTATTCCCACCTTTACGACAACTTTGTTAACCGTTCACCCTATAGTGTCGGGCACCCAGTAAGAGCTCCTTATTCATACCTTTCTTTCCCTTTTCGTCTGGAGGGTACCCAGAAGCAGCTCGTTATTTGCACCTACCCTTCTTTTTCCCTAGTGTACAGTAGCCAAAGCAGCGAGTTATTCACATTTCTTTACCACTTTCCTTAGTGTTGAATACCCAGAAGCAGCTCGTTAAGACCTTTCCCCTTCCCACTAGTGTAGGGTGAACCAATAATGAACTTACAATAAGGAAACATATGAGATTACAGTTCTCAGAGTGCAGTTTTTTAATCTAAACCAAGTCGCTGTTCCTCTTTAGTGTCCCTTTAAAGCTGTTTCCACGTAGCGATAAAAATTGCCAATTTTACAGAGTTCGTTATATTGAGGTGTAACATCGTTCCTGCTAACATTGCATATCGCTCCAAGCATTTGAAACCTTCAATATGCAATGCAAGCACAAACACGCACACACACACACATACATCCCCAGGCAGACCCCAGAGACAGACAGTGTAGTGCACACACGTCGTGCTCCATATGTGTCACGACACTAGACAACCTATTTGCCCAACAAGAAGACAAGACACAAGCAGTTAAACATTGATCGGGATTTTCTTTTCCACTTTACAAACATGCATTGGAAAGGCATTACAACAAAACAGTCACATCACAAAACAGAGGTTCACTTATTTCAAAACTGCGCGCTCCATACGCGAGGAACACAACAGAACCTGTACTACGAGTCTGTTTTCCTCTGGAACAGTTATTTCGGTGTAATGTCAATCATAATCTGCCATTTCGGTATGAGAGCGGAAGCGGCGCTCTGTGGGGTGACCCAGGACAACAGGACTCGTCAAAACAGAAGCCTCCGAGATCGGGAATCGCGCGGAAACCCTACCACATCGTTACGTGACTTTCACGCCAGTGGAAGGGCGCATGCATCGTTGCACTGCCATAAAGGTGGATTGGGTAGAAGCGCCACTATCAACAGCAGCAGTTTTGGGGATGTGATGTTACATTCACACCATCATTGCTTCCGAGAAATATAGTTCCAGAGAGACGACAGATGTGCACGTGAACTCCAGTAATCGTGCAGCATGAAGAAAAACATCCCCGCATTTTTCATAACGTAACCAATCCCGCAACAATGCCTGGCATACAATACGAAAAAAAGAAAACTTTTGCTCATCAATCCACATATTAAAGAGTATCCAGACAGGATCTAACTAAACTGAGACAGAACAGTTAAACCTAAGTAACGTGAGCATGTGTAGACCGAATGAAGTTCAGATATCATTTTACTCCTTGCTGAGCATGTTCGCAGGTCGTCAATGGCAGTGCCAATACCAAGGTAGAGGGCTTTCAAGCCCTTAATCCAGAAAATAACGTAAGATCAGGAACGAAAAAACACGCGCTAAGATACCTGCAAAAAAGTACGTATGAACAGAGCATTGTGTTTCATTGAGCACTCGTGTGACATTGAGCCACTCAAAAGCAGGAAAATAAGAACCTTCACAAGCTGCATTAGTCCAACACATCTTCTATAGAATACCAGCACCATCAAGAGAAGAAATTACAAAAAAAAACCCACACCGGCAACTAAACATGCTAAAACACGCACACACAGTTCTTTCAACGGAGGCTGTCCATATTACAGCAAGACATACAAACATCACTGCTAAACTTACATTGTAGATATGTGACTGGAAACAGTCGTTTCGAATCAAGTGATCACTGCCGTATTCTGAAGCAAGAACTTTACTGCATGCAATACTGGCCACTTGCATCATCATGACGGATGTCGCTGCTGCTGGCTACCAAAAGCACTGCTAGTATCCAGAACCACAGGGGGATATCCAAGTATATTCCAGCCTATTTTATGAGCATGAGCATAGAGTCAATCATATTTTTACAACACATACGGAATGTTGGGGCCTTATATGCTTCAAGAAGCTGGCCAAGAAAATTCCTAGTGACTGCATTTTCTCCTCAATGCCAGCAACATTTTCTTGAATGGCATAAAGCTGGATGTCTTTTTTAAGGTGACAAGAAATTTCTACCATTTCGTACGCAGCTGCCAAAAAAGTACTTCTCAGACTCCTGTACATAACTCGCTGTGCACACCTGTCTTTGAGGGACATGACACAATTGAGGTTTACGGAAAAGTGGAAGCAAAAGTGGAAAAGTGGAGCTTCGTAAAAGTAGAAGCATCAAGTTTAACATCTGCAATGAGAAAAGCCCCTAAATGTTACACATGTACAAGCCATGCCCTCGCATGATTAGGAGCCTTTACAGTTGGCTTTACTGAAAACTAAGAGCATAAGTAAGGTTACGCAGTGACGCAAAACCACAGAGGCAAATGCTCTGCTTTACGGATTATTTTATCCACACCCAATCACCCAACTACTGCCTAAATGGTGTGCCTTAGCCACCAGTGAAAAAATACACTGAGCTACGGGTAGTTCTAACAACTGATACTTTCCCAAGCAGTGCTGTTGGTAGAAGCCAGCAATGGCGCCAACAGTACAACAGCAAGCTGATGGTATGGTTGAAAAAAGACAGCTGCAGAGTATCAGCAAGATGAATGAATGGCCAAGTTGGCATGCTTTTGTCGTCAAAACTTACCAAGTGCAACAAAAGACATAAAATGAGGAACATTGCAAATTCTTGTCCTAATGGGCGGGCAAGTTGCCAGGCTTCCAACACCATAAGCTTCACCTCACTTGAGCACGGCACCTTCAAAGCTTAACTTTACAGCAATTAAAGAAAAACAACTTTCAGGTACAAGAATGCAAGCATGCTGTCATCTGATGGGTCACTTCTGCGACCTGCATCACCTTACCCACTCTTTGTCAGCCTGGTACTACTGACAAACAAGCCGCTGCAGTTCTTCATCAACGATGATGAGCTCAAAGAACTTTACAAACGGGAGTAACAGCTACTGTTTACATTTGTGATGTAAGCAGTTGCTGCTGCTACGATAAGTACCACACTGCACGAGCAGTTCTTGGAAACCCTTGCAATTCTTTGTCTCAGGGAACATCTCTACCAGTTGATGGAGATGTTGCAACTGACACTTTTGACTTTCTTTTCCCTCCATTTCCACAATAATGCGAGGCCAGACACACATGTACACGTATGCATTTAGCAACCATGTGTGGTCAAAGTTTGACAATTCTGCAATATACTGATCAGTTTGTGCAGATGGCAAAAACTTATCTGACCTGCACCCAACAAAACTGCCACCGCTATGGCTTTCAGTATGTCACTTTGCTATAATCCATTTCAGGTCAGAGCTCTCACACACCATCTCTGGCGTTATAATGTAAAGAGCGCACCCAGTAATCTCACACCGGAGGACACCTTAGCTATTATGTTCACCAAGAGGGCGCTCTGTCGGACAGATTGCGTTCAACCTTCTTAACATTATGTACCTACTGTTCTGCTGCACTTAGGAAGTTTCGAAGATGAACAGTCTACAATTATATTATAACAGCCACAGCCATTGTTACATGTTATACAGAGCTACATCAGACACACATACACGCAGCACAAACAACATACTGCAAGTCATCTTTTTTTTTCTTTGTCACAAAAACTGGAAGTGAGAATCTCAAAAAGCCTTCTATAAAAATATAATTAACAATCACAATGAACTGCTCTCTCCCACCAACAATAAAGCACACAGAAGCAATGTCAGTTTGACGACTCGAGTTGCAAACAAGAGTAATGACATCACAACGCGACACGTTACGTCAGGAGGCAACAACTTCACCATTTACATGACTATCCTCCTTGCAGGATTAAATGTTATCACAAAGAGCAGCAACGCTGTGACACGCAAACAACACAACACTCACACCACTACGGAAACACATCTCCTCACTCGAGAATGAAAGCACAAAGATAAAGACACCGGGAACTTGGGAATCGAAACGCAGTCTGTGGCAGCTAATGCGCCCCATGCAATCTGCACTACAGTGGATTGCAAGTTACAACGAAGATTGGGATTGCATGCGTTTGTTGAGCACAGCTTGGAGGGACCGACAACTGATCACTGTGTAGTGCAACCAAAAAGATGTTACCCCAACTAACTACTTATTTATTCAATTATTAACAGATACACAAGTACGTACTTTGAATAAAGCACTATAGGTCGCACAAAGCAAGAGGAAATATGCCATGATAAAACACTGTCACAGTATCTACACCCTGTGGGCTTTACATATACACACACACGGTATAGTTCTCATTAAATATTTTGCATTGTTAAAGCAAAGAAACATATCACTATCATTGCAAAAGCTTATTCATATTTAAATTAATTTGCACAGGAAGCCACTGGTACCTTGCCAATCGGAGTGTTCAACTGAGCACCATTCCAAGCTCTACCCATGGTAACATTTTTCCTTTGCCTGGCACATAAGCTTGTATGTCCCATTTATGTTTGCACTCCATTTCCCTTCTGTAACTCCTCAGTAACCACCAGAGGTGTCACGTTAATGTTCAAGTTTACTTCGACAGCACCTTCTGCACTTCCTCCAAGTGCCTATGAAGTTTTTGGTACCCAAAAGATACTGTGAAACTTTCTACACAAAAGTAAAAACTAAAAAAAATGTAATTTAGAAAATTTTCAAAAGAAAACATGCACATATTCCTTACTGGCTATCGTAGAAGCTACGTTTTCTAATGTGAACAGTGTACTGTCCAGCTATATCTCTCTAGTGCTGTCCAACTTTCGATCACTGATTAAAAATGGCTAGTTATCCCAGCTCTAACCAAACTTGCCACTGAAAAAGTCTGCTATGGGAACGCACACAACCTTTGCACAAGAAACAGCAAAATAGCTAACCCAAGCAATAAATGTTCCACTAGAAAGCATATTTAGACATCAATCGTCAGTCCCTCCAGTATGCTGGAACAAAGGTTGAGGCTACACAGACACAGATCCCTTTAAAAATACATTTCCGAAGCACATCTCTAGATATCTTGGCAAAAGCAAGCTTTGTAAGAGCAAAGACATTTTTTGATTTAGTACACATATTGCAAGCAGAAAAACTCTGGATCACTTCCAACCTCTTTCTTTGTATACCGAGGAATGTACACTGTCCAAGATATCAGGTAGCAGATAAATGTGGGAACTGCATTAGATACATCTTTGGTCGCAGTGCCCAGTTCAGATGCGGTTGTTTAACGCCCCTTGGTGATAGCACCACTACCCTGGCTGAAGAATGGCTTCAAGTGGTCACCAATAAAGGACAGCACTCAAAGCGCTCATTTTGGGCTATGACAACACCACGCAGTTTTTGTGTTCAGTGAGAAAGAGGCTCCGATGCTAATAACAGCACTGGGAGACATGTCCGAAAGGCATTCCAATTGAATAACACACTAGTTCATGCGACTGGGTGTTCTAACTGTATATAACTCATGGCGCAAGATATAGTATACTCTTTAGGTGGGGACATTTGTTAGGCAAAACAGAGACTTGGGCTGGTTGGCTAGTGTTCATAATGGATTCGCCTTGTGATTCGTCTCTGCGCTATTCTAATACGAACATTTCTTATTTCTTAGTTTGTCTGCAATGAGCGCTAGACAAGATAAAAAAACAACGGCGCACATATAATGGTCTGGTGACCAGCAGCAAGTACTATCTATTTCAAGAACTGATGCGACTTCGAGACAATACTTTTTATGTACCATTGCTACAGCAAGCCATGTGGTTGGCCACCGTGCTATAGTTAGGCACACGCTGCGTTTTTTGGTTGCGATAAACACTGTAAACCTTCCCAGCTTCAGTCGCCAGCATTCCAGAGCCACGATAGGCTGACTAGGAAATTCATATCTCCCATGACGTGCTGGTTCCAAAGGCAGCACCTTCTTGCCTTGAAGTTGCATCGCCCTGCTGATATCTGTTGCCGTAACCGGACTGAGGGGTGCACGGCGTTAATACTTTAGCTTGTCAATCACATCTTGCTAGTGTCCTCACCTAAAGACTATAATCTACCACTGTAGTTGAACACCATCAAGCCAATGCTACACCTAACCTACCAACTCTGCAATCTCATTCTTTTTTTATCTAGGCCTTAAGGTTAAGGCACACAGAAATGGATCGAGAAAAATGCCTTACACATGCTTTGGCACTGTCAAGTTTTCCCCACACCTTTAGTGCATTAGCGCATTTTCAGCAGATCACTAGCTACACACCGCAAAGTTAGTGGGATAAATCACTGCAGCCCGCTAGAGTACCACAGGCTACTTCGCAGTGTTACAAGACGACTTCCCTAAAGATGAAATTCCATGACAACTCTTTACTTCCAAACATTGTCCTGATGTAAAAATGGTGAAAGTGGTGCTGACAGGACCATCAACCTGGGGATAGAGTTGATGATGCTTTTCCTTTCCCGAGCATTTGGAAAGAGCAGGTGTTGTTAGTGTATTTCTAAAGATGGTTGGCCAAGCTTCGCTGTTCCACGACACGTGACATTACAATGTACTGGAACACATAGAAACAGTTTTCGGGGGCCATTGATAAGAAATGCAGCAGGTAGGTATGGAAAAGCAAGATCAAACTAAAAGCATGCTTCAGCTGGTGACCTTGCAAACACTCGACAAAATACAAGAAAAAACGTATTGGCATAATCTTGCCAGCATCTTATTCAAGCCCACAGAGAAAAAAAAAGAGCCCCTTCGAAATTCTGAATAGTGTAGCATCAAAGCTAGAATTGAAAATCAGAGCATTCATGCAAAAGCAGAAGGTGCTCAAATTTACATGTAATGTTTGCTGCTTGTCATGCCTTGATGCATGGCATTGAAACTATGAGGGGGAAATACAATTGTAATACTGTGAGTGCGAAGCATTTAGAAGGAAGACAACATGGCCATCAGGAAAAAATAAGACAAGTGTAACACACATCAATGCAAAAAGACAGTAAGGAAGTTGGAAGAAGAAACACACTTAATAACATGGCTTTCAGGTTTCTGCAAAAAAACCCTGAGCTGCCAAGAGATCCTAGGAAAGTATGTCAAGCCTCATAAGGTTCAGCAATGCTGCAAAGGGCTTTGGCAATTTCCTCCTGTACACAGAGTGTGCATATCTACAGGTATTGGCAGCAGATGATTTTTGCAAAAATCAATGTAATCTACCTGTTTTTCTTTTTTCTTAAGTATGCTGATCACTATGCTGCCTCTTTACACTTTCATCATTTACATCACTACTGATGAATGTACGCATTGGATGCAGCCCCACAAACAGACAAGACAGCTTGGAAACAAAATAGATGCTCATTTTCACTCATCTCAGAGATATGTGGACTGGAGGATGCGCAACGCGACGCAGAGGTTCTCGCAAATGCCGGGCACACGCAATCCTAAAACGCTATGCCAGCACGAGCCCATGTCGCATTCAATAAGGCCGTCACCGTCTCTAGGTACGCTTTGAAATCGCAACGTCTGCGGCGCTGTAAGCCGATGCCTCACAGAAAGCAGCAACTGCCGGCCTTTCAAAAACTGGCATGGCATGTAAGATGAGAAGTCCTGAAAGGACCAATAGCGAGCTCATAAAACTGTTACGTATCGAAAGTTCAAAAGTAGCGCCGAAGTGTGAGCTTTGATACAGTGAGCATTAGCATAGAATGATTACCAGCATATATAAGTGCCGAAATACTGAAATATGTAGAACCACAGCTTGCAGCACCCTGTGACAATGTGATCGCGTTGAGATGAAGCGACATTACACTTTTGAGCTGCATATTGCGTCAGCAACAACTGCCACTGCCAAGGTAATCTTGATCAATAAAGTACTGGGACACCTGTGACGCGATTGCATTACGGTTAATTGAAAGTGTCACAAGATGCCAACAATGTTGCTGTTCCTAGAGACATGCTCACACATACCTTGATATAATGAATGGACAAAATTACCAGATGCAACAAATTACTGCTTACCGTGAAGCAAATCTGAAACAGCATAAACATGTACACTCAAACCTCGATATAACAAACCCACGTATAACGAAATACCAGTTATGACGAAGTAAATGAAAAATAGTCTTGCGATACATATAGTGTTAAGAATAAACCTCTATAACGAACTTTCGGATATAACAAACTAATTTCTGCGTAAGGTGCAACTTCTTTACAATGAGGTTTGAGTGTAATGAAATGTAGCAGACCGGATGTCACTAAAGTCTAAATGTGTTCATGCTAGTTCTTCTCTCTTAAGCTAATGCCACTTACAGCACATCGATCCAAGGGGCTTAAATAACACACTCCAGCAGTGTTGCTAACATAAATCTTGCACAAATGCAATACTAAACGAATACATATGTGAGCACTAAGGCTAGCATATTATATTCAAGAGGACTGACTGGAATGCGCAAGATGACACCCACAAGCAGGTGTCAAGGCTGTTTGCTTCTAGAGACAGAAACCATTTTCCTAAGACGTCGACACCAGCCATCCTCGAGAAAATCACGTCAATCAGAGAAAGCCAAAATGGTTTGCAAGCCTTTTGACGGCTTGCTTACAAAGCACATACCCACGGCAAGAAAACAAAAACAGAATAAATAGGCAACAAACATAGAAGGAATAACGCTACACACATCCCACCACTTAAACACAGGAAATCTCCTTTCAGGCGTCCGCAACTTTTACAACCCAATCATGACACGCCAACGAAACATATTTAATGTCATAAATTATGTACATAGATGCGTAACCAGAGCACAAAATTACAAAATGCCATATCTTTTGAAATAACTTCATCTTAAATTCTTAACTGACAAGACTTGGCCATGAAAAAAATTAATGATTACGTTTGGTTGCAATTCTCGTGCTACAAGTTAAAGGTTTAGCTGTGAAAATAAAATATTGTTCACCAAAGCACTGAGTCAGCTACTCATGCATGAAAACGAAGTTCTGTGCTTCGTGTGCAAAAATATCTAGAAATATAGCTGGCACCTTTTCAACGTCACATGTTGTTTCAAAGGGTGCCGCATCAGTCGAAAAGGACACATGTGCAGTCAGTTTAGGTTCAAAAAAGAAAATGTGCCGCGAGTGTCTAAGCAGATGGCAAATGCAGATTATTGGCGAAGACAACCACTGCGCAGAGCAGTTACCAAATGTGCTCTTTTCTACCCTACAAGGGGGTCACTTGAATTTGCCTCGACAATATGAAAGACCCTGAAATTTTCGAGTGGCAGGCACAGAGCGACCAAACGCCGAAAATCTCGCACCACAAGCTCTCCCTTCGTCGGTAAACACCACTGCAACCGACCATTGGTTGTAAATCTGCAAGTACTGAACTGCGGAGCGGAAACCGCAAGAAAATCCACAGTCGGACGAGAACTGGCGCGTCCAGCCTGGTATGGCCGACAAAGGGCCACAATCGACGAAGCCGGCTAAACTTCCGCTGCTTACATGCACTCCGGTGCGCACCACAAGCCCGGTGCACTAGATCGCACAACTGACATCACCAAATTCGTCTACACTCCTACGCCGACATGCACTGTCAAAGGACGACCCTTTTTCTCCTTGTCTGACAATGGGCGCAAACCTGTTCAGCTGGAAATGTTCGCACATAAAGAAAGATTCACACGAGGGACCACACGTCTGACTCGGACCACAGATAATAAACTGCAGCAGACCACGCATGGTAAATGCTTGGACTGCCAAAGAAAAAAAATCGCCATACTTCACGTGGCAAAAATCTTCCACCAGTTCTTTTTTCTAGAACATTTCAAAATTTTCAAATCTACTGCACCTATAAAAAACGGCAAAATAAAATTTAAGCAAGGTTCCATGCTGAAAAGACACCTTCCGGGTCCCTTCCTGCACACCGAGTCTCTTAAGCAAAAACGGTGGCATCGACAAAAACTATATACCGTGGCCTAATGCGTTGTTTGAAAGTGAGAGCATGCTCCGAAACATTTGCACTGCACTGCATGAATATTTCTATGTCTGTTCATATTTTGACCTATAATGAATACATCGTCCTTATACAAATATTGTCTTCGTATAGTGTGGAACAAAGTCATTCTTAATTCATAAATAACTCATGAAAAGACAAAGTCCTGCTCTCTTTCTTTTTAGCAGGTCACACAGAACTTTGATTCCCCAAGTCATGCAGGTGTTCCAGCCCATATTGTGGCATGTACAAAGGTACTGCACAGGCAAGCTAGCTAGCACACTTGGTCACACTTGGCCACACTTGGACCATTGTCATATTTCGCTACCTACTCTAAGCTTTCGTGAAGCAACAGGCCGAAAAGTTGACTTACTGCCTCACAGGATGTTTCCAATGACATGCCCTTCGGCCTAGCAAAAACCGAACAAGCATGCAAAATTATCTGCGGCAGTTACGACCATTCAGAAGCTGCCACCTCGCCTAGATTTGCATGACATGCGCAAGCAAGCTGCCCCCTGCACTCCAAGACAAAAGGTGTATTCCAGAGTCTTCCTGCCACAAAACAATAGCCATCATTCAGCTCAGTAACTTCCTCGCATTATCACGATGCTCCCAAAACTTTTCGGTCATAAACGGCCTGCGTCTATAAGTATGACGTAGCACTCTTTAAAGGAAGGCAGTGAGAACGCAGTTTTCAGGAACAGAAACACAAGCTGTCATTGATGACGATTATTGTTGAGCAACGCAAGAACACCCTGAACACTTCCACTTGGCTTACACTCGTATTGAGAAAAGCTCCTTGATTTGAACTTGACTCGCCTACAACTTCAATTCAGCACAAATGTGTTTCAAGCGCGCTGCGTTGAAGGCGGTGGCAAGTCAAGTTCAGGTCGAGGAGCGTTTCTGAATGCGGTGGTCAGAGTGCACATGCTTCAAGTGCACCGCCGCACTACTAAACTGCGAGAACCCCTCCCACACTCCGTTCTCGTTTCCCTCTCGGTCTTCAAATTTACCGCTACGCCCCAAGCACTCACGACAAATCTTCAACTTGCACAAGCGCGCATCGTATCTGATGCCGTCAAAGCCCCATTCTATCCCTGCGCCAACGACAGTACTTTACTGATAAACAAAAAACAAATTCATCCCATTGGGCAACTGAGGATGCACTTCAAATCTGCAGTTCTGAGCAAAATAAACAAGACAACGGGACACTCCACGCACCTGCAGTGTGCAACCCTCCCCTCCAAACGCAAAAGCAACAGCGCCCAATGAAAGACATCTGATCACACTACGTCGTGGAGTATTAGGTTGCAACATCCTTTTTTTTCCCCCAAATCAAAGTTCACCTTCGTCAATTCCTCACACGCCAACAAGCAAACACAAAATAAAGCTAGTGCTGCTTAAGTTGGCAGAATTTACATAACAACCTCAATCATGGTCTTTGGGCGAGAGTTCCCGATGCCAAAGCAAACGGCCGTAGGCCTTTTCTTGATGTTGGGCTCAAAGTACCTGCACCGCTTCAGGTGATTGGACATGTGCTCCTCGTCCGACAGCACCCAATTCGTGATTGGACTGAATCCATTGCTGAAGTACCAGCTCTGAAAAATAAACGGCAGGGTCACTATGCTGCCACATCAGGTCTGTTCATCGGCTCCCCTACATGCCACCTTTTCGTTTTATTGGCACTGATGTCACTACGAATAAGGAAAAGAAGCGTACCCTTATGGGCTCGTTTTCTTCATTAGACACAATATTAATGAGATCTAACAGACAATCATGCAAAGAAAAGTATAGGGGATATTATATGAGGTAATTATAGCGTAAATGTGAAGAGAGAAGAGTGGACAGTAAGATAACTTGCCAGGAGCAGGGACAGAACCGGCGACCTCCAAATAATACATAGGATGCTCTGTCACACAATAGACAGTGATATCACCAACTTTCTTCGAACTTTTCAATCATCAGTTCGTATTAATTTCTGATGAGAATATGGTGAGAACGGTTGGAAAGGTCGGTGTAACACCAGTAGCTAGAAAGATTCTAGTTTCCTCAAATATGCACAAGCAGCTATCACCACATTATAACGGACACAGTTACATGTATTGAAACAAATACACATTTAAACATGCAGATCATTATAAAACACACCGTGCACATAAACAAAAACAAGATTTACTTTAGACAGTAGAAGTTGCTAAACAAGGCAGAAGTTCAGAGGAACCACGAAACTTGAGGTCACGGGAAATATACTTTGGACATGAGGCATTCCTGAAGCCATTAGTAGTCTAACAAGAAAACACCGTATGTCGAAACATTGGCAGCAGCGACATCCTGTGCTCAAGGAATTTCCATCACTTTCAGATTTATCTCCAACATCCTTTACGGTCAGAAGTCCTCCGATAGCCGTGATGATCGTAGCATTCTCTGAGACACTCGTGCATTTCTACACCACGGACACGCTGTACTGTTAGCCTTGTCAGCCAGCTTTTCCAAGTTCCAGCTTATCACCTGATAATGGGTTTAGCATGCCAAAACCACGGTATGATTAGGTAGCTTGCTGTAAGGGAGGGACTCCAGATTAGTTTTCGTCATATGGGACCCTTCTACATGGAGAATCCAGATCGTTCATTGTCTGGATGAACAGCACTGCAGAATAGATTAACATGTGACAAAAATATAAATTCAGACAAAACCAATTCGGGTTGCATATGCAATGCATGCTTCTTTTTCTCTTCTCATGAAAGCAAACAGTTTAACGTGCAACCACTACCATACATACATGCACCGTGCCAGAAAGTCAAACATTCCCGATTATTGTAGATCGCCACAATAAACTTCACTGCACAACACCAACCGCCTTATAATGGTACGCAGCCACCAAGGATAAAGCTAGCATCCTCGATGCCAGCTGTTTAAATGTAACGGGTTAACCGTTTATCATCTTTCTCGACAGCCATCGACTGTTTTCGCAACTATCATATGTACAGAGTGAATTGCTTGTACATTCGTTTTTTACTTTTCTGGGCCCAAGTTCGTCCAATAACAAGTTGGCTATTTTTCAGCCCAGTTGTAGCTTTCTTCACAGTCACAACCACACAACAATACGTATACATAAAAGCCTCGCAGAATTTAGTCTAAATAAAAACAACGTTAATAATATTATGTGGGGTTTTATGTCGTAAAATCGTGATATAGTAATAATGATAGATGCCGCCCTGGAGGGCTATGGAGGCCTCCGGATGGCCTACATTTAGCCTCCTCTAGCCGTTACACAATGCCAGCCAACGTTAGCAATGACAAAGCTAGCATTCACTCGTGCTAACCGGCCCTACTACGCGAGTACGTAAATATGGCAAGCCAGGGCACCACCATTTACAAATCTTGGAAGCGAAGGGGGAGGGAGCGGGGAGAAATATGCCATGTTCTCCCATATAAGACATGACTAGCCACCAAAATCACATCCTATGTCGTGTAAAACTGATTCTCTTGCCCTTGACAACAAGTGAACCTTTTCAATCAATCCGTTTCGTTTTTATCTATGGTTATCTCATCCTTGGCACTCTTTACATGGCCCTTTCGTTGCAGCTGTTCCATGTGAAGAACCAAAGACGACAGGGTCTTTTCAAAAGTACAGTGAAGTTATCAAGAATTACCATGCAAGGGATGCCTCAGGCACCAACAAGCAGCACTTCCTATGCTGATGTCCAGTACAAAGTATTTTGTTCACCACTGTCAAACCAATTCATCATCGGCGACCTTTCCAGAGCTGCAGGCTAAATTAGCACCAATGAAGTTCGAAGCTGTCAACAGACGTTCCGCAATTCGCCTATGCAAAATTTGCGGGACTATTCAAGGCGTCACAAAGCTGTTTGAATAATTGAGCATGCTTAGATTGTCGGATGGTTGCTTTTGTTACTGTAAGGAACGCCACCATTACCTTGCTGACAGTCAGTAATTGCTATATACAACCACGAGTGCAGGAAACACACAAGTGCATTGTACTGCAATAACTAGAACAACTTGTTGGCAACGTAAACACCAACATAAAAATCTTGGGCAGCATGGCTCTGACAGGAGCTGCCCATTCCAACGTACTTAAACATGTTCGAGCATTGTCTTACGAACGCATCGTGATTCACTGAATCACAAAAGAAATAATTATGGCAGTAACAACTGTACTTGCAGTAGGCATTCCATGATACCCTGAAATACGTAGACAATGTTGTGCATGCAGTTGTTCGTTTCTTTACGACACAGTTGAGGCATGAACCAACGATCGAAGCCAGGCTAGCAATTGAGAAGGCGAATGCGCCCAGGGCTCATTCACGCTACTGCGTTCTGCTTTTGAAGGCCAAGCTCAAGCGTACTACAAATTTGTTTTCTTACCTGCGTACCTCACAGGAAACTAAAGCCTACAAATGTAAAAGCAAAGGCCTCAGATTTAAATTTTTAGAAGCCCATATACAGGGCATGAAGTTATCTTTAGTGTCTTTCAAAGCAGCATGTTCGGTATGCACATCTTCTGGAGCACCAGTCATGCAGAGACAAGCTTACCTCTGAGCAGACACTCCAGCAACGTTTTCCTAGCCTCTCCCATTTCAACACCACCATTCCACGGGTGGTCAGAAGTGAACACGAGACATCCCTCAAATGCTTTGAGACCATGGAGAAGTTATTCAAACTGAAGGCATCCAGAAAGCCAGCAATGAACTGCAGAACCTGAAACGAAAAAAAAGGCACTTCATACGAAACTCCTTTGGGTGTGACATAAAGCAAAAGCACTACATCACAGCCATCCCAATGAGGCAATCACTGTATTCCGATTCGAATCACTGAGAACCCAGCCCCAAGAAATAAAAGGTAAGAACTAAATTGTGCAGTTCGATGCCTTAAAACTGCCCAGTAGGTTATGGGAGATGCCACAGTGGAGGGATCCGGGAAATTTCGACCACCTGGTGTTCTTAAATGTGCATCTAATGCATGATACACGAAAACTTCTATGTTCCGCCCACACAAAGAAGCGGTTGCCATGGCCAAACCCACAATTTTGTTTCGCTAAGCAACACTACATCCAATGTACCACATTACACGAGATGTAGACTAGTTGCCTGAATCAGCAGACGCACAGTTCATAACAGAAGTAAACAAGCCACGCAGTCACCTACTCGATTTATTGCCAATCACGAGTGCCTATCGAGGAAAAAAAAAAGGGGGGGGGGGGGGGGGCAGACACTAACATTGCAATAATTCACTGTTAGGCACAATCAATTATTGCATCACAAAAGAGTCTAATAGACCCTTTTAATAGTTACCAGTTTTTCATAATATAGTTTTACAATTCTGGAAATAGTCTATTAGACTCTTTGAATAATTGTAAAGCTAGCTTTCCTGCAAAGCAGTTAGCGCAACTGATGACAGTCACTTTTACTAACAGCGGGCTCTACAAATAGTGCCCAGTTTGCTTTCACTATGGCATGGGAAATGCAGGCTTGGCTCTCCTGATATAAGTATGCATAGCAGACAAGCCCCAGAGTGTGCAACTAGTATATTGTCTCCACTTGAAGCATGACAGCTGCCACCATAGTTGGGCAAATGCACGGCACCAGGAAGTGCACTTGTGGACTACGAAAAGGGTCTATTTGTCTCTCATGAAAAGAGGACGAGTTGTCCCTCACAAAAGAAAAAGATCTCACTTCGAAAGGCAAGTCCAACAATGTTTTGCCACGGGGCTTCAAGGCACCACCAGTTTCTTCACAAGTGCAACCAGTATGCGAGTGTCCGTTGGCCAGGCGAGATTTTGCCCTGCAAGCATGATATCAGCGCACATTAAAACAATGTAGGTGTGCATATGTGCTCACAACATGAATGTCTAAAATTGAGAAATGGCAGGGGGTGACAAAAAAAAAAAAGTCACAGTTTCGGCATAAGGCTGAAGAAATGAATGCAATAGCAACACATTGGGCTGTTGTATAAAGTAAGGCACGGAGAATTAGGAAACGTGATAAATGTAGTGAACACGGTCGACTGTGTTTGAATTGACAATAATGCAGTAACCAGAATATCTAAACAGCTGTTGTAAATAGTTGACTAAGTGACGTCCGACAGGAGGCGAAGTCCAAGTTCGGCATCGAGAAACGCAACATGCCACTGGTTTTTACGTCGAAGTACATAAACGTCGAAGTCTCCAGTGACTATCACCGGCACATCATGTAGGCACATCGCATGAAAGTTGTGCAGCAAGAAGTTCATGATGTCAGTTTGCAAGGTTGGTGAGATGTACACTGTTATGACGATGAAGCCGTGTGATGTTTTAACGGCGCAAGCATCACCACTACTCATCTAGGGCAGCGAGTCGAGTTTCTCTGTCCAAAGTGATAGTGGCAGTGCACATTTCGATAGGAACCAAATTCACAAGCATGACAGGACCAGCAATTCGATCCTGTTACTTCAGGGTGAAACTGGAGCCAGAAACATTTTGGAATGCCCCTTTTATCCAACTGTATGTGCTTCAGTGTACCCACCCCTCCATTGATCAAGCCACATGCCATGTTTAGGGAAGTCATGTATGGCTTGTCGAAAAAAAGTACATGCTTTGTTCAAGAATGATTATTTTGAGTCTATTGACAGTAAGCCAGTGGTAAATGGTGTACAGTTAAACCTGAATACAACTAAAGTGACAAATTTCTGGAAAAATTTATTATACAGTAGACTCCTTTTAAACGAAACCTGAAGTAATCAGGAGAATGTGTTTCTTTTAAGAGAAGTTTTGTTTACTGAAAATTAGACAGGGGTATATTATTCATCTACGAAACCAAACATAATAGTGGCAGTTGTTCCATTTAAGCATCAATTTCATTTATGAGAGCTTCGTTTAACAGGAGTCTACTGTATTGTTATAAAGAGGATTTCGTTATATGCAGGCTAGATAAGAAAAATTGAAAAATAAATGCACAAATTAAACACAAGGGGAACTGAAGGGAGAGCTAACCCAAAACACTCATTTAGTGGTAAAAAACTGCCTTAACCTTGCCATAGAAACTATATAGACACACTTTGTGGGTTTTCCCGGTTGCCAACATGTTCCGTAACAAATCCAAATTGATAACCTTCCCCCATGCATATTAACATTTACGAGCGATAAAAGTGTGCGAGCACTGCTGAAGCAGAGATCAAATGAACCGGCCTATCTTTGTCGCCTGGAGGACGCATGTGATAACATCCCCCCGCATGTTAGAACTGCGATCGAATGCTCAAACAGAAAGGAAACCACCCGTTTTATTAAAGAAGCATGAAAAAGCACAGGGCAGAGTAGTAACAGTGAACTTCGATTCTCAGGGCGCGGTCGCGATCGCTGCCACACGCATGCTATCTCGGCAAGCATGAGTGTACTTTCAACATGAAGAGACTGTGTGTAAAGACCACTTCTCCCAGGAGTTGCCGTATTTGCTTACACCAGTGTTTTGTAGGAGCGCCGTGATATTGGATCCAAAAGAGTTGGCTGCCAGCCTCACTTTCTATAATATTACAATTTGTTGCTATTGCATTCAACGCGTCATTGGGTTGCCAGAGCTAATCGGCTAATCATGAAGGCTACGATCCCGCGAATTCAACGCGCAGCGGTAGACAGCAAAGTGCGTGATGAACCGACCTCCAAAGAACCATCATTGTCACAGTGGAGTCGAATAGTTTCTGTCAGGGCCTAATCTGGCATCTGCTCGATAGTAAGGACACGGTTGTCCGCATAAAAAAACAAAACAAAGCTTAACGTCGTTGGGGGCCACTCCATGCACGCGCAGCGAACCCTTGCACGTGCGCACAAAGTTGAAAATGAAGAGCGAACGACTTGGATACTGCAGAAAGCTATTCGGTAAAGTGCACTTCATATGCAGGGCGGACCCATATATGACGCCAACTAAATGTGTAAAAGTGCAAAGTGACACCACCTGTTTCACTTAGAGACTCTACAGCAATCGAAGAGTGGCACTGCTAATGCAAAAGTCATTTTCTTATTTTGGTTTTTGGTTTGATGGGAGGGAGAGGGCACATGGGCGCATGCACTGACGTAGGCAACGCCGGCTCAAGAAACTCAGGCCCGCCTGCCCACTTTTGGCACACCATGCGCTTGGTCTCGTCTGGGAGTCGCCGGTGCCACGAGCGCATTGTGGGCGCCACCACCGCTTCACGCCGCCCCCGTTTTGTGCTTCATGGGCGGCAGGGCAACCGCGCCGATAAAGCATCATCCTGTCAACATGACAAAATCTGGGGCAAAATTCCTAGATTGTTAGTTACGAAAATTCGTTATAAAAGGTTGTCTCACACTGTTACTCTGTTACATAAAGGTCGAAAATACATGTACTGTGGATATTGAGGCTAGCCCCCCACTATTGTGCGGGCTTTTTCGATCGCTGTCCTAGCATATTCTCTCCTCCTCTGCGGTCCTTGGGCACTGGGGGAGCGGGAGTTACGTTGACCCCTTTGACCCAGACGTCGATGGTGGCGCTGAGCTAGAGTCTCTTGGGATGTTTCGCGAGTGTGTGTCGGGAGTCAGAGAAACCTCTTTGGTCAACGAAGGGTAAGCACGCATTTCTTTCCGTCCGTCAGCTTCCGTTGTTTAGAGCTTGCCCGGACATGCCAACAGTGCCCTACGCCCACGGCAAACGCTTACTTTTCGGTGCCCCTTCCGAACGCTAGGCTGAAGAGCGGTGCGACGTGGTCGACTATGCGGACCTGTACCTCTCGAAGTCACCGCGAGCGGAGTTTGCCCTTCCTCAAGCGACTGGGCCCTGTTGTCACTGATCGTTCACGGAGACGTGCTTGCGGCACCCTTTGCAGCCGAGAACCATAGATGTTTAGTGGCATGAAAAGTTTGTTCAAGACGAACACATTACACATGGTCATGGCATAAAACTAAAACTGCGCAACTTACTATAAAATTAATTACATATTTCAAATCGGCATAGAGGCCTACATACCCACAACAAAACTTTCCTTGCCCTACACTACAGATATACGATACTTTTTTTCCGAATCACACCTCCCCTTAATTTTACACAAAGTTCCTTTAACTTTGAGCTTATGATCAACTCTCGAAGACATGATCAAATGGTTAATTTTATGTTTGCTATAATAAGATTCGACTGTATAAAAAAACATGAGCATCAATACCATTCCAAATGCTTCACTTAATCTGAATACACAGCCCGCTGAAACTGCATCAGTTAGTGAGAGTGATGGAATGTCCTGCTAAAGTACTCACCCCTCGTGCGCATCACCCTTCCCATTAGGCTTCACTTCTTCCACTAACGACCGTGTGACATCTTTCAGCACCTCACTGCCAGTGGTGGGAGAAACATGCAAGCTTTTAGAACTGCTTTTTGAGTGAAACAACAATTGCAATTTAGAGCAGAAACCTGGCGTTTGAAGCGGAAGTTTACTGCTACAAGGGAAACTGTGCACACAATTATACACAACACTGTGTAACTGTGAAGCTGCTTACATTGAAAAATTCACAATAGTACTGATTCACAATACATTCATATCCGAGTTACCTCTTGAGTCTCCTCTCACAATTTTTTGTTAATAATCCATATTATGGTATACTGCCGTTAAGACGGACTCTGTTAAGACGAATTTTCGCTTAAGACGAACAACGTGGTAGTGTTTCTTTGGTTTCCCCATACACTCAATGCAAAAAAAAAAATCTGCTAAAGACGAAACCGCGTAACAGGCCTCTTCTGTAAAGACGAACTATCGCTGCGACCGACAATGACAGGGATTCTCCGCAATGAACATTATAGTCTTGATGAGGGCATTCAGGCAAAGAAGAAAAAGCAAAATAAAAACAAAAAACTTCCTGGTGCAGACTCAAAGCAAACCGAAAGCAAATTGCGAAGTGGAGGGAGGAAGCGATACATGCGGAAAAGAAAGGTCAGCGCACAAAGCTGGTAGTATTTCCCTGTAGGTGGAGAAAGGACAGGCTTTATCAACAAAAAAAAGAACAAAAGGCATTTGCCCTTTTGTATTCTCTTCGCGTTCTTCGGTACCCCAACTGGAGTACAGTGCAAGACAGAAGAACACAAGAGCTTGGCTAGAGGGGGAAATGCAAAGGAAGGAGGGTGAAAAAAAGGCCAAATGAAAGTGAGAAAGGGTACAAGAATGTCTGTGCATTATAACCTCATGAAACCGAAACCACAGATGCGGCATTAGCACTCCTCAGGGGAGTCAGATGCATTGTCATCACAGTCACACAGTGGCGCCCGAGCACATGCTGTGGTCAGTTTCCGTTGTTCTGCATAGGGCCTGTGCGTGTTGTATCTGTTCTCAGTGAAACGCAGCAAATTGTGATGTGCAATTTTCATTATAAAAGTGCACGACAAAAAAGGGTAATTTTGCACACTAAACATAGCTGCGTTGTGTCTTTTTCATGTGCCCGATGCTTCTGATCGTGAGTAATGTAAACGGAGATCATCAGCAGCATGTCGTTCAGAAAAAGTTACCACGGGCTGAAAATAAGAAAATATCCGAACCTTAAAGAAAAGCTTGCAGGCTTTCATAAGAAACTTGCGTATATTGGCTTTGTCAAAGTAGAGGTATGTAATTGAGGCATATTTAAAAGTGATAGCAAAGCCAGTAAAACAGCCTCTCAGAAGGTGAACAGCCAGAAGAATAAATTTTCCATTCTCTGAAGAAAAATTGTGCTTGTCTCTCCCTTTTTATCTTTTTCTAATCGTCAAAATAAGGTCGTGCTACAGTTTTATTGTTAAAAAATCATAGCAACTAATTCATGAGAATACTTATTATGAACTTGCCAAATTGAGTACTCGTTATATTAGTCTAAATACTCTACTTGAAAGCGTAGTTTTTATCAAGCTGAGCCAAATAAATGCTTAAAATGCATTTTCTTGTTGCTTTCCTCTCCATCGTAACGACACTTCATTCAGAGTTTTCAAGCAACATATGTATTTGGGTGTATTTGGCATGTTAGCATTTGGTTTTTGGGGGCACTTCTGAGAAAATTGACTGCTGATAAGATTAGCAAGTGATGGTGGTCCCTTGGAGTTCATCTTAAAGGGAGTCTACTGTCCTGTTCTAACAGCTTAGCCATTATTAGAAGTATAGTCCCAATTTTTCCTGGCCTCAGCACTTTTTGGTGTAACAAGAAACTTAATTAGTTGGTATAAATTCAGTGTTTGTTGGTTGTTCAAGTGACTTGGTTTTTTTACAAAAATTTTTTAGTTATGATTATAAGCTTCAGAAACTTGAACTGTGGGGTTTTGCGTGCCAGAAACACAATTTGATCCAGACGCATGCTGCAGCGGGAAACTTAAGATTCAGTTCATCTGCCTAGTTGTTTAACATATGCCTGAATATAACTACACTTTTTTTCTCTTTGAACTCTTCTTTTCCGCCCCACCTTGAAATGCGATCACCAAGACCAATGCCATAGCCACTATGTTAGCACGATGCAGAAACTTCCGAATTAGTGAATGCTCTCCACCGATTTATACCAATTTCGGAGTGCACCATTCTTGTGTATACACAACAGAAAGCATTGTTGCCATAAGCATCTAAGAAGCCCATAAAGGTAAATTTCAATTCTACTGCCTCCTCCCCATAATTCTTATAGAAAAGGGTGTCAAGGCCTTCAGCAAGAGGGCATACTCCCCCCCCCCCCCATTAAAAAAATTTCTGGCCACAGGCCTGGTGGCTGCAGTGACTGGAAGTTCCAACATTCCTAATCTTATTAGCAAGACACAATTTTTCACAATATTGTTAGTCAAAAACATTTTCTCAACAAAGCAACGTTTCACAACAAAGCGCCACAACAAAGCATCATTTCGAAAAATTGGGGAAATCAAACCGCCCTCAACTTCTACGCAACTCACCGTTCGCTCGTGTCGCCATTTTCAATTGGCCTAGCTTCCGTGACCAATGACGGAAAAGAAACACCAAAGCTTTCCAGCACTTCACTGAAGACAAGTTGAGATCCTGGCGATATCGGGTGAAACATCCTCCTCGAGTAGGTACAGCCATACTGTGCCAACGGACACCGGTGCTCCAGCCAGCCGTTGAGGCCACAGTGTATGTCCCTGTGGACATTCTGATAATGCCAGGCGTATTCGTCTCGTCGAAAGACCTGCAAACGCAACAAGCCCATTATGTACTAGGACACACTCTGGTGCTTAAGCCCCAAGAGACTTGAATGAATAGCTTATTTGGGGACCTTGTGAAGTTTTTAGTCCGAGTACGGAATATTTATTCTAATGACTCCCACATGAGCAATCAATGAAATTTTTAAAATGCTGCATCACCAGAAACAGTGATAAACAAGCTTTTGTCAACTGCATTCTGGTTTCTGTTGAGGCTTTCCCAGGGCTACTGAGCTTTTACTTTAAGGCCACCTTTCTAGCATGGGAAGAAGCCTGTTGATACAGAAGTCCAATGTGTGTATCGGCTCTAGGGTGGTACCCCTTTTTAGCCTTATTTAAGGAAGACACTGATCTTAAAAATTCTCTTGCAATGGAGCTGTTACACCGAGTAGTGCAAAACAGAAGTCCCCGTCGTTAACAACCAACATGCGGTGTCTTCTACCTCTTCATCTTCTGCTTCGCTTCCACAACACATGCAACAATTCGTCTGGCATAGACGATAGAACGAGTACACAAAAAAAAAAGAGAAAAAAAAAACAAATGAGAAAAGACATAAGCATATAGAAAGATCGAGAGAGAACTACAAGAGATAGAGAAAAACATACACAAAAAGTGATAGAAAAGCACACAGCAAGAAAAAAAGAACGAAAGTGAAAAAAAAGGCATATTTTGCATTGCCAAAAAAAGACTACATATAGACTCAGCAAAATCCATCAAAAAAAATGAACATAAATTTGGTGCCATGTCCCCCCTTAAAGGGACACTAAAGTCGAATTACAATTTACATCAGAGTGAAAGCTCAATGTATGACAACATCTAAAACAACAATATTATCAACAACAGTGCCCTACTTATCGAGAAATCAAGGTAAGTGCACAAGAACACCGCCTCAGTAGGACATTTTCAAAATGATCCAGGTGACCTCAGACAGACCGCCTACAATTAATCACCAGTAATCGATCTAGCTGCACTAAATAAAGAACCTTCCCTGTATCAAGAGGCGCAATAAAATGCTGCTTGTTCATTTTTGTTTGATTCATAGAAAAAATAACCGCTGGACGTTACTATGGGGAATGGCGCGAGTGGTTCGAAAATTCAATTTTCGCGTAGAGACACTGGACAGGTGGTGCCGTCTAGCGGGGTGCAGTTGAACCAAAAACATCTGCAATCTCACGAGGCAATGCCGGGAAATTGATCAATGGCTTTTATTGCTGCTGTGGCTCCCGCTGCTTTTGGTCTGCTGCTACTAGTGAAGTAAAGCCGGGCAACGTTGTGCACGGCAACAGATCTCGTCGGTCCGCTTCTTGAGGCGGGTAATTTTAAGTGCGCTAACCCGATACGGGCCACTAAAACGTGATTTTTTTCAAAATAGGCTCTTCCTTGGCACAAAAGTAACACTACGAGGTTTCTGGACCGCTATTTCAACAATCAACACTGACTTGATAGTTGCCTTTAGTGTCCCTTTAAAAGTTATATGAATGTGTTACCCTTTGTGAACAAATGAGTTATCGGAGGTACATCGTATTTGCTAATATAACACTTATCCCTACATACAACCCCTCTCTCCAATTACCCCCTTGCAGAAGAATATATGAAAAAAATATCACCACATATTTTCTATAAATTTCAACCAGGAAAATTACTTTTACATTCATGGAAATGATCCCTGCTAACTGTGGTCAAAGACTGTTTTATTTTCAGTCAGTTTGAGCCAACAGTGTCATTCCTCTTTCCCTATCTACAGTCAGTTACCTCCGTCGCATCCACTTCAACCTTCCTTGCATTGTCGTAAAGCACTGCCGTGAAGACATGCCCCAAACTAATTTCTGTATAACCCAAATCTAAACTTTTAAGCTCTGCACAATAAGCTCCAAATTTTTTTGCATCGTTATCATGGGTTATGTGCGAGAAAATACAGATTTTTATGCATAGGCATGAATCAAAGTATACCGAGCTTGTACAATTTGTCTTCCCTGTTTAAAGTTGCGTCGGAAAACACCACACAGAATTTAGCTTGGGAGTTATCAAAGCATCTAAACATGAGAAGCCCGTTTGAACAAGATCGGTTGATCACAACTTGTACTGTCGATACACTAAGGTTTACGGTAAGATGTGGAGCAAGCATCTCCCCCCCCCCCCCCCCTCCTGCATTTGAAAGATAACTAGACAAGATTTGGAGAGGGGAACCTCTCTCAGTCACAGATCAAAAAGTTAGTAGCGAGAGAGCCCCTTCTCCAAAAACTTCGTGTTCTTGCTGAGCCACTTAAACTCGGCACTCAACTTCATTTCGATGTCACACCAGCTAACTTACCTCTTACCCCCTAATACAAAAGGTGATGCAAGTATAATGGGACCCAACAACAACAATGGCGCCATTGTTGGCACAACTGAAAGTGATGCATACAGCGCATGCAGGAAGCACAAAATATGTGTGAAACCCACCTGTGAGCACGTAAATGTGTACATCGTGTCCGGCTTCACCTGGTACCGCGTCAGGAACTCCACGCACAGCTCAGTGCTCAGGTCAAGATCATGCCTCAGAGCATGGCGTGCCCCGGCCAATCGCATGTTCCTGACTTCCTCTTCAATGTGCTTTCTCTTGGCTAACCCGAGGCGCTCTCTTCAGCATCCGTTATGGCGGTTGACAGATCAGAGTTCTTTCCCTCGCACATGTTGATGTAACCGTTCAACAAACTCGCGATTGGGACACCCATGCCATAGCTGCCGTTGTACGGGTAATGATGGCTACCAGTGGATCCAACGCCTGCCTGCGATAAAAGGAAATTTCAATTGAACCTCGGGAGCTTTAACCCTATATTGCCAATAGTTTATTGGCAAAGTCCTAACAAGCTTGGGTCTCATTAGCAAGGTCTTAATTAACCTGGTCATAATTGGTGAGGTTTTATCAGCACTGTCATAATGAGCACTATATCAGTTAGCAAGGTTATCTGAATCCATCTCTGTTTCTTTCTCTTCCACTTATCTAGTCAGTGCTTCTCTTCTTTTCAGAAGGCACACATGCTGAAAAAACTCCTACACTGCATGCCAACTGGGTAACTACACTGCATGTGCTAGACGCTGCCTAGTTTTCTACTCAAGCGAAACAGCAGAAAGAAAAGCTTGAACAGCTCCACTGTTAACAAATCAATCAATCAATAAGCACCCATCGCCTGTATGAAATACTATTGTGCTATATGAATGGATGCTCTTTGCATTTGAAACATGGTCACTGCATGCTTACATGTGCCTCAGTGCCCTTCTTGTCTGCCTCCTCCATCTCTTTTGGACGGCGGATGTCCTCGTCGGTGAGTCTCCGCAGGTCCCGCATGGCTAGAGCAAAGTCTAACTGGAGCCTTCCTGAACGATCAGCACACTGCCGATGCTCGTATTGCGGGTCGCCCACAGTTTCGCTGCGACGCCAGCCCCACCGGTTCCACTCGGCCGTACAGAACACGAGGCTCGCGGGGCAGTGCTGCAGGTGGCTGCCGAGCTGGTTTCGGAGCATCCATGCAGGGCAGCCATTGACGGCGTTGGCACATGGCACCTGTAGCAAGAAAAGAGAAAGTGACTCAAGGGTTGTCAGGTATAGAGTTAGAAAGCGTTCTTATGTGGGCTAGTCAGTTCATTAATAACATCGCAGCACGGTGCAAAATACTGGACCATGAATGCACAAGATGCAGTGCTAGCTATCAACAGGTAGATTAGTTGATAGCTATTGCCGTGTCCTGTGAGCCTACAGTCCTTCAGTTTGCAATGTTCCGCCCGATCGTATGAAGTTTGTAGGAACAGCCTCATTTCAAAAAAATTTCCAGAGTAACTTCACTCTAAAAGCTAGAACATTTGCTATTAGTCGTTTACAACCAAAGAAAAAATTTCAGCTCAGCTCTCCCCCTCCCCCCCCTCCAGCCATTGCTTTCCCTCAAACAGAGAACTTTCATAAATACTCCACCCAATAGCACTTATTTTTGTGATGCCAATAGCTTTTGGAGAGTTTCAGATAGTCGACTTTTTTATGCAGTCACGTGTTTGTGTCGCTGGTTCTCTGTCGTAAACTGACTGTCTCTATGAATTTCATCAGAAATTCTGACATCGCTGCTCAGGCAAACGTAACCTTTTAACTAGTGCCACGAACTTTTAACGCTTAATATGCACATCATTTACATTAGCCAGGTAAGGTACTTTCAGTTTGAGAAGAAACCAACTAGCATGACTGTCTTTCACACGCGAAATGGCAGGCATGCTGTAGTTCTATGGGTCAAGCTTACATTTTTTTCTTAGGATGCAATTGAGTATGGCACTCTATTGAAACCCTTGTACTTCCATATATGCACTTGTCCTAACATTTATCATAGCTAAAATCTCTGCCTTTCAAATTTCTCTTTCCTAGCTCCCGCTAGTGCAAGCACCCACAAACATGGAATAAGCATGTGCAGGCATCCTCGCATGTGAATTAACAGGTATACTAACACTGTTAGTTTGAGTTTGATATTTTTTTTTTTAAATCCCATAGACACACACAAAAGCGTTAAGAGAATGGGAAGAGAAAGGGGTATGCCAAACACCAAATCGTGCCTGAGCACATGGCTTTGTAGAATGCTCATGCTTGTTATTAGGTATGACTTATGCCAGACAGCAATAAGTTTTGGTACAGCAGAGTGTGACAAGTGATGTCGCGTTCTTAAATCGGAATGAATTTTTTTCTGCAATTCTGCGATTACCTATTTTTTTTTTCCGCTTCAGAAGCCTATCCAAACAGGCTTGTTTCGTGAATCTTGCATGCATTCACAACTGGAAAGCTTCGAAGAGTTTAAAGACAAGCGTGAACACACAACTTTAAGAGTTGAATGTTCAGTCATTTAGTGTTTAGACAATAAGTTCACCTTCAATCGTATGCAATCTTGTTTTTCATAAAACTTCATCAACATTCACAGACACGCTGGAAAAAACTTGATCAAAAAGATTGGAAGGTTTGGCACCAACATGGTGGTGGATAAATCAAGAGGTCTGAAATCATGTTTTTTGTGTTTGTTTGTTTTTCGGAAGTCTGACACACACTGAAATTATGGTCGTGCCAAATATACACACCTTCATCACTTAAACATCAATTCGGATTATTTTATAAAAGATCGGACTGCTGCCCAGTGATTTTTGTCGGCTGCTTTAGATGAAACATGACTTAATGATACTAAACTCCGCAGTTTCATGTCGTACACGCCGAATTCCCATAGTACTCCATGAAAGTGACAGTTAAATTTTTGGCACTTAATGGTTTACAAGCACTGAGACTTTCGGACACAGTATGCAAAGCTGCTAAGAGGTTCTTCATTAGTAAGAGCAACGGGCAGCCAGCGCTGAGCGGAAATGACAACGGTGACTACGCTGTCACAAAGTGAACGCAGTGACCAACCGATCAACAAGCAAAAAAGTAAATAAAGCGGCGCACGGCGTTCGCCTCACCTTGACATTGGCACAGAGCAGCTGGTGCTCATCGCCTTTGCAGGCATGGAAGCTCGCGCCGCATTCAAGCTTGCAGTGCACGATTTGACAGCTGATTCTTTTCTCCAGCCTCGCCGAACATTTGGCAACGTTCACGCAGTTTAGGCAGTGTGGATGTATGGGGTCTGCCTCCGCTGCCATAGACCTGCGAGAGAACGGTTCCCTCGAACGTCGTCCACAAAGGCCAGAACGAGCGCTGACGTTTCAACAGTGAAAACAACGCAGCGATGCAACAACGCGTAGGCGCAACGCACTGAAGCGGGGTAACAACCCTGCCCAAGGAGTTACCTTTTTAAACCGATGTCGTTCACGACATCAAACGGGGCCGTGGCCATTAAACGTGACATTCACGAGCTGTCAACGTCCGCGGGCATTATAGCGCAATGATGGGGTTACCGCGAACAATGGAGATGCGGATTACAAACCTTTTTTAACAGACAAAAGTGCCTCCCGGCCAACCACACGGTGCAAGACCACGTTCAGAAGTTCAACCAGGAGTGTTAGTGGTAAACGGGAGCGAATTAATTGCATCGCAAGCCAACAACAACGCGCCGGGAAGAGACGTTTGACAAAGGGTTTAGAAGATTGAAACGATTAAAACACCACACACACACACAGCTGATGGCTCAGTGTTGCCAAGCGCGCGATCAGCGTTGTCGCTAGGCATGGTGAATAAAGCGAAGAAAGCACGTAGAAACCAAACAGAGACTGGTAGCGCTGAAAGAAGCTTATATTTAGTAGCTCAACCTGGCTCAATGTGTCAGCGAGGTTTTCGGGGTTATTTTGAGATGCGCGACGTGGGTGGATTCAGGTATGAGCTAGATATGAGCGACGTGACATTTACGTTGCCCAGATACGTTGACGTTAGCCTATGCCAACATTTCAAAATTGGCGCAACTTTTGAAGTGGCTGCTTTTTGGGTGTCGCATCTACGCTGCGAATGAGGGTACTGTGATTCACAAACGCGTCGTGTACAAGTTCGCGAGGAAGCCTTCAAGGACCCACAGAGAAATATTTTGTTGGAGATTTGCTCTGTTATAGAAATCAATTCTATAAGAGCCCTGAAACGTTTTTTGTGTTTTTTTTAAGTTTTGTCAGCGTTTAGGTTAGAGAATCGTCAAACCATTCGCACCACAAATTTGGTGACACGCCCTACACGCAAGGCAGCTATGGACTATCATATCACACTCTCCTTCTCACCCCTGCCTTGGCTCCTCAACTCATGAGACACGCTGGCGTCACTGCTGATCGCAGAGCTCTCATGAGCGCACTGGACGCAGCTGGAAGTTTTGAGTTTCACCCACTCATGACCTCCGAGATTGCACGCCGACAGGTTGCGCCATTGCGCGAAATCTCGGACATCATATAGCTCGGTGCGCCCGGCATCACGCACGCCATCTGGCAACAGAGACTAAGGTCGCGGAGCGGTTGATATCTCTGCTACAGTGCACTAGAAGACACTTCTAGTACACTCTATCTCTGCTCCGACAGGTGCCCGCCACCAACCTACCCGCCGAACTTGCGCGCATTCCACACCCAATCAGATCAGCAGCCTAGGTGACGTCGCACTTCCAGTGGATGTCGCACGTTTGGCTGAACCGCAGTACGATTCGCCGCAATAAAGTGTTGTAAAAAATTACAGAGTTTACGCAGAGAGCTTAAATCAGTCTGTAAAATGATCCTTCGGGCTTGGTCTACCGGCCCAATGTGTTTGTGCGAAATCGTCAAAACCGTTTCAGGGTCCCTTTGGTCTTCGGCAGTGTATACTGGCGAGAATGTTTGTTCAGATGCGGTTATTGTGACCTGAGGTTGGAGCCTTGGGTGCACCAACACTTATACATGCTAGCATTTTCGAGCAACACTTATAAATGCGAACAGCAAAAAAAATGATAGCATTTTTTTTTCTTTTTAGGGGCGAAGCTCCTTATGGCGTGGCTTGTGCGTCCCTCGTAGTGCGTAACCACCAGTGGCACATACCCGAAATAGCGGTCCTTACGATTTTGACCTCCAAGGTTGTTCCGGTGAGAGATTTCTTCTGTGCGTTGTTGAACAACAAAATATAGTGCTCAATGCACATGTTAATGGCTGCTAAGGGGGAATGAGAGACAGGAGCATTCGGCCTTTAGGTAACGCGCACGCTGCGATCCCCATTAGCAGCTATTGGCATGTACATTGAGCACGATCTGACAAGAAAGGGTTGCTACGTTATACTCGCTGGGTGTAACCTTCTTGGTTTTATAAAGGTTTAGCGAGCGTTGGGCCGCATAACCATGAATACAGTGAACTAGTATATACCATGAACTCGAGGTGGTTAAAGGTGGGAAGTAAACCCGAAGCGCAAGCCGTAAGAAAGTGTGCATGTGCCACCTCCCATTTAGTCCTTGAAATGTCCGCTGGATGGCGGTGCTTCTATATGGAGAATATATGATGAAAGATGCGAGATGGTGGTACTTGGAGTGCTGAATAGATGGACGAACGGACACACAGACAGATGCATGGATGGACGCATGAACGGACGCAGGCGCGGATGCATGGACGAACGCAGGGATTGGACGCACGAACAGACGCACACACGGACGGGTGGATGGACGCATGGACGGTTACACAGACGTGCGTAGGAACGGACGGAAGCAAGAACTAATGGACGGACGAATGCTTCGCCCCACTCCCCATCATTCACTCCGTGGATATGCTGCCATTTTTTTTTAATGTTTGCATTTACGCGTGGAAGATCCGCTCCAAACGTGCATACTGTTTGCCTCCCAAGATTTAGCATGGAATCTTTCTTGTAAGGCGTGTTTATATTCGCCAGTGATTTTAATGACATAATTATACTGGAGCAATCGAATCCATGCTTCATTGTCAGCGCCTTCCACTAAATCGCCGACATAAATAAATAACGGCAGGCTATCGGGGATTCTTAAGCTTGCGCTTCAAAATGCGTGCATAATAAACATCTGCTGCACATTAGAAATCTCCCGTAGCATTACAGAAAGCAAGACGTCCACAGTGCTCTTTGAAACCAATAATAGTTTTCACTCTTGTACTTCGTTTCTACCCAAGGGCTGCCGATTTTGCAGTTGATTTCAAGGCGAGTGTGCCATAGCCTTAACTGTAGATTTGAAATAGGATGTTAGAGAGGTAAAGCTCAAAGGAGACAAAGGGTTGATTGATAAATACGTGGGGTTGAACGTCTCAAAACCACCATATGATTATGAGAGACGCCGTAGTGGAGGGCTCCGGAAATTTTGACCACCTGGGGTTCTTTAACATGCCCTCAAATGAGGGGGACAAACGCCCCCTCCCCCTCCCTCCCTAGGTTGAACACAAAAGGGTAAGGACCCCCTGCCTCTCCCCATAATCTATGCCTCTGAATACGGTCTACAAATGTTGGACTGCTCTGTACATGACCTCTGACGTAACGATCACGTGTTAGGCCGCTTCTATTTTTATCTATTCTTTAGCTCCATTTGAGTTGTCACATCCACTGTGTTCCAACCGTCATAGGACCAGGTATCAAGGCATCAGGAAGGAAGGATGTCATGCATAACTTCTCGAGCCTTGCCATGAAAAAAAAAACTGCCTTGTCACTTTTTAAGTTATATTTTTGGTATTATATTGAGCCTCTTTGCTACCTGCCTCTGAATTCGTGGGGATCACTTCTGAAGCTAGTAATTTTACAACAGCAAACTGCTCAGTGCCATTGAAAACTCGCACTTTTGTCACTCAAAGTGTCATTTAGCCGTATTTTAAAGGGGCCCTTGCAATACTTTTGAGTATGGTCAGAAAACGCTGCCGATTGGTAGCATGGGCTCCCGACAACACGAGAACCAAATGTGATAGCGCAGCACATGGCCTGGAATTCACAATAAATTATCAAATTCGGCTGAAGATTGCTTTCTCTTCTATCGACAAACGAAAGAAGACGCTCAAAAATCACACGGAGCAAGCCCATCTATCAGAGGTTGGCTGATATGGACATGGCGCGCTCGGTCGTTACAGAGATCGCCGCGGGAGGCCGCGACTTGTCCACGCGTGCGCACGCGATCACACTGAGAAAGACGCGCATTCGAAGAAAAAAAAAAGAGAAAAGCGCTCAAGGTCACGAGGCGAGGGTGGCGTAGTTTCCTTGCCTCTGCCATTCCTCCCTGCTTAGCTTCCAGCGCTTTCGTCGGGACGAGAGAAGAGATAATGCAATTGCAGCATGCGACAAATCTTTGTAACTCCACTCGCACTGGACCGATTCTTAAAATTTTTGCGTCGTTGAATTCAGAAGGCAATAAGATCTTTCAGTGAATTCATTCCATGGTTACTTGAAAAAGTGTTTCAGGGCCTCTTTAAAAGAGTGCGCCACAAAATCGAACATTACCTGCTGGTGTGCGAACAAAGAAAACGGCACGCAGCTGCTTAGGTGTAACAACCGAAACTTTTGAGATTAATTTTATTGCCATAGCAATTATATGAACACTCTCAATGGGTGTTCGTCATCGGAGTCGCCATGAGGCTTTGTATAAAGTCCAGATCGATAAAATCCCGCCGCGCGTTGTGTGTTTTATACCGCTGTAAAAGCGCGCGAACGGGGGCAACGAAGGCGGCGGTTATTTATTTATTTATTTATTTATTTATTTATTTATTTATTGCCAAGTAGTAGAGCAAAAGTTATGCAATGGTGTTTTTTGTTTTGTTTTTTTTTGGGGGGGGGGGAGTAGTCGGAGGGTAGTAATCATGTGAGTATTCACAGCACTGAAAGACAAAGCTTACATTCATCGTGGAAATTTTAGTCATTTTTTTTTCAGGTTTATGTTCCCGTTCCCTGACAAGCATTTACCCTCTGAAAATGAAATTTTCCGCGCGATGTCCTTGCTCTTGTGCAACCATTTGAGATATTACTTTGCATACTGTGCCTCTTTTTCTTGCCTTGAATTGTTTCCGGTAGTCCGCGTAACATAGACTGAAGAAGAAAAAAACTTTTTTCAAAGGGCGGGGGGGGGGGGGGGATACGCGCTGTGTCCCGTTAGAACCTCTGTATATAGTGAGAGGACGCCCCCTCCTGATTTCGGAGTTTTGGCATGTTTCTCCGCACAACATTTTCGCATCGCGGCGGAGCTCACCTGTGTTTCTTCCTCTGCATGACATGGCTGTAAAGCTCCTGTTGCAGTTTCCGACGACATAGGCGCGCGCGAGCGTACTTCTAGAGGCTTGCAGGTTTGCATAGAAAACATATAGCTATAGAAACAGGCTGAATATGTTGGTGCAGATCCCACACCTTATTGAAAAACCGTTGAGATCTATTTGGTTAAGAACTTTGGTTTGACCATGCATTCTTTGCCAGGAAGAAAAAGGCATTACACGCTGCTGTGGAGTTAATTCATGACTTGCATCTTTTCCAGGCCGACCATCTGCCTTTCTGTAAATAAACTTACCTCCTCCTCCCTCCATATTTTCTCTCTCTCTCTCTATTTAATTGCAACGAATCTCCCATCTTTTCTATTGCTTCGCGACATGGGTTCACGAACAATCCATGACTGAAAACGACTGTTTTAAATTTAGTAAATGCGTATGAAAATTGATAAAGTGTGTTTAAAATACCATTTTTTTAATTTTAGATATATTAGGTAAGTAATCAATCAATCAATTATAATATTGGTCCAGCGGAAAATTACGACCTTGGACATTCGCTAATAGAGGTCACTGGCCGCAGATCAGTCTGATTCCAAAAAGAGTTTTGGCCCATTTTTCATAATTATCATAATGAAATATCAGTAACCTTGTACATCCAACATAGAGTTCCAGTTATCGGTGAATTCCTCAAGATGCGTGGGCAACATTGTCTTTGACATGATCGCCATTACCAACGGAAAAGAAAAGAAGAAGCAGACGTGACACTGCGCGCCGAGCTGTTGTCGCATCGACCATCATGCCATACGGTCTGTACAACTAATTTTGAAAACCCACTCTCTCGAATCATTGTACGCGCCTGCAGACGGCGTGGCTCTTCGATCAAGTCAGCTTCAGGGTGATCGAAATCTTCGCTATAGCGAACGTATAGGCCGGTCAGGAGTGAGCACGTTATATAAGCGGCTTGTAAGAATTGTAAGCGTGGCTATCTGCGACACGTTTGTGTGTTGAAATGCACACTATAACGAATAACCACGGCGACCGACGGTTCTTTCGAAGTTGCAGGGAGGCGGGGAACTGATGTGTTGTGTTTTGACTGCGTTTGTTCTTGACCGGCCGTAAACTATTTGGGGGGGGGGGTAAATGATCGTAATCCTGCAAAACATTTTCAGCGTGTCAGTGTGCTCAAAACACGCTGGCGATTTGTGTCGAGGCTTCTGGAAACATGCCAGCCATATCACAGTGAAGCACGCGGCCTGGAATCTACAATTAATTTTCATCCAGAAAGCGTTCCCTTCTCTTCCTTCAAATGATGTTATATATCCAAGTAACCGCGCCATATAGCCAAATTCACGGCTATTGGGCGATTCGAGCATCACGAGCATGGCCTCCACGCTATCTCGGAGGCTATGTCGTGAGCTGTATAGTTACCGAAGCCGCCGCGTGAGGTCACCTCGTGCGCTCGCTATAACAATGGAAGTAAGCCTCGCGTTCGGAGTAACGCAAAGCGCTCAAGGTCATCCCGCGCTCGCGACGCAGCTTCTTTCCCCCGTGCCTTTCCTGCCTGCTTAGCTTCCAGCGCGCTCGTCACGACCCGAGAAGAGAGGAGGCCATTACAGTCATCGAAAAATCTCTAATTCCGCTCTGACTTTACGGATTCAATTTTTTTTTTCTGAGGTGGTCGATTCATCAGGCAATGAACCCATTAAATGAAGCTATTCGATGGTTACTTGGCAAAGCGTTGCAGAGCCCTTTTAACATGTCCTTTGCATGTATAACCAAGCTGAATCTGTGCACAAACTAAACACTAACGAAAGAAGCGTTATCGGACACTGACATGGTTTGTTTAATAAAAAGGCTAAAAAATCTGCGATAATTAAATTATTACGCAAAGTGCAAATAAATTAGAAGGTTAGACTTGAATGCGTGGAAATGAGAGTCTTAATATGGCGTGGTAATGAGTTCCAGAGTTGTGTGGTAGAGATATTAGCAGTGAACTTCCCATAATTAGTTTTGGGTTTACGTAATAAATAGCTCTTGTTGGAAGTGAAACAAGTAGACAAAGAGTGACGATACTGGCTTTTGGTAATTATGGATAACGCAAGCATTCCTGTTGGTGGATTTGTGCATCAGTATTCCGAGTGAGTATTTGTGTAGTTTTCACACTGACAGGCTACAGAGGGTACAAATCATGCGCGAAAATCTAGCCGGTGTTCCAACATAGCTTTGCGCTATGGAAGAATGCCACCGTAGCACAATTGCTGGATGGAGCATTCGAAGGTTGCATAGTTCACATGGTTGGTTCCTGCTGGCGGCCAAGTTGACTTCACACCCAGTTTGACCTTGTTCACATTTACATCATAATAAAATCCTCTACACTGTTCTTGGCTTTATTGTCTGTCAGTTTCTCATTAGTGCTGTTCTCAACAAATAAAAAAAAACGAGCTCTTAAAATTACCTTTCTTTCGTTCATTTATCATGTAACCTAACCTTTGCCGCAGGAGGCCATTCTCGCTACAGCCATTACGAAGACAACTATGGGTAAGACGGAACTAATTCACCTTAATTTTATGACAAGATTAGACGGTTTGTTACACGTACCGGCACAGTCAGATTCGCTCGGATACAATAGTGGCACATTGCTTCATAGCTGTAACGTATCGTGCAGTCGGCGCCAAAAGTTTAGACACCACTCACAATAGGCGGGAGGTAAAAAATTTAAATTCCCACTAATTCTAGGCTAAAAACTAGGAAGAACTTTGGGACAGGGGGTCACGAGCTCGATGGGCGGGGCCCAAAGCCCAGGGCTTCAATGGCAACTGCCGCCTGTCTGACATGACCCAGGAGCGCAAGCTGTACCTCCGGGTCAGAGCTGGCGAGCTGTGCCTCCCGTTGCTCGAAAGTATTTGAGACTGTATTCGGTGTAACTGCACAGTACATGTTGTTACCGAGTTTCCAAACAAAAAAAAAAACAAAACAAAAAACAGAAATCTCCTTTTCAGGCTATCTGGTAAAGCTGCGGAAATATTCTCGTCTGGTGTCTTGTGGTTTCTAAAGCAGACGTTCGACTCTTCCAAATATAAAACTGTAACGTTTCGGCTAAAGTGAACTATAGAAACAATATCTTTAGGGACAACCAAAAGCAACCAGGTCATTGTTCTTGCCACCAATCATATCGATGTGTACGGAGCTGACATCGCGCTTCCTTCTCCCCCAGTGTCACAGCGACCCCAACCTATTACATCAATGCATGGGGTTGACTTAGTTAGCGCCTTCTTTTAAGTAACTAGGCTATGCCCCCTCCCCCCCTCTATGCGCACGCCTGCAGCACGCCTATGGGACGGGCGAACAATATGCGGAGGCGCGGATGTTCGAACAGGCCGAGCTGTAAATGTGGTGTGGCAGCTTGGGCTAGTTGGTATGGCATGGCGATAGTTATAGCGCGAGAACAAAACGACGACACAGAGACAAGAGGTGTCCTTCGTGTCCTTCTTGTCTCTGTGTCGTCGTTTTGTTCTCGCGCTATAACTATCGAGCTGGAAAGTTGCAAGGAGACGATTAGTGACTTGAAGTCGCGAAATCAACCACCGCACCCGAGGCACCATCCCGCTAAGAGCGCTACCGATTGAGGAGTCCAATGCCAAGAGGGAATTTCGTTTGACAGAGTTTTAACTGCGTATATTGAGCTTGCTCGAGCGCATCGTGCATGGATGGCGAAACCGGAATTTCTTTTTTCTTGTTTTTTTTTTTCAAAAAAGAAAGGGGGGGGTCGACTATGTTTCATGATAGTTAGTGTGCGCATTTGTGTGCACATGTGTCCACATGCAAAGCAGAAAATCGGTACGCCAGTGTCGAAATCGGTACGCCAGTGTCGACGACACGAGATTGGGAAATGATATATGTTTGCGAACATACATCTGAAAGAAGCATGGTCACAATATATATATATATATGTATATATATATATATATATATATATATATATATATATATATATATATATTTGCGTGTGTGTGTGTGTGTGCGTGTGTGTGTGTGCGTGTGTGTGTGTGTGTGTGTGTGTGTGTGTGTGTGTGTGTGTGCGTGCGTGTGTGTGTGTGTGCGTGCGTGCGTGCGTGTGCGTGTGTCAAATAAATGGACAGGGACATGTAACAGAGAAGGCGAGTGCACCAGGGTGTGGCAGAAAAGTAGCTGGTCAGATTAGATTACGAAGTTTGCTGGGATAACGGTGACTGCAGCTATATATCACAGGACCGAGTTAACCTGCGGGAAATCAAGAGCAGCCTTTGCCCTGCCGTGGAGGCGTAATCACGCTGGTGAAGATGATGATGTGTCGAAGTGAATATGCTACCGCACATTCGTAGAGAAAGCAAGCATACCTTGGTTCGACCTAAACTATGTTTTCTTCTGCATTCGCCATGCAGCTCCCGGAAAAGGAGTCGCAAGGAGTTCGGAGCCTTCATCGCCGTCTTCCTGATGTGCGTGACATTTTGCGGATTACTCATAGCCTTGCTGATGTTCCTTTTCCACAACAGTGAGTACATATTCACTGTAAGATAGAGAGATGAACTCAATGCGGTAATCCACGCAAAGCCCGTTTTAAAGGGCGCCTAAACTACTCTGGTGTGGATGTTTAGTTGTGGTGTTGCTGTTTTTTTTTCTTCATTGAAATAGAAAAAGAAATAAAGGAATTGTCACCATTGTTTGGTGACTGCTACCCCTTTCCACTTGGCTCTAGCGATGTAAAAAAAATTAAACAAAATATATATGCATATATACAGTCCTACAACTATAGGTTCGAAATTCTCATTTGGGCAGATCAAACACGCATTCGCGGTGCACACTTTCGATATACAGTCCCGTCAATACCCAACACAAATTTTTGTGTCCTCAAAGAAACGTTGGAACATTTTAATCACTTTGCGCCTTATCCTAGACCACCCTAGTCCAGCATTTTTCACCAACAAAAACGTTCGTTCCGAGTCAAGCATGTGGAGCTCCTGTTCGAGTCGCCTTCCATGTGTGTCGTGCTTGGGGCAGTCTAGCAATAGACAATACGCAGTTGTGCACGCGTCCCCTAAAAACACGTAGCCGCGAGAATTTTAAGTGTGAATACACTTTATGAGCGACCCCAAACCATCCACCGCCGTCGGCGGCGTCCGCAGTCTTCTCTCTATCTTTAAAAGAAAGAGGACTTGGCGGGCCACAGCGCGACGCTCTACCGAATAAGCCACGGACGCGACGCTGATAGTCCCCCTCCCCCTTCGCTCGCTCCTTCGCTCTCCTCTCTCGCTGCAGCTGCGCGCGCACCCCTCTCTCTCGCGCGCCCGCCTTCTCTCTCAGTCTACCGTCGATAGCGGGTCGTGAGATGGATGTCCCGGAGGCAACGCTACCATCTGGATATAAGGCGCGTTACTGACACCGATATCAGCGTCGCCAACGGATTTTAACTTTACTCCCCCTCATAGCATCACCCCGTGCATTCGCAATTAACCATGTTCACCCTCGGGGAAATGCTTGGGAGTTTTTTTCGAAACGATGCCGTAAGAGAGGAGCCGGAAGCGTTTGATGGTACAAAAACGGCTCTCACTCGCTTCTCTGTTTCCTTCACTGCTCTTCTTTCAATCTCTCTCCTCCTGGTCGAGTACTCTTTTTCACATTGCGAGGAAGAAGAATGGCGAGCTTGCGTGCATGCGAGCCCACGTGCTTCTGTGGATGGGACTTGACCGTACGCAAATGGTGACGTCACTCACAACGCTGGGGATACTGAAAGGCCCGGAGAATACGAGGAATGGTTTTTTTTTTTTGTATTTGTGGCACACCCACGACTCGCAGCATTGCCAGGTTTCTGATCATTTCAGCGCGATGGTGTTCCGAATTAGATGCGCGTGTTTACTTGAAATGTTGAAAAATGATCGGAGGTGTTCTGTAGGGTCTTGAATGGTAGGCATGAGCTATAACTCCCTAAACTGGCGATGTTTCGCGTAACGTAAGATTTTGTTTTAATCATGTCTGGAGCGAGAAAAGCTGCGCACAACGGAAGGGGGCGGCCTTCGCTTATATCTTTGGAATCGCACATATATACGGCATCTCAAGCTCTGTCACAGCGAGAATCTATAAATCACTTTTTTACCCCCCGCCCCTTCTCTTCTAGTGGTCAGAGAGGAGAACATACGTAAGTAGACGCAGCGCTGCACTGGCCTGAACCCATTCTGTTATACGCTTGGAGCATAATCGGATATCTCTGCATGCGACCAACGTATCCTATTTCCTCCTAATCAGAGCCATATCATATTCTCCTGGGGCGTAGTCATAATTTTTTTGCGGAGGGGGGGGGGTTCAATTTTCAACTATGGTTTATATATGTTCTGCGAGCGTATGTATATATACATATATACGCAAGCAAAATTGAAAATTTTCGGGGGGGGGGGGGGGTGCTACGCTACTGATACTCGCATATATAGCTAGTATTCGAGGTTTGGTGGTACTGAGCTGCACAGGCTTCGGTTCGGCGGCCGTGAACCGTGCAAACATTTTACCGATACGAGCATGATTTCTGACAAGACGCTTTCACAAATCGTTTCTGTTATGCGAGGCGTACGGTCCGAGTGGTGGTGATAGTTGTTAAAGAGAAAGAAGGCGCCTCATTTCTGCAGCCCGGTAGGGAGCACGGCACAGCGCCTGCGAAAAGGGGGAATGGGAGAAAATTGGATAGGAAAGAAAAAAAGAAAGGTTAAGTGAGCAGTGGCGCAGTCGTCTTCACCACGAACAGCAGTACGGCAGCATCGGGGGCGCTTACGCATATTTTGTTAATGCGTATGATAGGCTTTCCGCGCTATTTCTGTCAATGCTCGATTGTAAAATGGAAGCCGAACCTCGATTACCTCGTCCTCCTCCAGATATGCCTTTACAGGCGGGACCCAGAGTAATTTACGTGTAATAATAGCTGGCTATGTGGGCACGCAGAACTACGAGTATACATAAGCACCGCGTTGACAACTCTTTTCAACAAAGTCTCCCTCTGAGACGCTCTAAGTATGCCTAACCCTCTAAAAGGCTGTCCTAGCTCTTCCAAACTGCTGTCTAGAGGCGCCCTCTTCTTAGAAGTAAAGGTTCGGTGCAGTCACTTCTTTCCGTTTAAAAGGCCTCCGATGGAGGCGGAGATGTTGTAGGCCCGTGTGCTCAGATTTGGGTGAACCCCAGGTGGTCAAAATTTCTGGAGCCCTCCAATACGGCGTCTCTCATAATCATGTGGTGGTTTTGGGACATTAAACCCAACATATCAATCAATCAATCAATCCGTTGAAAAGGCCTGCTATAGGAGAGGGCGTTCGCATGAATCGCGGCTGCCAACGAAAATTCGTGATGCATGTGATGGTTGGTTGTTTACACGAGAACCAAAGCCACGTTTCTATACGCAGCTAGTGGCGCGACACACACTTTAAAATTTATTTTAAAGATGTTCTAGGTTATATTATTCGTGGGTATTTTGTAGATGATGCGTGTGTCCGTGGTCTTCGGCACGGGGGGGGGGGGTGTAAAGGGGGCACTTGCCTACCTCAAAGCCACGCCAGCCCTGCTTTTCACAACCCGTGCACCAGCGCTCCCCCCCCCCCCCCCCGTTTTGCTATGCACCAGGGTTGTTGTCCCCCCTAAAGACAAAATCCTGCAGATGTCCAAGCGTGTGTGTCCACACAAATACGGTGTAGTACAAATCTATTCCACAACTTATCACTCCTGCAAAATTTCGTATCAGAGCTCCTTTAAAATGAGAGAGGCGAGAGTGTAGTATACGCTTCCATCGCAGAGAGCATGCGCTGCGCAAGGCCCATCGTGGTGAGGCTGTCGACGGGCATCCGGTCGATGAACAGCATCATGACGTCGAACGACAACGGCAGCTGCGACAACGAGCTGGCGCAGGGCTGGTACCGCTTCGAGACGCCCTACGGGAACCGCATGCCCGAGCAGCCGGCCTCGCCCGGCATGTGCAACACCATGGTGCCCTTCTGGTTCTACGGTAATCTCTCCCAAAACCCTCGTTTCCGGTACCTGAACATTTTTTGACACGGCGCAACGACGACGCAAAGGAAGAGAAAAGAAGGACAACTGAACATTTTTGACCCAGCGCAACGGTGACGCGACGGAAGAGAAAAGAAGGACAGGTGTGTCTTTCTTCTCTCTTCCTTCGCGTCACCGTTGCGCTGTGTCAAAGATGTTCAGCTACGGTCACCAACAAGCCCAGCTTTCAATTCTTCTACAGTCGTTTCATACTTATATGGAGTAAAATAAAAGTTCGCTATAACGAAACAACGCTTATGACGAACATGCGAACGAACGGGGCCGGGAGATGTAATGGTGGACGTGCACTGTACAGCGAACTCTATACATCTAACGTGTCTGCTGCAACGTCGTCCAAGAAGGTATCGATGACTCGACCTGAAGAAATTATCAATATTATCCTGTATATGCCCAGTGTCCTACATGTAGGACGCTAAAACTTTTCAGTGTAACCTGAACATTTCTTCTGTAAAAAAGGTAACGCCACCTAAGGTGTGTTTATGATGCCCTGTCCTCGTCATATGAGAGTCTAGGTGATCGCGGGGCAACAAATAGCAACTTGCTTGCAGTCACAAAATGGCTATTTCGCGTGCATGTAGCTGAACGACATACCGTGAAAAAAAGTAATATAGAGTCAAATTGTTCTCGATGCTGCTGATATATTTGTTGATTGTGCGTTAGTTATTGGGTGTGCTGTAACTTTCATACGACAGTGATAGCTGCTAAATTTTTTCGTTCGTGGTGTGTCGAACATTGGCGTCCTACATATAGGACGGCTTCAAAAAGCATTATTTGAAAGAGTGTTTTTTTAAAAAATAAAAGCCTTGCTTTCTTTTCTGGGGTCGTAGAAGCAATAATTTTGGGGAAGTAAACTAGTTTTGTTAACTTTCTTAAATTTGGGCATATACGTGTTATGGTGAATAATAAGGATCGGTTACATAAGGAAGTAATTCACACGTGATTAATACACCGCGTGCGTTTTTTTTTTTTCATATGCTCACTTAAATTTGCTATCTGAATAATTGGTCAAAAAAAAAGTGCAGTGAAACCCAACTATTTAAAAACTCGGATAAATTTATTTGTCTTTACCTTCAAACGCTGTGATGATTTTAAGCAACAAATTTTGCGAAATCTACGGCTTTCGCATCTAACAGAAATGGCCAGAACACTTCTTCAAGGACTCCTAAACCACCCGAAACATTCACAACCCGAATACTTCTATCTGCGGCCAATATGAAGACTTATACGCACGTGCAGCAAACAGTGAGCACGAGTGTGGATCATATTCCAGCGTGGTGGTTCATTGCGCATGCGTGCACCTCGCGTACATGCGCCACGGCTCGACATGAGCCACCGACGGGCGCGAAGACACCACCACTTCTCACCATGCAGTTCCCTTTAGCTCGCAAGCAGCAGAGAATCGAGTGGGGCTGTGTAGTAGCGCGTGCTCTAATTTTGAGCCCTAATTATGGCGCACATGATCGCATCAGACTACGTCACTACGTACAGCAAAGTAATCGACTCCATAACCAAGCTCAAAGCTCTTTCGCTATATGCAAAATATTGTTCTTTTTTTTACTTTTAAACGCGTTTTAAAAATATAAATCCCACTTATCTCGCGTGAAGAATGCTTGAATATGTGGCTATAATTCATGCGAGGTCTTTTCGTTTACCCCGGAATATAATCACACCTTCTGACCAGTTGTCCGTCTCTTCAAAGAGGCCCTGCAACATTTTTTTCAGCATGGTCAGAAAACGCTGCCGATCTGTAGTAGAGGCTGCCGAGAACACACGAGCCAAATGTTATATATATCGCAGCACGCGACCTGGTATTCACAATAAATTATCAAAGCAAGCTACACAATGCTTTCTCTTCCCTCGACAAATGACGGAAAATGCTTAAAAATTACACGTAGATTGCCCATCTATCAGCCATTGGCTGATTTGAACATGGCGCGCTCGGTCGTTACAGAGATCGCCGCGGGACCGTCACTTGTCCACGCGCGCGCGCGCGATCGCACTGAAAAAAAGGCTATTCGAAGAAAAAAAAAAGTACTCAAGGTCACGAGGCCCGCGTGACGTTTTTTGTTTGCTCTTCCCATCCCTCCATGCTTAGCTTCCAGCGCTTTCGTCGGGACGAGAAAAGAGAGAATGCGATTGCACCGTGTGACAGATCTTTGTAGCTCCGCTCGTACTGGATGGATTCTTAAAATTTTCGCGGAGTTGAATTTCTGAGGCAATAAGCTTTTCCAGTAAAAATAAGTCCATGGTTACTCAAAAAAATGTTTCAGGGCCCCTTTAAAGGGTCTCTGCAACACTTTCCGCCCGCCGCGGGGGTCTAGTGGCTAAGGTATTCTCAAAGTCAGCTAAAGATTGCTTTGTATCTCGACAAATTACGCTACAAACTCAGAGATCACTCGTCACAGTCATTGTATGAGCCATTGGCTGATTTAAGCACAGCCCGCTTGGTCGTTAGTGGGGCCGCCGCGAGAGGCCCTTACTTGCCCACGCGTGCACGCGTGATCATACTGAAAAGTCACGTATTTGAAAGAAAAAAAAAAGAAAAAGCGCCCAAGGTCACGAAGTTCGCGTGACGCATTTTCTTTCCCCATGCCATTCTTCTCTGCTTGGCTTCAAGCGCTTTCGTCGGAACGAGGAAATAGAGAATGTAATTGCAGCGTGTGACAAATCTTCGCAACTCCGCTCGTACTGAACGGATTCTAAAAAAAAAATTCGCGGCGGTGAATCTGTGAGGCAATAGGCTCCTTAAGTGAATTCACTCCATGACTACTTGAAAAAGTGTTGCGGAGCCCCTTTAGAACCTCGTTCTGAAATTGCGCAGGGCGACATCCTCACCAGCCGAGCATTCCGATGCCCGCGGTGGCTTGCGGCGCGGATGAGACCGACTCGTGCAGCTATTACGCCAACATCCGGGTACAGCACTGCGGCACCTACATGGCATACTACCTACAGCCGCTGCCAAGATGCTTCATGGCCTACTGCATCGGTCAGTGGGGCTTACGTTTGTTGTTGCCTTAGGGTTGTTGTTGCCGTGAGTTGTTTGTCGTCGCCGTTACCGCCATGCTTGCCATCATCTGCATCGTTGTTACTGTCGTTTTATTGCGATAGCAATCATACGGATACTCCCGGAGCGTTCATTTCACTTATTTGTTTCCGTTGTAAACGTGAAGAAAAATCCGTAAACAGGGCTTGTGTCAAATGACGCTACCAAATGGACAAATGATGCCATACTCAGAGATCACTCGCCACGGCCACTGTATCAGCCATTGGCTGATTTAAGCATGGCGCGCTTGGTCGTTACTGGGGCCGCCGCGAGAGGCCCTTACTTGTCCACTAGGGTGGCTCCTAGGGTGGCTACCCTAGCCAAGCCTACGTTTCAACAAGCGGACTTGTCTTCCTCAAGGCTGGGACAGAACTGATTTCTTTAGCGCTAGTGTGTCTACGCTTCGTACCTTCTCCTACATCCTAGCAAAGGAGGCGGAGAGGGCAACATTGCATACGGTGTTGTGGGAAAGCGAAGTTGGAGGAGGGGGGGGGTTCGATACACCTGCTAGCCGGGCTGTATCGAACTTGTGAATAAGGTATGGCTCTGTATATTTTCCGCCTCTTGCAGACCGGAAGTTAGACTCAAGCATGTACAGTGTCAAATCGTCGAAGTTGTGTCCTGCTACAGTAAAGTGCTGTGCCACTGCTTTCGGAATAATTTCTCTGCCCTGTCCGTGCGATGACCGTTTCATTGAACATTTACAGACTCTCCCGTTTCACCAACGTATCAAAGAACCAAAGACGCGCTCAGTTATACAACACAGCAGATAGTAAAATACTCCATGGGCACTTCTCAGCACTACACCGATCATCTGGTAAATGTAGCCACAGTAACATGAGCCGCCATTCAGTGCCGGTGGGAATATTCCTGTTTCCTACAAATTAAACGTTAAACATTACTAGAATAGGTGTAAGTTTAAGTGTGCTTGTAGATATCAATTAAAAAGACAACATTTCCATCTAAACTCACCTAATATCCGACAACTTAACTTTTTAATCACCGAGTACCAGTAAATACAATTCGCATGCTGTGTAATCACAGGTGTTTCGATAACCCATGACACCCTCAGCTTCTAAAGGGTGTTTTAAGTAAAACATGACTTTTTAAAAGATATTTGAGAAAGAAAGCGTCCTTACACCCCAATTTTGCGATTTTCGGTTAGGAAAAAGAGTGTTCCGCTCGTTTGAAATAGCTTTAAAGGGACATTGAAGATAAAGCATGACTTACCTTAGATTGACAAACCGCACCCTGAGAACGGTAATGCCATATGTCTCTATATCATAAGTCCATTATTAGCGGAGAAAATTACGATAGGAGTTTCATTTTTTTTTTATTTCACCCCCAAATCATCGCGCCTGACGTCAGAAGTTTGAAAATGCATTTTTGGCATTTTCGTGACAGTGGCTCGATGAAACTTTCTGAAACTTCATGTGCTAGGTCTATGATACCCACGGATGACAAAGTACTTTATTTCTTTATTGATTAAAAGCTAAGTAGGGCTTAATACATGCATTCAAATTTATGACATGCGGGAATTTCAAGGTGGCGTCTCCACCCACATTTTCGTTTTGCGCGTTTTTCGCACACTCAATCAGAGTGGGTGTTTTCAGGATTGTGAAATTGTACTTTACTAATACGCGAAAAATGTTTTTTCCTTTAGTGTTCCCTTATGGGTGCAAAGTTATTATAGTGTAGCCTGACTGTGACGGTATTGTGACGGTTATCGCCATGACATTCATTCTAATTTTAACTACTCTCATGACTCGCTGTGCAGGCGAGCGTGTGTCGCGAAGGAAGCATCGGAACGCCAGCGACTTCGCGCACTGGAACGTGACGACCGAGTTGATCACGGAGGTCACATCACCGGATGCGAACCAGTACGCCTGACGTCCCACGGACCGTGCCAGAGCGGTGCTAATTGGAATATACGGGCCCCGCCAAAATTCAACCCCTTGGGTTCTCCTGTCTGTACTCCTCCCATATACGACAGAACTTATTCTGCAACTTTACACGATATCCGAATTCGATGACGTCATTCATGCGGCAATGTCGCGATGAAACTATAGTGTGGGATGATACTTGAACTGTCTCACACCTGTATTGCTGGCCCCATAACGAGGACAAAATTTAGACAGACATATTTCATAGAAATTTCGCCAAATCTTTACACACCTCGTAAGCTTTAGGTTATATACGTAACGTTATGCAGTAATTTAAACGATTACACATCGCTAGCTAGCCTAGACTGAATAAATACATATTTACAGTTGCATACGAGATCGACCTCTCTTCCTTCCCAGTTCTCGGCCGCCGCAATATATTCGCAATTGCGACGTGGAGTTGCATTTACTGCAATCAGTTTCAAAGTGAACGCACTCCGTCGGAGAGTAGAACTCTCCAAAAACGGAGTACGCAAGTACTGAAAAACGGAGTATCGAAACTCCCTTTGGTCATACCGTTTCGTGCACTGACGGAGCGTTTGGAAAGTCCATGAAATGGACAAAGTCTGAACAATTCTTAGCCTTAACGGATGCATGGCTCACGTATATACATTACGTCTAGAGCAGTTAATAGTCTACGAACAAAAAGTCACGCGCGAACAGTCAGCGGCTATATCCTTAGTGTGGTATATTTTTATTTACGTGTGATAATACGTAGACATCTATCGTTTAATGACGTTTGAATAGTTTTTTTTATTCACCCTCTGTTCAGGTAAGCGTTTCACATCCAATTTATGTGACGCCCAACTGTTTCCCCCCCTCCTTTATTTTCTCCCACCTATGTTGTAATTTTGTGGCATCATATGCTATGAAAGGGGACGCGGCGCAGCGTCTATGTTGTTCATACGACCTTCGAGTGGCTCCTGCTTCCTACAATGATCTTCAAGTGAATTTTTCGAGTGCGCGTTCAGCTCTGCTTGTGTCGCATCAGTGAAAGTGCCAGAACTATTTTGATGCCAAAACCTGCTGCGTGAGTGGACTATTTTCCCATTTTGGAACGTTTTAGATGCGGAAGCATCTTATACTCGCGCCTTGTAGTGCGCCGTCCGCGCCGTCCGCACCGCTTCTCGAACATTCGACAGCTGACGCGCGCGCATGCGCCGTCGCGCCATCGCCCACCATCTGTGCCGCGCGCGCTTCCCCGAGAACATTCGACAGCTGACAGCGCATGCGCCGTCGCGCCGTCGCCATCTGTGCCGCGCGCGCGCTTCTCCTTCGAGAACATTCGACAGCTGACAGCGCATGCGCCGTCGCGCTGTATATATACTCAAGGTCGGCGCTCGCTCGCTCAGTTGCCGCTCGTCCGTTGGTTTGTACGGCGCGTCGACGTCCGAAGTCGCCGTGAAATGAATGCCAACGAATCCACAAACAGAATGATCGACGTCCCTAAGCCATCGTCCTCAAAGTTCGTCGCAATAAATAAAACACCGCCCTTTTGCATACGTGCCGTACGTGTTCACTCATTTAACACCCCATTTCACAACCACGTTAACCAATTTAGCCATCGACCCAAGTAAGTCGCAATTTAACACCCGTTAACCAATTTCCGCATCCTCCTCAGTGTTCCCCCGAGGGAAGCTGCGGGCAATTTTTTTTCTCCAGAGCTGGCCACCGCCTGGGCTAAGCCTAACGGGGTAAGCCCACGCCGGCGCGACGCCAGCCGCGTCGCCGTTCCCGGGTGCCCTTTTCGCTCTTCTCGGGGATTACTTTCAGAAAAATGGAATATCAGGTGGGGGGGAGGACATAACCCCCGAATAGGTGACAGAATACCGAGGTTGGCAGTTTGCAGGCGCCAGAAGAGCTGGCGCGCGCTCGGCAGGCGCTAATCCTAATGGTGCTACTCTCAACGAGACGAAGTCGACAACGGCCGAGGCTCCGCGAGGCCGCAACAGTGGCAATAACATCAAGGCTAGAATCATCCGCGCTGGCCGGATGCCCCAGGTCCCCAGGGAGGATACCGAGATCGTGATTCGGCCCCGCGGAGGCCTCAATATTGTCAAGACCGGCTGCATCGTGGGAGCTGATGCAATCCTGGCGGCCACAAGCATCTGCGCCGAAGATTTGCGGGGCGACACGCTATGCCCCAACGTGAAGCAGAATATTATGGTTGTGAGCCCACCTAGAAGGTAAAATGCCAACCACTACGTCAAAGTTCGGTAGATCGTCGTCATGGGCCGAACATACGAGGTCTGTGCCTACGAGGCCGCCCCTCATTCCACGTGCAAGGGCGTGATCCGAGGTATTCCACTCGTAGACAGCCCGAATGATATTGACAACAAGATCGTAAATGAAAGAAATCCACTCGCCCTGGCAGCCAAGCGCATAGGCAGCACCGGTACGGTAATCGTCGCCTTCGACGGTCATAGAGTCCCAAACTTTGTACGCTACGGCCCCACCCTTGTGCAATGTTCGCTTTATCGCAAGAAAATAGACATTTGCTACGCTTGTGGTCGACTCGGTCACTGTGCTGATGTGTGTCCCAGCCCAGGCAACGTCATATGTCTGGGCTGCGGGGCTTCAAATCCTGACGCACAACACAAGTGTACCCCCAAGTGCAGGCTGTGCGGTGGACAACACCTCACGGCTGACAAGGACTGTAGGCAAAGATTCCAGATCCCGTATGTCGTGCGACGAAGGCGCTAGAAAAAGTCTTGCGCCACCGATCAAGGCCAAGCCACGGCACCACCATCACCCCCCATGGGTGGGCAGGACTTCCAGCAGTCACGCGGTTCCGGGGGCCGTTCCAGGCGACGTTCTCGGTCACATTCCAGGGGTCGTTCCCGGTCCAGGAGCCACTCCCGGTCCCGAGGAGGAGCGCGGCGCTACAAGTCTGGGAGCCACTCCAGGTCTACAGGGCGTCAACAGCAGCCTAGCGGGGCGTCAGCGAGAAGCAAAAAGTCGGGCTTTATAACCTGGGCCGATACGGTCCGAGGAGGGCCAGCTGAGGTACTGTCGGGGTCACTCCCAGAGCACGCGGAGAGCGCGCGCGAGATTTTCCAGCTGATACGCGAGAACGCAGCGATGAAGGAAACCATAAACAGGCTTATGTCCGAAATTGCCGAGATTAAGAACGCGAAGAACCCACAACCGCAACCCGCCGCCGCATGTGTCGCCGATACAATGCCCCTACCCATGGAGGTGCACAGCACTGAAGCCAGCGACAGCAGCAGTGAGGGTCAAAGTGCTCCCAAGAAGAGGGCCGTCGCCTACGAACAGGAAGGTGTAGCAATTCGAGTCAGGTCTGAGCTTCGAGACACGCTATCCGCGCTCAGTGAAAGCATCAATAAGCTCGGGGAGAATTTCGCCCAACTGCAGATCACCCTGGCCGCACAAAACGACTGAGTATCCAAGGTATAGAGTCGTTTCTCGAAAGTGTAGTGATACCCACTCTGACCTCAACCGCCGTCGTACATCCCCAGCCCGGCGCTACAGGCCCCATCTTCCACGCTATTCTTAGCCAATCTTAGGGCTGCACCAGCCCACAAAAACACCAAGATGGCCAAGCCAAGTGAGACGTTTCTCATTTGGCAATGGAACTGCAGGGGCTTCCCTAGTAAAAAGGCGTCCTTGCAGCAGTACATTCGATGCTCTAGCGAATACCCCTCGTCATTCTGCTTCAGGAAACATTAACCCCAAACGTCACACTGACTGGTTACAAGCCCGTCTCGCGTTATTCTGATGGCCGGGGCGTCTGCACCTTGGTCAGTAACAAGCTCACAAACATCTCTCACGACCTCAAAATGGCCACCAGCAGCGCCAAATATGTCATGACCTAGATTCTGCCGCGCAGCTCGGACCGAAGCAGCATCTTTTTTCTCAACGTGTACAGTAGCCCTAAGGACCAACGGCAGCACTTCAGGGCCCACATAAAGAAGGCCGTCAACTTGGCGGGTCCCAAACCCCTGGTCGTGGCGGGCGATTTTAATGCTCCGCACCACACTTGGGGCTACCCGTACAATACCAGCAAGGGCGCGGAACTGTGGCAGAACGCGACGGACATGGACCTGACTCTAATCACAGACAAAGCCTTTCCAACTCACTTGGACACCTCCTCCTGCAGAGACTCGACTCCCGACTTGACCTTCGTCAAGAATCTCCCCGATGTACAGTAAGCCAACTCGAACATTGACTTAGGTAGCGACCATTACGTCCTGGTGACGAAGTTTTTAGTGGTCCGAAAGAGGGCGCGGGAGTTTTTTTGGACAAACTGGGACCAGTTTCGCAAAGTCCGCAACGACCAACCCCTACCTGCAACCAGGCCAAGCCTCCAGCAGTGGATTAGCCAGCTCAGAGAGGACGTCATAAGTACCACGAAGAATATTAGTACTGACCTTCCGGTTGAAAAAATGGACAGCCGCCTTGCCCACCTGCTCGAGGCCAAGCAGTCACTTCTCGCCCGCTGGAAAGGCCAGCGCCTCAATCGCAGGTTGCGCAAGAAAATCTCCGACCTAAACAAGACCATCGAGGAGCACTGTCGCGTCCTCTCCAAGGCAGTGGGACAAGGTGTGCAACTCGGTAGATGGCCAGATGCGTAATGGCAAGACATGGAACCTGCTCAAGCACCTGCTCAACGACACTAACACCAAAACTAACCAGCGGAATGTACTTGAGCGAGCCATGCACGAAGCCAAGCAGTCCTCTTCAGAAGAGGAGGCTTTGAAGCAGCTGGTGCAAAAGTACCTCCCTGTCGACTCGAACCCCGCAACAACGTACCCCGAGTACTCAGGACCGGCCAAGACTGAACTAGACGCCGAAATATACCACGAAGAGGTTCGGCAGGCGCTCCACGGGCTCAATGGGAGGTCTGCCGCGGGCCCCGACGGCATAACTAATAAGACCCTGCGCAACCTGGACGACCGGTCAATCGACTACCTCACCAAGGTCATCAACGAGGCATGGAAGAGCGGCGAGGTCCCCGACCCGTGGAAGGTCGCACGTACCGTGCTCATTTCCAAGCCGGGGAGGTCACCCAACTTGGACAACATGCGCCCCATTTCGCTCACATCCTGCGTGGGAAAGGTAGCCGAGCATGTGGTCGTCAATAGGTTGACTCGGTACCTGGAAGACAATGGGCTCTACCCGCACACCATGATTGGTTTTCGGGCCAAGCTTTCGACGCAAGACGCATGAAGCTGCTCAAGCACCAAGTCATCGACTGCAATACTCGAGACATGCGGGCCATTCTCGGCCTCGACTTAGAGAAAGCCTTCGACAATGTTACTCACTCTTTCGTGTTGCGGTAGATTGCTGAGCTCGGCCTTGGAGTGAGATTCTACGAATATGTCAAATCGTTTTTCACCCGCAGGAGAGCCACCCTCAGTGTGGGAGACCTTGTCTCCGAGGAGATCGAGCTGGGATCGCGCGGCACGCCACAAGGGTCAGTGATATGGCCCACCCTGTTCAACCTTGTCATGGTCAGGTTGTCCAAGGGGCTCTCATGTATCGAAGGCATTAGCCACACAATTTTACGCGGACGATATTACCATTTGGTGCACAGGTGGCAGCGACGGGCAAGTCTAGCGCTCCCTGCAGGAGGCCATAGACACCACGGAAGATTACCTCGGTCCCACAGGCCTGAGGTGTTCCCCAAGCAAGTCCGAGCTCCTCCTCTACCAACCCACTTGGCGAGGGCCCAAGCCCAAAAACTGGCAGCCGATCTCGAAGAGTGATATCAAGCTCTATACCGGAGATGGCAGCGCAATACCCAGAGTCGACTCCATTCGGGTCCTCGGCATGACCATCGAGTCCAATGGTTCCAACGGCAAGACTATACTCAAGCTCGCCGCCAAGACGGATAACGCGGTTCGGCTGGTTCGGCGAATGGCCAACCGCTACCAAGGCCTCAAGGAAGACAACCTAATCCACCTGGTCAATGCCTTTGTGCTCTGCCACTTTGCATATGTCGCGGCCATGCACGATTGGCAGCGTGCCGAGCGTGACAAGATCAACGTCTTGCTCAGAAAGATTACCAAGCGTGCCCTCGGTATCCAGATCAGGACGCGCACCGAGCACCTGCTCGGAGCTCGGAGTACACAATACGTTGGAGGAGATTGCCGAAGCGCAGGAGCGGGCCCAGCTCGCGCGCCTTTCGAACTCCCAGACCGGCAGACATATACTCCGAGGGCTCGGTAACTCTCCGGCTGAAGTGGACAAGAAGATGAGACAGGTGCCCCGTGAGATTCACGACCTCATCACCGTGGGCACCGATACCGAGGAATGTCCATCCCGAGCACAACGTGGTAGGCGACGGGCTAGAGCTGCCACTCTTCTCAAGCAGATTCACAGTGAGGAGCATGGCGTCAGCTTTGTCGACGCGGCAACGTACCGTGGGAGCCGCGCCTTCTCCGCAGTCGTCGTCGACTCCAAACAGCAAATCACCAACTTCGCATCGGTTCACACTGACGATCCGACGATTGCCGAGCAAGTGGCCATCGCCCTGGCCATCCTGGAAGGTGAAAGGGAGGTCATCTATAGCGACTCTAGGTCAGCTATTCGCGCTTTCGAGCACGGTGTAATCTCCAAGGAAGCCCTGCGCGTGCTCCAGAGTGGTGGCCGCGACGGCATCAAGCACCACGTACTGATCTGGTTTCCTGCACATGTTGGACAGGTCCAAGGCGCTCCCCCAAACCTCAACGAGTCTGCCCATGAGGCCGCGCGCGCGCGCTAACCGACCGCGCCGGTTCCGGGCAACGATTCGGGGCCAACGGGGTTGCGGAAAATAGGGACTCGCCTGCCACGTACAACGAAATAACAAAACATTTTTACCTCGCGCGGAGACTATATCCACTCCCTCATCCAAATCTTAATAGGCCACAGGCCCTTATGCTCAGACTACTGCAGACCAACACGCACCCTAACCTGAGATCCCTTCACGCTATTTATCCTGACGTGTTCCCCAATGACGCTTGCCCCGCATGTGGGGATGTATCCACGCTGGCGCACATGCTCTGGGAGTGCAAGGCAATGTACACTAACCCCAACACTACATCGGTCAGGTGGGAGGCGGCCCTACGCAGCTCCCTTATGGCCGACCAACTTTGGGTAGTCCAGCAGGCCCGCGGAGCGGCCGATAGGCTTGGCCTAACGGTCCCGACATGGGAGTCGCCCGCTGCGCGCTGACGCGCGCCTTGCAGGACCTCAATAAAGTTTCGCAACCAACCAACCAATATGCTATGAAAATACGATGTACCTTATTCAGTTGCAATAAATGGTTACGATGAATGATGTCATAAAGTTATTCGGTGTTTTTTTTTCTTTTCTTGAATGATGTCGGTACCGCAGCTGCCAATGGCAATAAGGGCATGCATACCGCACGATATTCCAACGACAGCCAACCGGCGTTGGAAGTACGAGAGCGCATGCTTCTGCCGCGGCGGTATACAATGCATGGTTGCTCCTCTGCCAACCCGAAAGTCGCTGGTTCGATTTCGGCCGCTCCGGTTGTACTTCGATGGAGGTTACACGCTAGAGGTCCGTGTATACTGTGCGAAGTCAATGCACGCTAAAGAACACCAGATGATGGAAGCCTTTTAATACAACGCGCTTCATAACCATGTCCTCGTTTTAGCACGCAGAAACTTCGATATTATTAAGTGTGAGAGAGCTAGATTAGACGCGCTCACAAAAATTGATCGAAGACAGGTGCGAACCTTGCTAACGTGTCTCTTTATTGCACCATTACATCTTCAAGTACGCATAACACACTATACTGCTACTAGAACTAACACGCTTTAACTTACAAAGAACTTTTCAATGTCCTCGGGATACTTCGAAATGGCTCGAGATATTTCTCCTGTCTTCGAGGAAGTGCTTGCGCGCGCATTTTACGCTGAAGATAATCACTTCGCAAGCTGGAAATATATTTTGCATATATACGTTTGCCGCGTGCTCGATTGAAAAGAAATATCGCACCGGTGAGAAGACCCGTGGTCGCGCTATGCGCAAGAAACCACGAACTTCACTCAATCCTAGCTAAGCCAGAGTAAATAATAAAAAAAATCTCGAGCACAACCAAGTGAACGACACGGAAAACAAAACAAAAAACGGTTTGCATGAATACAAGCCAAGTGGTGAACGAAAAGAACTTGTTGTATCAGAGGTCCAAGAGAAAAAGGGAAAAAAAAACACATGACGCGTGCCGCAAGGGCGCGGCGCGCCTTTCCGGCTGATCTCGGCAATTAACTTCTCGAACAGCCGTCACGGAGGTGAAGTACGCGAGACGCGTAAATTGTCCTCCCCTCGGAGCGGAAACAGCGACGCACACGATCTCGCCATAACAACCGACGTCCCTCACTCACATTCAGCCTCCCCCCACAAAATGACGGCATCTTCTCGGCTAAGTGACTCGCCCTCGTACGTAACCAAGAACGAACGTCACGAAAGCCGCCGCTTGTTCGCGTGAGAAGTCGCGTTAAAGCATTCCGCTAGGCGCTCGAAACGGACTTGTTTATGACGCGCCATAATGTCCCTAGAAATAACTAAATGCAGGGGACGGCAGCAAGCGCCGCTCCGCGGTGTGTGCGGGAAGCGGTGGTCGAAAAGCCGGACGGCGATTAAGTCGTCAGCGCTCGCCGCCTTCCGAAACTGGAGCAGACTAACTCTACCGGGTTTCGTGATGGGACTTGCTTAAAGCTGGACGCGACAATATTTCACGTGCGTCAGGAGTATACGCAGCCGATCGCAGCTGCGAAGCTCCGGCATTTGCGATGCGAACAGTTCGTGGGAAGACTGGCAAAAAGGGGGACAAGCGCGTGACCAGGAAATTTCGAAGGGGCTTGGGGGGTAGGACTGGGAGGTTGGGGGGCACTCGCTGAAGGCCTTGAATATTTTGAAAAACGCACATTTTTACAGTTTATTTGCGGCAAAACGCCACCCTTTATCCAAAATTTGAAAGGGGCCCGCTTAGATAGAGGCGTGGGAGAAGAAGGAAGCAAAGTCGGACAAAATTCACGAGGTTTCGCCGATGTACATGTGAGGGCATCGCTGGATTTTAGTGACTGAAAACAATGCATTGACTCCAACAGCGGATGGATCTGCGTTAACCACCTTACCGGGTGTTAATGTTAAGTTTTATGATTTTTCTTAAAGTTCAGCACTGGGAAGAACATCAAAACCACCTTCGCAGATAACGTGTATCCAGGGGCCACAAAGTGAGACAGTTATTGTGGCTGTCAGTTGCCCAATTAACTAAGATTTAATAATTAACTTTTCAGTGACGGCGGCGAGCGGGCGTATTTGTATAGAAAAGTTGGAGGCCCTCGCGTTTCTACACAGTTACACGTGGAACAAATCTTCTAGCATGTCTGTGCTCCGAGATATCCCGCGGCAAATTTAACTGTACAGTGCATGATTCAATATCAAATGAGTTTCTTTTAAGTCAGTCCAAGGTCACTGCTTTCTTCTATATATAAGCGTCAAGACATAAGACCGCATCTAAAGGCATTTCTGCGAATCGAATGCGCGTTATACGCGTCATCAAATCCAGTAAGATGCTAATTACACCTTCCCTCCTAAAGGGTTAATTAGCAATCTATCCAGACTATATATATTTTACCGTCAGGCTAGGGTATACCCCAGGCACCAAGAGCAAGCGGCAGCAAGACTTTGCAGAGGAAGCGTTATGAAGGAAATTTAAATGGAAGAATTATGCCATGCCACATACAGCTTTACTATTTTGCTTTTACTTCGGCACAAGTGACATACTTGATGTTTATATATGTTTGTGCGGGCCTAAAAGAAAGAAAAGGTTTTTATTGCTTCCTACCGCCTCACGTAGGCACATAACGCGACCTCGTCGTACACGAGCATCGTGCCCTATACCGCATTTTCTTTGCCTGTAACCCGCAGAAGGGAATTTCGCCTCTGAAGGTATTTTCTGCACGAATGGATCATCGTTTCAAACTTGACTTTGTATGCACGCTGAGGCATTGGTTATGACAAGCGTCACTGAAATAAGGTGTTTCCTCTTGCAAACTGTTCGAGCAATTTGCTCGATTGCGAGCAAAGCATCCTGAGAAAATCACACCCCGAATGTTCCACAGTCGTTCACGTGCGGCACAACATAGAGAGTTGTAGTTAAGCGTCAGCGTGACAGCGAGGGTTAATGTACGGAAGGGCATTCAAAGGAACTACGTTCCCGGAACAAAACGGAGGAACGTCACCGTTCCATTCGGGATCGGAGGAAGTGTAACGGTGACTCGTGACGTTTACGAAGGACTGACGGCAGAAGGGAACGGCGTCACTTCTTTTAACGTTCCGCGGCACTCAACAGGAGCATGCAAGCAGCGCGCCATGCAGAATAGGCAGGACGGGTGACCGCGGCAGGCGCGAAGAATGTACCGCTCACCTCTCACGTGATTAGATGAGGCATCTTAATTTTTTCACACCAAGGCACCCGCAGGGGGTTCTGGGAAGTGCGCAACGCTTAGAAAGTCTAGCACGAAAGGATCAACTTTTTTTTTTACAAGAGAACCGTGTCATTATCAAGGTTAGCCGTGTGCCGTATATATAGAAATAAGAAAAAAAAAGTGTACATTGAAGGGCTCCTTTTCTTTTATAGACACTATACTAATGAGATATTGTATATATTTAGAAATAAAGTTATGATCGTGAACAGACACCCAATTTCTATGTGCAGTTTCGTTTTGCTTCCAGAACACGTGCGCCGATTTGTGCGGCGTGGTAGGCCCTGATGGGCGAACGAACTACTACAGAGAGAGAGAGAGAAAAAGAAAGTGATTCCGTGTGGCGACCGTGCTGCATATTTGTCCCGCCAAGCAAGCTGTCATTGTAAAGTGAATTCATTGCTTGTATAGCGTTGACATCGAAGCGACCAAACTTCTGAAAGCTCACGAGCGGCTGACGTACATCTCGCATATTGCCTCCTTCTGTGGACACTGTCATCTGCAAAGGTGACCTCGTGCTTTGCGTCAAAGTAGCACCAGACAGAAATGGTGCGTTCGGAGAGCCTAATTTTAAAACATTTTCTTTCTTATAAACAAAAAAAAAGCTGATCCCTTCATTATAGGAGTCAAACTTTCAAAGTCTCTGGACTTTTCAGCGTGCTCCTCAAGCACAAAGGACGCACCAAAAGAACACACACACTTGAACGCGAACTAACAACTGTCGCAGCTCAACGAATGCGTGGGGTTAGGCGGTTACATCACCGCAAACTTTGCGGTGAAAACACTAAGACGTACAAACTGCCTCCGCGACGAAATAAGCGCGCGCGCACGAGCGACCACGTGTGGCCGAGTCGGGGGATTTGCGGCCACACGCAGCATGTGCTAAGTTGTGCACTTTTCTATCATAGGTTGACTCGTGCTTGCCGCTGTACGCTGCCTGGCCGTCCGTCATCAACTTCTTCCGCGCATCTGCATGACGTAAAGAACCTGCTGACTGCGGAGATAACCTCACGGAGTCTGCGCCTGCGCCATCAGAAACAGTGCCACCTACGCCGAGAAAGTCTAGCATGAGAGGATCATTTTTTTTTTACAACAGAAATGTCACTATCAAGGTTTGCCGTGTGCCATATATGTAGAAATAAGAAAAAGGTGTACATTCAAGGGCTTGTTTTCATTGTTAGACACTATTCTAATGAGATATTGTATATATTGTGGGCATTTAGTATACGCATCCTCTTCACCGGTACATTATCATCATTATCATGGGTGGCTCATGCATCCTCATCGTTGTCGCGTAGCATCATCATCTTGGCTCATTCATCGTAGCTGTCGGCTGCTGGTTCCTCGGGCCTAATAAAAGGTAATCCAAACCAAGACTTCACACGTGGTGGAGAGTGCTGTTAGATCCCCCGCCATCCTCTCGACCACTCTACCCCCTGGAGCTACGTTCAGGTCGCCGCTTGGGCCAGGTGTCCGGAAATATGTCGCACCAAGATGAGGCCGGTGCTGCAGCCGTTCCCACTCAACCACCGCGTGCCGCGCCTTCTCACGTCATCAACAGCCTCCAGCGTGAGCCCCATCCCTTCGCTTGTATGCGCGGGGAAGATGTGGAGGAATGGCTGGACGATTTCGAACGTGTCGGCGCTGCTAACTGGTGGAATAACACCTACAAACTCGCTCACGTGTCAGCCTACCTCACGGGTGTCGCGAAGACGTGGTTCCTCAACCACTTCATCGACATCCCCGACTGGTCAGCCTTCAAAGATCAGCTTCGCCATGTCTTTGGCACACCGGCTGTTCGTTCGGCTCTCGCAAAGAAAGCTCTCGCGACTCGGAAACAGCACATCGGGGAGTCGTACACATCCTACATCGAGGATGTTCTTTCGCTTTGCCGCCGGGTTGACACACCAATGACAGAATCAGACAAGGTGCGCCAGCTTCTTAAGGGGATTGCACTCGTCGCATTCAATGCCTTTGCAATCCAGAATCCGGCTACCGTTGCTGACGTTGCGACAACCTGTCAGCGCCTCAAAGAACTTGAGTATATGCGCCTACAACCAGACAGTGACGCGGCCCGTATTACGACTGATCCAAACCTGCAAGACACGATAAGGGCGATTATACATGAAGAATTAGAATCAATGGGATTCACGCTACCTTCAGTGTGTCCCATTCAGTCTTCTTCAACGTCATTGCGGGATGTCATCAGGGAAGAGCTCTCACGTCCATGACCCACATGGCCAACCTGCAGCCCATTGTCTCTCGTACTCTACCATCGTTCCCGCACACCGCCGCCGCACCACCAAGCACCGTCAGCTCGACGTCCCCGCCACGAACGTACGCGTCGGTTGCTGCCGCACCTCCCACAAGCTTTCCCACGAGCTTTTCATCACCACCGCGTGAGCCGTCACCTGTCCCTCTGACTTCTCTCTCTCCTGGTGCAGTTAGCGCAAGCTGCTACCCTCCTCATCGATCGACTCGGCCTACGTGCTATTATTGCGGCTATCGTGGTCACATTGCACGCTTTTGCCGCAAGCGCCAGCAAGACGAGCGCCGAGGGTATGACATACGCGAACGGGACTATACCGCAGGAGCCTTGTACCAGGGCCGCCGTTATTCGTCACCGCCACGTCGGTCTCCATCTCCGCCAGCATCGGGTGAACTGCGCAGTAGTCACCGATCAACCCGACGCCGTTCACCGTCGCCTTACCGGCGCTCTTCTTCTCCTCTTCAGCCTGCTTCCCTTACTTCTGATCGGCGTCCGGAAAACTAAGCGATGCAGTTTTTGGAGGACAAACTGCATTCCTACACAGGACTCCAATTCCTCCAGCGCGCCCCTACAATATGATTGCGGTCACAGTTGAGGGAGTAGACGTTGATGCTTTGATGGACACTGGGGCTGCGTTTTCTGTTATTCGTGCTGATTTGTGTGCCCGTCTTCGAAAAGTCACGACGCCTTATGATGGACCGACACTGGTTACAGCCCAGGGAACAATGATTCGCCCTTCCGCTCTCTGTACTGCCCGTGTACTAATCGACGAAATTTTTCATCATATAGAATTTGCAGTGCTATCCCCGTGCTCCCATGAACTCATTTTAGGCTGGGACTTTCTTTCCTCTGCTTCTGCGGCTATTTGCTGTGCACAACGTGTCGTCCATCTTACTGACACGGACCACTTGCTCAACGACGAAACCTACAGGCCACTTCGACTCATCGCTGCAGTAGACATCGAGTTACCACCAAACGAACATCAATTAGTTACAGTTTTGTGCAACGACGTCGACTCTGGTGACATTTTGGTCACTCCGTTACCGTGTTGCCTTAATAAAGGCATAGCTCTGGCATCAGGTGTGGCTCGGTTCAACAATGGATCAACTGTCCTCGCTGCTACCAACACCACACAAGATAAAATTTTACTGCCACGGGGCACTACTGTCGCCTGCGTTGCCGATCTGCAGCCTGCGTGCGTTGTGCCTCTTACCCCTGTCTCCTCTAAAGGCCATCCTGCAGATCACGCTGCTTCCTCGGCCTTTACAGCAGCCATCAACAAAGACTTGAATGACTCACAGAAGCAGCAGCTGCTTGATTTGTTGGAAAAGCATGCAAACTCCTTTGACGTTCATTCATCCACCCTGGGCCAGACAACTGCTACAGCACATCGTATTCAGACCGACGGAACATCCATTGTGCACCGCCGTCCGTACCGCGTCTCCCTAGCCGAACGAAAAATCATTGAAGAAAACGTAGACGATATGCTCCAACGGGAGACAATCCGACCCTCAACCAGTCCTTGGTCGTCGCCCATCGTTCTGGTACGTAAAAAAGACGGTTCCGTACGATTTTGTGTCGATTACCGAGCACTAAATAAGATCACTATGAAGGACGTATACCCCATGCCACGCATCGACGACGCCCTAGATTCCTTACAGGGTACTGAATACTTTTCGAGCCTCGACTTGCGTTCCGGCTATTGGCAAATCCCCATGCACGAAAATGATAAAGAAAAAACTGCGTTTGCAACCCCGGACGGCCTATACGAATTCAATGTTATGCCGTTCGGTCTATACATTGCACCTGCAACTTTTGAGCGCATGATTGACACCGTGCTGCGTGGCCTGAAATGGAACACTTGCCTATGTTACCTCGATGACATTGTTGTCTTTTCATCGACGTTTCCTCGGCATCTGCAACGCTTGGACGAGGTCCTGACTTGTCTTGCGGGCGCTGGTCTTCAAATTAACACCAAAAAGTGCCATTTCGCCAGCAGATCTATCAAGGTACTCGGTCATGTTGTGAGCAAGGACGGAATTCGTCCAGACCTTGATAAAACTGCTGCAGTGCTTCGCTTCCCTTGCCCTGACAAACCAAAAGATTTGCGAAGTTTCCTTGGTCTCGCCTCTTACTTTCGGCGATTCATACAAAACTTTGCCTCCATAGCCGCACCATTTCATAAGCTACTTGCTTCCGGTATGCCCTTTCAGTGGTCTCAGGAATGTGAATCGGCTTTTAACAGGTTGAAGAGTGCCCTCACGGCCGACCCTGTACTTGCTCATTTTCACGATGATGCACCGACCTTCCTGCACACAGACGCTAGCGGCCGCGGTTTAGGAGCCATGCTCCTGCAACGTGACAACTCTTCGCGAGAGCGAGTCGTTGCATACGCCAGCCGCGTCCTCTCCACAGCCGAGAGGACCTACACGATCACCGAGCAGGAGTGCCTCGCCATCGTTTGGTCAGTACATAAATTTCGTCCATATCTGCATGGCCGCCATTTCACCATTGTGACCGACCACCATGCTTTATGTTGGCTTTCGACACTCAATAACTTGTCGGGATGCCTCGGACGCTGGATTCTACGCCTCCAAGAATATGATTTTGAGATCGTGTACAAGTGTGGCAGGAAGCATAGTGACGCCGATGCTCTTTCTCGCTGCCCACTACCAGCGACTCCACTCGGGGTTTCCGCCATCAATTTGCACAACACGCCCTCGGAGTCCACGTCTACGGTGGTTTCCTCTCTCGCCTCTATGGACCAGCTGCCTTCGGACGACCCGCACGATTTTCCTTCTCGACAGTTGGCTGACCCATACTGTCGACGTATTATAGGCTACCTCACTGGCAGTTCCCGTCCACCTAATACAAGGCTCCGTCGCCAACTCTCGCAATTTAAGCTGGACAACTCGGTGCTACCGCAAAATTTACCATCCTGATGGTGAGCGCTGGGTTCCCATTCTACCCCGATCGCTTCGGTTCGAAGTCCTCAGGGCACTTCATGACCATCCGACTGCTGGTCACCTTGGTTACCATAAAACCCACGATCGCCTTCAAAGTCGGTTTTATTGGCCAGGCATTACCACTAGTGTAGCTCGGTACGTCGGGTCCTGCACTACCTGCCAATGTAAAAAACTACCAACATCTGCTCCCGCCGGTACACTACAGCCTCTTCCGTGCCCAGCCACACCATTAGAAGTTGTAGGCGTCGATCTTTTTGGCCCCCTCCCAGTCAGTGCTGCTGGAAACCGGTGGATAGTAACAGCCATTGACCATTTGACGCGCTACGCCGAGACGGCATCCGTTACTACTGAGATTGTCGATTTCATCCTCCGAGCCATTATACTGCGTCATGGTGATCCACGTATGTTGCTCAGTGACCGTGGAAGAACCTTTCTTTCACAACTAGTGAACGAACTTCTTCACGCCTCCGGCACAACTCACAAGACTGCCTCTAGTTATCATCCCCAGACTAACGGCCTCACTGAGCGATTCCACCGCACTCTTGCTGACATGATCGCCGCCTATATTCAACCAGACCACAAAAACTGGGATGTTGTTCTACCATTCGTCACTTTCGCCTACAATACGGCCATTCAGCGAACAACCGGCTACTCGCCATTTTACCTAGTTTATGGACGCTCCCCCACTTCTTTCCTGGACGTCTCTTTCTTTACCTGCCAAGCGAATTCATCTCCATCCTCTTCAGAGGAATACGTTTCATGACTCGCACAGTGCCGCCAACGTGCTTGTATAAACACTGAAGCCCGCCAGCAAGGCAGAAAGCTAGTTTATGATGAATCGCGTCGTGCGGTATCCTTTCAACCTGGAGACGAAGTGCTCCTTTTTACGCCTGTTCGCACACCTGGTTTGTGTGACAAATTTGATAGATTTATATGTGGGGTTTAACGTCCCAAAACCACTATATGATTATGAGAGACGCCGTAGTGGAGGGCTCCGGAAATTTCGACCACCTGGGGTTCTTTAACGTGCACCCAAATCTGAGATGTGACAAATTTCAGCCTCGGTTTATCGGGCCGTACACAGTTCTTGAAGAGACTTCACCAGTGAATTATCGCGTGACGCCACTTGTAGCCCCAGCAGATTGCCGTTATCGAACTACAGAGGTCGTCCATGTCTCCCGTATGAGGCCCTTCATGCGACGTTCTTTGTCCCCTTGACTTGCCGCGGCCAGGCTGGCCGATTTCACGTGTGGGGAATTGATGTGGGCATTTAGTATACGCATCCTCTTCACCGGTACATTATCATCATTATCATGTGTGGCTCATGCATCCTCATCGTTGTCGCGTGGCATCATCGTCTTGGCTCATTCATCGTAGCTGTCGGCTGCCGGTTCCTCGGGCCTAATAAAAGGTAATCCTAACCAAGACTTCACAATATTTAGAAATAAAGTTATGATCGTGACACGTGATTTCGTACGGTGATTTGTGCGGCGTGGTATGCCCTGATGAGCGAAAGAACTAGTACAGAAAGAGAGCGAAATAAAGTGATGCCGTCCGGCGACCGTGCTGCCCATTTGTCCCGCCAGTCAAGCTGTCATTGTAAAGCGAATTCATTGCTTGTACAGCGTTGACATCGAGGCGACCAAACTTCCGAACGCTCACGAGCCGCTGACGTACATCTCGCATATTGCCTCCTCCTGTGAACACTGCCATCTGCAAAGGTGACCTCGTGCTTTGCGGCAAAGTAGCACCAGACAGAAATGGTGCATGCGTTCGGAGAGCCTAATTTTAAAACATTTTCTTTCTTAAAACAAAAAAAACGCTGATCCCTTCATTATAGGAGTCAAACTTTCAAAGTCTCTGGACTTTTCAGCGCGCTCCTCAAGCACAAAGGCAGCACCATAAAGAACACAGACATTTGACGAGCGCGAACTAACAACTGTCACAGCTCAACACTTGAAGTGCGCTGCTCAAACACAAAGAAGGACGGACGAAACGGACGCACAAGTATAGGACGAGCGCGAACTAACTGTCAAAGATTTTACTACTTTATGTTCGAGCAGCGCACGCCTTTCGCAAACAAGGCTGCTGCAGCGAGCGAAGCGACCATCATGCATGCGCTCTGTAAAGACCGCTCTGTGAAGCCGCTCTCTCTTTCTCTCTATATGGGAGAGGGTTGACGCCGCTTCAAAAAGAGACGCGCCAACGCGCGGTGACGGATACGTGGGGTTAGGCGTTTACGTCAACGCAAACTTTGCGGTGAAAACACTAAGACGTACAAACTGCCTCCGCGACGAAACAAGCGCGTGCGCACGGGCGACCACGTGTGGCCGAGTCGTTTAGCCCCCCGATGAGCGGGATCGTTGGTTTAAGTTCCGGTGACGAAACTTCTTTTTTTTTGTCATCTGTTGATGTACATTTGACAAAGTAGTTTACGCGACGGAAATGCGACAGTGAAATCTTGGTGGACCGTGGTGTAAAACACTTTTTTGTCAAAACCATTTGAATAAACTTTCTTCATTACTTAATATCATGGGGATCTTTACTTGGAGCTCATCAGTGCAAAAAATATGGTCAATTAATATCCGAAAATCGCCTATTTTCTCTGAATTCATTTTTTTTTACGGAAAGATTTGAAGTAAGTTTCACCCTAAACCATTTTTGTGCAAAATCACGCTTTTCTGAAAACCATACAAATTAAGAATGCTTAGGGGAGACTGAGTTAGCTTCAAAAAGATCGCGAACTTCTACGGTTTTTCGTTCTTGAAAATACGTAGCTGGCAGTTAGAAAAACTTAGAATGGTTGAATTGCCCAACTAAACGGAACCTCTGCAGTAGAGCAAGCACCATTTCGAAGCTCAACACACAAAAATACATTTTATATTCATTTCTTTACATATATATGCACAATTTAACAATAGCAAGTGAACTTTGAGAGGGCGCCACGGTCTTCAAAAGAAATGTAAAGCTAAAATGTTTTACCACAATACCACGTCGGGTATACAAAAAAGGGGACGACTTATGTGGATCTACAGTAGGACAGCGTTCTTGCGCGATACGCCGCAATTGCGATTTTGTTGATGATGACGGAATGGGGAGAAAAAGGGCACGATGTACATGAAATAATGTTTACAATAGATCGAACTCGGGCTTGTTTTCAAAGCATTACGAAACGCACAGCGCAAGTAACGCAAGTTGCCTTCCTTTCACCGCGTTACTTGAGCTTTTCATTTTGTTATACCGTCTGCTTTTGAGATGCGCATTAAAGTATAGTTGATTCCCTGCTTATATGCGAGGAAAGAAATGCACTAATAAACTGTAAGTGAGTGCTGCGTGTGTTCTCTTCCATGTCAGCATCGTTACTTGCGCTGTTTCATAATTCTTCACCAACAAGCCGAAGTTCGCCATATTGCTATACTGCGATTACTATATAGCACTGCTAATGCCCTTACGAATACCATAACGACTCGTACTATAACTACTACGACGACCATTACTATTACTACTGCTGCTACGACTGCTAGCACTGCTATTGCTACTGCTGCTGTTACTAATACTACTTGTACTAGATTACTACTGCCGCTACTACTATAATATTACTAGTGCTACTGCTAGTACTAATGTTGTTGCTATACTACAACTACTACTACTGCTGCTGCTACTAATACTACTACTTCTGCCAGTATATACTGCTGCTATTACTACTATATACTTTCACTACTACTATTAGTACTGGCCTACGGCCCTACTAATAGTACTAGTATTAGTACAGTAGTATAACGTTGTGCTACTGTACTATTACTACTGATACTACTATTGCTACTACTACTACTACTACTACTACTACTACTACTACTACAACCACTACTATTGAAATACTACTACTGATGCGGCTTCTACTACTACAACTACTACTACTACTACTACTACTACTACTACTACTACTACTACTACTACTACTACTACTACTACTACTACTACTACTACGACGACGACGACGACGACGACGACGACGACGACGACAGCACAAGGTACACTTCGACAGCTTCTCTGTGAAAGCATGCATAACGTACATATTCATGAACGCAAGCTCTGGTTCCTTAATTTAACCCTTTTGGCTAACCGCTTTAAACAATTAAACAGCGTAAAGGACACATGCTCATGTCTCAAAAAAGAACCGACTTCAGAGATCAAAATGGCGGCCTCATTGTGAAGTAATACACCGGAACAAAACACTCTCCAGCCCACTTAGCGAGAGGGGGTATAATGTGCCGGCGGCGTTGGGCACGTCATCTCGTTAGCGCGGGATCACGTTGTGCGCCTGGCAGAGAGCGCGCGAACAAAAACGAATATTTAAGAGCGCAACGGGCACCCAGCACGGCCTTTCCCATCATCCACCGCGGCTGGGCTGCTCGTGCTGGTCCGCGAAACAACGAGCAAAGACGCGTGGCAGCACTTCTCGACTGCTGTCCACAAGGCGAAGAGCCACTCACGGCGCAGTCTGGCATACACACCACACGGACTGTACAGCAGGGGAATGGACATGCGAAAGAACCATGACAGGCGACCGGCGTACGCTACGGCGTCTTCGTGGACTTTCTGGACTTGTGCCCTGGTCACGATGGTCACCGGCGTAGCGGCTGTAAACGCGCGTGCACAAGACAGAGACGTTCCACCGTCCTGCACTTGGAGTGAGTACACTATACTGCAGAAGTCTTTTCAACTGATCTAAGCTAGTGGGCCGCAGTCGTGCATGATAATTAGCGTCCTGATGACTCGGTACGGTGACGAAGCTTAGAGCAAGGTGGAAGGTGGTCTGTTCAAACAAAACGTCAACTAACGTTTCTGTTTGACAGAACGCTTTTCCGTATCTCATATAGGTATGAGTCATTTCTGAAGAGAATTTGACGACGTGTTTCGAGAAACATATCGATACTGGCCTCGAGAATTACTTAAACCTGGAGATATGTACCGACATTCTGAAGTAGAGTGATTTTTGTTCGACGCTTGTTTCAACGCACGGTGGCCGGATGGAGCGCGTCACGAAAAAAAAAGTATGCTTAAGACTGGACTTGCCAGTGCGGGTCATAAACCCGCCTATTGCGAAAAAAAAAAGTGGGACGAAGACGGACATTTGCGAGGCGCGCCGCTAGCTGAGAGTCCGCGGGCCACGTGGTTAAGACCTGTGCCAGCCGCGTGTCATGAGGAAGTGCCAAGCACAGAGCATGCAGCACAACGTTCTTATACAGGAACAGTGCTGCGAAGTGTACGAGTCGTCCAGTTATAAACCTCCGAATGTGCGCCGACGTCCCGAAAAGGTATCTGCCAAAAACAGGAGTAATTGTGTCATACTGAAAAATCTGGCAGCGCAAACTGATGGGACGCAAAAAAAAAGGGTGGAGACAAACGAGCGTAGACTGAAACTTTGTTTACTCAACGAAAATCCTTTACCGGAAACACACGAAGGTAAAAACGAAAATACAAAAGGGGAGGCTCCATCCTATAGCCCGCCTTTTAACCTTTCAGTAACTGAGTACTTGGGGAAGTCCATAAAATAATCGGGTCATATTTGGGACCAAAGTTTAGAGCTTAGGCACAGTTTATTCCTAACGTGTATGGTTCATTGGCGCAATATTCATTTCAGCACGTACATACTACGCTACTACAAGTTTAAAAAAACGTGGCAGTTGTTGCATTTCGACGGAGACAAAATACTACTTGCCCCGCCGTGTTGGTCTAGTGGTTAACGTATATATACTCGGCTGCTGACCCACAGGTCGCGGGATCGAATCCCAGATGTGGCGGCTGCATTTCCGAAGGAGACGGAAATGCTGTAGCCCCGTGTAATCAGATTTGGGCGCACGTTAAAGAACCCCAGGTGGTCGAAATTCCCGGAGCCCTCCACTACGGCGTCTCTCATAATCATATGGTGGTTTTGGGACGTTAAACCCAACATATCAATCAATCAATCAATCAATCGTTATCATATCATATCATATATTCATTACTTCTTCATTTTGTGCTAGCCTTCGACTTTCTGTAGCAGTAAAAGCAGGCTTTCCCTAACTCTTGTTGTTTTTATTTCAAACAAATCATGGAAGGGTTAGGGGTGGAAAACAAATGCGCATGTGTTTAGAGGTTCGCGTAGTTCACGTTCAAGAACCCCCAGCAGTTGGTGAAAATATTCTTTTATTCATAAGCGCGGCTTGTTCGTCTATCTTATTGCTGTGGCATTGTGACAGGAAGGTAATGCACGATAGTTCGGGATATGTTCCGTTCTGTTGAAATGTATGAAACGTATTCCTTGCTGATAATATTACTGCCAATGTATGTTCGAACTTTTTTCCCCTTTTATGGTTAGTCAATTACGAAAAAAAAAAATATTCCCTGCGTGCTCATTCTCGCTGCACAAAAACAAACAAAATAAAATTACCTCACGACGGGTACCTGCATTAAAAACGTTTCCGACAGGAGTCACGTAACGAGTCAGATGAGAAAGATAATTAAAGATAATTAGATATAAAGCAAAAGGCGGACACATGATATACAGGTACGCGCGCGACATGTGTAAGACAACTACAAAAGGTGACACATATGTCGCATATACGCATATATTTATGGCTGGCGCTCGCCTAACCCGTTTGTGCGACATAGTACGCGTGCCTTGGTTAATTAAAGAAAGCTTCCTTCCGAGGCAATAAACGGGTCTTAATTTCATACGAGTTCTGTTGCCATTCGGCATCTGATACGGGTACACGTTCATTCCTCCCTTATTTTATAAAAAATAAAAATAAACTGGACATTTGCGATTAAGTACCTGAATAATTCTATATGTTATCGCGCTCGACATCGACTCACCTTCTTCGTAATATTTCTCGTTCTGGTCATAATACTGATCTGCCAAACTTAATATGCACAGTATACATACATACATACATACATACATACATACATACATACATACATACATACATACATACATACATACATACGTACGTACGTACGTACATACATATATACATACATACATACATGCATACATACATACGTACGTACGTACGTACATACATACATATATACATACATACATGCATACATACGTACGTACGTACGTACATACATACGTACAATACATACGTACGTACATACATACATACATACGTACGTACGTACATACATACATACATACGTACGTACGTACATACATACATACATACACACATACATACACACACACATACATACATACATACATACATACATACATAATACATACATACATACATACAATACATACATACATACATACATACATACATACATACATACATACATACATACATACATACATACATACATACGTACGTACGTACATACATACATACGTACGTACATCACTCTGAAAGTATTGCGGGTCAACTGCGCAGCTACCCGGGAAAGGGCTCTTCGCTCCTGTAAAAGACGAAATGTGCGCAAAATATTGCACACGGCACGGCAAAAGAGGGGCACTTTCCCCCTTGTGGAGTAAAGCGCCCGTTTTTCGGAGTAACTGCAGGAATGGTGGCACCGTGTGCAAATGACCCATCGGTGCCTACACCACCCTGTTTCCTTTCAGACGGTGCCATAGCGTGGTATGGTGCAGTGCTTAGTGTACGCGCATGCTGGCTGAGTGGTCGCGAGTTCCCATCCCGTGTGTTTGCTGCAAATTTTCCGAAATTTACTTCTGTATGTGTTGCTTGCACATCGATTGTACGTATAATGAAATGCCTGCAAGCGCTTTGAAAGGCTGGTTAAGTCAACCCCACTGTTGCTCCTTTGAGGAGTAACCGCGAGAGCGCGGTTACTTCTTCGCGGTTACTCCCAAAATGGTGCAATTGGTGCGGCAGGTTAGTTACTCCTCTAAAGGAGCAACCTCGATACCCCTATTCCTCCTTTACTTCTTAGAGTGTATGTCTATAGCTCTATGAAAAAAATTGCCCGCAGCTTCCCTCGGGGGAACACTGAGGAGGATGCGGACCATATAATTGGTTAACGGGGTGTTAAAGCGCGACTTACTTGGGTCGATGGCTAAATTGGTTAACGTGGTTGTGAAATGGGGTGTTAAATTGCGACTTACTTGGGTCGATGGCTAAATTGGTTAACGTGGTTGTAGGAGGGGGTGTTAAATGAGTGAACACGTACACACGTATGCGAAAGGGCGGCGCTGGTCGATGGGACGTCGATCATTGTGTTTGTGGATTCGTTGGAATTCATTTCACCGCGACCTTGGACGTCGACGCGCCGTACAAACCAACCGACGAGCGGCAACTGAGCGAGCGAGCGCCGACCTTGAGTATATATACAGCGCGACGGCGCATGCACTGTCAGCTGTTGAATGTTCTCGAAGCGCGACGCCACATGCGCGTCCACTGGAGAATCAGGAGAATTAGATGTCGGCAATAAAGAAAAAAAAAAGAATTGTAGATGTCGAACGCGGTGTGTAGAGGAGGAAGGGTGCACAGATGGTGGAGGAGTGAAGCGCGCGCGGTGTGTAGAGGAGGAAGGGATGCACAGATGGTGGAAGAGTGGGCGACGGCGCGACGGCGCATGCGCGCGCGTCAGCTGTCGAATGTTCGAGAAGCGGTGCGGACGGCGCGGACGGCGCACTACAAGGCGCGAGTATAAGATGCTCCGCATCTAAAATCCTTTCTTCTTTGCTACGATAGCAAGCTACACTTATCGGTTACATCAGCGATGGACTTGATTGCATTGTCAAATCAGGTCGGTATAACTCTCCCATTTTAAGACCTACCTTTCTGTTCTCCTTGCTTAACTCCGTAATGATGAGTTGCAATTCGTCCCCAGAGCTACTCAGCAACGCAGTGTCATCGGCGCAGCGCAGGTTACTAAGGTACATCCATTAACTCTTATCCCTAACTGTTCCCATTCTAAGGCCTCTAAAAACTTCCTGTAAGCATGCGGTAAATAGCATTGGGGAGATTGTATCCCCCTAGCCTTACACCCTTCTTGATTGGTATTCCGTTGCTTTCTTTATGAAGCACTATGGTAGCAGCTGAATCCCTGTAGATTTCTTCCAGGTTTGTGGGTGTCAAATGGCAGCAGCAAGCACAGGACCGAGCTGACTGGCGGAACATCGCATAGGTCTTAGTCCTGCAAAGGACGTAGTCAGGCTGATGATGTCGTTGTTGATGACAATGATGATGATGATGAACTCTCCCATTTGACGGCCACCGTTGTACACACAAGCTTTTAACCCATGCACCCATCTACCCCTTCTATTTATTCAATAGTAAAATTGGATGAGATTTCACGCCCCAGAACAACGATGATTACGAGGGCAGCCAAAATGAAAAGACTATAAAAATTTCGACCACTTGAAGTTCTTAACATAAGCACGCAGGCCTCCACTTCACCTCGCCTTCATCTAAATGCGGCCACCGCTGCCGGGATTCGATCCCGCGACCAACGGGTCAGCATTCGGGCACCAAAACACCAGAACAGCTCGAAGTGTTCGTTCACTCCTGAATGAATAATAACAATAAAACTTCGGTCACGAGTCGCTGGATGAATTCCAGAAATATTACTTGCACCCTCGTTACACGCAACCTAAACCACGGTTAACGAGGCCGCGTTTAGGTGTAACCGAGGTTCGCGTTATGTTACATGGTAGGCGAAGCCGCGGTTACGCCGCTAACCGAGGTTCTTGTAAACCAAGCTTGGCAACCTTGGTTTGGAGGTTAAGCGAGGAAGGATGGGCTGCCGCCTTAACCGAAGACGCTTTTGCGCTGTGTATAGCATCGGTGAAGCGTGGTTGGCGCGGTATAACCTCTTTTGAATGTGGTTAGTGCCAACCAATGTTTAGTTACGACCAACCACGGTTAACCAAGGCTGGTCGTAATCGCGGTTAGCTTGCCTGTGTAACAAAGGTATTAATTAATCAACAGGTATACATACTATAGCGCGCCCCGCCGCGGTGGTCTAGTGGCCAAGGTACTCGGCTGCTGACCCGCAGGTCGCGGGTTCGAATCCCGGCTGCGGCGGCTGCATTTCCGATGGAGGCGGAATGCTGTAGGCCCGTGTGCTCAGATTTGGGTGCACGTTAAAGAACCCCAGGTGGTCAAAATTTCCGGAGCCCTCCACTACGGCGTCTCTCATAATCATATGGTGGCTTTGGGACGTTAAACCCCACAAATCAGTCAATCATACTATAGCGCGTTCTGCTGATCGAACATCAAACAAGGGAGTCTAAGTCAGCGAGGAGGCCATTATATGCCAGCACGGCCCGACAGAGTAAGTATTCTTGCGCGCGACGTAAAGCGCTGCTTTCCGTTTGGCTTTGTACCCGCCCTTCCAGCCCTCCAAGCCGATTCCTCTCTCGCCACGAGCGCACACTGCGGCTGGCATGGGAGCACAAATCACGCACGCTCCGTTAATGAGATATTCGCAAACGACAACTGCTGTGCCGATGCTCAGGACGCTCGGCATGCGATGCGCAGGCGATCGATTGCACAATCGCAAGCGGAGCGCCTCATCGGCAGAGCCAAGCGGGCACGATCATCTCACGTCGTTTCGCGCACATGCATGCAACCCACTCGCACGCATTCCCAGAATACAGAATGGAAGCGGGCAGTAGTTCTCCAAGGTGGTCGGATTTCAGCGGGACTACAACAGATATATGGTTCGTATCGAGTTCCCATAGAAAGATGGAAGCTTTTCCATGTGTTGAGATGTTCGGTGAAGAGGACGTGGTCTGTGCGTCAGTCGACATGTCTGCGTCAGTCAAGAGGCTTTGTCGTTCGTAAAAAGAGGGGAGGCTTGTTTCTAGGAGAGGGGGTGAGGCGAAAAGTCCGTCTTATACTTTGACTCAATTAGGGGGGGGGGGGTGCAATAAACCTCCCCCACATCCCTATCCCCTCTGATGGTGAACCCTCCGTTCGCCTTGTGGTTATGATGCTTTTACTGCTAACTAGATGGTCACGCGATCGGATACCGGCCTCAGCAGCCGTATTCTGTTGTAGGCAACACGATTAAGGTCCGTGTGGTATAAGGTAAAGGGCGCGTTAGAATCTCAGGGGGTCTAAACTTTCAGAGCCTTCTACAACGGCGACTCTCAATCATATCGCGTGATCGGGACGCAAAATCTCAACGGTTCTTATTATACTGTAAATAGAAGGTGAAGATACGCAGTACTGACGCATCTTGGCAATCAACTTCGGTGAATTGTACACTATAGTGACAGGAAACGCAGCCCGGCGGCGCGCACGCGCGACTTGGGCCCTTCGGGGCAACGTGAGGTGCGTTAAAGTGTGCTGGATCAAAGCCTCCTTTACTGTATAAAATAGAGGAGGCGCTGGCTGGGTTGTAAGTAGTATAGTTGTGGATACAGAGTAGCAACCTCAGTCCGATGGAGGCGTGAACAAGTGCTAGATCGTAGAAACAGCGAACCGTGTCATATATTTTCACACGGAAGCATGCGAACCGACGTCCAACCGAGGTCATCAACAACTAGCGATTGATTTCACAAAGCTATGTCAAAAAGATGTGAAAAAAACTACGAGATCAGTGATAGTGGATACACGTTTTTGGTTATGTGTGACAATATTATACCAACAAGCCTGCCAGGTAGTCGAATGCTACAAATGTGTACTTCGCCTTGATTTTGCGACGCAGTGAACGCCGTCCTCGAGGGGTGCTCCGACGACAGCTTCGAGTTCAAAGACATCGTAAGTGGAACCTATGCACGAGTGTTCTCTGCACGAGTAATCGGGACGTGTCTCCGTATACAAGCATGTCGAGTGTTTATTAATATGAACGGGAACACGCGAGGACGTGGTCATGCGCTCTGACGCGCCTGCCTACAGCACCGTAGACCGACAAATAAAGAAATTCAAGCGCCTCAGCTTTTGGCGACATCTATTTCCAAACAAATTACCGAGCCAAGGAAGTTGGAGGGTGGTGGTAAGGACATTTATTCAACACACAAAAAAAATGAAGGTATGCAGCGACCGCCTCCTAAGAGGACGGCACCCACAACCATCGTCATCAGCAGGATTTTCTGGTGGGGGGTGCAAACCACTGTTGCATCGCTGCTTAGGGAAAGCTTGGGTCTAGCTTGGGTGAGGGCAACTGCTGTTGTGGCTGGAAAGGGGAGGGGGAAGTGCCCCTTTCACACCCGCCCTGCTGACGCCCGTGCGGGCCACGACTAGTAGGTGGGGATCCCCTAGAGTACGGCACCTCATTAGCGTCGGCTGCTGCCTGGGCTTGTACGTCGACCCAAGGCTTTTGGGGCCTGAAGGTCCGAACAGCCAAGCAGGGTCGACACCCACAGCTCCCGGGTAGGGTTCGCGATAGAGAGTACAGCAGGATTGCAGGGTCAGGCCCGCACCATGTGACGGATGTCCGAAGACTTGGCGCTGCTAGATTGCGCTCCCGATCTGGTCTCGCAAAGGAAGATGCCGCCAAAAGAGGACGCGCTTTCGTTTATCTGTCGCCTGACAGTGCTGTAGGCAGCTGTGCCAGAGCGCCGGCCATGCGCTCGCGTGTTCCCTTTCATAAAAAAAAAGGACACCGTACAAGTAACGTGCCCTTTTCGCAGGCAGGATGGGAACTGCTGAAACGGGAGTACTTCGCCTGCCTCTATTCACGGATCATACAGGCGGACTCGCGCACCACCTGCCAGGACGACGCCCTGGTGAGTGCGTGGCTTGACATCACATAAATTAGACCATATATAGAACCCATGGGCAGATGCGTTTTTTAATGGAACGAAGGACCACGTGGGACCCGTCTTTGGAACTATGCCACCACTGGTTTGGAGTCGAGCGCACGCGTCCACGTCGCCAGCCGGGTACATCATACGATGCGTGTGTGTTAAATCCAACAAGGTGGATCCCACGATCTCTTCTTGTAACCGCATGTATGCGTTTCTAAAAACTGTGATAGACACAAGATCTCTACGAAAAAGGAAGAGAAGTGATACTTGAGTGCTCATTCAAACTCTGCAATAATATACGTCTCCAAAAGTCACCGAAAAGATGCTCGTTGGCAGATACAAAAAGAGAATAAACCTCTTCAAATCAGTTTTCACAGAAGGTTGGATAACTTTTGTGCGTGGTTTCACTGGCATTTACCACGTAAATTCTGACGTCCACCACTGCTGTTAAATATGTTTTGTTACAAATTTCTAAATTGCAGAAGTCGACCATACGTATAGGGCGTACTACACTGAACAGCTGCAGGTCTCACGCTAAGCAGCGGACGTAAGTGGCGGTCAAAAGTTCCCACACGCTATGGGTTAGCGACGTGGGAACTTTTCAAATGTGCCGGCTACGACGAGGACCGGCGAAAAGGAAAGGTTGTCCTCCTCTCCTAACCGGTTCTCTCCTCCCTCGCCTACTCAGCTCCCTCACCACGTGGAAAGGGAAGGGTGAGAAGAGCAAAGAAAAAAGAATAAATAAGTCTGTCGAGACTTGGGACAGGGTGCCTAGAAGGGTGTACTTTTGCCGTCCGGTAGTTTTTTTCTTTACCGCTCATACTCGCGTCCCGAAAGAGCACACCTGCACGTACGTGATAACCACCACACCTTTATCTTGAAATTTATTGCAGCTGAGTCAAGTGGAGGACTGCAGGGTGGACGCCTACCTGAAATTGAGGGTGAGCTCGCTTCAGACGTCACTACTGCATAAGTTTTGTGGTTATGTCAAAGCACGAGCTGGCTTGTAGTAGCTTCGCTGAAGCTTAGATCAGTGTCAAAGTGTAAAAAATTGTGAATGTAGTTCAGTTTGCGACAGACGCGAAGATTGCGACAGGCCGGTGATTGGGAGTAGTTGTCCAAACAAACTGAAATGCGCTAGGACGCAAAAGAAAAAAAGGAGACGAGAAAATTCCACCGTGCTACGGAATTCCGCCGTTGGCGAACCTCGATTGGCCCGGGGGGCTGCTGCAGCCTCGTCGATTGGCTTAAAATTCCGCCATTATGAAATTCGACAGTACAGAAAAATTCGAATGCTCAGAACAGCATGCAGGCTTGATACGAAAGAAGCCGAAAACGACGAGGCTTTCGGACTCCCGTGGGCTCTTCGCATGAGATGTCACCAATTGCGGCAAAGCTTGGCCTGAGCCTCATTAACTTTTTGGTCATTACAGGAGTTTTAAGTATCGTTTAAGAGGTGACAAGAATGATGAGGCGACTCGCTAAGATTAATTTTTTTAAAAAACAAAAAAACCGAAGAATAAAACGCGAGCATTCATTAGCGTGCCCATTAATTAATCAATTAATTAATATCTGGTGTTAAACGTCCCAGAACTACGATATGCTTATGAAGGACGCCGTATTGGAGAGCTCCGGAAATTTAGACCACATGTACATACACGGGCGGGCCCCTACCATTTCGCCTCCATCGATATGCGACCGCCGTGGCCAATACCGAACCCGCGACCTTCAGGTTGACAGCCGACCACCCTATCCACTAAACCACCGAGGCGGACCATTGGCGTCCCCAGGTGCGAGAGAAGGCAAAGCATATGGGGGTTTAATTGAGCGCACACGCTAGTTCCTTCTCTGCACCAACAGATCTCGTTCATTTGACACTCGTTAATTCGGAAAGTCGGATAATTCGGAAGCGTTTCCTTGTGCTGGTCAGTACAAAAAAAAAAATGTTGAAAGGCCATTTTCGGTCACAATCCGGTTCATTCGCACGATCCTCGAAGCGAGCCGAGAACGAAGCGCCGCAAATATGCGACTTTAAAAGTACACTGAGAGCAATGCGATTTTCATAGTCTATTCGTAAAATACAGTGCCACGATCCCGAGAACACCAATCTTGTCGCTACACGACGCTTTGTAAGCGAGAAAACGCACGAAAACAGAATGCGGGAGGAGACGCCACCTTGATATTTCCGCACCACACACCGTGGCGTCAAAAGATTTTGAAGGCGGCTACTGGGTACTAACACGGAGGAAGAAAGGAGGGAGCATTACGTCACACGCATGAAGCCCACCTTGTCGGCCCAACACGTGATCAACACGTCAGAGCCTGCGGTAGCTTTTAGTACTTTCGGTACTGTTCCGTAACAGTGGCTAGAATAGCCACTGTAACGAATAGAATAGCCACTATAGCCACTCAAGTTCCGGAGTCGCTCGCTGGATTCCGTGCCGACCGGTTGTGCCCTCGCGATCTCCGACGTCGGCGTAGCTCTTGCCGACTGGGCTCGCCCTACGTCATCTCCTGACGCCGACCTCCGACGACAGTGTAGCTATGACCGACTGGACTTTCTCTACGCCACCTCCTGACGCCGACAAGAGCTCTCGCAAGTAATGCCCCGTCCTCGGACTCCTGTGATCGTTTTTCCATCTTTCCTATCTCTCCTATCCCCTCAATATGTCGTCGCGCTCTCTGGCTTACCACCTCACGCCTCGTTCTCTCTCTCTACACCTTTATTCCTACCCTTTTAATCCCTCCTCACCACCATCCCTTGTGAGCTACTGTTGAGGTGTCGCTCGCTGAAACAGACAGTTACGGGGCTCACTTTTCGCTTCCTTTTTCTCTTAGAACCACTTAGTGGTAGCCACTGTAGTTCCATCTTCGAAACACCTGCGTGAGCCGGCCAGTCTGCGCCGAACCAGTGCATTTCAATTAAAAGCTACCGGGCGCCGTACTCCAAGGTGTCGACAAGTCTCGTTTATTGCGTGATCTTACGGCAAAAAGGTCACGTGTTGGGCCGACTTTGATGGCTTCAAGACGGGTTGGCTTGCCAAGGCTGGTAGCGTGACGTCATGCTCCCTCCTGTGTTTTTTTCTTCCTCCATGGGTACTAAGCAGCTTCTAATCGCTAATAATGAAGTGCATTGTCATCTGAGGGTGCCATAGACCTCTAGTCATGCGATGTTTAAAAAATTTCATCAATCGGTCGCCAATAAGATCGTCTGTCGTTTTAGAAATACACGAGTGGAACAAACCCTGGCATTAGGAATTAAATGTAATAATAATAATGCCATACAATTTGTAGCATTCCACAAGTACGCAGTTATATACAAGCCAATCACGCAAACTAAAACTTTCTTCAATGAGCATTTTCTGTTCATTTTCCAGCCTGAAGTCAAGCTGAGAACTCCACCGTTTGACAACTCTATCTACCTTTTCAAGGTACGAATCGTCATTCTACATTCCGTATAACAGTGTCATGCCTCGGTGCTTGCATTTATAGAGTGAATAAGAGGGTCATGACACAGGTGACTTTTGATGATGTGGAAGACTTCGAGCGTCTAAAATCAACTCCATCGCCTCCCGCCTTACATACACATGCCCGAGGGCATCTTGACAACTCTGTCTTTCTTTTTTTCGTTTGTCTGCCTGTCAATCAATTCAGCCAACCAGCGAAAGTTTCACCCACTGCTACCCCCCCCCCCTCCCTACTAATCTCGTGGCTGCATTCATACTTGCGAACATTGTCAATCAAAAGGGAAATATTACGCTTATTTGAGAGACATCAACATGTAAGTATTAAGTCGTGTGTTACATTATGCACCAAATGAACAGATACGTAATTCTAAAGACCACAGTGTTTACTACACTGCGCTGACAACGCAACGCTATGAACGAAAAAGTGAATGTTTGCTACGCTTCGCCAAAACTAAGGTCCCTAGATGAAATTTGTTTTATCTAGGGACCTTAGCCAAAACTAGGGTTCCTCGATGCGCGCGCCGAGAGAGCGCGCATCGAGGAACCCTAGCCAAAACGACACAGTGCTGCCACCTACCAGTTGCTCCTCGTTCCTAAAAAAAATGTGTTTTTTGACATTACTGCCAGATGGCATCCATATCTCACGCAGCGCCTATCATCTTTGAAGGTCATTTGCATTGAAGCCTGCAGATACTTAACCATTTTTTTTCTCGGGGGAGTGGGGGGGGCGTATCCACTGTGGGAGGGGGTAGGCGCGCTATGTACGCGAGTCGACCTGCATAATGAGCTATAACAGTGACTATAACAATGGGCTATAGCAAACGAACTAATTCGCACGAAAACAAAAGTAAATAATCTATTTCTGTTTCTTTGCACGACAGAACTGCATGGCGAACACGCTGGGCAAGTTCAGGGAAGCCGGCATGACCGCCCTGCGCGGGTTCCGGGTGGGACAGGAGAGCGGACCGCCGTTGGCACAACAATTACAACAATTGAATGTAAAGCCCAACATCACCGTCGAGTACACGCAGGTTGTGTAAACACGGCAGCCACGATCCAACTGCCAATAAAGAAAAAAAAAGTAAAAAGAACAAACGAGAGCATTCCCAAAATGATCAGAGCTGCCAGTGCCTACAGTAGAGACATGTTCTACCAATTCAATACAGCAATGAGTAGTAGTCAAACAAGGAATGTTGCTGCAGCTAACACATCAATAAGAACCTGTCCGCATCAAAGCAATGCTGCCATGACTAAGGCAACTCACTCTGAAGAAACATTGAAGCAAAAATGTTGTCTGAATGTCGTCACCTTAAGCCTTCATCGTTTGATAAAATTATCTCTTGCTTTCAACTTTTTATAATGCGACGTGAACAATCTTTCCATTCTAGTGGTCATTTTGTCAAAGTCTTATGTCAAAATCTTATGGTTTCGCACAATTACCCAGCTACTAAACTGCATTATATAACATTCTCTTGCTTTCCTTCGATTTCTCCCACAATTAGGGCTAAACATTGTGGGTTAAAGCTCCAATTAAACATGTGGCTTGATGAACACCCCATTCCACATGTGTGAGCTGATTAAGATCATGCTCGATAACACTAATGCGTTGCATTAAATTGGGCACACCCTCACAGACTTTCCTATGTAAAAACCGTAGAACCGCCGTCTTTGTTGTCTGTCTTTTTTACCTGTAGTCTTTTTTTTTTTACTTATGAGTTGCAATAGTAGTGATAAGCCTTCTGCAAGACTAAGTCACCCGAACTGTCATTCCAGTGCTTTTGGTATAGTATATATCGAGAACACTTGAGCCAAACATAGCGCAGCAGGCGACCTGGAATGAAAAATTAATTATCATAGTCGGCAAGAATTTGAACCCTCTTCTTTCTAGAAATTATCAAATGACCGCGGCCCAAATTGAAGACCATTGGCTGATTCGAGCATCGTGAACTGCATAGTTACCGTGGCCGCCGCGGGAGGCCACCACGTGCCTGCTATCACACAGAAAACAAGCACGGCACCAACATCGATACCACTTAGCATCTGTATGCAGTTCCGTGAGTGCCTCCGGGTCGAAATGCCGCAAGAGGGGCCCGGAAGTAAGCAAATACTTCAGATCCTCGAAAGCAGCCTCACACTCAACGGTCCATCGAAATGGGCGTTCTTGTGGAGCAACTATGTTACAGAATGAGCAAGGCTGGGTGATGTCATTGATAAACCAGCGAAAATAACAACACAGGTTCACGAAGCTACCGAGATCCTTCACAAACGTTGCTTGCTTGAAGTCTCGGACAGCATTGATCTTTTGCGGGTCTGGCCATATACCGTCCCTGTCCGACTAGGTATCCGAGCACAAGGGCTTGACGCTCACTAAAATGACACTTCTTTGCGTTTAAAATGAGACCAGCTCATTTGACGCAATCTAGAACAACGCTAAGCCGATGGTTGTGCTCGTGGAATGTCTTGCTGAAAATAATTACATCATCGAGATAACACATACATATCTCCCATTTGAGACTGTGAAGGATGGAGCCCGTGAATCGCTCGAAGGTAGCTGGGGCATTACATAAGCCAAACGGCATAACGTTAATTCAAATAACCCACCAGGCGTGACAAAAGCGGTCTTCTCTCTGTCAGACGGATGCAATGGTATGGTATTTGCCAGTATCCAGACCTTAGGTCGACGAATGAAAAGTATGCAGCTGAGTGCAGGCAATCAAGAGCGTCATCGATGCGTGGTAGCGGATACACGTCTTTCTTTGTGATGGCGTTGAGACAACGGTAGTCGACACAAAATCGCCAAGAGTTGTCTTTCTTTTTGACCAATATAACAGGGACTACTTGACTCTTGGATAACGCATTTCTACAGCATGTTGCTGACCCGATCGGCGATCACTTTCCCTCTGACGGGGATACGCGATAGGGTTTCTGGCGTATCAGTGTAGCATCTCCCGTGTTGATGCTGTGGTGCATACGGGATTTGGTCAGCATGGAACAACGCTTGTCTTGAGCGAAATCAAAGACTCCCACGTAGCGTGTAAGCACCTCCTCGAGGACATGCTGCTCGGAAGAAGGCAACAACTTACTTATCATGCGTTTCATCTCGGCTGAGTAGTTGTGCGCAGTCTGACTGATGGCTGGAGACTCTGTGACCATTCTGACGTCAACTGTGGCCTGCTCCTCAAACAAGCATGTCCGTCAATAGCTGTAAGGACAGACCGTGAGACCAGCACATTCTTCTTGATGGCGTTTGTATGATCGCGCTCGACAAGTCCAGTGCAGGGTCCTGAGCGGACGTAAGAAGAACATACGGGAACAAACATTGCTGTCCGACCAGGGATCGTCACATCTTCAGACAACGAAAGTGCATCGATAGGGAGAGCCGGAAAATCATCAACTATGGCAGCGGGCAACGTACTTTGCAGAAGAATCTCTCCAGTTCCACAGTCAAGCGTAGGGCCGCATTCATGAAGGAGGTCAATCCCTAAAATGACGTCATGAGTTGCGCAAGCCAGTACAGTGAATTCAACACGAAAATTTTGTCCACCAATCGCGAGTTCCTATTTTGTGTGATTAAACTACTTTGGGAGCGATTGAAGCACAAACATTGCCAGAATATAGTGACAAAAAGTTTGAAAGAAATAGCGTTTTCACTCATATTGCACCTTAATTTTTGCCATGTAACAGTCCAAGTAATAATATGGCTTACACATTGTTACAAAGTACAGTTTGTAAGTAAAACATGCAGATTTCAGAAGAGAAGATATCATTATAAGAAAAAAAATTTTTTCCACCAGAACAGCCACAAGGTAGAACGAAGCTTGCCATTGCCTCACCTTTACTGCGTAGCACGTCAGCGCGAAGTTCCAGCGGGGGCTTTTCGGCTGCGAATAATGCATGTCATACAACTGCTTGTCCCTTGTATTAATAATACTGCTGTATACAATGTCAAGATAGGGCAGCAGTGGTAGTTCTGTGGAACAGTATCTTCATACTTCGACCATTAAAGGGCAGGATATTTCGCCCACTTCTCAGTCCCAAAGGGTAAAATTAAAATGCAGTTGACGGCCTTCAAGACAGTATGGAGGCGTTGTGTTTGGCTTCTGATAGATATTACACATGCTCTTAGTGGTATATAATGACATAAGTATAGTATACTTTACCTAAGCTGTTTTTATGATGTTTCAGGTATAGTTCAATGTGATATATATATATATATACGGAGCATGCCAGCGACGGCAAAAACCAACAGAGAGTATCCATATAATTGCTATCACAATAAAACAAAAAATGGCTCAAGGTCGCGACGTGCACGTGAATTAACTTTTTTTCGTGCAGTTCCCTCCTTGCTTAGCTTCCAACCAGCGGCGCAGGCCGAAACCAATTTTTTTCGAGGGGGAGGAACCACTATTATCTGAAGTGGGGCCTGAGCAGGCAGGCGTATCCGAGTGTCATTTTGTGCTATATATATAATGGAAAAAAAAAATCCCAGGTCGGGGGGAGGGTGGGCCTGGGGCCTGTTGTTACTCCCTGGCTACGCCGCTGCTTCCAACGTGCTCGTTGGGATGTGAGAGTAGAGAAAGCGATTAGAGCATGCGACATCTCTAACTCCGCTCATACTTGATACACACAAAACTTTCGTGGCAGCTGATTTTTGAGGATAAGATTCCTCACTTAAGTCATTGTATAGCTACTTGAAAAAGTGCTGCATGGGCCTCCTTAAAGCGAGTGCATTTAAAAGTTAGCAGCAGGCTGTACTACTAATAAAATGTGCTATATGCTTACAACATTATATAAACACATGGCATATCATGTGGGTGTGTAGTGATGAACACGCAGAGGAAAACATCACTGTATGTGAAACCAATATTTCTTTTATTTGCTAATGCATGGCTGAATCACTTAAAAACCACATATCAAGTGTTGGTTTAACAATGAACTTAAATGCATCTTGTATTCAAGGATCCGCACCAGATATATGTACTTTTAAAATGGGAATGACCAGTATCATTTACTTCTTTAAAAGCATTTTATATGTATTTTTTTACTAAAAGAAAGTAAGCACAATGCAAATGAAGTGTGCAAAAGTTCAAGAAATAAATGACAGAAGGCAAAAATAAAATGCCTACATTAGAATAAACATGACATAGCAGCTGTTCATGCATGGGTCCTTGAATTCATGACAGACGGTTTAGTCGTACAGATCCGCCGGAAAAATGCAAGTTCTATAAATGCCAAGCCACTCTCAGGTACCATGGCTAGAGCAATATGTACTAAACATAAGTGAGAAACCAGGTACCAAAATAATATTTCTCCCTGTCTTATAAGATATCCACACCTGCCAACTAACACAAGATATGACAGCCACTCCAAGGTACATAAGTAGACACAGTATAAAAGATGAAAAAGAGCATGTTGCTTTGCCATGTCAAGTGTAGGTAAGTTTCAATGGCAGGCATAAATAAGCAATGCTCTATACTAATAGGAGAGAGTTCAATGTCTCAAAAACGCATAGACTATGAGTTTTTTAAAACCTATTAGTATCAGAACAGCATCAATTCAATGCAAACTGATGAACCATACGGATCACAAGGAACACACCAGGGATGTGTTCCATATAATTCTGATAGAGCAAGACCTGCTCACACTACACACAGACAACGGAAGAAGGCATCAAAAATCTTAGTAGAAATTGAAAGTGTCTCACCCTATGCACACAGACTTTCAGAGAAATCGCTCCACGTAGCCTGCCAATGAAATTATACGGAACCACCATGAAATTGGACAGTGAACACTGCTGCACTATCCGTGACTTTGGAATAAAGCCCCAACACTGATCAACGATTGTAAAGCCCAGGGTCGCATAGGCATAAAGAACAATATGCCATGTTTCCTTCCATCTCCCTTTTTCTCTGTTTACACAGTAACCTTAGTTTAGCATGCATTAACAAGCTTCGAGTCAATAAAAATGTCTGTTAATTTAGACCACTGTACTGGATCATTTTTGTCAATTCATTACCTTTTGTCTTCTGCATTTGTGAGCAGGCTAAGGTAACCAGTAATCTTCAGTACATCAGCTTATTACAGATTTCCCAATCCAAAAGGAATATTTACCATTCTTATTCAAGTAGCTGCTACGCTTTACGAATGTGAAATGGCTGCATGAGTGAATATGACTGCTCACTTCGGCAATAAGGTGCTGTAAACACTATATGATATTGCACAACCTCAAAAGTCGACAACAACCTCGGCATAAGTGCCTTACGAAAGTCGTATGAAAGTCACCAGCGGGCTCTTCATAAAGCAAGTAACGAACACTGACCAACTGTATGGCAGTTTAGCTTACTATGTTGCCCGCTGGCAATCCTTCAACTGGCAATCCTTCAATCCTCCATTCAACTGCCATCACGAAAAAAAAAAAAAACGTTCACAACGAGTGACGTCATGCTTTGACACTGTGAATTAAAATGCAATGTGGTCACACAGGTGCACATGGAAACAAACAAGAAACAGAGATGGGTACAAATGTGCATGATGAGAGAACCGTTGATTTGATGACGCCACTACTATATTTTACTAATTTTCCAGTAAAACTTTTATCCTTCCAGCTGGCCGATCAGCTGACTACGCCTGTTCCCTTTCAGATATCGAATAATTAATACCTATTGAACACGAAATCTTAAATGCGCTTCGTGCATCTGCAGTGCTATCATATAGTAAATGGTAGTGGAACAGGTTGAAAATTTTCAATTATTGTTCTTCAAGCCCAGATTAACTATATGCAACGTATTCTGTACTGCCCTAAATACAAAGTAAATATTTTTGATTTCCATTTAAAGGTGTCTTCCAGCCAAAATACTCCAACACAGAACAAGAAAGCTTTCATGTTACAATGCGATAACACAGCTTCAGATGTGACAAAGATATCTTATTTAGATAGCAAGTGTGCACAACACTAAAACAACATACAACATATATTGAAACAAATGTCACATCTTGCTGCCCCACAGTTGCATTACAAAACAAGGTGCATGCATTAAAAAATTCCTTCATTTTTTTTTTTATTCGCACCTATTTAGAGGTTCTGATATTGTTTGGGTATGTTAAAACACGCACATGATGACATATGTTTATGAACCTAACAAGATTTTAAATTATTTTCAAATCTCAAGCTCTTTTATAATGTATTGCAAAACAAGTTAAGTTAACGTTATTTTTCTTTGCCAGCAAACTTATTCTGTGTTCTAAATTCAATACCCACATGTGCACTCCGCTTTTTACATATCCAAAAAAAAAAGATTCAAATAGAGGCAGCTCAGGCTTGGCAGCTAAGAGGCTAAAGGGAACAGCCTTAATCCTGCCAGGAAATCACACCACACTTCCTGCAGGTGCAAACGCAAGTTCACAGATGCCACTACACTTAGGGCAAACAATGAATACATATCGGCGGCAGCTTAAACTCTGACATAGCGAGGCTGCAAGAAGTAAACATTAACCTCCTCAGACCCAAGAATGCACCAATAGAAAAAGCTTTCGCAAAACCGTACTATTTTTGACTCCCTGCCCTTAAAAACAAATGCAGAATAATTCTGAATCCGAAAAATTGAACAGTTGTCTCAAAATGTGATGGTACCCATTAACGTGCTCCTGATCTTTCGAAGTCTCCAAGACTGAGTGCAACTAAAATACCAGATCGAAATGACTTTCAATATTATCTACAGGGCATCCACAGTTAAAGAAATGTACTGTAGACGTTGTTTTACTGACTACAACTAAGAAAAAAGCTTTCACTTATCACGAGGACGTAACCGAGTGCTCGTAAGTACTCAGTCATTTTCATTCGCTTGTTTTGCGAATATGACTAGACACACGGCGCCACTTCTCAGAGATTTGTGAAAGCAACTCATTCTTATTGTGCCAAGACAAATTCGAACATGCAGACATCAAATCGTGATGATCTGTCGCCTCTAAAACAACAGTACCTAATTGAGTACCCAGAGACCAAGGAGGTTAAATGCTTTTGAAGGAACACATATCAAGCTATCACAATCAAGGCCTGCCAACCATGACTCTCCAGCTCCACTTGCTAAAAAAACATGTTAGTTACAATGATTGTTGCACATGTAGCACATACTGGAGAAACACTAGTGCTATGTGTCATCAACAGACCTTTGGGTTGTCATATGCTTCATTATAGACTGCATGTAATGAATGCATGCTAAGAGCACTGCTATATCCCACAGCTCCTACTGCAAATGTACTGCAGAGAAATAAATTTCGGTGCATGAAGGATCTTTAATTATTACTGCCTGTATTCCGTGCAGTGTACCCTAGACCTTAGCAGATCTTTTTTTCTTTTCCCCCCACAGCTTCATACTTGCATTTTATGTGTGCTAAGGTTCTCTCGTCTATGATGATGATCAGAGTGTGAGAAGTGCATAAATAAATACAACAAATGTGGGAAGGTGCGTGTGAAAAAATAAACTCGGATGCGATGTGTAAACGCAAGTGTACATATAGAGCACAGAGGACAGATTCAAGTCGGAAAGTGAGACTTTGCAGGTAGGCACACCTCACTGGACCTGTCGAAATGCACTCTGCAGATAAGGCACGGTGTTCTTGTGCAAACAGCACACTCTTCCTCTCACTGCACACAACTTTGGTACTCTGACTGGCCTCACGGCTGTCACCATGAACTTTCAGGACTAAGGAAAGCTTTTATCAGCATGGCTTTTGGTTACCCAAGAACACGATGTCCAACGAGGCACGAAGGCCTTGAAGAGGAACTAACAAAACACAAGCCTTCTTCCTATCCTGCCATTTTAAACTTTGAAAGATCATTTTCTAGACCAAAATCGGGGGCAGAATAAAGTCTAAATATAAGGTATGCAACAGAGTGCGTTTGGATGACTTAGTGGAATTCTATTATACTCTAGGTGCAATCATCTTTAGTGTAACCAGCACCACTTAGAAACCCTGGCATTCCACATGTTTTAAGATGCATCAAGAGAATCGCTAGGTCAGAATCGTGTACTTAACCTTGATGATGACAATTTGTATACGCTTGTGCTAGGTAATATCAAGGGCCTAACTGGTTCAGAATTATGTCCTGACAATCACAATTAGTATACATTCCTAGCAGTTGTGGCATTACTGTACAATCTTTCCTCCTGTGTATTAGTTTATGCAATAAAAGGCATGCGTGAGATTTCCAAGCAATAGCTGAAGGTCCAGAAAACATCACCACCATTTCGTTGGCCTAGCATTATAGCATTATTTGTTTCTATCCTCACTCTTCTATAGATATGCCGCACGGCTTCAGTCAAAGTATGTACGCAATACTCTACACAGTTTTTTTAGTAGATACTGTTAAATGCCTGGTACTTAGCCTGTTCACTTGTAGCGTGTTTGGAGCTAAAAGCGACAAAATGCACTTCGCTACTTATCAGACCATGAAGTCTAGGCTGGCAACTGACACAGGGGTAATAGTATTTGCTACACGAAACAAGAAAAGTGCAGAATTCCTGATAGAAGCATCACCAGCGTTTTACGACGTTCGCCGCTGTTCCACTAGGCACCTACCAAGGAACATGAACCAACCACGCACCTTTTTGCACCTTTCAAATAAACAGCATGGTATAGTGCTGCAATGCTGAAATGAATGCTGATGTGCCGCACCTCGTGAAATGGTTCAGGTGATGCGGGCGAGTCAAACAATCCTGTCGTGTAAAATTCTACAGTCCCTCTACAACAGACTCTGCAAACCTGTATTTTCCAAGTTAGCTTATGCGACAGACCCGAAGGGGATACTCAGTGTGCAGCACATTGAGTCCACTTCTATTAAAGCAAACTGTCTGACAAGGCCAGTTTGAAAGTTTCAAGGTGCCTTTCTTGTGCTTGTCTACGAGTCAGAGTACTGGTGCTGTACAGACGAGCACTCGAAAATACATTACCCGGCTCCACGAGAGCCAACCATTTAAAAAACCGGGACTACGACGTGCCCAAAATAAGCTAAAAGCCATTCTCAAGAGTGCGGCTGCTCCTCGAACAGCTTGGCACTGTTGATGCCCCGCACCGTGACCTTGTTGGGCCTGACGATGAGGCCGTGGTTCGGCTTGCACGTAAAGTAGCGCCTCCCCTGGACGCTGCCGTCGTTGCGACCCGTGGGCCCGCGCAGTTCCACCCCGAGCCAGGTGCCTTCCTCAAAGTGCACCGGACCGATGTACCGGATAACGCCTTTTTTTTTGGGGGGGGGGGGGGGGGGGGGGGGTAGTTGACGGTAACGGACGGGTACAGAGAAGATGGAGCAGATGAGAACGCAGATCATTACGATGACCTAACAGTAGCAAAAGATCTTTGACTGTCAGAAGAAGAAAAGCTAAGATCGACGAACCTCGACTCCGTAATTCCAGACAAGCATGAGAGTGACGGAAAAAGGAACAGCTACACAAAACAGGCGCTTGCTCGTCAACTTGTTCCGTCTTCTGTCCCTCCTTCGCAGTCTGAATAACGATTCCATATCAACAAGCCTGACCACAGTGCTTTGTCAGATTAATCATCGGTACTTTTAAGTTCGCTTTCTTTATAGCCATCTTTTACATCTTGTCAATGATTACGAACTTGCTTGGTAATCCACTGTTCTAAATCGCTACACAACAGAAAATTAAAATTGTGCAAAAATAAATGCAACCATGCAAAAGCTCGTTACATGCTGTTCACGAAACCACTCTTACCTCAGTGATTGTAGCATAATTAAGGCACTAGGAATTGCCAAGCCTAAAGACCAGCTACCTGTGGGATACCGATTAGATTTTCACAGGCATTGTAAAGACAACACTGTAACTACCTGCTCAACTACGCATAAAAAAATTTTATTACTCCAGCTAGAACAGTTAAATGTTCACTTTTTTTGTGAAGCGGTAACCAAAACTGGAAGAAAAGGCTACGGTAATACTAACTAAACTAGATATAACGCTACTAAACCACATATAACGCTAGTTTGTACACCTAGCCCATGTACACATATTACAAGGGTGTTTTACTAGGTGCAGATGTAAGCATGACATGCTTCTTTACTTTATAATATCACTAATGTACTTATATGCTTTATTCCATACCTCTTACATGACGATAGCCACCACATTGTGACACATCAAGAAGCCTGCACAACATTAGTCAGTGATTTCTTAGGAAATGACCGCAAATATGGATGGTAGCTGTCGTCTCATGTTTACAAAGCTAAGCAAACTTTACAGGCAATACTTGCATTCCGGTGGTCATTCCACTCTGAATTTTAGCGCCCTTACTTTGAATTCCAGTAAATTTCCTTGCAATTGTCTTGAGCCTTAATATAAGATTTTCTTTTTTACCGAGTGATAGCAGAATCTAACAAAGTTACCCACAGTGAATTGGATAAGCATTTCAGGCTTAAGAAGGAAGACCATTTCAACTGGGATCTAATTCACCAGAAAGAGAGAAAAGTTAAACCTCAAAAGTTAAAACTTGCAAGCGATCTACAATGACCAATTAAGGTCAGCAACAATTTCATAAAAGCAGTGAAGATGCATTGCTAGCAAAACATGCTTTTGGCAAGACAACTATAATTAGTTGCATCTACAAATTGCAAGAAATTGGAGCAGGATATCGTTAAAAACTACCAATCTACAAGCATCTGTGTGATAATCTACCGTTAGACGTGAAACTACATTCACAATATGCGCTTAAAAGGATCTTCGTGTGATATGCTGATTAGTTAAACACATGTCGCAGCAAGTAGTACATTAAGAAACATACGGGGTGCCCAGATGGTTAGTGACTGCTTTCAATTTCCTAATTTTGAAAAAAACTGCAGACAGATTTCAATTACGTCAATTTTCTTATGCGTGACACCGCAGTGGAGGTGAAACGAGTTAATGAAGTCTTGACATATCTCCTAACATTTCTGTTTATCTGCAAGCATCTAAAATACCATCAGTTGATAGAGTTTTTTAGAAGCGGCAGTAGGACGTTCAATGGACAGGCTTGAACTGGGATTTCTCTATGATTCAAAATATCTGCTGTTTTGACGGAATGGAATGAAAAAACTTTATTTGAATGGAATGAAAAAACTTTATTTCTGTTTTGATGGTCCCAATCATTCAACCAGTCCCTCCAGGAAGTAAAAGTCTAATCTGATGTGAGATAAAACCGCGAGATGTATTGCGAGGCTTCTTAAAATCTTTAAGCACATTAAACCGACTCTTCATTTACACGGCTCGCCATTCATCATCACCTGCTAGGCTGCCCAAAAGATAGCACATATTTCGACCACCTCCCTGGTATAACGACAATTTTTTTTCTCGCACACCTTTTTTGTGCATTATCACCTTAAACTAAGTACTTTGGTACCATAAAGAACATGCGCTATATCAGTCTAACAGACCTGCCTAAACAGTAAATTTTGTCGTGATAAAGATAGCTCTCTGATCGAAACGTAGGTCAGGTCAAATGTCTAACATGGCATTCTTGGTAGGAAAGTAGAGGGAATGCAGTTTTTTGAGAAAGAAAGTGCAAACAAGACTGATTAAGATTATCGTTGGGAAAGAAAGATGCCCTCCCTGAATGCATCGCTCTTACTTCAAGTGTAAGCAGAAGACGATCATTCCTTCGATGATTTATAAAGACACTGCATCATCTTTAATTCAAGTGCAACAGTAGATGGCCACTCTTTTGATGGGGCTATCAAGACCCCCTCAATGGAGCATTCTAAAATCCTTTGATGGACTTTAGTAAAACTTGTTGCTCTAGTTAGTGCATGTTACAATAAAATTAGATGCGAACCACTGGGAAAGATTCAAAGGTAGGAAAGAGCGTCAACTCGCGAGTTGAAGCTCTTTTTTTTCGCTTATTCTTCCTTGGTGGTTTGCGTCGTCTAATTTTCCTGGTCCTTTAATGGAGTTACTTTTTTAACGACTCCATTAGGTCGTAAGAAATTCAATAATAATAAGTGGGGTTTAACGTCCCAAAACCACCATACGATTATGAGAGACGCCGTAGTGGAGGGCTTCGGATATTTCGACCACCTGGGATTCTTTAACGGACACCTAAATCTGACCACACGAGCCTACGGCCTTTTCGCCTCCATCGAAAATGCAGTCGCTACAGCCGAGATTCCATACCGCGACCTGCGGGTCAGCAGCGAGTGCCATCACCACTGGACCACCCGCAATGGGACGTAAGAAATTCAAAGCAGGCACTTATGTTTTGGTCACCCCGTGGCAAAGAAATAAAGGCAATGGGTCGGGGCTTACCCAGCTCATTGCAGACAAACACATTCATCCCCACTGTCAGCCAGCAGCCCTTCTTGAGCACGGTCTGCACAGTTTTAGCATGCTGGGACTTTGCACTGTACTCGGCAGCAGCCAGAAGACGAGGGCGGGTGGAACAAACAGGCAGTTAGGAATCAGGCACGGTTTCGCACGCTGTCTTGTCGTGCAATGTAATGTGAGGGGTAAAAAAAAAGCGTGCAACAAAGTGCAGCAGAAATCATGGAAGTGGTCTGGCGACCGAATTGTTAGTAAGCAAGGAGACTCACGGCGGTTTCTTATCGGTGCCGGTCGATCTCTGAGATGCAGGGCTGCCACCCGAATCACCATCTGAAAGGAAATGGGGCATCTTTTTTGGGAACTAATCGCTCACAAACAAGCGAACCACACGAGCGTACATACGTGCTGGGTAAGTTCCGACCCACTGCCTTATGCGGCCCTATTAGTTAACTTGAAAAATTGAATTTTTTCATGTTCCAGCACTGATCAACAAGTGGATTCAACCGGACAAGAAAAACAGCGCAAATAAACGCAATTTCATTCACGTACAGCAGCCAATGATGCAGAAGCAGAAGCCATTAAAGTATTGCAGCCTTAGAGGTCTCACTTCATAGATTTCAGGGAGCACTCGCATTTCTTTTTTCTTTATCGCACGCATTTCCTATGCCTTGCACGTGTGTCACTGTCGCTGTTACAGAACGTGGTGTTCACTGCCCTGTTAGTATTTTCTGGTTATCATCTTTCGACACACCAGCTACACTCACACGTTCAGTCAAACCACACAAACAATTGAGAAGAGGAAATGTACAGTGGGGTTGTCAATTCCAGCAGGTAGGTTGGCCAAACACATTGCGGTGCTGGTGCCATTGAACTAGACCGGCATTTTGTAGCTCTTACAAAAATGTACATTGACGGCATCAAGGATATTTACATAGAAGTCCTCATATGGTGGTTATGCCAGTGCCGTGAAGCCGCGTAGCATCATACGATAAACAAAAATAGCTAGCAATGGGCCTGTATCAGGGTCGCAAGGCAGCATTGCGACAAAGGCATAGCTGAAAACACACAGTTGGCAATTGGCTATTATGAAGCATGGCCAGTAGAAAACACCAACTCATTTTGTTGATTACCAGCCATTGCACTTCCATGAGTGGCTTATAATAGCTTATGTCCTGCAGAGGCTGAAATATTGATTAAAAGGAACATTTTACAAAGAAGTTTTCTAATCTTGCTACTACGCAGTGTATTTTAATTGTCGATGGACAACAAATACCTGTGGAGCTTCTGCTGATGGATGTGTTCAAATCAACCAAGGAGTCCAGATCAGATGCTTCCTCATCTGTAGTTGAAGGTATCCTATCGAAAAGATAATAATAAAAATAATAAAAAGAAAATTGTGGAAATGCACAATATATGAAAGATAACGGCCAACAAATAAGGGAAAAAATTGGATGCCCATAAAAGGTTTTACATTTAAAAGACGTAAATTTCCTCCTTTCTGCTAATTTAATCAGTCACTATAAGATCTGATGAATTTGCAATCTGTTGCCAGAATTATTCAGTACAAAACAGACTCAAGAGTTAAATTAAGAGAAACCTAAACGCATTTAGCACAAACTGGTGCTTCGCCGACGTCGATGCCGTCGCCCTTGCGAGACGCTGCGGTTGGTTGCTTGGGAGAGCATACGAGCTTTGCAAATGAATCACTGCTACTAGAAGCACCGCATGATCAATTTTACTAGTGACAACATTGCTTAGCATGCGTATTTGTTCGCAATGCTTCAGGTGTCATTGTCTCGGCCCCTGCAAAGGTACACTACAAATTCATCAAGACCGAAGATGTGTGTGTGTTTGTGTATGTGTACGCTACCTTGAAGAAGTACTTTGTAAACTACACAAAAAACGAAATTAAAACAAAAGAAGCCTTATGTCTTGTCCTCTTATTGGGTCTGTTTAACTTCCCAGAATTTAATTCCTCAGAGGTGCCACTGGCTCTGAAGGATTTGATCACTGACATCACAAATCGAATAAGCCTCGAAGGAGCGCTGACACAAAAATTTTGCATCTTGCTTTTTCTGTTGCAATAGGTAGCTAACAACCTACTTATTATAGCTAGAAAGCTCGTTTGCTTGAGCAAGAGATGATTAATTATTCAGAGATGGTTTTGCAGCACTTTAAAGTCACAGTTTTGGTTTCAGAAAGTGCGGAATGAAAAGAGTCCCAGAGTGGTTTTCATGTAAACATAGCTGGCTACGTGAGCACACACCACCGAGGGCTAGAGCACTGCACGGGCAAGATTTTTTGGCCTGGAGCTGCTTTATGAATCCCAAGCCCAGCCCAGGCCCATGTTTCCAAGCCCGAGCTTGGCCACATGGTTCCAAGCCCGGGCCAGGGCATTCATTACTAAACTTATCCAGGGCACGCGTGATAATTACCAGGCCCAGCCTAGGCCCTCTAAAGGTTATTAGTTGATGATCATTATTAACGATGTCTTGCACTTTTTGGCGGGTGATCAGATAGAAAATCCAGTATGTACATGCATTAAATTGCTGCTTTAGATGCAAGGGTAGCTATAAGGTTCAGCTGTTTCACTGTTAAGTCCTAGGACGCGGGTGTGATTAGGGCAGGTGCGATTCCGAATCTGTGTGCGGCAATCTGTGTAAAGCCGTCTTGATCTTCCCAATACTTTCCACTTGGCTGTCACCCAGTTTCTAGCAAAATTTGATGCAGGAGTGCTGCTCCAGTGGCTCCAGTCGCTTTGCAATGAAAAACCGACGAAAGCAATGTGCCCCACCTCGCTCAAATGCTGCGTCCCAGAGACTGACGCTATTGGCAGGTGGGAAAAAACTCACGCATGCGCACTTCTTTTAAATCCATCAGGAGCTCGCAAAAAAATAAGATTGCATGCTTTTCGAACAGACCTCGCTCCTTATAGCATGCAGTGCATAACTTTCGCATGTGCTCGAAGGCCCGACTTCGGCCTTTAAATGAGCGGGTTCGAGTCCGGCCCGGCCCGCAGTCTCAAGCCCAGGACCGGCCTGGGCCCACTGGAAAAGGCTTTGGACAGCCCGGCCCATCCCGCGGCTTTCGGATCCAGGCCCGTGCAGTGCTCTACAGTGGGAACATGAGTACTGTCTTGACGACTCTTTTCAATGAAGGCTTTCCACGTGCTTATAATCCTCTTTGAGGCTTCGTAAATAAGCAAGAACCTCCAAAAACACGGGCACCTATGAAAGGTAGCGCAAGTCTGTCCCCTCTTTGCGTTGAAAAGGTCTGTTAGGCAAGGCCGCTCGCAGGAATCGTGGCAGCCAACACAAACTCATAATGCAGGGAGGAATTGGTTTCTTACACAAAAACAAAAGACACTTTTCACACCCAGTGCAACTACACGCACTTTAAAAAAGATTTTAGGTATGTTCTATGGTATATTATCTACTGATATTTCTTAGAGTATGCATGTGCGCCTACACAAACGAAGTAAGTTTTCATAGGGTTTTCTTTTGGGAGGGGGAGGGTTCATTGCAGCACTCCTTCTCCCTATCATATGAATATACAAGGCTGGCTTTGCGCCCTCCTATCGCTCTCCCTGTCCCCCCCTGTGCACGCCTATGCACACAAACCTATTCCAGAGCTTATCTCACTACCAAAATTTTGTGTTAGTGCTCCAATACTTCTGAATGTGTGCATTGGTCCAAGTCATGCTTGCAAATTGTAATGTAAACAGCACACAAGAAAAGGAATACACAAAACGCAGGACACACAAAAAAGTGACCTGGCGTGTTTGTCTTTCTGTGTCTTTGGTCATACTGTAAGCATCACAAACACATGATCACAATTTCAAGAAGTGACACAAAAGCTCACCATTTAACTTTCGACGGCTGAGCGAAGACGCCGTGGTTCGGAGGGCAGGTGAAATAAGTGACGCCGTTGACGGAGCCATTGTTCTTGCCCTCGGGCTTGGCCAGCTCAATACCGCACCAGTACCCTGTGCGTTCGGGTGACGGTTGCTCGCATTGTGCTTCCCACAAAAGACACGTACGCACACACACACAACACACAAAGAAGAAAGAAAAGACATGCAAACACAAAGTCAATCACACATCCAGTCACCACAAAAGTGCGTTTGACCGACAAGTGACTGGCCGAGACACAAACCTGGTGCAAACTGCGTTTCGCCCAGAAAACGCACCACTCCTTTTCTCTGTCCCACGACAACGGAGTCTCCGATCGAGAGCTTGTTGTTCTTGCGATCATACAGATGCTGCTTCTGTCTCAGGTTGGACAGACCTGAAGATGGCGGAAATGGATATTTTTAGTCAATCAATCAAGATCAACCAAGATGTTCCAAGCAGTCAATATTAACTGTATTGACAGACCAACTGAAATAATCTGCTGGCCCTTTCAGTTACTATAACAGCAACCGAAACAAGGAAGTCGAAGAGACCAGCTCAGCAGAACTACAACACAGAGAATCCTCATGCTAACAGGCATACAGTGAGAATTCGGGAGTCTTGCAAAAATCTTCTCAGTGCAGGGGAAATCAGCAGTTATATATACAGACATTTTTTTCAGTCCTACCTTAAAGGAATGCAAAAGGCAAGGTCATCACCATTAGCATAATTACTAGGCTTGTGCGAATGGTGCATTTTAGGTTTGAAGCAAATATGAAGCGAATAGTAATTTTGATCGAATAATTTCGAATTGAGTTTGAATTATATGTATGACATATAAAAAAAGGAATATTTATCATGACCTAACTAACCTGCGCAATATTTCTTTTATTTGAAATAGGGGCTCTATGCAAATGCCTTTTCTTTTTTCGTTCAAAGAAAGTCGAAACAACCTTGAGTAGTAGTTTCGGTAGGATGCGAGTGATAACCTGTAAGATACTAAACGTTTTAAAATTTATTATACTGAGAGCATGTGAGCCGTTATAGCAAGCTTAATAAAATGAAGAATTGATATGAGGGTAATATGTTCCTTTAAAGGGGCCGTTCAGCACTTCTTCAAGTAGCCATGAAGCCATTAAACATGCTTGTTGCCTCACAAATTTACCGCCACATAGTTTCTAGAATCAGTCCAGTACGAGCGGAGTTACGAAAATTCGTCACACGCTGCTATTGCATTCTCTCTTCTCGTCCCGACGAAATAGCTCGAAGCTAAGCAGAAAGGAATGGCACGGCGAAAGAAAATACGTCCCTTGCACCTCGTGACCTTGAGCACTTTTTTTTTCTTAGAATACGCGGCTTTTCAGTGCAATTGCGCACATACTTGTGGACAAGCGGCGGCCCCGGTAACGATGAACGCGCCATGCTCATATCAGCCAATGGCTGTGACTAGAGCCGCATATTCTTGGCTGTGACAAGTGATTTTTGAGCATGTATATTGTCATTTTCTGAGGTAGCAAAGCAATTTATAGCTCTGAAAATTTATTGTGAATTACAGGCCGCGTGCTGCGCTATAATATTTGCCTCGCGTGTTCTCGGTAGCCTCAACTACCGATCAGCAGCATTTTCTGACCTTGCTCAGTACAGGCACGTTCACATCGAAGGCTGGGCAATGAAAGCGACGAGGCGGCAACGCAGGAAGCGGAAAAAACCTCCTCTCCAGGCAGCGAAAGCGGGAGAAAAACCAGGCGGCAAGGCCGATCGCTCTTGGGGCAATTTTTTTCCGCCTGCCAAAGGCTTTGCCGCAGCCAATCAGAACGCCACGCAACGGAGGCGCGGTGGTGAGGTGGGTGTACGTTTGGGAGAAGCACTGACATGCCATAGCGACACATGCGCAAAATCGCGAGATGCTCGCCTCTTCTGCCGCGCGACCAGACAAAGGAGGCATGCGGCCTGAACAGGTTCACGCACTCGCCACCTTGCTGCTTCAGAAATCCCGCGCTTCGCCGCTTTGCCACGCCGCCTTCGGTGTGAAAGAGCTTTAAGTGTTGCAGGGCCCCTTTAAATTCGAAGAAAGGCTTCGCGGCAAAGCAAATTTTCCCTGGATAGATACTTTCACGGCTTAGCACGCCTACATTGCAGTGAAACCACTTCTCCAAGTGGATTAATATACATTTATTTTATTGCGAGTACTTCGAAAATATTCGATAATTTGAATTATAATCGCAGCGAATTCGAATACCCAACTATTCGTTCAAATATTTGAAGCATTCGAATATTCGCACAAGCCTAATAATTACCATTTATGGCTGACTGCTGCAACACAGAGAAATATTTGTAACATTCAATTACAAATCACCAACAAAGAGAAATTGAAGCTATATGTTGCTAGTAGTCACTGTGCCACCACAAATCATTTCCCAAAACACTTAGCACTTGAGGAGGGAGACCCTGGTGCCTAAAAGGCAGAGCAATTTAAAGAAAACAATACAATCTTCTGAAATATATATATATTTTTCTCAAAATATAAAAGCTACTTCTACAATATTAAAAACACTTAATACATGCTTGTCAAGTTATTTGGCCTTGGAAGTCACTTTCATGACCAATCTGGCTCATGAAAGCAGTTCAAAAAGTCCTATCCAACAGCACACTATGCTGGAACCCTATTTAGTGTCACTATCAGCTGCCTTCACAAACCTGTAAAACCACTGTAAAGCTTCTGAACGCAAACATCTTTCCATAAACCCGTCTTGATGGAAAAACCAGGTATTAGTTAAACCTGCTTGTAACGAATTCCTCGATATAATGAAGTTTTTCTATTTCCTGCCATTACTCCGTAGAAGCACACGTATTTGCGACCTTTATATAACAAAGTAACAGTGGGAGACATTCTTGATATAATGAATTTTAGCCATGAACAATCCAGGAATTTCACTATGAATTTTGTCATTATGGTACGAGCATGCATCTTCCGCAGTTGCCCTGCTGCTAACAAAGCGCAAAGCGGCAACAGCGTCGCGCTCATGGCTCCGGCAACTCTCACGCAAAAGTGAGTGCTCAATAATACACGTGGATGTGCACGAGGCTGGCAAGGGGGCCTGCACCTAACAACCCAGAGTTGCCACATAAATGTGCTCTCTTCCTCCCTCTAAACCAAAAAGTTGGCAGTGCCACGCTTTTAGTTAGCGTCATAAATGCGGGGTCGCGCTGCTTATAGAGGCACTTTATCGAATAGTTTTCCATTTCGTTTGCTATTCATTTGACGCCATGCGCATGTGTATGGTTTCGCTGCGCGAGCATGAAGTGGCCGCCAAGGACGTTCAGCTTTGCTTATTTTTCTTCTTTATTTTTTATAAACCCGGATGTCGTCACTACTGAGGAGATGTCAGATTAGGCACGAATAGAAAATCTCCAAGCCCACATGACAACTACGGATCTTCGGAAATCTACTCGTCACGCACTTTACCATCTTGCACCGTCACGCGAGTGCGTGGTACCGTAGCCTTTGTGATTAGCCGATTAGCTCTGGCAACACTGGCAACAATACGACGGCATGTTGAATGCAGTGCAATGAATGTGAGGGCAACAAATTGTAATGTTATATGAATAAAGTAGGGCAGGCAGTCGACTCTTTTGGCAGAACTCCTACAAAACGCTGGCGTAAGCAAATATGGCCGCTCCTGGAAGAAGTGCTCCTTTCAAACAGTTTCTTCACGTTGAAAGCGAGCTGATGCTTGCCCAGATAGCACACACGCTGGCGATCACGACCCAAACTCAAATTTCACTGTTGCTACCCGGACCCCCCCCCCCCCCCCCCAATTTTTTTCATGCTTTTTCAAGACAGGTGGTTTTCTTTCTGTTCGAGCATTCGACAGCAGTTCTGAAACGTGGGGGATGCCTTCCTTAGGCTATAGAGTTGGGCCGGCTCATTTGATCTCTGCTTAAGCAGCGCTTGTGGGCTCTTACCCAGCACGTATAAGTTACGATGCACGGGGGCATGTTCTCACTTTGGACTTGTTACAGAACCTGGCAGCAACGGCAAAAACTTGCAGTGTCCATATAATTGCTATCACAACAGTAGCGCAGCTTATTTGGTTTGTTTTACCGCTAAATGAGTGTTTTGGGTTAGCTCTAGCTTCAGTTCCCCTTTTGTTTAATTTGTGCATTTGTTTTTCAAATTTTCGTACTGAGCCCGCATATAACGGAATCCTCTTTATAATGAATTTTCGCAACATGGTCAATTTCATAATATCCAGGTTTAATTGCACAGTAAAAGAGGGTGCTCAAGCCAAGATCTTCAAATTCTTTTTGCGAGTTGCCCCTTGTGAAGTTGTCCTTCATGAAGGTGCGCTTCGCGAGGTTAAAAACTAGTACTCACCCGTCTCAATTTTTGAAGATACATGAGACACATCCACCTTCGGGTATGAAATGCTCTTTGGCGGGCGGCTTGGCTTTGTCGGTGAAGACACCGTATCCTACCTGAGTACTGCCATCGTACTTCTGAATCTTCGTTATTGGAGCGAATATTCCTGCATGTAAAGTCAACCTGCATATAATTTCCTGCCTTATCTTCGAAAACTCATTCCAATTTTGAGATTAGATACAACACATACAGCACACACAATTCCTGCGCACTTTATCGAACCTGTTATTGTCAGTAAATGCCGGTTCAACTGACGCTATCTCCACGCATACACATCCACAAAGGAGGTGCCAGCTCTTGTAAGGTTTTGAAGGAATGCGTGAGATTTAATGATATACACTAGGGGTCGGCGACCTGCGGCCCATACAGCAGTATACCTTCGCTGGCTGCATACGGCCCCTAGCATGACGTCAAACACCCCTTTTTTTTCTCAGTATTGTTGCCGATCTGAAGGCCGAGATTGCAGTTCCTTTTGTTTTTCTTTTTTTTTTTCTCTCCTAAGATGAGATCTTTGCTTGTAACCTTAGTTTGATTAGAACGCTGCAATATGCGCGCTGAAAACAAATATAAATTCTAGTCCAGATTTGTTTGCTGATTCGTCAAACTTTTTCCACTTCTCTGGGAAGCCCCAACTCGCCAAATTTGCGATGCGGCCCACTGCTGTGTTGGCTCTATGCAACCTGGCCCTTCCACCTCAAAAGGCTGCCAACCGCTGATCTGCATAGTTTGACACTTGTCTTCGACGAGATGGTCAGTTTACCTAGTAACCTATTTTTATAGATAATGAGCCACTCCTAAGTTACCTATCTTTTAGAATGTGCTCCATCAAATCAGCACAACGAGTAAGCACAAGACGAGCATTCAAGGCGTTTTTTTTTTTCACTACTGAAGGGATACAGGGGGCTTTACCGTGATTCATAGGGCACTGGAAGTAAGAGACACCGCCGAGCGAACCGTCGTTCTTGCCGAGCGGATTACACAGCTCCACGCCGGCCCAGATAGCCAGTGGCAAAATGGATGGTCCCACAATATCGCAACGTGCCGACCTGCAAGAGTTTTTTGTTTATTTATTTATTTTCACAACTGAATCCAAAGAGTAAAAGCCCCGCGATCTTGGCCCTATGTGAAGTTCAATGATTCCGTATACTTTCGGTGTGCTTCACACATTTCGCATACGGAACCAACATGGATCCCGTATGATACTTTTATGAAAATTCCCCAAACATCAAATGAGCTTGTGCAACTCAGAATGTTTCCGTAAGAATACTGCACAAAAAAAATCTCAATGCCTTTTTTTATTTTATGCTGATGTTTATCGCTTAAGCTCATCTTCACTTTTATTATCTATAAGAACATTAAAATCTGTGGTTCCATGTGCAAGAACCTCAATACTATTACGACGAAAGAAGTAGTGGGGACTACAAATTAGTTTGAACCACCTGCAGGTTTTCTAACATGAACAAAGCTCAAGCTAGAAGAGATGCTTCTCCATTTTGCTGATTTCAAGATGCAGCCCCACTGACTGAGAATTGAGCCGTTCCTCGAGCTTAACAGCACATGCTCTTAGCCACTAAGCTATGAGAGCATAGTGTCAGTTTAATGATCCATGAGAAAGCTGAGAGGGTGTCAGATGACTGTTTTGCTAATCATCTTACCTTAGAGCCGCCCACGGTGACCTTGTCGCCAATCTTGAGCCCAAGCGACTGCAGCAAGACGCGTCCCGTCGATGGAGAAGAGGCCGATTCCTGCTGTTGACCGCTGCTATCGGAGCCATGGGCTCCGGAAGGCAGTGAACAGCGCAGCAGGTCTCGCATGTTGCACGCCGTGCTGACCTCGCTGGGCAACGCCTCGCCTTCCTCATCTCCGGAACACATTCTGCGCAGTGAATTATTGGGGAGATGCGAAAGAATGCTCCTTGAATCAGCAAAGTAAAGAAGACGACGCCGCAGAAGCATATGCAAATATGGAAGAAGCTAGACGAAACATGAACATGCAAAATAAAATACGTGAAATGCATGTATGCTCTCACCAAGCAACCACTGAATAAGCTGTTTATAATGTAATACTGTTGCACAAAGCACTACATTTACTGTCATTTAAGTATGAAGAATGCATCACCCTAGAACAAAATGTTAAGATGTGAAATACAATCAGGAATTAAAAAAATATGCTAAGGACAAAGCAGACAAGATCTATTAATCTTCATCATGTGTAACATGCAGCACATTCAATAAAATGTCAGGTGCACATAAGAGTCCAACTACGCACGAGCAAAAAAAAAAAAAAGATGCACAGGCTACTGAGTGATGAACCAATATAGACAGAAGTTAAGAGTGTGTTAAGCATGCTATCATATTAAGCATGCCAAGTCACTATGATTTTTTCGATTTGCATAAAAAATGAAGCACTAATTCACTTTTCAAAACCAACCCTTGGTTTTTTCCCCTCAATGTGCTGTTCCACGAACATGAGATAACATACCTAAGACCAAAAATCATCATTTACGTGACGACCAGTTCGCATCAATTTGGCCACTTAGGTCACTTTGCAACTCCAATCTCACAGGAACAATGCAACATGTTTTAACCAATCGAAGTATAAAACGTGTTTAGCTGTAATTCTCAGGAGACTAAAAAAAATCCGAGGGTGGTCTTTTTTTATTACACAGAGAGCTGTGTATGGCTAGGCAAAACAAAAAATCGTTCGCCACGAGAAACCATAACAGTCTCCGTTGGTTGTGCTGTCAGTTACGTCACTCTCTACGTTGAACCCAAGCACATGTGTCATTGGGAGTGCTGTTAGTGACACAATTCTTCGCGTTGTATTCAAGCACGCATGCCATGGGCTGCAGCATCAGTAATATCACTCATATCTCTTCGCAGCCGTGCCACCGAGCCTATACGGAACTTCCACGTGGAGAGGGCACGGATCGTACGAACGCCTGAACAGTACACAACTTTCAAGATCAGCGCCGACAGCTGATCTGTGTGAGAATTCATGTTTGCCAGGCCGATATAGCAGTCGGGGCTCAACAACAGGCTAGGATGTGAAAGCGCAAGAACCAACTGCGCACGAAGCATCTGACAGATTTCTGAGCACAATTGCAGGCAGAGCAGCACCAACGAGGCAATAGCGAGAACATGTTTGTCGGAGCCTACACCCACTTTCGGCAGGATTGTTTCAAGCGGCACTTTCGCTTCGGCTGCGGCACCTGCAACCACTTGGGGAGGCACATTTCAGCTTCGCTAATAGAGCATCCAGGGGTGCAACAGCCAAAATAGAATTTGGAGCAATTTTTGGAGCAGCATAACTTTTGGAACTCTATTTCAGCTTCGCTAATAGAGCATCCAGGTGTGCAACAGCCAAAATAGAATTTGGAGCAATTTTTGGAGCAGCATAACTTTTGATTGATTGATATGTGGGGTTTAACGTCCCAAAACCACTATGATTATGAGAGACGCTGTAGTGGAGGGCTACGGAAATTTAGACCACCTGGGGTTCTTTAACGTGCACCCAAATCTGAGCACACGGGCCTACAACACGGGCCTACAGCATAACTTTTGGAACACTAAAATACAAATTTAGAGCAGCTTACGGAAAATAAAACATCTACTTTTTTATCCCAAAACACCAAATTTAGAGCAAAGAAGGCTTACATTAAAAAAAAAGTTTGTTCAAGTCATTCAACACTATCTAAATCATGCAGAGAAATGTGAACACTGCTGTTTTAATAAAACTAGTATTTCCATCTACACACTAAGCAAACAAAGATAAAGTCCACATAACCACTTTTCTGGTCTGTCGAATCTTTTAACAGAACCCGTGAATTGAAATGTAGATCTGTCAAGCTAGCGACCTTGAAATTCAAGGGATTCGTGAAACTGAGGAGCAGGGGTGGCAAAAAAAAAAAAGATAAAAAAGATTGCACAGTTTTTTCTTCTTTAGGGTGGCAGAACATTGGAACATTGCTCCAAATGATTGCCAGTAACTTTTTCAGACGTCAGTGATCATACTATTACTCTCAATTATGTGCTAGTATACACGCATGACTAATTGAACAAAATTTGCTGTCCCGTGAGTAGTGCTAACAGCCCCTTCCAAATCATAATATGCTTTTCCGCAGGGCACCAATGTATTGCGAAGAAGGTGGTTTAAGCAGTGTTCTGTCCTCTTTTTTTTTACGATGAGTGTTAGGTTTAGGGCACAACATTTCGGCTCGCTTGCAGGGCTCGTTCTACCAGATAAAGTAACAGTGGAGCCTGTCCATTGGTCCTGCAATAGCACTTCGGATATCTATCACCGGGACGACGCAACTAACGCAACTTCCAGGCAGAAAAATGTTTTATGTGCTGTTGCTATGGGGACCAACGTGGTCCCCAGCAATGCTGGCATTTGCTGCACGTCAAGTCTGTTCGCGCACGGAAAACGCGGTATGCGCTTCCAGCTCTAGTTGCTAACATGCCATAGCCTCTTTGCTGGCTAGGAAGTTCATAATTCGCGCAAAGCGTTCGTGGCTACGGCAATGCATTCTTGTCTTGAAGTTGCGTCGTCCCACTGATAGGTATCCGTTGCGGTCAGTGGACCGATGGGTGCACGCACGGCTTTGTTACTTCATCTGGAAAATAGCTGCTCGCAAGTGCCCTAACCTAATGGAATTAAGGTTAGCGTGTGTAGGTTACCGTGGTTTAAGGTTAGAATCTGTGCACTTGGATTGACTTAAAACTCAAACTGCAGGTGGGCAACGTACATGGCCTTCATTTCTGGCTGAAATTAGCACAACTGAGAAAATTTTCAGGCAGGTTGGGCATTTAGGTGCAGCGTGGCACAATTTCAGCAAATTTCATGGTTTTGGCGCAGCTTGGTGCAAAAATAGGAAAGTGCATCAAATCAGCGCAATCGGCACAGCTGTTGCACCCCTGAACACCTGGACAGAGTGTCTGAATGGTGATTTTTTTTTAAATTGATTTTTATAATAGTGAATTTTTAAAGACAAGTTCTTGCTGAGGCATTTTTGGTTTGTGTTTTACATCATATTGAACAATTATATTTGGCCCAATTGTTAAGCCAAATTGTGTCCCAACACTGGAAAATTTTCGAGATACCAACTTACCACCAGAGCAAAAAAAATCTGAAATTAGGGCATTACAGAACAATATGCTATACTTGCGATTTATTTTTTTCTTGAAATACGGGCCACAAAAGTAAATGATAACAGAATATTGTAAACTCGTGTTACTCACTCTTGGTACAGGATGAACTTTCAGACCATTAGGTCTCCAATAGGTTTTTTTGTTTTTGCAGGACTTAGTCAAAAGACAATTCAAATAATTCACAAAAAGTAAAGACCTCTGAATTTTTTTAAGGCAAAAATTTTTTTCATCAAGCCAAGATTCATGTTCATGGTTGAAGTCGCGTGTCATTTTGTGCTCTGTATTCCATTAGTAAAAAAAATTTCAGTGGGAGAAAGGGGCAAGGGCTTTTTTTGTCACCTTCTCGCTACACCACTGGTTCAGGCTTTAGCACCTGCAGCACAGCAGCGCAGGCCTTGATTCCTCTTTCATTTGGACTATCTTTCAAAGAGCATGACAATGACAAAAACATGCTGTCTCAGTAAGACGAAAATCCCGCCATCTCTACGAAGTGGATGCTGATGGAGGAGTTTGCTTGGAACTGATCAGGAGAAACCATGAATCCTCTGTGTAAGTCCTCTACCATCCTATAAAGACGCGACACATTGTTGCAGGCGTGATGGTATATATACCTATATACACAATGTTTTATTATTTACAATGTTTCATTACATTTTTTATTATCACAATGTTTCATTACTGATTACAAAGGTGTGGGACACGCTTGCCTTTGAAAACTACAGTTTTGTGGTCGGTGAAGTATGTGGTGAGAGGACCTTGAATTAAGAGGTTACAGTTGAAAGCTGGAGAAGGTGATGTCGATAAAGGTCCCGATTCGAGGTTCTCTTGCCGCCGTTTGAGTGCCGCCTCTGCATCGCGGGCTCTTCCTTAGGGGTCCATCTGTCAACGAGTCTTCTTTGGACGGAGCACAAGGTGCCCAAATGCCTTTCAGATGCGTGGCGGCTACCTCGCTCATCAGCAAAATGATGAATAATACAGTGGGTGCTTTCCTACTTCATGAAAGTTACAGTGGGCTCTAGCGGTCGCCTCGAGAACTAGGGGACACACCAAGGAACTTGCCCAGAGCATAAAGTGCTTGGCGAGCAAGCTACTGAAAATGAGAGGCCACAAGCTTCGTACTCACCAAAGGGAATCCTCCCCAAGCTGTCCAGGCTGGTCAGACTGGCACCACAGTCCACGAGGGTCTGAGCGGCTCCGAAGCAGAGAGTAGCCGCTGCTATGTGGAGTGGTGTGCCACCATCAAACACCTGGCAGGGGCTGTCAATGTCTGAAAGTCAAGTATATTTGGAATGTCTTGAAGGGCATGGAAACACCCTGCTAATCAATAAGATCAGCTACTGGGGCTAGTTGGTGTTGTATCTTCGGTAAATGCGCTTTTAACCGTACACAGAGACGAACTGAATTTGCGACAGTTTTTTCTTTTTGGAAAACGGGTTACGAAAGTGAAAGTTAGCAGCATTCTGTAAAATAACGTTATTTATCTGTGTTTGTAGTGTGTCCATTTCATTCCTGCATGGTTAAAAGCACATTCACCTAAGACCCTGCTAACTAACACAGCAGTGGTTAAGTGGACGCACACCTTTGGCCAAAACTTGAAAAGCATGGCGTCGAACCCGGTGAAACTTCCCCACAATTGCAGTACGGATGACAGATTCTTCCTAACAACCATCTTTCAAGTAACAGCAGGTCATTTACAGGCGATAAGCTTGACGATTCAGCTATAACAGGGATGCGATGCCATCTGTGGAATATAAATATACTGAGAGAATGGCAGCAAAAGAGATAAAGAAGAAATCAAATGAACATTCAATACAGAGGTAATTGGCTGAATTTCTCTCTTTGGTTCCTCTGGTTTCAATCCTCTGCTGGAATTCTCTGAACCTTTAAACGTTTAAACTAGTCCAACAAGCCACTCCTAAAATAAGATAATACTCCCTAAATAGTTCGTCGTATCAGAGAATTGATCTGTATATGCTCCCCTTGAATGAGGGGAAAAGGTGAGCTAGTTGGTGCTAGGGTGGCCACCAGTTCGGTTTTAGACCAGTTCAACCGATTTTTTTTTTTTTTACACAGCGGGCCAGTTGCTGGTACGCCCCCGCCATCATTGGCTGGCTTTTCAGAGCAGTAAATGAAGTGTTCTAATCACGAGTATTTTTATGCCAGTAATTGGACTAATAGGCTAGCTCAGTGTGTTTCTGTTTGTCAATCAGGTTTATTTGGCTCAAGGAAAGCAATGCTTACTAAATGGCACTGCATGCCAATGACCTGGCATGACGTCTATTGTTCAACACTAATTTAATCTCCTAGAAGCTCATTCGTGGAAAATAAATCTGTGCAAAATAAATATCTGTGGAAAATATAAGTATATAGCCATCTGTGGAAAATAAATATACTGAGAGAATGGCAGCAAAAGAGATAAAATAGAAGAAATAAAATGAACATTCAATGAAGAGGTAATTAGCTGAATTTCTCTCTTCGGTTTGTCCAGTATCGATCCTCTGCTGGCATTCTCTGAACATCTACGTGTATCCACTTTACATGTATCAAATATCAGCACTGCTGAAACCCTACAAAAAGCGTTGTGTTGTGATATTAGGGACCATCAAATAACGTGTTTTGAAAAAAATTAATGCACAATAGATTTGAATTAGTTTTATTTTTTTTAACTTGCGCATCATCTTCTATCCTTGTTTTCTATGCATTGCTTTACTCACAAGCCAGTGGCCCCCCCTCCAAGTTTTCTCGCTTATCGAAAAATTTCTTGCCAGATTTCATCCTTTTGTTACTTACCTGATCTCTTAGTAGCCTTTAGCAGCAACTCGATCACAGGAGGAACGTCAAAGTACGCAGCATAGTGAATCGGGGCCATGTCGGTCCAACGACAGCGCAACGTGGGGTCCGCACCGTAGTCCAACAGAATTCCCACAGTTTGCGTCGAGCTCATCAAGTCGCCAACACCAGTGGCGCCAGACTTGCAGGCGTAGTGCAGAAGCGTCATGTCCGTCAGGCCATCACGATCATTGACGTGAGCGCCTCGTTTCAAAATCTGCACCATAACAGAGTTGCTGCCTTTTAAAAGACAGGACGAGAGCACAGAGGGCAATTTATGGTGGGAGAGGGGGGCATCGATAGTGAAATAGCTTGGAGGTTGACCAGGCTGAGCTAAGTTGGCTAGAAAGGCTCGAGAGACTGATCTCTTGATAGTCAAGAGATGGAAAAATGTCACTCCATACATACAAGTCAGGTACAGGTACGCAGCGCGTAATTTGACATAACATAGCAGCACGGCTTTGTTACAGAAAATGGCAATTATTACACGAAAAACATCCCATATCTGAACTCGAAATTCTGAACAAGTGGCCTGAATTAATAGCGGCCACGGCATTCAGCTTAGACTTGCAACCAAGACATATGCCACATACCAGAAACAAAAATGTAATTGTGTGAAATGCCTCCTGAAATAACACTTCACTTAGTGTGACCTTACATTTGAAAGTACTGGTTCAAAGCTCTCTGCCAAAGCAGCGGGAATTATCAGCCTTTTTTCGTGTCTCTTGGGCCGTAAACTGTTGACGTTGATCGTACACATTACCACTATGAAAAAGGCCAGGAATGACGACACTTAGCAACAGTGCTCACTAGAAAGGAGGTTCTCAAAAAAACATTCACCGATTGCTCTAATTACACAAATTAGGTCATGTCTAGGAACCATTTTGCAATGAACAAAGCCACTGGAATGCTTCAATCATACTTCTATTTTTTTATTTATTTTATTTCAAGGTACTTTACAGGTCCCATGGGGGACATTGAGTAAGGCAGCAACACACAAAATATATGTACATATACATATAACATTTAAGAAATATAAAAGGAAGGAAATAATTGCAGAATAATAAGTTGAACAGAAAGCATTAAAGTACAATATGTACTGTAAAGAAGATGCACGCATGAGAAAAGTGAATGAAAGGGTGCATTTCATAGGCCCCAGAAAGGGAGAGGTTACAAGGCACAGTCTTCACGTGCATAAATTTCAAAACGATACATTTCATAGTGACAATACGGCGGAGAGCATTTCTTGCATGAAGAAAAATAAAAGCAACAAAAAGAGGCATAACTGCCAATCGGAACGAGCTTATCTGACGTAACGAGTTGCAAAATTTCTTAGTGGCCAAATTTGCAAGGGTATGCCGATTGTGGTATCATCTGCAGACCGAAAAACTAATGAACATTCATGGGGTTGCCAGCACAGCGTACATCGTTGAGAACTCTGCAAGGAGTGCGAGCATGGGCAATGCCTTGGATTAGTGTTTTGTATTGTTGTTCAAAGATAACGCTACAATTTGCATACCTTTGCAGAATAGGCCTTGGGTATGTCCAGGTTTCGGAACTCAGATCCACAACTGGTACAACTGAAGAACTTTGCACAGCCATCGCACCACAGTGTTGCTGATGCTCACCTCAGAACAGAGTGCCTTGATGTCCTTCTGGGTGCGCGGAACCCACTGGCGAAGAATGGCAAATATCTCTGGCACGGTGGTGTCGTCACTGTGCAGGATGTTAAGACAGTTGGGGCAGTCAGTGTCAAAGAATGGCACATCCAGCATACGGCACTGCGGGCATGCCGGGGCATCCGTGGGCTGGTACACGATGGCATGCTGCCTCGACACGTGACTCCCTCTCCTGGCACCATCTCTGCTGTCTTCAACATCACCAACACCCATGGAGAATGTAGAGGACACTGGTGGGTGCTCTCAACCTACAGAAAACCGACGTCTTTATGACTTGTATACAGTGGAGTGAGTCTCTTTGATAATATTCTACATAACACATTTTGTGGCCTAATGCATTTTTTCTCTTTATTCCTGGTCAACATCCCTTAGAAATAATGCATTTTTATGCATTTAATAAGACATTTTGTCCAAAATCAGTTAATTCAGCCACAAAAGTGAATCTTGGCCAATGTAACAAGAAATCCTGTGCTTATCCTTCGATATAAAAGCTCAAACCGCATTCCGACAAACTATAATCTGCACGTCACAAAGCTGTTGAGGCTGCAACAGCATCAGTTCCATGGCTAGTAGATCACTGCCAAGGACGCCCGCTGTATATCCAATGATGATGCGAGCTACTGACAGTGTATGGATATTTTCCTCCTTTTTATGAAGAAAACCACTTGGATTAATATGCTTTCTGCATAATGTGTTTCATTTTACACTTTCCGTGAAAAACGCATCAACGAGATGCCTTCGTAGTAAAACTATTCATTTATGGAGAGAAATAACAAATTTTAACGAAAATGGTCAAGGCCACACATGCTCCTCTTTTTAAAGGCCAAACTATCAGATCTATAATGAAGCAGACACCATAGCTTAGCCATCAATTCAAAAAAATGAAGTTGCACAGAAGAATGGCTGTGCACTAAAACAGTCGCACAGTATGTATATGCAAGGTTCATGCACCACAGTTAAGGAACTCAATAGTATGCAAACCAGTATATCCCCAACACTTCTGCTGCACATCGGAAACATGCCTTATATAGCAGTTTCTAATTTTGTCCTAAACATCAGCTGCTATAACCTAGTTAATACTAGAAAGGTGTAACCTGCCGAGCGCCCTGCCGCGGTGGTCTAGTGGGTAAGGTACGCGGCTGCTGACCCGGAGGTCGCGGGTTAGAATCCCAGCTGCGGCGGCTGCATTTCCGATGGAGGCGGAAATGTTGTAGGCCCGTGTGCTCAGATTTGGGTGCCTGTTAAATGTCCCTTTTAGAAAGTGAAATAACCGTGTCACAAAAGAGCCATCGACATGCGTATAGTCACAAAACTCAGAAGTAGCCTGTTACATTGTCAGTCAGTGTTATTCTTGCAATTCTGTTTCTTTCTATACAAATTCTATCATCTATTCTTCCTTTGTTTCCATTGTCACGATGTGCACTAGCACACATTATATTTTTTGTCCATTTTCAAAGTGGTTTCTTGTGAATAAAATCCATACGATGTTAAGGGTTCCTCTCTGCATTTCTTTGCAGTCATAGTTTATGCTATATGCCACACCATATCAGAACAAACACAATTTTTTATTCCTCACAACAGTTGTCTCACAAACTGAGCTGTCAAGACATGGCTGCCATGTATTCTTACCACATGGATTGCTATGAAGCTTCAAGTGCCATGTTAAACCTCGCTTCAGTTTTCAACACCTCAGAATTACGTGCCACGATAACATTACAGATCAATTTGTTCTTTAGCTTCGTATGTTAAATTGAAGACCCCCGTATAGCACACTGTCCTCATTTACACAACTACACAATTAAGCACCCAAACTTATCGAACGTATTGGTCGAAAGTAAATTGCAGACAGTGTGACGGCCTTTTCTTGAAACTTTTCTGAAACTCCACCTGCGGGTACTGAAATCAATCATGCGAAACGCCGGACTACAGCATTGAATTCATGTCAAAACGAGCTACACAAGTGCGGAGGAAAAGAAAGGCTGCGTTTTAAGAATATTTATTTTTTTCCCTCTACTCATAAACAGCCGTTTTCTTGAAAGCGAAAGCAAGTTAAAGATTCCTACGCAAAACGATTATTTCGTTAGTTACATAGACTAGTGGCTACGAGGTCATGCGGGGCTTTTTTTGCGACGTTCTATCCTGGCAAATGTCACGGTTCTACTTCGAAGACTGCATACGTAGGAGTGAGAAAGTACAACTGCGACGTCGCGTTGAAACTCGACCGCTACGGAAGCGCACTGCACGCAACCGAAATGAACGAAGTCGAACCTATTAAAAAAGAACTGCTATCCACAGACGTTTCGTGGCGTAACGATCTTTATGTGGCTCTTTTTAATCGTCCACATAACGGACTTGGTCGACTAAGGAGCACCTGTGTGCCCCGCCAAAACGTTTTCACTTGCGCGGGCACGGAAACACGATAACGCGGCGACTTGCCTGAGGTCTTCCGGCGTGCCGAAAAGAATTGCCCGGACCTCACGCCAACGATGCCGTCGCACCAGTGACCCGCGTTTTGCCAACTTGGTCAACAGCGGCCACGCACAACACAACGAGGTCGCTAACACCGTGTAGTCCACAGAGAAAAAACGAAAACAGCAGAAGCCGGCGGCGCCCGATACGTTTTTTGAGCACTTCGCTTATTCGACGGCAGATGGCAGCACTTGTTCACACCCATTGTTATGCGCTTTTATTTCGTTTTGCCCTTAAGAAATAGTGTCACGCGATGTATGTCAGTCCTGCAGGCTGATACCGCGATCAGTTTGGTCTTGATAGGGTAGCTGAAATCGCACTCTAATTCGAATTTGAACTAGGGAAGAAGGAAAGAACTCCGTGGTTTGCACGAACTGAAGCATCTTTTCCGTTTCTTGTGAGCTCTTTACTCAACGAAAATCTAAGCATACCGTGGCCGAGGACAGCAGCGGCCAGGTCTGTGTAAAGCACGCGAGAAGCCGGTTTTCGCTCTGCGGGGTGAAATCTTGAGGCAGTTTCGTGCTCTGAAGTGGTGTATCAGGAGCATGCGAGGCCTAGCTGCGAGGCTGACCTCGTCAGAGCCCGATACTGCCTCGAGATTTCACCCCGCTGAGCAAGACAAAGAAAAACAAAACTGCTTCTCGCATGCTCTACACAAACGTGACCGCTGCTGTACACCTCAGCAGTCGAACTATCATATTGAAGTTGTCGAAAAAGCGCGTGTCTGATACATCAGAACGTATACGCTGACCAATCCAAAGGTGCAATGTTCACTTCCTGCACCCATTATGGCGTAAGTTTCTAAATTACACCCTTAAAAGCGCGCAAAAGAATACGCACGTGCACATCGCCATTGTTTGCGTGTTTTCGTTTACCACGCGCCTTGCGCTGGTGTCACCCCACATAAGCGCGCGCACATACAAAGGCACGCACAAACCATGAAGAACAATCCAGCTTTGATTCGCGGACACTGGTGAAACATCCGAAGCTTGTCGCCTTCCGTTCATCAGGCTGTCGCATATCTATGTTTTGCAAGTCTTTCGGATTTGTTGTATTACTACTTTTTATTAAACGCACTTTGTTTTAACGTTACATGGTATCACTATGGTAACGCGCATGCCATTTGTTGGGCTCACCTTGTTCCTCTTGTTGTGTGTAGATTTAGACATTTACCCAATTAGCATAATGATGACTACAGTTCCTGATAAGTCGCGCATAAATCTGTGGCGCATGTCCTCCGCAGCATATCCTTCGCCATGCTGCTGAGTTGCAGCATGCTGTCGCTAACACAAATATTGAGTTTTCTGCAGTGTAATTGCAGTTTGCGCTGTTTTGTAGAAGGGGGACGGGTTGTTGACGCTGAGCATCTTATTTTCGTCGGCATCAGTGGTCCCACAAGCGCGAGCGGCGTTCTTGAAGTAGTCGCGTTGCGTGTGTAAAATGCACATTGTGCACCGCGTCTCTGCGAAATTTGTTTACGTACTTCGGGCGTCGCAGCTACATGTGGTCACTGGATACAATGTTCATTTAGTACATTAGAGTTAACAAGTTAACACTGGTGCTTCACCTGGAAAGAAGAAATCTGCTTGGCCATTAGTTTTTTTTTTTCTTCACAGGGGGCACCATCCTACCGTGCTCCTTCCGTATAAGACTGGCACTTGGACTGTTTGGACCTCAGTACGCAGCTTCCCTATATTGCCGCATAAATTGCTGGAGTCGCGATATGCTTCTCTGCCCCCCCCCCCCCCCCCCGTCTTCCTACCATGCACGTAGCAAGACAAGAAGCACTGAAACAAACAAACAAAAGAAACTAACGGAATTTTTTAATTTTTTTCTATTGCACTCGGACAGCATAACCGGCACCTGTGCGTTAGCGTGGCCGCTTGTGTGACACCAAAAAGACTTGAAGAAAAATAACTGGGGAAAAGAAATGAAGCACACTGGCTAGTGTGCGATTCAGTAAGTCAAACTGTATAGGTGTTTTCATTTTTATTTTTAATACCCATGCCCGAAAAATAATAACTTATAATCACCTTCTTGTCGGAACGTGTACGTTCTTGGGGAACCTATCAGCATGCACTCTTTCAAGACAGGATTGCTCAAAAGAAATACCAGGAAGAACGATTACTCATGGTTAGGGAACAGGCAAGTAATCCGCAAAGCGCGCATTCTCTCTTTGGGTATATATATATGTGTGTGTGATATGCATGCATACAAGGCAAGAAGTACTCACAGCTTACGCACGGCCAAGAGGGAGACCAGAGAAAAACAGCGTGATTTGCAACCCGCGCCCCGAGACAAAGGCCAGACTAAATTCAATCTTCGTGTCGGGGGCACAGCCTGCAGGGAAGCCGCGCGTATATCAGCCCTGATCGTGACCTCACGCAATTACAGCTCCGTGCACGACGCGGCCTCAGCGAAGGACCAATTGTTCGCGGTCGTGCCTGCCCAATCGTGCTTCGAAATGAATGAAGGACTCGGAATCAAACAGATATATGACAATATCCACGTAGAAAATCTTGAAAGCGGAGTAAAAAATGATACAATCGAGGAGATTAAAGGACACACCGCAACGGTGAAAAAAAGAAGTGACAGCCTCGCGATCCAACGTGGTACTAGGTAAAAGTTCTTGAATATTTGGTCATACCTCTTGAACAACTTGAAAACAGCGCTTTTGTTCTGTCTCCCCTTGTCCATGTCATTTTTTTCTTCCCGCTGTTTTCTAAAAAACTCAACTATTCAAGAACTATTGCCTCTAATTCTTCTCACGTTGGATCGTGCACTTTATATTTAGAGATAAAAATTAATTTCATTAGGGGCAAACCAACGTACCTTTAACGAAACTTTCTAAATACATCATATTCTGACATTCCGACAGCTGCGTCGCTAAAAAGGGCGTGGTATGAGGGCAAAGGGTTTAGTTTTCTCATAAATGTAGCTTTCATACACATTTATTTAGTACAACTACAAAGGCGTCTGCTGATGATAGACCGAAATCGCGGAAACAACAAAAGATCACATCAGCACGTGCATCTGTCCCACCCGAAGGCCTTGAGGGGCACAGCTGCTGGAGCGTCGCCTCTAATTAGGAGACCTCGCATTACCGCAGTCACTGTACAGTTCGCTTGGGCTCGGTTGCAAGCGTAATATACGAGCGACCTAAATAATGCCGAGAGAAACGTCAACTACGTTTACTGCATCTTTTTGTTTTTTCACTGCTGCCCGCCTAATCTGGAAGCAAGCGGCATGAAGTCGAGCAACCATGCATAACAACAGCGAGAGAGAAAAACAGTAAGGAAGAGCGAGAGAGATAGCCCGAGATTTGGCAGCTCACTGCGGATTTTCTGCGTTTTATCTACGACATGACGACGTGTGTAGCGTCTTAACCTAATCACTACGTGTGCGTCATCGATTTACTTCCGTCAGCGGACGAGTGTTACGTGCAGATTTCCTCGTTTCCTACTCGTGTGTGGCAGCCCCTGTGGTCCGACGACCCCGATCCCAGTGGAAGTTGTGTGCGCGTGTACGGGCGTACGGCGGAGCAGCTTCGCCCTTGGCGGTGCCGCATCTTTACGACGATGCTCAACGTCAATCACGCCGCGTTTACTGCGTCACGAATGGGCCTGCGCGGCGCGTAAACACACGAGCCGCTGATCGAGCGCCTCGCTAGTGCCCGCCGCGGCTATTACGATGTGAGAAAGGCGTTCCAACGTCCATTTGTGGTGGCTCGCGGACAGCTAATTCTCGCGAACGGCAAACAAAAAATGATGGCCTCTACGCGGGACTCCTTCCAACGCAGCGACGACGAGGAAGAACTGGTATTCGATCAGACGGGACTGCTTACAAACAAGCTCTCCTCCCGCCACGGCGTGGTGTCCAGAAACCACGCCGTCAACTCGGGCGGCCGCCTGACAGTTGCGCGGACTGTCAATCTCTGTCTCTCTTTCTTCGGCCTGGTGAGTGTGTCGGCGTTTGCACAGTCGGAATAGCAACTGTAGCCGTAAAGCTCAGGTGCTGTAGCAACGCGACTCGTGTGGAGAAAAAAAGAATTACCGTTGCGGTCGCATGAACGTGGGTGCAACTGTAGGAAAAAGAACAATAAGGGCGGCGTATTCCATTGTGTGGTTCTTATCTGGCGGCCGCCGCACAGTTTGTGTAGGGCACAGCGATATAGTGAAATAAGTACTTGGAATCTTACGTCCGTGTCCCACAAAAATGCGGTCATTAACCGCGATACTGAAAAATGTTAGAGAAACACGGGGGTGCTCGAAGAGTTTATCCCGTGTTCTTGCTATAAGTCGCGCAGTTCTATAGAATAAAAACATACGTGCCCTTTCTGGGAGAGATGGTAGGTAGAACTCTTGGGAAGTGGAAAACGGATCCACCACACCCGTCACCGTTTTCACAAGCATAGTACAGTAATTCATAATAACCTATATTTACCGCATTTTGTACGCAAAATTAAGGGAGAGATGAATATGTCTCAATTGTAGTGCAATGTTGGCTTGTTTATTAACGTCTGACACATCCCAACTTATCTAACGTTATCATTGGAGAGGTTTTTGTAGTCAATGAGCTCTCCACATGCCATGGAAGTTTGCTTTACAATTGGAGTGCCCACCCTCTACAATGTTTACTTGCGATTCTGCAAGTCGCAGTACGACCACAATAATACAGAATAACTTTCATTTTTTGAAAATTTACGCAGACTTGGATTTAAAGAACCAAGAGAAAGTTACTCGTTGCCTTTCATTATTGTTCTGGTGAAAACCTTTATACATAACTTGCACCGACATCACTAAAACAGCCACATCGAAGCGCCAACAAAGTGGAATGCGAACTTTGTTGATGTCACACACGTGTTATCAGTACATCGCATGCTAGTCCTATATATTCATGCAAAGAGGCACAGTAATTTTACAGTGACATCATTATCACACTGAAGAGGGTTAATCGCTGTGGGATATTTGGAGGGTTGCAAGTGACATCATCCGCTTGGTGCGCAGGCAGCTTCTGCCGCCATTCTTTGTGGTCCGTGGTGGCATGCTTCATCGGTTCTGTCGGAATGGCAAGCGGCAACTAGATACAGTGCGCACAAGTCTGCAGTGTGTACGGGTAGAATGTGGTTGAGTGCCTACACGGAAATTACCGAAATAGATGCGTTGCCATTCCTACGCTGGCGCCATCTTAGAAGCCCCTCCCCCGTGCAACCGCCTTGACCTCGGCTAAGTCACTATGTTGTGCGTCCACAATGTCATGAGCTTATAATGTGATAATAATAATTATTAGGGTTTACTGTCCCGAAAACCTCATGATTATGAGAGAAGCCATAGCGGACGCTCCAGAAGCTTCAGTAACGCAAGGTTCTTTTACGTGCACCTACATCCAAGTACAGAGGCCTTAAGCATTTTTGATGGAGGCAAAAATGCAATGTATGTGCAAGCTATCAATAATGCGAGAAGTAGTAAACACGCCAAGGGCTATTTGTCTGCCAGGGCACGTATTCTGAGTCAGCCATGTTTTCAGTTAACCTAGTCATTTATAGCGATGTTATGGCATCACTTTTGCTCATAAAGGGAACCCTATATTTTGCAATTGAGGACCATAGCAGGTTAGTCACAGTTTAAAGATTTGTGTTTTTATTAAACCATAGTTTCAAATTTCCTAAGGTTGCATTGTTTCTAAGGTTGCACTGGGAAGGCTCTCCGTTGACACAGTGATGTCCTGGAGCTTTAACCAAACAACACGATGGATAAGTACGACTTAAGCAAGCTTCTTTACATTTGCAGGGCCTTTGCTTCGCCATACCAACAGCAACGATCCAGGACCTTCAGAAGAGAACAAATGCCGAGGCCGACATACAACACTTTTACACAGCCCGCTACGGTGGCTACATATTTGGCTGCCTCATAGGTAATTTATCAACACTCTTTTGTGGCTAATGAGTCATTAAGTCCAGGCACACTGTCTCATATGACAAGTTTGCCACAGCAGACGTGTTTTACCATTGTGTTCCTGCTTTCATGTGTGTATAGGGCTCTCTCAGCCCAAGTAGAGACCTGTAGTAAGAAAGGTAAAAGTGATAGACTAGCTGCCACAAGGCCCCCTTGAAGTTGTATTACACTGTCCACCTCCATCATCACAAATATTCGCGATGCCTCGTTCAGTTATAACATCATTGTTATATAAACACGATCAATCTGGTAATTTTGTTTGGTCTTCATATGTAAATGAACCTAAATAAGAAAACAAGAGTCTTCTTTTATATTGCATGTTACAAAGTCGCCAACCTTGCTGTTGAGACAGTTTATAGCACCAGAGTAAAGCTAATGACTAGCTAAGTCAAAGTAATATTCTCTACATTTTCAGTAAAGATTATGTTCTTGTCTGCTTGCGTAGGTGGTACCTTCATCTTAACCTGCAAGTAGGGCACCACAATACACATTCTGATGTGTGTTTTGATATGTCAAACGTAACGTCCACAACTATAGAGTCGAGTGTTACTAAGATGCCATGAGGGTAGTGGTACATGGGAAGATTATTAACATTGTTGAAATGAAATAGTTGACTGCACTTGTTCGCGACCAACAGTGCCAGCTGTTTGAATGGCTCAGGGCTGTGCCCACAATGGATAACTTTCATGGACATCTTTGTTAAATTGGGAAACATGTGGCAATGAGAACTCTTGTCTGTATCACATATTTCGCAAGTGCACTTGGTAACTTACTGTAAAAGTAATGCTGTAGAAGACTTCATAGTTTCTTGTTGAATGTGTTCGCTGGTGTGAGACATCCAACACACAACACCTTGTAATAAATACAATGTTTTTCCATCTTTGACCTCAGGATTAAGTTTACGTCATATTCAGTTTTGAAATATTGTCACAGCCACGGTCATGCGATTTTCATTCATTGATAGTTTGAAAACAATGTGAATTTCAGGATATTTGAGAATTGCAATGCGCAACTGTGATAGCACTTCACATGACCCTGCAGCATTATTAGAGTGCGGTGATTAAATGCTACCTATGGGTAGTTGGGGCTCCTTAGAACACGCGAGCACAACATTGTAGCGTAGCATGCAACCTGGAATTTACAGTCAATTCTCAAATACAGCTAAAAATTGCTGCCTCTTCTCTTGACAAATGATGCCAGATACTCAAATCACTGCGCCGTATAACCAAGCCCACGAGCGCTGGCTGATTTCAGCATCATGAGCTGCATAGATACCGTGGCTACCGCAAGAAGCTGCCACACGCCCCCGCACGCGCTTGTGATCACACTGAAAGTAAGCAGCCCGTTAGAAGAAAAATGACAGCAAAGTGCTCAGTCATGACGTGTGCTTACGGAGGTGCATCTTCTTGTCCCCTTGTCACCCCCCTCCCTGCTTAGCTTTCAGCACACTGGCTAGTAGGAAAAAAGAAAGCGCTTAAAGGAAGTGGCAAATTCTTGCAACTCTGACCATACTTGATGGATTCTAAAAATTTTGGCTGCAGTCGATTCATCAGGCAATAAGCTCTCTTAATGAAGCTAATTAGGTGATTACTTGGGAAAGTGTTGTGGGGCCCCTTTAGGTTCAAAGTTGAATGAACAGAAGTCTCTTTTGCTGCTTGTATGGTCAACAACACATGAGGTGAACATTTGAACAGCCTTCAGTGCAAGATGTCCATGATGCTTTGAGTTGCATACAGTAAACTCTTACATTGAACACAAAAGAGTGATCATTCTTACTGTTAATAACAGTAAACATAACACATGCTGGAAGAGCAAAATGAAGGACTTAGAGTAGCATGGAATCTTGTTAGCTTTTGTTGGAATAAATGGCAGCGTTTAGATACGCTGCTGTCTTTTTTCAGGCATATTGTCCTTGAAACCCGGTCCATCTTGGAAAAAAATTTTCACATTTACCTTAACTTACTGGAGCAAATAATGCATTTCCTGATTTGTTTCCACTGTGTAGGTGGCTTTCTCTTCGACTGGTACAACCGACAGTTCCTGCTTTTCCTCAGCATTTTCGCCACGTCCATTGGCATCATAGTGATGCCCTTCTGCGTCCAGCTAGCAACCCTGATGGCTTGCTCGGCCATTACTGGCATTACCATGGGATTTCTAGACACAGGTAAATGTGCTGTGAGGATAAGACTTCTTCTGCACAGTCGTTTTTCACTGTAAATTCTACAGCTTGCTTTTGAAAACTATTAGTTAATTATAACTGCAAAACAATTTCGCTTTTTAACCACTTAGGAAGATGAAAGAAAGTTCAAGCTATACATTTGAACCTAAAGCTATCACGCAATATATGTGTGAGCTATCGAAGTTGAAGCTAAATGTAAGAAACTATAAAATATACAATGGGAAAATTCACAGCACACAGCTCTGAAATTGTAGAGAAAATAATAAGTACTTGCAATTTCTCTGATTGATATGTGGGGTTTAACGTCCCAAAACCACCATATGATTTTGGGAGACTTCGTAGTGGAAGGCTCCAAAAATTTCGACCACCTGGGGTTCTTTAACATGCACCCAAATCTGAGCACACGGGCCTACAGCATTTTCGCCTCCTTCGGAAATGCAGCCGCCGCAGCCGGGATTTGATCCCGCGACCTGCGGGTCAGCAGCCGAGTACCTTAGCCACTAAACCACCGCGGCGGGCCCTTGCAGTTCCTTTAATTAAAAGTGTAATAGCAGTGGTGAACCAGGTGGGTACGACTGTGCTGTTGTGTCCGCATACACAGAGTACTGCATATGTACTGTGCATGTGGAACACAAAGGAATCAGACGGGCATCCCGTTGTCCTCATAGAGTCTCAACTAACATAACCAATTAAGTCTATGAACAGAGCTGGTGTCACAGATCAACGTTTAATATTGAAAATTAGCAGGCTGTGGGACCTGCTAATATTAAATTGTGTGGTTTTACTGGTTGCAAAACTGCATTGGTGTTCAGCTTGAAGCTCTTGCCCTGTTAGATCTAACACTAATTCTGCTTCTTGAAATTTGTAAAAACTACACAGAAACTTAGCATAACTTCTGAATATGTATTTAAAACTACTAACTGTGTTCTAACTGCTGATGCTCTGAGGCTTATGGTTGAGAGGAATGTACAGGACAGGCACTTTATACTGATGATACTTGGCAGGCCAAGAGGATCACTGAGTGAAGGCTGCACCGCTAAAAACATGCTTTTGCACTTGTTTATTGCAGGTGGCAACGTCTGGTGCCTAGACCTGTGGGGCCGTCACAGTGCTCCCCTGATGCAGGCACTCCACTTCTGCTTCGCCCTCGGAGCCCTCGTGGCACCACTGATTGCCGAGCCATTCCTCTCGCCTGCCTCGCTCAGTGGAATTGCACCAATGCACAGCTTATCGAACACCTCTCTGGCACCCGGAATCTACGCTCACATCCCCCCGATCGGAATACACCACGGCATTTTGGTCGGCCGACATCATTCGCATGTTACACCAAAGTGGATGGACTCGCCGCCCACAGTGGGCCTCTCGCGACACCCGCGAAGCGTTAATGAACAACTTCTAAACACCGACTCTCAGCCGTCCTCCTCCTTTCGGAATACATCAACAATGTACAGCAAGGGCACAGTTCATAACGAAAGTACAGAGTACAATGAAACCGCAGCGAATGAAAGCCCATCGCACAATGAGAGCAGCATGATAGATCAAACAGCGCTGCAAGCGCCAGTGAATTTAACTGATGCAGAGTCCAATGACACATCAAAAATAGAAAAAACTAAAAAGGATCGGCTGCCAACTACAACTGTGGCCCCGAGTACTACGATGGCAGCCAAGAAGCCAACCAAACCAATCTATGCCGAAGGACCAAACAAAGGAAGCAAATGGGACCGCAAATCCCAAAAGACAACCAAGGGTGCTGTCACAGCTGCTCCTAATTCAACCAACTCGTCTGTACACACTAATGCGACTTCACCAAAATTGAACTTGACTGTCAGCACTGTCGCACCCTCCAAAAACCTATCAAACCCGGCAGCTGCGGGCATACTGGCACCACCTGCATCAGTACCGAATAAGGTTAACGAGACCAAAGGTCCAAAAGGAAATGCCACACAAGCAATACAGGAGTCAAACAATTCCAGTAAAACTGGAAAAGAAGGCACTTCGCATGAGAAAGAAGCTATGAACAACTCTGTTAACAATGCTACAGAAGGTGCATTGCAAGACCACAGTATTACAGCAAGTCCAATAGTGCCAGTGCCACGACCCACGGCTGCTAACAAAGGCACGACAATGCATCCGGCTGTCAGTGAAGGAAGCGCCAGCCAAACAGCGGCAAAAACGAAGAAAATCACTGCTACCACAACCCTCGAACCCGATGCAGAACCCGTGACAGTTCCAATCACGCAACAGGTGATGTCTACGGAACGGCCCGACCATGTCTCTGAAGACCCAGTTGCCATAAAAGCTACAACTATAGTGCATGCTATTATAAGAGCGACTGTACAAAGTTTTGACCCTCCCAAAGCAACTGTTGCAACCGTACCAGCAAAGGACCAACTGCCAGCGCAAGGTAATGGAACAGAAACAAAGTACTTGGATGCCAAAACACCGAAAGAACCCCCGAAACAACCAAGCCTGGCTGATCAAACACCCGAGCCAGTGACGGCTCGACCCAAGCCCGTGCTGTCGACAGTTATAGGAGCAGCAAACGTGTCAAATGAAAGCAGCTCGGGCGTGAAACCACAGTCGCTCACCACTAAGACGACCCTACTTGAAAAGGCATCACCAACAGCTGAAACGGGCCTAACCTCGTGGATTACTCAGAAGTTCATGGAGAACAGGATCGGAAAACTGGAGTTTGTCTATGCCATCCTCGGGGCGTACCTCTTCGTTGTGTCAGTGGTGTTTCTTGCGTTCCTGTGCACAAGTCCGCGTGATTCACGGTCGCGTCAAGAAGAAGACATCAAGGCACCTGGGCCTTCAGGCAAGCACAGCCTGGTCCTTCTTAGTTCCCTCTTCTTCTTCCTCTACATGGGAATGGAAGCTGCGGTGGGTGAACTGCTACGAATATATGCGGCCCACCCTCATGGCTACACCTTGACCTACGTCTTCTGGGGCAGCTTTGCGGCTGCGCGTTTTCTTGCGATCCCCATCGCGATCAAAGTGTCGTGCCGGAACATGCTTCTCGGCGATCTCGGCATCTGCTTCCTCGCGTCTGTTCTGCTCGTCGCCGGAGCCGACAGGATGGAGTCCCTGCTTTGGACGGGCGTCGGCGTGTTGGGCGTTGGCATGGCTTCTGTCCTGCCGACGTCACTTGCCTGGCTCGAACGACACATCCGTGTCACGAACCGCACTGCGTCGGTTGTTTTACTCGGGGCGGCGTTCGGGGAGATGGCGTTGCCATTCCTTGCCAGTCGCTTTATCGAGCGTGAACCGGCAGTTCTGGTGTACGTCAACGTTAGCGTCGTCACGCTGTGTTGTCTTAACTTCGGCGCCCTCTGGCTCACGGCAGCGAAGAGGGGTGAAAAGTACGCACCCACTAACGAGCCAGATCGCTCGCTGTACCAGCTGGCGAACCTCGACGACGGCGATGACCAGGCCGACTTCACTTTGCTGAGGCCCTTGTGCGCCAACGGCGAGAACGGCCTGCAATTCAAGGAAAAGCACAAGTTTTCTCGGGGACTCAATGCAATGTCCTGAAAGGCCACGTTTCGTAACGGTCTCTGGAGTTGCGCGTCGGCTGCCGTGACTTTTGAACAAGACACTGTGAAGTAGCTCGGCAAAGCTCACCACTTCTCGACACCAAATTTGGAGCGATAGGCAGGTAGAGCGAAATAGTGTGTCAGCACCAATCAGTGTGTTGGAAGAAAAAAAGAGGGCATGCAGTGGACAGTCTTGAATGCCATTTCCACAGCTTTATTGAGGTTTAAATGGTTAACAAAGGAATTTGCACTAAAAAAAAGAGCAATTAGGACATGCATAATTAGTATGAAAAAGTGCTGGACATTTTAGCTTGTTTATATTCGCCAGTCAAACTTCTGCCAGAAGTTGCAAAGGCCAACACGCGAGCTTAAGCCACCAGGCTGCTCCATAGCACAAGTGCAATTTTTTAACGTCTTTTAAGTTGAGAAGGTGATGCACCTTAAACGAACATCTACGTTCTAGTAGAGACGACTGGCTTGCCATTGCGGCCTGCTGCTGCTGTGCTGTGCTAATAGTTATCGAGCTGCAGTGGGTGTGCAATTTTTTAAAATGCTACATGTGATGCAACTTTCACGAGCACATCGCACTGCATGGTTCAATCAGTCCTGCTTTGTTTCATGGTGGACGACAACCTAGTCAACTTTCTTTTTCTAGGGACATTATGCTTTGGCTTCAGTATTTAATATATATAGTTTATTTTCTTGGTGCTGCCTTAGTGGAAGTGATAAGAGTACTAGTGATAAAAGTGCCAGATGTACTTCTTTTCCTGCCAAACCTAGTTTTTTTTTCTTCTCTTGAAGTGCAGAGAGAAAGACAGCGAGTTCTTTTATCTACTGGCAACATATTTACTTGCTCTCTCAAAGCCTTGAGCAGGGTCATTTTATACAATAAAAAGCATCTATCATACACTGCAAGTATTTCTGTTCGCAGCACTTTCGTCTTGTCATGTGTCTCGCAACAGAGAGAGAAACACTTTACAAGATGCGTCTAGACTAGACGCTTTTACTGTGGGAATTCAACGCATAAAAATTTCAAAATAAAAATGCATAAAATAGTTAAAACTGTGCTCAGCCTCACTTTCATATATACAGCAGCCATTCAAGAATCCAGTACAGAATTTCTAGCAGCAGCCTATGCACGCTGCCGGAAAATTTTTGTGTGTGTTCTGGACTCGTCTGTGATCTTCACTAGCAAGCTAAAGAACCTGATTTGGTCCACTGCAGCAGCAACAAAGCTGGTTAAAAAAAAAAAGCTGCTCCCACCTCCTTGAAGAGAATCGTGAAGAAATGCGAATGCATTGTGTGACGCCTACAATGGCGTTTCGCATGCGAGAACCAGTGTTAGAAGAATAATATTTTCTTTCTTTTTTTCTTTTTACACCGTGCAGCAAATAGTGTCGTTCACCGCACAAGGCATTTTTCTGTGGCCAGAAACACAGTATGCGTTTCCAACTCTAGTACCTAGTGTGCACGGTTAAAAAAATGAAACCCTCGCTGGGCATAATGATGTGCTCGAGTGTCGCCCTTTGGGGCGCCTCTTTCAACAAACGCTTCCTACGTGCGTTTGTGATCACCTCGGGGATGTTGCTACCGCCTTAATGCAGCACAAACGCTACAAACGCGTTTTAAATGCACTGCATTGAGGCGGTGTTAAGTCACGTTCAAGACAAGGGAGTGGGGGCTCCGGTTGCTAGGGATGCGCGCGCCCAGAGCTGTTGCTACAGGAGAGGGTGGTGGACGGATCCCGACGAACGTGTGACATAGCCTATGAAATGCATTCGCATAAGAAAAGAAAAAAGGGACAAATGACTTGGTTCACATCGTATAAAAGGCAAGGTGGTGATTAAAACGGGCTTGGAAGGAGATGAAAACAGACACTCGAACATCGGTCTAAATGACAGCAGAAACAAAACAGAACAGCACTAGCCATCTTCTTTGGCTTTGCAAGTGTTTCGTTTGCACTGTCCGGGATATACACCAATAAACCGCTGTTGCAATAGTCGCATTACAAGAGCAGTGGCAGCAACGAAGGCAGGGTACGTTGCTGGACGCGCACTTCTGGGTTGCCGACGCTAGAGCACCGGTTTGTAGTTCAGAGCGGCGATGCTTTCGCGACCTACGGCTCGATGAGGACATGCAGCTTGCCGCTGGAGTTTCCGCCCGCGATGACTATCCGTTCGGGGTGGACCTCGACGATCGAGCAGACCGAGGCCAGGCCTTCGCCCATGAACTTGTAGAGGAGCGAGCCGCTGCTCGAGTAGACCTCGATGCGCCGTGGGTATTCCATGCTGCCGACGAGGAAGAGCTCGTCGCAGCCCGGCACCCACACGGCCCTAAACGGCGACAGCCACCTCCCGGTCCTGTTGTTGTGCCTTGAATGGGAGAAAAAGAGATGGAGGAAACGGCCTGTTTCTCTCTGTTCTCTGTCCAGCATCACCCATAGGTTGGCGAAAGCTCTCACGAGTCTACTCATTTAGACTCATTCGGACACCGATAGAACTGCGAGTCCGGCTGGAGAACAGCTTCATGAATGTGAGTCTGACTCGGAAAAATTTCGGTGAGTCCGAGTTAAAATGAGTACAAAGTTCAAGAATATTTTTTGAATGAATCTGAGTGAGTTCCACATTTTTTTACCTACCTATGCACTGAAACTCGCAATGTGGCAGCAAACATTTTAACCTACCCCCCCCCCCCCCCCCCCCCCTAGTTCTTTGGATACAGCAGACTCGGTAAACAAAACCCAATGTGACATGGGAAATGTGTTTCATCTAACAGGAGTTCCATTTACCAAGAGATAAAAAAGGTGCAGTATTCTCACACAAAATTAATCTTGCTAAGAGTAAGCAGTGACTCTGTTAGATTTCTGTTTACTGAGTACTGTATACCAAAAAAGGTGGTAAACATATGCAATATAAATATAGTCCTTTAGCACTTAAAACTGTTCTTGTATACAAAAGGATTGAATATACCTGGGGCACATGCAAAGCTACGTTTGTAATTCAACATTTCATGCTCCCTAAATACAATATCTGGGTCTCCTGATGCCCCAAGAACAAGAAGACCGTATCCATCTATTTGTGTGGTGGCCATGGGCTTCCAAGCCTATCAGCACAAACTCTCCACACCATCGAAATTCTGGTACGATGGGCTGTCACATCAATACACTCAAACCTCACTACAACAAAACTGCATCTTACACGAAAGTAAGTTTGTTATATCAGAAAATTCGTAATAAAGGGTTATTCCCGACACTATATCTTTGCATGAATATTTCTCATTTACTTTGTCATAACCAATATATACAATATATAGTTATATCTGGATTTGATGTATCGAGGTTGAAGTGTATATCACGAAGATCTTAAATTATCGAGCTTGAGGAAAGCAAAAGAAACACAGTGAAATAAATAAATACACTCACTTGAGTGTGATCTGCTGCTTCATTTCTCCTGTAGCCAGATTGATGTCGCATAATCTGAGAAGAGGAAAAAAAAAATATTCAAGACATCCATAAATAAAGCAAATCTAAACCAGTTGCAAGCATGTTAACGACAAAAATGAACAATGGTTTAGAAAATTGTATTGTTAAAAGTAGCAGTTGATACAGACTAAGTATAGACACCCTTTTTTTCCTTTTTAAAATAAGAACAGTAACTGAAATTTCAGAAAACCCAGATATTAACTGATTTAGATTAATAGATAATGCCGTTCACTAATGAGCTCTCATATCACTGCTACCTTTTTCTCCTTACATATATGAAAGGTTATCTGCCATATAAAACTATACCTAGTAACCTAGGCTCCTAACCTATTGTGAGATTAGAAAAACACGGCTGGGGAAGGAAAGCTGCAATGAATAAAGTATGCAATTTGATTGCTTCCCAGAGTCACAGCAACATAGTAATACACGGCTTTGAAATCTCGTCAGACTATTTTTCACCATAAGGGGAGCGCTTGCTCGGGATTTTACAGTAAGCAAGGCCACTCACACATACAGTGGCCGTCTCTCCTCTAGATGAGCAAGTAGAGGGGATGTAGTAGAGCAAGTTGCCGGGGTTGTTCAAGGCCGAAAAAAAAGTATAAAAAGTGCTGTTTTTAGTCATTTTCGTTTCGGGAAGGATTAAGGCTGTCTTACCGGAAGATTTATGACCTCGACCGTACGACCGAGAGGACTTGTAAAAAATCGGGAGAATTACCAGCTTTGTAAAGCTATATGTCCTAGCAAGTGTAACACAATGTTGCTCTTACCATGTCAAAAAAGTAACACTGTTATTTACAGGTTACCCGACGGAAAAAGAAAAGTTGCTGGAATATGTCTTTGGCTGATCGAAACACATTGCTAGTACTTGCAAAATGGTGGTTAATCTGGCTTGTTGGTATAGTTATTCAAATGGCACAGAAACGATACATTGAAAATAGACCACACAACAAAGCACCTGTGTGTTGTGGTCTATTCTCAGTGTCCCTTTCTTCACTGTCTGCTAGCTCATGTTATGGAAATTCGGCTGAGGTGCACTGGCACCGTAATGGTGCAAGGGAAGTTACGTCAAACACCGCCGGAATTTCACAACCCACTACGAGCCAGACGAATGTGTGAACCACAAAACTCAAATCCACGATTGCAGCGACGTCTGCGAAAGATGCCATTCAGCAGACCACAATTTCCTGCATCCTGTGTGCACTGGGAATAAAAGAGCAAACAACAGAAATCGATACAATGAGAGACGCTTGTGAGATGCTACGTGTCTAGTGAGTGCGCGTTTGTTCTCCAGGTGGTTGTGCTGTATCAGTTTTGTACCAACTCAACGACGGTTACAATGATTCTCGCATCACCTTTGGTGTCCAAAAACAATCCTGGCAGCAAAAGTAGCCTTGTGCGAGTACGGTCGCACGATGTAAGCTCACGCATATTTTCCGTCCCGTCCACCTGTGTTCAATGGCAGCGCCAGCTGTGAATTACCCCTGAAATTATGGAACGTCACTGCGTTGTCTGCCAGTGCGCGCACGCTGATAGGATTGCACCACACTCCACCGTCGACCTCCGCAGTGCCACGGTAGTGTGCACTCGTGTCGTGGCCTGCACAGCCGAGCATGCGGCACCGCATGCGTGGTGCCCAGACGAACAAACGGCACCGCAAAAGTGCACAGAAAACGCCACTAGTGCCGCCAGCCAAAGATGCCATTAGTAGATAGTTGTTTCTCAAGGCTGGAGAATGATTTTCGGGCAACAGCTCAACAACTTATAGCTGTTAATGTGAGCCCCAATGTAATTCAGTGTAATGTGGTGGGTGTCGATGTCACCACTTTTGTTTTGCCTGTATCCCCTCCGCCCCATCTTCTTATAACTGTTTGCTTCATTCAGGCATGCTGAATTGCGCAACTTTAAAAATTATCCAATCAATCTCTGCATATCTCAGGTATGTGCTCTCACACACGGTGTCCAAGGGAAGCACAATCTACTATCAAACATGGCACAGAGAAAGAAGCAGCTGAACCAGCATATATCGGCACCAGTGTGAAACTGATGACAAGATTTGTTTTTTAACATAAATCACTCAACTTACTGAGCACACTGTAATTGCACGAGTAAACTGACCTGTAGGTGAAGTGTGCAATTTTTGGAAGACCATTATTATTATTATTATTTTTTTTGCCAAGTAGCAGTTTGGATAAAGGTCCACTCCATCAAAGATAAAAAAACGTGGTATATTTGATATCTCTGATATTCCTCGTACTTTTGTATAATATGCCCGTAAGACAGAATAGCTCGAAACCACATATTGTCTTCAAATTAAGAAATGTCTCGGGCAAAAAAAATTTAGTCCTTTAAAAATTACTAACCAAATAAATATGCAAAGGATAATTACTCACATTAGGCACTATCAGTGCTGTAAATATGAACAAGCTATGACTTTCACAAATGCAGAAATCGCACCACAAAAACGAGTGAGTTTCATAAACAAGGTGTTTTTCGGGAATTTAAAAAATTACTTAAGTAGCCCAGAATTCGAAAAGATCAAGTGAGCTATTTCTTCATTACTTGTGCTTGGCAAGAAGAAATTTGTCATATATAGCTTGCATCGCTGTTAGCATAATCGCGAATTCACGAAAACACTTTTCATATAATGGCCATTGTCAACCGGCGATGCTCTTCGACTTTTCTTTGGTTTCAAAATTTTTTATATGAAAAAAAAAAGAAAGTGATTTCGTGCTATTTGGTTGTACGGACATAATATACAAAAATAGCAGGAAAATCAAAGATATCAAGTATACCACTTTTGATCTTTTCTGAAACCGACTTAGACAGATTGAAACTGCAGGAAAAATATGCAGCCATTTCAGTTATTTCTGAAACTACATGAATATGCAACTAATATATATGTATAAAAAAGTAGTTAATTTTGTAAGCGCACTGCAGATTACAAACCTGATAGTGTCGTCGAATGATGTTGAAAGGACTTTGTCGCCTTCAACTGGTGAGAGGAATGCCCCAGAACAGGAGCGGTGGTGCGTCAGTGTTCCCAGGGGCACTGGGCTTCTTTTCGACATCATTCGGGAATCCCAAAGTTTAACCATCCTAGAACACCAATGCACATTATTACCGATGGGAAAAAGAAAAAAGAAAGAGAGAGAGACTACAGCTGCTTGTCATGGACAACAATGTGATATGTACAGGTTACGTGTGAAATGTTCACTGTGGACCCAAGAGTGCCAGCACTTAAAAATCGATACAGTCTACAATCCTTAAACAGGACCTGCATACACGAACTTTCAGATACAACAGACGATTATCCAGCCTAAGTTTGACCTGTGTATAAAATTAACAGAGCGACGCTCACTTTTAATGAATCGCAATAAAACGGACTATCGTCTACAATGGACGAAATTAGTGGCACTTTTTGTCAAAATTAAGCTTAAAAGCGGACTTTTGCCGTTTTGACGCAGGCTGATAAGACTTACCATGCTGCTTCCTGCGAGCTAAAGCCGCGATTAATTTTAGATGGCAGCTGGCAACATTGGTGGCTTCCAGCCAAGTCAAGCTCGTCTGAGAGCGTGTTGGTGGCGTTGGTCATGCACAGATGTAGCTAGTTGATGCCATTTTGTCATTGTGTTTCCCGTGCTTGACTGTTCTGTCTGTTCGCAAATTTTTAGGTAATGGCCCCAGAAAGCAGCCTCAAGTCAGGGGGGCTTTCGCGGCAGACAGCTTCTCTGACTACGTCACATTTGACGACACCGTCAATAATAAGAAGCTGACTGAAGAGGAGGCGAGAGCTGCGATCGAAGGCCGTTCTGAGCTGTCATCAGAATCACAGCGAGCACGAAGACGAGTCCTCTGCAGCCAGGCTGGCTTCGCAGCAGGTGACTGACAGCATTGATGAAGTGAAGGAATACTTCCAGCTGCAGCAAGACGACTGCAGAGCTGAAGTGTTGCAGCTTAGTGAAATGTGGCGCAACGTGATAACAGCATCGATCAAGGGTGCTCGCCAATCACTAATCACTAATTTCTTTTCAAGGTAACTGTAAATAAGAAGTTTGTATTCTGCATTAGATGTTCGTCACTCATTGCAATAACATTGTAAGGCACCGTGACCTATATTTTGAAAGCAAGACGTTCCAGAGCAGGTGAGTTCAGCTGTCAAATTAGAATATTGATGTGAAAGGTACCTTGGTGCTGTCCGGCGATCTTTGGAACAGTGGGGGGGGGGAGCTGAGTTCTTACTTCAGAAGATATGCCTTCTCGTCCTCACAAATAAGAATTTATTCGAAGCCGATCGATAGGACCACACAAAAAGTTTACTAGAAACGTTTTTGTTATCGGGCTTTGTTGCTGTAGAATCTGTTGCTGGGCCTGTTGGTACATACTTGAAGAAACGGAGAAACCAGCTTAAGGACACGTTCACAAGAGGAGAAGACGACACACACATGCTGAACAGCATGTGGATCCAGTGTGTGCAAAAAAGTTTGTTTTCGTTCGCAACTTTTTTAAAAGCTGTGTTTCATTTACTACGAACTTTCGGGATACAGCAAACAGATGCCGCGTGAGGCTCAGGTTCGTTATGAGTGGGCTCGACTGTATAACAAAATATTGGTCATAACAAAGTGAATGAAAATGAGTTCTTGAACATAACGAACTTATTTTTTTGTAAGATGTACCTTTGTTATGATGATTTTCGAGCATTATAAATGCACTCTAACAGACTCTTTCTCCATTTCGTGGCTCGAGACGCTAAAGCATTACAAGCTCATGATTGTATTAACTTGAGTTCAATTCCCACGTTTTTGAACTCTTACTGTTTTTTTAAAACAGCTTAAATAACAAAACCTTTTCTGAAATTTTCAGCCAAATGAAAATGCATGCTCTATGCTGACAAGAAAATGTAAGTGCTTTTGCACGTAGAGAGATCCGTTAACGAATGCCTTTTCCAACAGCTGGATTTCAACCTGCCAAATGCAACGTGCACTCCAGAACTCCATTAAGGGTACAGAAACCCTAGCTGTAAAAACAAACGCACCATGCCTTGCGCGTCCAGGAATGTGAAGTCTCGTGGCATATCGCGCGAGATGGGTCGAGACCATAATCTGCGGCGAATTCCACGTGACACGATGCACATGACCAATCAGGTGCGAGAAGAGAGATGTCTCAAGGCATCAGGATGCCACTGCTCTGCAGGGCTTTCATCCGAGACATGCCGCAGCATAAAGAAAAGCGCAAATGTAAAACAGAAAACAATGCTTGCTCTGACGTGCACATTTTCGGAATGTGTGAGATCCTGTCACACTGCCCCGTGGCAGGACGCGCACGTTTACTGCCGCTAGCTGTACCTCAAAGCAGTTGAAAGCGTCCAGTTTGAAATTTATGATAACAGGCCCTAGTGTTAGAAGTTCTACGAAAACGAGAGGTTGCGTGGCAGAGTATTTGCACTTACGCATCTGTGCTGCCCGTCAGGAACCACCAGCTGTTCGTCGGGTGGGCATTGATGGTCCTCACTTTTCGACTGTGCAGATCGTACATGCCAACCTTTTTCCTACGAAGAGCAGCACAAGCAGAAACACAGTCAGTACATAACAACAGCGGAAGATAAACGCAGCCCAAAGCACAAGGTTTCATGCATTAGTCAAGGTGAAAAGAAAACCATGTTCACTCATGTGTACTATCGTACTGCCAACGGTTGTACAGTATCATCGACCATAAAACACTCACTCTTGCGATCTGGGGTCCAAAAAAGAAACTTGACCATTGCCATGTGCTGCGATCATCGTGTTGTCCCGTCAGCCAGTCAATGTACATCACTCCAACGTCAGGTTCAGTACGATACAGCTGCAAGGACGTATACTGCGTTTAGATCTCGAACAAAACTGGCAAATAATGAACTAGCATCGCTTCTGCATAGACTTCTCAGTTGTATAATTACAGACACACATCTCAAGAAGTCAAAATGCCTGTAGCATATGTTTTGCATGCTTATTAGGATTGCTTTCATGAGGTGTGAAAGATGGAAGCTAAAAGGCATATTATTTAAATTTGAAATGAAGATACGAAGTGCAACTGCCTTCTCTTAGAGCAAAACACTATGACAAAGATCCTAGAGGCTTCAAATAGTGAAACACTTTTCAATCGGATTAGCCTGGACCATGGCAGCATTCCTAATCTCCAAAGCGGTTGCCTACTTATTTTAATGCAAAGTTATAAATTTTTTCAACAAGTGAAACAAAAAAAGTCATAGCTTTGCCGCAAGGGCAAAGCAGTGAATGGAAGGTCACGTGCAGAATGGCAAGCAGATTGAAACGTACCCCGCGTTTCTCACGCACAAATGACGCACGAAATGTACTCACAGGTAGAGATAAACGAGAATACACAGGTAGAGATAAACGAGAATAAGCGTTTCAGTTGTTACTTCACTGTGTCTGAAAAGCGTGCCCTTTTTGCAAACGGAAGCTGTGCAACGATTGCAGCAACCTTTGTGCGCCCCGCAACTACAACAGAATCGTTTGAGTTCAAGCCCAACAGTATAATCCTCCCCACCGGGAGATAAGGGCACAGGAGAGATCATCCACTCCCCTCCTCTCTGCAGGCCAATGTACACGTGGGAGATTAGAGCCGCCACACCCTCATTGCCCTATCTTGCTGATAATGCTAAAAACATGGATAGTTCCCCCTGAGATGCCCACCAACAGCAATAAGCGGCAGATATGAATAACTTGCTGTTTGAACATTGAAGGAAGTATTTCTCGGTGGCTTAGTAGTTAACGCCTCAGATTCATGACGCGGACGTCCCACATTCGATTCCACTAGCCGGAATCTTTATTCTGAATTTTTTTTCTTTCTTGCATTTGCATATATATATAGATACATATACGGTGCATGATGCCCAGCAGCAAAATACAGCCGAGAGTGTCCATATAATTGCTATCGCAATAAAACTACAAATTATTTTTAACCATCTAAACAACTGAAGGCATTCCACTGTCAATCAGGTGTGCCTGCAGGCAAAGTAAGTAGAGGAATTCGGTTGTCACAGAACGAGCGCTAAAAATGGGCGCGCCGCCAAATTGTCGCGACGAAACGCCGGAGTGGCGCCGCGAGGTCAAAAGAAAAAGAAAACAATTATCTAAAGGCTCCCCGGGGCGCGCGCTCTCCCCTCGGAAGCGTGGCTTCGCCGACGAACCTCCTCGCCCCACATCGGCGGCCGAGATAGCCCGCGAGAGTTCTAGAACGAAAGGGGCGTGGTCATACCGAGTTGAGTCATCGGCCGCGGAGGGCATTCCAACCGTCTCGCCCTCTTCCCAGCCTTCGCTGCGTATCGCGCCGACGAAATGACGAGAACCGTCTGGAATGTCGCGCGCAAGGTATTTAACCGAGCAGCCGAGATGAGAGATCAGGGGAAGACGGAAGTAGCGCCAGAGTGCATAGAGATTCCGCCGTGTAGTCGGCGAAGGTTTGGTCCGTAGGGACGAAGCCGGAGATGAAGAGGATTTCCACCTGAGGGGTGAAGGCTCGAGCTACAGGCAAGAGCGTGTGTTTACCGCTATCGAGTGAACACGCGTGGCAACAGCTGCGTGTGTGAAGCCGACGTGTTTCCGGTGAAGAAGTTGGAAGCTTGGAGAGTGGCCAATTGAAGACGCGAGGTTTCCTGGAAGAGAAACTTCGGGACAGCGGAACGGCAACAACGCTGGACTTTGAGTGAGTGATTCTCGGAAGAGTATCATTCAGACTATGGTTCCAAGGACTTTGGACTGAATAGGTTTTCTATCTCTTTATACTTTAAGGGTCTTGGTTGTTCAATGCATGCGACTGCATTGTAGTGTGTACTGTTGTCTGTGTCCGTTGTTTGAGTGTGGCTAATTGTACTGGGTAGTGTGTTGATTGATTGGTGACATATTGTACTCAGCTATTGTGGAGTGAACATATTGGTGTATTGTTTTTCTGATCTGCCATTATTGAGAATATAATTTCGTTTGTTTATCAACTCTCTGCTCTGACTTGTTCTTTGGGCCACAACCGGCGTCTGCTGGCGCGCCAATAAGGACCACTCCTAAATTGTCCACGCTTTCGTGGTGCGGTTCGGGGGGCCGATACTTCGGCTCTTAGAATTAGCCCGGCGATCGCCTCCCTAATTAACGGGACGTGTGTGACATCGGTGGACATAGAGCTAATGAATAACGCAGGGGTGAGATGGCTGAAGTTGAATTGGAAGCAGTTTTTGGAGCAGCAATATTTCAATCTTGGAGCAGAATGTGGGCTTGGAGCAGTTAGCGGCATTGATTATGTTGCCCTAGGAACTTGAAAAAAACCAAATTTGTGGCAACTTGAGGGACATATAGATATTTTAATTATCTGAGAATACACATAACACTGCAACAGCCTTTGAAGACAGTTTTTCTAAAACTGGTTATCATTAGGTGTGATTCCTGCAACTTCTCCACACAAATCACCTGACCTATCTAACCAGTGTTAGATATGTCATGGAGGAGGAGCATTAAGGCACCCTATTCACTACGTGGCAGTAGCTCCACAATGCGCAACCCAGTGAGTAGAAGCAAGCTAGCACCACCGCAGCACACTTTCGAGGGGGGGGGGAGATCACAGATATTTACAACAACCCAGAGAAAATTAGTGGCACCACGGGAGCCTTCATTAGAAAATGTGCAAAGTTAAGACAAGCTTGGGCGCCTCTACCTTTTTTCTTTGCGTAACTTCTACCCTGACTGCTACACAGATTCTTTCCTGGGCTGTGGCAGCTCCCAAACGGCAATCCACGTCCCGATGGAGCGCGTCACAAAATTAGAAAAATTATTTCCTCCCATTCCTGTCATCCTGCATCCCTTCCGCACCCAAGAGCCGCGGGATGATGCAAAATGCAACAGGCCTCCTGCCTTCCATCAGGCCTTGGTTCAAAAAGCCCAGGTGGTTGCAGAGATCTTCACAGGGAACCCGGACTGTAGTTTCCTCCCACATGCTTGGTTTATATATATTTCTTTTTTCTCTCTTGGGCCCCTCTGTATGCAAACATCGCATTTTATTGCTATCAACAGTGCGCCTAGGTGCTGTACGAAATATCTCGGTCTTTTCCCCACTGAAGCTGACGTGGACACCAAAATTCTTGCTTTTAAGGCTCTTGAGGACTAATTCTGCTCAAATTTAGCATTTTTAATGCTTTTGTAGCAACTTTGGGCAGGAAAGCATAATAATATAAAAAATTGGCCACATGCACAAGTCTCCCACACCTGATAATGGGGCAGGGCACTCCATATACATGCATCTGCTGTGGTAGGTAGCAATGCACAGCATAAGACACCTGAGAAATCTCTTTACCCATACAAGTACAGCTGAACACCATTATGACACGCACTATAGAGCTGTTCTTGTCCCTAATATGGGATGTCTCTTACAAGCAGGATACCACATTCTTATTTTCTATTCAACCCCTATTTCAATGTCGAGCCTAATGATGTGTTTTATAAGCCCATTTGTCTCCCACATTAGTGTCTCTTACAAACATGTTTGGCTTTATCCAGAAATTATGAACACTTGGAAGAATTTCTTCCCGAAGTAACTTTCCCAGCATGAAACACTTCGCACTTCATAAAACCACCACTGAGAAAATAAGCTGAATAAGGAACATTGTTGTTCACCTCATCGAAAATGCCCCGCTCAATGTCTGCACACCGCAAGGGTGTCATCGTAGCTTGCAGAATAAATTTTCTGCGGCTCTCCGGGGCGGATCTTCAAGCACATCAAGCCAGCGTCATGCGGAGTGTATGTTTCAACGACATTTTCACCAGTGCCCTAGAATTAAGAGAAAGAAATAAAGTCATTTTAACCATGGCTTACTTCACAAAGCAGTACTGAAGATCACACAAAGAGCAGAACCAAAGGAAAAAAGAAAAGGCAGGCGAGTAGGAACCTATCCATTGTTGGGTAGTGCTTGACCGGACGAGGTGAAGGAAGAAAACCAGGGATGGCTTTCCTTGTTTTTTCTTCCATTTCCGTGCTACTCAACCATGCAAATAAAGTAGCGGCAATCGTCAAAGCATGTTGGCAATCATTACTAGGCTTGTGCAAACATTCGAATGCTTTCAATATTCGATTATTACTTATTAGATTTCTAAATTACTTATTACTATTATTCTATTACTTATTCTATTCTAAATATTACTCTATTTAAATTTGCTTTGTTTTAAACTTAAATTGTTGAAAATTTCAAAGTATTCGAAATGACCGAATAGGTGCACATTCCGCAAATAACAAGTACACCCCACCCTGTAAAGGTGGCTTCACTGCAGCAAAGGGTTACTAAGACGTGAGGAAATATGCACTGTCCTAAAGCCTAACTTTCAAGTCACATGAACAAATTGCCCTCCCATAGATTCTCCTTTTTTGTTTTTTTTTTCAGCTTAAAAGCTTGTTATACCGGCTTATATGCTCCAAATATACAAAATTCTAAAACGTAACATTTTAGAGGTTATCCCTTGCACTCTACGGAAAGTCAAACCTTTCTACTATTTAAAGTTGTTTCCACTTCCTTTGAACCCAAAAAAGGAATTCACTATTCGTACAACCCTAATCGCAACGCATCGCGCATCAACCGCACACCTAAACGATGGCAAACGACCCAGCTGGCCGTAAAAATCTTTAGACGAAGGCCACAAAAATGTGTATGTCCCGTAGCATTTGGCACGACTTAGCCGAGCGCTGCGAATACTTCATACATAACACGGTACATAGGTACGCACACGTTCCACACACTTCTGTTCGGACCCCATGGTTGAGATAACAGCCGGTGAAACACTGCGGAGTCAACAGTGAGGCACAAGGAATGGAGGCTATCGTTCCTATAGTACACTACGGTTCAGTGCGAGACCTTGAGAAACTCGCATGTCGCCACCGCTACACAGCACGGCGCACCACATAACTGTCGCAACACCGCCATTGTGCCCAGTGGATATGGCTAATAAGCTGTCGCATCCGCTCCGCATTTCTCCCAGAGCGCATTAGTTTGTGGGTTCCTCAGCTTATTGCACGGCTCAATTTAAGTCGGTGTTCGTTTTTCTTGTGGGTCACCAAACGCCGCCATGACGAATTTGGTCTCGGAAATAGCTGGAAGGTTTCTGGCTACCAGATGCAAAACAGAGACGATGTATGCCTGCTGCCATCTTTGTGACGACTCGACTAATTGCAATACAGGCGCTTAGAGACTTCACCTTTGGTTGCCATTATGCCTGGCGTTGTCTTTTAAACCACTTCTGCTGTGCAAGATGGTGCGATTACCAGTGGTGGCAAACATACTGCGGCACGTCTCAAGTTAAGACAGAAAGCAAATTGATTGGCGTTGGTACGACGTAAGACACGGTAGATGCGAGCTTTTTCAAAGGCGTTTGTCACTTTTGCAAGGTTTCGCATATCGTGTTGCACCGTGATTGTCACATGCCCTGTAAAGTTTAATAGCGCCAGTAAACAGGCTCCTATTTTTTTGTCACATCCCCGAACATGCTTGCCAATTCGAACAGAAGGCCGTGGCGATTTGTTCGAATATTACAACGCTGCACGCCACGCAGACCCTCCATCTGGATTTACAATTCCCGTACCTCTTTCCTTCTGACCAATCCCCCTCGTATATGCAGTAACGCAAGCTCGACCACTGGAAACTTGACATACCACTGAGCTCATCGAATGGGCCTTTGCCCTCCGATACGGCGCCTTGGCCCTACGGTGATGCAGTTCTGGCCACGCAGTCCACATTTTATTTTCCTGTGCTGCTCTGTGCCGTTTCCTAGAGCCAGACACTACCGAGAAAAGTAGTATTGCCAGAACGAGAGCCCTGTTCAGTTGTTGGCTGCATGCCGATGATGCATCGCTGACGTCATGGCACGCTGCCCAAGTGGGTGGTGTCATGATGGGCTACGCCTTCACCCTCTCTATGGTAAAGAAGGGTGGCAAGGCCTCAAGAAAATTTGAAATAAGCTGGAACAGGTGTTCTAACACCTGTAACTTCCTCATTATAATAAGTATTCACAAAAATCTTGCGGCAGCATGTTCACATAGCAAAAGCGTGCATCTTTCTCTTCATCTTCCTAACAATTTAGGCACTTTGGGGTTCTTCACTGGCCCTTTGATTTGATTGACATGTGGGGTTTAACGTCCCAAAGCCACCATATGATTATGAGAGACGCCGTAGTGGAGGGCTCCGGAGATTTCGACCACCTGGGGTTCTTTAACGCGCACCCAAATCTGAGCACACGGGCCTACATTTCCGCCTCCATCGGAAATGCAGGCGCCGCAGCCGGGATTTCATCCCGCGACCTGCAGGTGAGCGGCCGAGTACCTTAGCCACTAGACCACCGCGGCGGGGGTTGTTCACTATTCCTTCAAGGGGGAGGCTACCCTGGAGACCAAACTTTTATTTTTTGACATATCTGGATGAAAATTTCAGGGCATGTTCCGTACACTAAGAATGCAACTGCAAACTTTCATGAAGCTGTGGTTCTTTAGTTCTAAAGTTATTGAGGTTCAATTGGGTTGCACTGGGTTGTTCACGTGGGTGCCTGTGGAAGGTCATGAGAAATTCCAGGACATAGTAGAAAGATGAAATTCATTGTGGTCATTTCTTGATAGACATCCCAGGGTGCGCAAAGCCATTTGATTCAGTTCCCCCTTCAAATAATGTTCACGCAACCTTGAATTTGATGTACTTCGTAATTACCATATTCATCAAAACGTGATTGTTTTTGACAAATTAACGACACCAACTTCCAAAAAAAAAAAAAAAAGGAGCTTGTTGCACCACGGCAAAGTCACCCAAAACATAATTAAAAAAAAAAGGTACACAAATCTGGTGAGGAGTTTGAGCTTTAGCCTTATTCGGCACCACAACTAGCAAAAAAATCCATTCTGAAAAAACGGGCTAGAAAGTTAAAACACTTGGGTTTTCTTCAGAAAGCTTCAGAAGAACAGCTAGAAGTGTCTTGATGCACTTTTTTTTAGGTGTCATTTGCAATTTATTTTTTAGCGTAAAGCAACGTAGTGCTGAGCCTGGCGATCTCAGAAACAATCGGCGTCACTCTAGATAGCGCCGCTTCGGAGCATGTGCCGAGTCCCACAATCTGGGAAACACTCAGAGCATTTGCGGCTCCAGCCACACTCGATGAGTCGCACTTTCGACTGACGACCGCTGACTGCACAGTTCTGCTGCTGCAAGCGTCTAGGAAGTCAACACTCGCTGCAGAATAGCGATATTTCAGTGCCTGCACAAACCGCATAACCCGCTTCAGTGCACAGGACCTCTGCACTGTCCTCGGTTTCGTTACCAGCATCGCATGACGACAGAGACGAAAAACACAAAACTAGTGCAAAAAGAAATAAAAGAATAGAAAATGATCGAAAAGATACTGCAAGGCAAAGAGCGGCTCAGCAGATGCCAGTCCAGGCAATCGGAGCAGAGAGCAAACACGGGATGAGCGCGCGTCATCGAAGGAGGTGACCACCTCCCCTGCTGCTCAGCAGGCGATGGTGGGCGCGCTTTTTCCTGTGAGATACGAATGCACTGCTCTAGACAATGAGCGCTCCGCATTGCCTTGCGGGAAAACGCCAATAGCATCTGAAGTGTGCTGCCAACGCCATGTTGCTAGACGGTAAACGAAAGAGAAAGAAATCACACTGAAAACAACACCAAGACGGCACGGGACGACCGCATGATCTGCGAACAGAGCGCGTGCGAGGTTTGGTTTGATGTAGGCGTATTTTGCGCATTTCAGACACCACTGCAGCCTCGAAAATAGCATTTTTTTTCCCACTTTGCGGCTGAATTAGGTGCTGAGAAATACGGAACAGCTAGTTCACGAGACATACAACCCATGAATATGGTTTTCCAAATGCCGACTCTTTTGCATGCCCCCCTTAAGCTGTTAGTGACACAGTAGTTTTTCTTCACAAACAGAGCGAGCTGCGAGTGATTGTACGAGATTGCTTCCGCTCTTCGGCAAACATGGCCCACATTTCCAAGCAGTACGTTTTCAAGCGGTATGACCATGTGTCGGAAATAAATGGTGGAGCTCACTCAGACTCACTCAAGATATATATATTGTGATGTAACAGTAAAGGCAACCTTTATTAGGCCCGGAAGACACGATGAAGCGACCACGCCCAAGGCACAGAACTCAGACAAGCCAAGTCCCCACAGCAGAAGAAGATGACGACCACTCATGATGATGAATATGTGTAAAGATAGATGATGTGCTTAATGAATGCCTACACTAACCCCCCCCCCCCCCCACGTGAAAGCGGTCATCCTGACCGCAGTTCTTGGCCGCATTTTAAAGCGAAGATGAACGCCGTATGAAAGGCTTCATGCGGGATACGTGGACTATTTCTGCTGCCCTGTAGCGGCGGTCCGTCGGAAGAAGAACGGGTGCCACGCGATAATTCACAGGAGACGTTTGCTCCAAGACAGTGTAGGGGCCAATAAAACGTAATTGAAACTTCTCGCACAGTCCGGGAGTGCGAATGGGTGTAAGAAGGAGGACTTCGTCGCCAGGGCTGAAAGACACGGCACGATGGGAGGCATCATATTCCAGCTTGCGATCCTGTTGCTTGGCTTCAGTGTTGACGCGAGCCAGCTGGCGGCAATGAAGTAGACGAGACACGTATTCTTCACTTGAAGATGAACATGGTTTGACAGGCGCAGAGAAGAACGAAACATCGAGGAAAGAAGAGGGGAAGCGACCGTGGACGAGGTAGAACGGCGAGTAACCGGTTGTGCGCTGTACAGAGGTATTATACGCAAAGTGACAAATGGCAAAATGGTGTCCCAGTTTCTGTGGTCGGGTTCGATATACATCGCAATCATGTCTGACAGTGTACGATGGAAGCGCTCAGTCAGGCCGTTTGTCTGAGGATGGTAACTGGAGCTTGTTTTGTGTGTAGTGCCGGCTGCCTTGAGCACTTCTTCGACGAGTGCTGAAAGAAATACTCTTCCACGGTCGCTCAGGATTACACGAGGAGCTCCGTGTCGAAGGATTATTGCTCGAAGGATGAAGTCGGCCACTTCCGAAGCTGATGCAGAAGGCACGGGAGCTGTTTCGGCGTAGCGGGTCAGGTGGTCGACAGCTGTAACTATCCAACGATTGCCCGTGACAGTCATAGGAAGCGGACCATACAGGTCAATGCCAACTACCTCGAATGGTTGCAGGGGACACGGGAGCGGTTGTAATTGTCCACTTCGAGTTGATGTAGGTAGCTTGCGACGCTGACAAAGGGCGCATGAGGCAATGTACTTCGCGACACAGGTGGACAAGCCCGGCCAGTAGTAGTGACATCTTATGCGGTCATACGTTTTCTGGAAGCCCATGTGTCCAGCAGACATGTCGTCGTGACATGTCTTGAGGACTTGAGCCCGAAGAGAGCGAGGTAGAACGGGCACCCAGCGTTGACCATCAGGGTGGTAGATATGACGGTACAGGACGTGGTTGTTGAGCTTGAATTGCGTCAGCTGTCGGCGAAGACGGGCGTTAGGGGGCCGGCAAGTCCCGTCAAGACGGTCCATGATGCGGCGACAGTAAGGGTCAGCACGTTGGTGAGATAAGAACAAACCACACTCGCTTGGAGAAGTTGGGTCCAAAGAAGTTAATGACGAAACATGTAGGGAAGAGACGGCCGAAAGCTTCTCGTGTGCAGCAGTGGCGGGTTTGTTAAGCGGCTCCGAAGAGAGCGGGCAACGCGAAAGGGCGTTGGCGTCTTGATGCTTGTTTCCCGACTTGTATGTGATAGTGAAGTCGTATTCTTGTAAGCGAAGAATCCAGCGACCAAGGCGGCCGGACAAGTTCTTGATTGTCGAGAGCCAGCACAAGGCGTGATAGTCCGTAACCACAGTAAAGTGGCGGCCGTGGAGATAAGGTCGAAACTTTTGTATCGACCATACGACCGCTAGGCACTCCTGTTCGGTGATGGTATAATTCTTTTCAGCAGGGGTCAGTGCACGGCTCGCGTATGCGACGACTTTCTCACGTGAAGATTTGTCTCGCTGTAGAAGAATTCCACCAATGCCTCGACCACTAGCGTCTGTATGCAGGAGCGTAGGCGCGGTTTCGTCGAAATGGCAGAGGACTGGTTTGGATGTGAGTGCACACTTCGGTTGGGCAAACGCCGCTTCACATTCAGGAGACCACACAAAGGCGACGCCTGATCCGAGCAACTTGTGCAATGGTGAAGCTATTGAGGCGAAGTCTCGAATGAATCGGCGAAAATAAGAAGCGAGGCCGAGGAAACTGCGCAAATCTTTGGCTTTTTCAGGACGCGGGAAGTGTTGGACAGCGGAAATCTTGTCAGGATCGGGACGAATACCGTCCTTGCTTACGATGTGGCCTAACACTTTAATCGTCTTGCTCGCAAAACGGCACTTCTTGGTGTTCAGCTGAAGGTTTGCGTTTGCAAGGCACGTAAGAACTTCGTCCGGTCGTTGCAAGTGCTGAGGGAAGGTTGACGAGAAAATAACGATATCGTCTAAATAGCACAAGCAAGTCTTCCACTTCAAGCCTCGTAAAACTGTGTCGATCATCCGCTCGAATGTTGCTGGAGCATTGCAAAGGCCGAATGGCATGACGTTGAATTCATACAGCCCATCTGGTGTTGAAAACGCTGTCTTTTCTTTGTCATCCTCGTGCATGGGTATTTGCCAGTAACCTGAACGCAGGTCTAGGCTTGAAAAGTACTCAGCACCTTGCAGTGAATCCAAAGCATCGTCTATGCGCGGCATGGGGTAAACATCCTTGTGGGTAATCTTATTAAGTGCTCTGTAGTCCACGCAAAACCGCACGGAGCCATCTTTTTTCCTTACTAAAACAACAGGGGATGACCAAGGACTCGCGGAGGGACGTATAATGTTCAGTTGCAGCATATCGGCTACATTTTGTTCAATGATTTCACGCTCGGATGAAGAGACGCGATATGGTCGACGGCGTACGATGGAAGTGCCATCGGTCTGGATACGATGCCTAATAATGGACGTCTGTTCCAGAGATGAGGAATGGGCATCAAACAATCTCCTATGCTTTTGTAGCAAGGCAAGCAACTCATCTGTCTGTGAAGAGGTCAGTTCTGGACTAATAGTCGCAGCAAGAACAGAAACGCTTGATGAACGTCCAATAGAAGGAAGGTCAGAACACGCTGGCATAAGAGAGACAACAGAGACAGGTTGAGATTCAGAAACGCAAGCCATTGTGGTGCCTTTAGGAATGAGAATTTTCTCAGAAGTCTGGTTTGTAGCGTAGAGAAGTCCGGAGCCATTGTGGAATCGCGCTAGACCTGAAGCAAAGGCTATACCTCTTGCGAGACAGCGTGCAGATGGTTGGACAAACACGTCACCAGAGTCGATCACATTAGAAGTGATGGCAACTATCCGCTGATGACCAGGTGGTAGCTCGGTCTTTTCAGCAGCAAGCAAGCGAACGGGCTTGTCATCCGCATACAGGGCATAGTCAGTTTCCATCATATGAACAACATTTTCTTTACAGCAGATGGAAGCGTTCGCCGTAGACAGAAAATCCCAGCCTAATATAATCTGGTGGGCACACGAATTCAGCACAGCAAATTGTACAAAATGAAGAATACCAGCGATGAAAACACGAGCGGTGCACATAGCGGCAGGTCTAATGGCGTCCCCTTGAGCAGCGTGCAGTGTAGGTCCATCATAAGGGGTGGTGACTTTTCGTAGACGTGAGCACAAAGAACGATCAATCACAGACAAAGAGGCACCAGTGTCTATTAAAGCGTCCACGTACACACCTTCTATTAAAACAGCTATCGTATTATATGGACGCACTGGAGGAATTTCTGTCTTTTTGTTCGATGCAGCTTTTCCTCCAAAAGCTGCAGAGGTTAGTTTTCCGGGCGTTGGTTGGTGAATTGCGAGACAGGTCGCAATGGGGACGTGGAACGGCGGAGGGGTGAGGGTGAGCGGCGTCTAGTAGAGCGGTAGGAACTGGTTGGCTCAGATGTCGCAGTTGGAGACGGTGAGCGGCGTAGCGGCGGATCATAAGGACGACGTTGGAAAGCGTACCAGCTTGTCCCATCATTCCGTCCGTAGGTGTCGAGTCCACGACGCTCGTCCTGCTGACGCTTCCGACAGACGCGTGCAATGTGGCCCCGATAGCCGCAGTAATAACAGATCGGACGATGCGGCCGACACGGTGGGTGAAAGGGCTGGCTAGTCACACTCGGAGTTAACGAAGCCAGCGGGACAAGCGTCGAGTGTGCGGGCATCGGTTGTACCACGGGTGGTGAGCCAGCGAGGACTTGTGCGTACGTCGGTTGGAGTCGAGGTACTGGAGTGTCTACAAACGCTGGCCTGGTCATGGACGCCAACTCCTCTTTGATAACATCCCGCAAAACATTGTTGGAGGGGGGAGGTGGACTCGGTGTCATTGAGAGGCCGAAAGATTGTAGCTCTTCCCGTATAAGCGCCCGGATCATGGCACGCAATGAGGCATCAGTCGTGGTAGTGGTTTCAGAGCTGTCCGGCGGTAACCGTTGGGATTGAAGTTCTTCCAGGCGTTGGCACGTGGCAACAACGTCAGCGACCGTAGTCGGGTTCTGAATGACCAAGGCATTGAACGCGACCGTGCCTATCCCTTTTAGTAGATGACGAACTCTCTCTGATTCAGACATGGACGTGCTGAAACGGTGACAGAGAGCAAGCACATCCTCTATGTACGATGTGTAGGACTCACCGCATTGTTGCTTGCGAGAATCCAGTGTCTTTTTCGCGAGAGCTGAACGAACCGCCGGGGTGCCGAAAATTTGGCGAAGCTGTTGCTTGAAACGCGTCTAGTCCGTAATGTCCGTTTCATGATTGAAAAACCATGTTTTCGCTACGCCCGTGAGGTAGAAAGAAACACGGCGAAGCTTGGTAGGATCATCCCAGTTGTTAGTGGAACTCGCTCGATTGAACTGGTCCAACCAATCTTCCACATCTTCACCTCGAAGTCCGGCGAACGTGGGCGGCTCACGCTGGTGCGCGGTGATAATCCACGATGGATAGGCCGTGGTAGCCGGGGCCGTGGAGGTAGACGCAGAAGCGCCGGTTGGCTCGTCCTGAGGCACGTTACCGGACACCTGGTACAAACGACGACCTGAGCGCAGCTCCAGGAGGCAGATCGGGCTGGGAGAGGACGGAAGATCATAGAGCACACTCCACCACTTGTGATGTAACAGTAAAGGCAACCTTTATTAGGCCCGGAAGACACGAAGCGACCACGCCCAAGGCACAGAACTCGGACAAGCCAAGTCCCCACAGCTGAAGAAGATGACGACCACTCATGATGATGAATATGTGTAAAGATAGATGATGTGCTTAATGGATGCCTACAATATAAACCTTCAGGCTCACCAAAGTTTTCCTCAATCAGACTCACTGGAACTCAAGGTCACCAAAACTTAACCCACCCGGACTCACGGCTCGATTCGCTCGAGTGAGCCGACGAATGTGCTTGCCGACCTATGCAAGCGGCACTGCAGAATTCACGCGGGTTAAGATTTATTCGCTGCCACCGCAGTAGCATTCTTCTTTAAGTTTATGCTGGTTTTTCCCAGAGCATTTGATTTTGAAGCAATAAGGTTGTATCAGGATTTCAACACACACGACCACAATGTTTCCTGTCAGAACTAGCTGGCTGGCCTCTGGCTGCCAGGAAAATGCTAGAAGTGCGAGAATTCACGAGTCCCTCTGTTTTTTTTTTTTTTACAGAAATGTTTCTTTTTCTCGCAACTCAATTTTTACTGAATCCAAATTACACGTTTTTTCCAAATCCTACGTTTTTTTTTTGTTTTTTTTTCTGAATATGTTTCAACGAGGTTCTACTGTACTACATGCAACAAAAAAGTACTAAGCTATAATCATCAATTATTTGGCAACATGACGTCTACGATTTTCACTCACCACCTTCAGAAATCCAAAATTTCCCAGTTTGTCGCCAGCAAAGACGAGAGTTGCCGTCAGAGATGGGTGGATAGCCATCGCGGTGATGCGCGCTGAGACCACTTTCTGTACAACCAGGTCATCCACACTCACTTCCATCATCCTGTCCAGAAATCTGCAAGACACCAGTATTGTTGGGAATGAACACAAAACATGCTTACATCCTGAAATTGCCAAACCTGTGCTTTTCTTGACGGTTGGCCTCCCTAGTAATTTTTGACAAGCAATGCATGGAATCGGCAAATAAAACCAAGAATGACTTGACAGTACACTCAAACCTCGATATAATGAACCGGGATATAACGGAATATTGGCTATACCGAAGTAAAGCTATTCTTGCAATAGATATAGTGTTAGGAATAAACCTTTATAATGAATTTCCAGATATAACAAACCTAATTTCATGTAAAATGCAACTCTGCTATAATGATGTTTCAGTGCATGTATTATTGGATAACATAAAGATAGCTGAGCACAGCTTGTGCTAGTGGTGCAAGGCTAGGTTGCTAGCTGGTCCTGGCCAAATTAAGAGATGCCAAGTTCCAGATGAGTCCCGCAGAATCGCCTCTCGCTATTTCAGCCATACTGCGTCATAGACTACATTAAACACGTAGATTCTAGCAGTCTTGCTTGGCAGAGCACAGCGATTCCCAGCACAGCAATTCCTCCTGTAGGCCAACATTTCGCCCCTAAGGGACAATGATGCTTGACTTGCGCATGCATCACCTAACCGGTTTAATGTAGAGTGCCTCTTTCCCCTGTTTAGTTGTCAGGGAATACCACCGTGAGAATACTTGTACATTACGAAAAACTCATCTTCTCATCTGGTGATATGCAATGTGACTTTCTGAGCTTGTACAAATAGACAAGCGATTATTACAGTATTCAAAATCAGTTCAATTTGAATACAGTTGCATCTGTTTATATTAACTCGATTGTGCCGCGATAAATAGTCGTTCTATTAGTAGTTCATTGTATACGAACTCGTTATAAAAACGTCCACTTAGTGACCAAACGTTTTTTTGTATTTTTATTGAATACAGTGATAACACTCCTTCTAATGACAAGTTAAGCCTTTCCAAATGTTAAGCGATGTCTGTTTGCCCACGATAAAATTAAACCACATTCACAATGAACTCGCGCCGTTCCAATGAAGCGCGGTACTTCCATATCAAATCAGTCATCCCTGGCTAGTTGTGCACAGCGTGTCCCTTGGCTCTCATTGTCGTATGCTGGGTTGTTTGCAGTCTAATGCATGCATGTGCTTGTGCGTTCTTCATGTATGCTTCACTTGCGAGCATGCTCGGGAGCGGCTAGCAGCTTGTTCGCCTAACACAACAAAGACAAATTCGGTAAGCAACGCAAGCAAGCGGCCTCGCACGACGCAGCGTCTGCGAACTTGCAAACGGCGGCACGATGTACTTGTACCACCGTCACTCTGCCGAGCAGATATCGGTAGATGACTGTGATAACATACCCGGCGATGAGTCAAAATGGCCCACTCGTCCCCACTGGCGACCTTGCCATCGCTGTTCTTTGCTGCTTATCTAGATGTTAAGGCACTGTCGCAGCCGCGCGGATGTCGTCACTAATCGACATGTCTCCACCATTACCAAAAGGCGGACAACCTTTTGAGGCACATTGTGATGTCAGCGAGCTGAGTGACGCAGCGAGGTTATATGCAATAAAGTTATCGCTTCTCGAATTTAAGGGTTCTTGCATTCGAAGGTGTTGTTGCTTAATCGGCGGGGGTTGTAGATGCTGAGGACGGTGTCAGAAAAGTTCGCCGTGTGAAAGCTGACTGCGAATCTTGATGCTGCCTCCGATTTTTTCTTTTCTCACTTCAGTTCTGTCTATCAAGAAATGCCTGGAAAGTAAGCGACTTTGCTCACAGAGTCAAAAATTGCGTGCGGTTCTCGATAATCTTGTCGCAAGTAAACTGCAGCAAGGCATGTGCACGTGCGCGCCTACCACATGCATTAGTGTCTGTTATAATACTTTTTTTCACGCTTCGCATGTGCCATATTTTGATAGCGACTGTGTCAGAAGTATTCGTTATAAAAGTACAAGGCTTTGAAAAATGTTTGCTGTATGCGGACTCAGTTTCAAAGTTGTAGCATAGGAAAATCGTAAGTGCACCGAAATATGGTCGTTATAGTCGATATATCGCTATATCTGGGATCTATATAAGTGGGTTCGACTGTATAAACTATAGAAGACATCGCGACATTAACGAATAGGTGTATATTAGTGCACGTGTAACTCTTTATAAAGGTGATCCCTCTGCAATGGAGGCGTGTACAGTTGAACTCCACTCTAACGAACGCCGCTTCAACGAAATTTCCACTACAACGAAAAATTCACGATTCCTCGTCAGCAGTCTGTAAAAGTCAATGCATAAATATTGTCACCACAATGAACACTTTTTTTTCAGTTGTTCCGCTTCAACGAAATTTCAGGATGCGATTCCAGGCTCAGGCACTTATTGCTATGCAGCAAAACCACTCTAACATTTTGATGCATTTTCAGAGCTTGAAATTGCGTCAATGAAGTCTAAAAAGTGCATTGGCACCACCAAAAACCATTGCTATACTGCCGCTATTCAGCAAGCATGGGCGCCATTGCTAGATAGCGATGGCAATGAGACAGCCCTGCTTTTACCACTGGCTTGCTTTGAGCCGCAGACGATCCAAAGCTGAAGCTCAGTCGCTCAGTTCATGGTTTCCTTCTCGCAGCTGTTGGGTGCAACTGCGGCACGATGCCTTTTCCGATTCTGATGCTTATTATGTTCACGCTTGGCCAGTGTGGTAACTAACCAGAGCGGCTGTTCGTCAGCATTATCAACGAAATCGGCTAGCCACGAGTGATGGATAATAAAAATGGCATAGAATAATGCAAAAGTCACCGCTCCACGATACCCTGCCTCCATCTTGGCGTTGTCGAATACTTTTGACTGCGGACAGCTGCTGGTGTTAACGTATTAATGCAACTGTTTGGTTCGTTCACAAAAACGGTTTTAGGCGTTGTTTCAGCCTGCTTTTCACCATGGTCTCGCTGTGCATGGGTGAAAATCACGTCGTGACGCTGCTGGGAAAGAATTGGAAGCAGCGGACATTTATTTAATTTTGGGAATAAACGTTCCTTTGTTTTGCTAGCTCAGATCAGCGATATTTTTTCCCATTTCACTACAACGAAATTTTCGCTTCAATAAAATTTTTTCCGCGCCCTGTTCGTTTCGTTCTAGCGGGGTTCGACTGTATACCATGAATACACCTATCCAGAAAAAATCCACACAACCACGAAGCCCCACTTTAAGGTTAAATGAACATGTTACCCTCACATGTATTTATCAGCTTATATGCTCCTGGTACACTGAATTGTAAAACGTAACATTAGGCTTGTTCGAACAGCGATTTGGGAGAATAATTTTAAACCAAATTCAAATACTATACTACAGCGTCACTTATGATAAAAAAAAAAAAAAAGGTGCATATTTGTCACGACGAAGCTAACTTGCACATTACTTTTTTCTTTGAATTGCAACAAGGCATGCGCAAATTTCATTCTTTTTGGTTCATGACAAGTGGAAACAACTTTGAATTATAGCAGGATTTGACTTTCGGTAGAATGCAAGTTCCACTTTACCAAGTCAACTTTCACTACTATTGCAACCTATTCATTTATTTCGAATAAACTGAAACCTCAATATAACGATCTTGGATAAGACAAAATTTTGGTTATAACAAAGTAAATGAAGAATAGTCTTGCAGTATAGTGCTAAGAATATACTGTTCTAACTAATTTTCAAATAAAAATTTTTTTCGAGTAACATGCAACTTCGTTATGAAAGTTTGAGTGTAACTCAAAATTTCAAATCATACAAATTCACGTCGAAGCGAATTCGAATATTGAAATACTCACCCTATTATTGAAAACATTCAAAAATTCACTCATCTCTAGTTATTTGTAATGTAAAGATGCACAAAAAAAGGACATTCAGCAGCCCCTGATGCAGTAACGTTATGTTTCATTCAAGCCAAGATGAAAAACCCAGCAAAATGCGCAGCGCAGGGCATTTTATGAGTGAGCTCAGAAACTGCTTCCGAAAATCCAGCTCACTCCTGACAATGCTCCCCACCAAACAAAGGGGTGCCACATACCCTCCAGCTTCTCTTGACAGAGACTCCAAAGCCACTTCGCGAAGTTCTTCCTTGACGATGTCCTCGCAGAGGCAAGACCTGCTACCTTCGTCGACACCACCCCTAGCAACCTCCACGAAGGCCAGTGGTCCTGGTCTAATGCGCTCTTTAACTGGCTCCTGTAAAAGGTGAAAGTTAACCACAAAGTCTCTTTCCACTAAGACGCAAAACAAACTAGAAATTGAGAACACGATATTCAACTGCTGATTTTCCGTGCACTCTTGAAAATTTGAATGCTTTCAGAGCATCGCCACAAGCACCATAGATGTCGATGTATAAGAACATATGGAATTTCGGATGCCGAAACTCGGGGGCATCCGATTTTTCAGACTTTCCGTTTAAATTTCGCTTTTGAACAGCATTAACTGAAGACTCCACCTTTGTAGCGTCTAGAAGTCTCATACGTTTCAACCAGCACTTCGAGAGTCTGTTTGCTGTGATGAAAGTGACTTGTTGCCTTTTGGAGCATACTTTGGAGGAGGAGGAGAAGTACTGCTTTGGAGCAGCCATAAGTGTTTTTGAAGCGAATGATTGATTGATATGTATGGTTTAAAGTCCCAAAACCATCATATGATTATGAAAGACGACGTAGTGGAGGGCTCCGGAAATTTTGACCACCTGGGGTTCTTTAATGTTTTCGGAGTGGAAAATTTGCTAGTTTGGAGCACCTAGTGGTGTTTTAGAAGCAGATAGAAAATCTGCCATACAATGTTTGTAGTTCAAAGCATGATCGAAGCATCTCGTAAATATTATTTATTGTAAAATGTACTTAACAGACAATGAATGTAAACTTCCAAAGAAAAACAATAAAAAAAGTGGCTGGTTGTCGAAAAAACAAATGTGCTTTGCAACAAGCTGTCTATTTAAAATACCAGTATTAGAGACAGAAATAAAATCATACAGGTACAGCTTATTGCCGCATCTAAATGTAACCACAGTCCCATATACCTGTTGCCAAATAAATAGTAGACAATCGGTTTGAGATAAAAGCAATCTTGCTCATTTTCACAGCACTGGCCTGCATGTCTAGCTAGAAAGAACGAAGACAGCCTAATGAGCTATATGCCTAATATGCCTGTCTCTGTCACACAAAGGAGATCACAGCCGATAAAGACTGCACACAAGTAGCACACTGGGATGATAGCACACAGATTCCTTTCAATTTCTTGAGGACTTGTGAGGCGATCAGACAGTGAAAGTTCATCACTCTCTCAGTGCCACTTTGGAGCAGTTACTCAAAAAAAAAAAAAAAAAAAAAAAAACAAACCTTTAAGCATCTACTTAAAACACATTCGTTAAAATAGGTTTTTTTTCCACAACTATTTCCTTGTTTATTTTTTTGATGGCCTTCATTGTTATTTGTGTGTAGTTTCACATTACATACATATATTTTTTTGTATTAGCCACCTTACGTCGCATCTGTTCTGTAATTACATTGCTTGCATTTTAGTGTGCCATATTTTATCGTGTAAATAAACTGCCATGACTCTGTGTATTTTTTCCTTGTCTCGTCTTGTTAGAGCACAATTAATTCCTGCCTTCGTTACAGTAATATTGTTTTCAAATTGTTCTCATATTTTTTATCCTTCTGTACAAGTTTTAAAATGTTTTTTTTATTACCCCCTTTACACAATGCCACTAAAGGCCTGCAAGGTGCTTTAAATAAATAAGCAAATCAATCAATCAATCAATAAATAAGTATTACTGTTTGGAGCAGCCTGAACCAGAATTTCTCTTTGGGAGCAGTTGGGAACGATTGGAGCCATTACTGTATCTGTGTGCAATCATAGCAGTATCCATGAAGTTGCGCTGCAACATTTATGTCTGCCTTCTCGAGTCCAACAGCCAGCACTGTGGCACAAAGCCCAGCAATGACAAGCTTTTGAACCAGCCTTCACAGTTCTCAAAGGCAACGTCAAGAAGCAGTTTGACTTTAAATGAAACTGAATGATTCGAGATTCAATTAGTCTTGTAATACACAATGCAACATATCTTTTCATCACGTTCAATTTGATTACCAGTGATACAAGGGCCACTCACTCAAACACAATCCAACACAACACTGTCTTCGTCGTTCTCTTTTCCAGTCTACCACTCACGCGCCGGTCACCGCGTTGTTATGATCCACTACAATATGCATCGATAAATCATTGAGCTAGTACCAGAGGTGGGACAACTAGTGTTCTACACCATTCACCCTAATTCCTCAAATACCAAAGCACTGTTCTGCATAATATCAACGTTCTAAACATTGTCGTCTCTCAGTAACTTTGACTACCTATCGGCAGCATTTCCAGGCCATGCTCAGAAAGTGTTTCAGGCTCCTGTAACCTTGGCAATAGCAGGGGTCACACTAGCGAGCCCCTGGTTGCTGATCCTATGCACAACTGCATGTGCATAAGCTTGTATTTTGATCTTGCCTAGAATATTAGCTATCTCGAGTCACTCACTAACCGACACATATATAGACTGAGTTCCACCTTACTGGGCTTGTACGAATAGTAAACATTAGATTCCAATAATTTAATTGAACTCGAATAGTATATATCACATTTTATAAAGAAAAATTTGTACATTTGTCACGACCCAACTAACCTGCACAATACTTTGTAATCAATGATGGAAGCGACACTTTGATTTTTGGAGCAGAAGAAATGCTCACCTTGCAGCAGCTATTGATGTTTTCCGAGCAGATCGCAAAATATTACAAACGACCCTTAGAGCTTAGTGCATCATTTAAGCCTCTTGTAAATATTAATGTTTATTTTTAAACATATTGCACATACAATAATCATTGCAAATTACAAGAAACATAATTAGGCAGATGAACAATCGTTGAACACCAAGTGTTATTTTCATATTTTGCAAAAGTAGCCCACATTGGCATTTTCAAAAACCAAATGGGCTAAATGAACTAACATTTGATATGCTTGTGATGACCTGAAATATGTTCAGGTTTATATTTTACTATAATTAGAGCAATAAGCCAGAATAACAAGCTTTTTACCTAAAATATGATGAATCGATGCTAGAGAGATAATGTTCATTGAAGTTGTACGAAACTTCTTAGCAGTGCAAATTTTTTCCTGGACAGGTGTATTCACGACATAGCACCCATCCACTGCAGTGAAACCACCTTTCACACGGGTTCACATGTGGACTAATGTACACTATTCGTTCATTTCGGATACTTTGAATTTTCTTGTAATTTAAATTCGAATCGAAGAGAATTCTCAAATTCGCACAAGCTTACACAAAAAGCTGTATGGTGAACCAAAAAGAGAACAAGGACTTTTGCAGGCTTTGTATTCTAAAAACTGAAGGCTCTCAATAATTCAATCTATGGAGTCCCTGAATTTTGTCCAAATTAACAGAACCACTCATTAATATGACTCGGGGCAATATACCAAGTTGTGTTGCAAAGTTTATTGTTTTTTAGAGCTGAAGCAATGTCACACACTAACTATGGCTCACAGCTCTTAACTATGGCCAGTAGTTTTTGGATGTCAGCCAACAGTATTTGGTACATGGCGTGTTCACGTGAGTGATCAAGGGACAAAATGTGCTATGCGCCCTAAAAGCTAGCAACCCTTTCAATATCTTGCAGCGCCCTACTGCAAGACCCTAATGTACTGTGTCAAACGAGGCTGGAGAAACATTCTGCACAATATAAAAGCTCCATACCGTGAAGTTTTTGTTTTTTTCCCTTCTTCCTCAGTTGGCATGCAACTGTCGGTGCATGTAGTTTCGACACTTTAAAGGCAGGCAATCAGATTTATTTACAATGGTCGATGGCATAAAAACACAGGTGTTCAGCAACGAGTGACAAAGACGAGACCCTTTGTTCACGCACGATGTTTCCAGGCACAAATTTATGCGAAGGAGCTGTTTGAATCAATGGGGCTTGGGAGCTGAAGAACTGTCTCTTGAAATGCAACTTCCTTGCGAGCGTTCAGTTCTTTATAGCGCACCCATGCATGGAATATGAACCAAGACCCAAGCCACATTTTAATGCTTGGAATGACGGCCCCCTTGTCAGAGTGATAAAAGTAAAAAAAGAGCCACATGCCCCACACGAGCGGTCGCTTTTCCCAACGCTCGATATCAGCAGCATACATCAGTAGCAGTGCGTATTGTCGGTGTTCTCCTGAAATACATTGAAAACGCAGCAATCCAACCGAAAATTTTTACTTTTATAATAAATAAAATTTTGAAATATTGGGAGACTACTGAAACTTGACGAGCGCATTATCGCCCCATGCACAGTGCAAAACTTGCAAGTTCAGTCCCCAATGGCTGCAAGATTTGTTTTTTTTTCATGAAGTATGCAAACAGTACAAAAACACTGCAAAATGAAGATGAGCTATCCCAAGTTATCGCACAAGCAGAATGCGTGTGTCAAGATTATAAAATCAAAAGCGACCCAAAAGAAATCTACTACAAAAGAATGCATTGGTAGTGATGCCTAAACATAAAAAGGCAGGTGAAATCAAGAAGCAAATGATTAGAAGTTGGGACACGAGATCTGTGCGAACAAGATTTACAAATGCACCCAGTCACATTCTGTCACAATCTCAAGGTTATTTTACTACAGTAAAAGCTTGTAAATTCAAACTCAGTTCACAGTTAATTCAAACTAATCCCCAATGCATAGCAGTCCCCACTGTCTGCAAGATCATTCTTTTTCGTGAAATATGCAAACACTACACAAACACTGCAAAATGAAGATAAACTATCTCAAGTTATCACATCAGCAGAACGGGTGTGTCGAAATTATAAAATAGAAAGTGACACAAAGAAATCTACTACAAAAGAATGTGTGTCCTGATCCTAGCACGGCCCTGTGTATTTCGACGAGAGAAAACTCCGGACAATTCGAATGAATCAGTACCCACAACAATTAATCTTCACTGAGAGCTCCTCGTTTTGATTGCTCCTCACATGAGGGGGCAACGAAACCCAAAGCAATCATAATGTGTAGCAAAACCAAACCAAGTTTACTAAAAGTCTGAAAAAAAGGAATTGGCAGCATTTCTCAGAAGAAGAAAATTCAAATGCTATTCAAAAGCAAGCTGCAAATGATGCTCATGGAGTCTGGACATAAACGCAAACTAATTCAAGTTACCAATCACTTTAGTTCTGATTGCTTTTTAATAATGCCATGTAAATAACATGTGTTTTGATGCCTATCAAGCCTCATTTCTCACTGCTCATGCGAATGCCTGTCAATGCTTGTGTCCGGAGTATGAATTATCAATTAATTCCCTTCACTGTGGGAGCTCCATGGACTGAATTTATCAAATCCCCGGCGTAGCAACACCCAGATTGCATCAACGAGTCCAAAGCGGGCTTTTTTTTTTTTTTGGGGGGGGGGGGGGGGGGGTTCTGCTTGTGCAGCATGGCATGATGTACATTCATTCTAATACCCACTTACCAATCCAAATTTCGCTCAATTTCAACAGTTTTATAGTCCCCTTCGAAATCAAATTAAGAAGCTTTAACTCCAATTTCCAGTTCAAAGTAGAATAGAAGCGATATAAAAGAATCAGTAAGATGAAGAATAGTTTGATGGGCTCATTTTCTACACTATCCCCAACTGATTTTGGTTGCAATAGAAAAGACAACTTTCACAAGAGGCCGGGAGAAGTTTATTACGATTGCTTACGAAACATGCCATTTCGTGGTGAACTGACAAGCTCTTTTGCTTGAGCGATACGGCACTAGAGGTACGTTAATTACATAAACTGAGTTAATGAGTCGTTACTGTAACTGCCTGCCAAGAGACAGGAAAACATTTAAAGAAACATTGACAAACCATGACTCGTGAACGCTTGCTTACCTGGTAGAAGGAGCCTAGGTCGAGGTTCTCAGATACGGCTGGCTTGTTCTGCAGTCGCAGGCTTTTTCTCGCCCCTAAATGCTCAACCTCTTGCTTCGGCTTCTTCCTGCAAGATGCAAAATAAAATTAATAGCAGTGCCACGCGGGCACGACAAACTAATGTATCATTAGTTAAGGCATTGAGTACCTGAATGACATTTTTTTTGGGAGGCTGAACTGCCGGATGTCTAAATGTAATGACATTTGACCTAGTGATGTCAATAACACTGAATTTTGAAATCGGCCAATTTTAGGGTAATAAAAAAGAAAACAGGTATTTTAACAACCCTACTCTTCGTTCACAAATAGTGCAAGTAAGCGTTTTATGGTACAATTGGCTAGAGGTTGTTCCAGTCTTTTACAACAATGTAACTGGTCACTGCTTGTAGGTCGCTGCTCGTTGAATCCAGAGCACAGAATCAGACGTGATGACCCATGTAAAAGCTTTTGCAATTCTGAACTTCACTATGGTGATACAGGGACATAACAAGCCGTGTGTGAAAAGTCACGTATAAACTTCTTTTTACATGACAGATGCTATTTCAAATGTTTTCTGTACTGTCTCTGAACAAGCGTTGGCATCGAGAGTACGCATTTCTTTTTCAAATGTGTTCTAGTGAAAGCTAGCGACGGCATTAGGTGAAAAGTGCAATTAAGGCGAATGATACTTGATTCTCCCACGTGGCACCATGCAAATAGCATTAAATATTAAGGCATTGGGAAGTTAATGACATTTTCTGTGCCAGTGTGCCGCAAGTATGGGAGCCTTTCCACAACTGTGAAGTCAGAAGCTCGTGAAGCCAGCGGCTGCGGAAGTACATTCTGCAGCAGTGGCTTCATGTCATTTTTGCGCGTTTTCATGCTTCTGCCTCATACTAGAGAGGCCCAAGAAAATCGCCAAGAGCACTAACATGATCTCCCCGTCATGCGCACATTAGAAATTGTCAGTGGTGGAGGTCGCCGAATATTGTTCTGCGCGTCTTGTCCACGGCCGCGATCAGACAGAATCTAGCCATACACAGCCTCTCTGTAAAGGTTTTAGTGAACGGAATCGCCGCTCAAACTGCAAAATGAAACAACTGCCTCTCCCCGTTTTGGTAAATGGAACCTCTGTTTAAAAGAACCTCGTTTTGGTAAACGGAAAGTATTTTGGTCCCTTCAGGTTTCATTTAGAGACTTAACAGTAATAAAAAGTTGTGCTGTTTCAACATGCCAAAATCATATGATTATGAGCGACGCTGCAGCAGAGGACATTGGATCAAATTTTGTTACCCGGGCTTCTTACATACGTTGCTACGTGTGCTAGCACTTCACTCTCATCGAAATGTGGCCACTGTGGTGGGAAAGTGCAACTACCTTGGTTGCCTGCATTTTTGTTTTTTGCTTTATGGTCACACAAGAATTTTGTTCCTCTTTCAGTTCTCAAAATAAGCTGCCTTGAACACAAACCTAGAAAAACTTTTTCAACTGCCCATCTCCGAAATGTTCAGTTCCAAGTTTTCTGCAGCACTCTTTCATTTAAATTATAAACACTACACTGCCTTAATACCATTAAATAAAGCTATCTTATTCACGTTTCATTACATTAAAGTTTCAGCATCCATGGAGAGCACAATACTTGTGCTAATCTCGAGACATACACAAATAATCTTGCCATACACCCAAACTGACTTAACTTTAAACAGCTTTGCTGTTTTATTACAATGTGCACCAAACGAATGATCACTACTTGCATCTCTCTATGAACAATTACCTTCTACTCAAAGATGCATATGTGCATGCACTCAATATATATGAAAAAAAAAAAATGCTTATTAAGTTTAATATTAATAAATTATCAGTCAGGGTTACATAGTCGCGAGCAGACGATCATTATATACAATTCTTGCATTGTGGCTCCATACTTCGCCTTTTTTCATCAATCACAGGTGAAAGATACACCAATGTTTACATGAAAACTTGTACAATTTTTGAGCACTCAGGGAAATAGAAAGCCTCTAAGGTCCCCAACATGCCTCTCTCACGCAAATTTTTGAGCACCGCAACAGATCTTGATGTTTGAGTTGGACAACAAAAACAGCCAAGGTCAAACATCACTTGCCTCCACGCAGACCCCACAAATGAAAGAATATACACGATACCACTCCTGAAGCAGCAAAGTGTTATCTTGAGGAGTCTTTGGAGCACCCCAGACGTCGTAGAAAGGGAATATTTTACTTAACTCCCAAGAAAACACAAGCCACACAGGCTACAAAACTCCACACAAGCGAAACGGCATGAGCATCACTCCGTCAACGTCGTCGTCTTTCTTCACTGTCCACAGAAGGGCACGCGCATTTTCAACATTTGGCCATCCTGCAACACTTAACGTCCTCGTTAAGTCTGTCCCGAGAATGTACTTGACCGATTTAACATACAAACATTCGGCCATCCTCCTACAGGAAATACTTAATAAATGACACGAAGGAAACAAGATAAAGAAAAAGAAAACAACAAAAAATTACAGCTATACCTATACAATGCGCGTTAAATTCCTCGTGGCACACAGAAGTTCGCCTGTTGGTTGCGTGAAACTTCGAAGTGAATCTTGTAGCTTCCAGCCATCTTGACTTGCTTAACTTTGAGGAAAACCACAACGCGCACGATACTAGTGTCTTCTTGTCTAAACTGCGGCTTCAATGCTTGGTCAGGCTCGGGCTTCAACTTTTGCTAGCCCGCCTGCGGCGATGAATATTCCTGCGCATTCGCTCGGGCATTTCCCATTTTTTTAATGTCGTCTTGGTTCTGTTGTCTTCGGCTCAGTATCTTCCTTCGGGTCGGTTCAGGACTGTTCATTCTTCTTTCTTACTGTCTGCTCTATGGCAATTTTTTCCGATATTTCCGGTGGCTTCCGTATCGTCGCCTTGGCTTGGTTGGTCTTCTGGTTTTGTCTTCTGCAACATCACCTTCCTCCTGCTTATCCTTGTGTGTCGCCTTTTGTCCCTGAGCTGCTCCTTTGTCATCTTCCTTTTTTCCCCCTCTATGCCGAATTTCCTGTCTTTCGCCATTACGGGTTTTTCATTCACTCTCTCCGCCTCGCTGTTCTTTCTCACAGCACCGGGTTTGGAGTTAGTCTGCTTTTCCCTGCTTCAGCTTCGGCTGTGTCCTTGTCTTCCGGCTTTCTTTTGCCTCCGACAGACGTCTTGGGCTTCACTTCTTCGTCCTCCTTCATTGTCACTGTTTTACAATCTCCGGAGTTCTCGGTGTGCGACGAGGCTTGTTTGAAAAGTGGGTCTACGTGTTTTTTGTGGGCCGCCACTGGTGAAACCTCTGGTTCTTATCGACACTGGGCGTGCCCTGCTTCCGCCGTGGCGCTTCCGGTTGAGAGCAGACGATGGCCTGTCGCGTAAACTCTGGAGCCATAGTGGACAAAAGTACGACCGAAACGCACACCGAAATCCTCCCATGATGTGATTCGTGAGCTCCTCGATCGGTACCAGTCACTGGCAACTCCCAGCAGTCGTACCTTGGCAGTTTCTAGCAAGTACGCAGCTGGCCACCCGTGAAGGCCTGACGTGCGACGAATATTCTCGATCCACTCGCGCGCCAATGGAGCGTCCTCAGAGCCGTCGAAGGCAGTGATGTGGCTTAAGTCGGGAATCACCTGGAACGTTGGCGCTGGTTGAGGTTGTGCCGTGCCGGCCGTAGACAGTTGTTCCAGCAGCGTTGATAGCAGATGATCCTTTTCTTGGAGCATTCGTAAAAGGTCACGAGCCGTGATCATGTCTCTCTGGCTGGAGTCCGCGTCTCCACCACTCGTTCGTTGGTGCGTTCCATTAAGGTTACATTAACAGGCTTTGTAGACTGACCAAACTCATTTTCTAACCGTGACGATTGGATGGCAATATCCCACTTCTGAAATGCTAGCTTGTGGCATCTTTGGAGCATCCGGGACGTTGTATAAAAGAATGGTTTTTTACTCTCAAGGAAACACAAGCCACACAGGCTATAAAACGCCACACAGGCAAAATGGCATGAGCGTGACTCCGTCAACCTCGTATTTCTTCACTGTCCACAGAAGGGCACGTGCAATTCCAAGAAAAGTTATCGAGTGCATTTAAAACTCCACAGCCAGGGACCTCAAACCCACAGCCCGCAGTCCGCACACGATTGCCTTTGTCGCACATATTTTTGAGGCACTCTATGCCGTCACCATGGAGTGAAATTTGATTTAATTTTATGGGTGATATCAGGCCTCACTTGGAACACTGTTTTGAAATAAACGTTTACTTCTCTCTCTCTCTCTCTAGAGGCTAAATTATTACACTTTGCATTGGAGGACACGACTGAAGGCCTGACTAGGTCTTGCTACCCTGGCAGCAAAAGCATAAACACATCAACAAGCATTTATCGTACAGAATGCACTGGTACATAATCATCCAGAATGGTTACAGGATTAAAGAAGTGCACAGGGATATAAACACGGCTGTCTTAATGTGGTATCGATGCAACGAATGTGTACCGATAATGAACTTAAAACTAAAATAAATATAATAAACATAGGTTCTCACCACTATAGCGAGTGAACTGCACAAAAATATAATCAACATTCACTAGAATAAAAAAAAACGATATGACTGGGCACGCTTATGGTGAAACCTACAAACAATGTGTTGATAAGAAATTTTTAAAAGAAAGACGTGTTATATATGACTCAAGCATGCCATTTACAGTAATGTAATAAACAATCACAGGCCATAAAGAACAAGGTGTACACAAATACAAGACATATATATAGTCACAAAATTTTCGAAGAACAATAAGACGATAATTTTCTTCTGTTACGAATTCTCTTGTTATTTTTTTTAATGACCCAACTGATGTTCCATCTTGCAAAAAAATGAAGTAAAGTTGGGTATTGATTTATGATGTCTGGTATAAGCGAGTTTAACCGTTGGTCATTGTAGTTTGTACATGATCTAGGTTTCTATATAACCCTAGAAACAAATACTGTAAATTCAGAATTAGCATCTACATTTCAGTCATTCCGGAGATCAGCACAGATGATTCCGGACTCCCGAGACCCAAGTCCTACCAGAAACCACCCGGAAATCAGATTTAGAAGGCCCATCTAACAAAAGGCAACCTTAAAAGGGCTGTTGACACCTGTGCAAAAAAGCTTTTGCAAGAGCTTTTAGCCCAAGTGTCCCTCCATATTGTTTTTCTGGTAAATAAAATTGAAACCAAAATGAACCTGGCATTTTATTAACCCCCGCCCTCCTCTACTCCAACCTTTTTTTACTGTATTGGCCCCAGCGTGACCCCTGCTATAACTACTGAAGGCCTGTCCGGGCTTTCACAGGGCTTGCACCCGCCATCAGCATGACCTTGACTACTACCCAGGTCACCCGTCTGACCTAACGGGCTAGGCGCACAGTCCTTTGCACCGACCAGTGCTGGCCTTTATACAAAAAACTGAGCTCTTTCTTTTTCATTTAACTCATGCCATAGGGCATACTCGCACCAGTAATAATAAAATAATAATAATATTAAAAAATTGTGTCCCGTTTCATGTTTCAAAATGCAACATCAACATGAACCATACAAGGAAAACGCTTACGGTGGGCGTGGCGACTTCGCAGGCATATGTACAGGAGGAGGTGCCAGGGAAACCTTCAACTGAAAAGGAAAAGTTGTCAGGCCAGTTACAAGGGTTGCTAAACAATACGGCGTCTCTCAAAACCATATGGCGGTTTTGGTATGTTAAACCCCATCAACAAGAGAGTGTGCAAACAAGAGTTGCCAGCCTTGCACACATACCTCATCGACGCCGAGAGATTCCAAGAATGCCATTTTCTCAGCTATGTTCTTTTGAATGACAGATCTGTAAGACTCCTCTTTTTCCTGAAAATTTTAAAAAGAACAAGTAGTTAAAGATCTTAAAAAGCTTTAGACTGTAGAGTATATGCAAACGGTGCTTGTGTGATGCCAGTCACCACACAATAGTGGCAACTTCTTCAATCACTTCGTCTAACCACACTGCCTTTGCACATTCTTTCCTGTTTAGCAAGTGTTCTTACTGAAAAGAAGAGTTATATAGAAAATAACATGCCAACAATATTGCGGCTGTTACAAATTGTCACCATCGGTGAACTGCCCCTGTACGCACAAGCGCTAAGGAAATCAGTTCCAGCCTTCAAGACAATTCAGCTCGTCGAAACGTTGGCTTGAGCAAACATCCGCCGTTTAAGTATTCAACACAAAATGGAAAAGTGCAACATTGTTTTGGAATCCCCACCTGTGTGCTTGCAGGCATACACTTAAAAAAAAAAGAGCAATGTCTGTGAAAACATAAATGCCAACGCAAAAGTACCTCCTTAACTGTTGGTTCCCCTCCAGCGTCATTTTCATCTGCGGGTTGCTTCCTTTTCTTAGCAGACCGTCTGTTGCCATCCTGTACGTAAAAGAACAAGGCAGTGAGTGAGCTTTAAGAAAATAATTGCAAAAACAACAAGAAGAAACTCATATCCACGCCATACAGCAAGCTAAATAACACAGCAATGATATTCTTTGTTTTTGCTACAGCAAGATTAACTGAGAGTTGCACATGCAGGCATAGAGGGTTCTTTCACTTTCAAAGCTCGAATTTCGAAGAGGTGACGTACTATTCCAATCCAAAATAACAGAAAAATTCGGGGAAATATGCAGGCTAGACAAATTTTTGCCAGGATTTGTTATTAGATCATTCCGCCCAAAACAATGTGGTTCCTATAACACTACATTTGGGTACAATATTTGGGTGGGCCTACTACAACTATTTGCACCTCCTTCAGAGGTGCTTCATTATTTAAAAGAGAAGGAATCCCGTTATTTAAAAGAGAATGACTCAAAAACCTGACCTACATGCAAGATTGCTCTTCATACAAATGCCGCTATGCGTTCCTGAGAATGTCACTTCGTTATCCCGCAAGAACTGCACACTTTAGGAGAACATCCCCCCTACGCGTGAGCTCTTACGCGAGCGGGCTTGGATGATTAGCAGGGTAACGACGCCATGGCACATGTTTCCCTGTCCATGCAAAGTCCATACATTAGCCCCGCATTTCGGTAAATGCGAGTAACTGTGCCCATAATTTGTCTAAAGCTGCCAACGCACATGAAATGAATAAGAAGCATGAGCTTTGTAGGGCGGATGTTCGTTTTGCGAAGCGACGGGCGCTTAAAAAGCTTCGGGGACGCCTTCACACTTCGGCTAAGGCGACCACACCGCCAGCTGATCCAGCACAGAGACACAAAGTGAAACGACGACACACCTGCTCAGGTGGTTTAACTGTCACTGACTCTTCCGCTTCGGCTTCCGCCTTTTGCAAACGCTTCAGGGTGAGCCTCGCCTGTCAAGAAAAGCAAAGGTTAGAAAAGCGAGACAGCCCTGAGACGCGCGCGGCAGAGCCGCGCGCCGACCGTGCCTAGCAAAGAGCCGGGACAAAGCACTCACCGAAAGACGCGTGGACGCACCGTAGAACGTCGTCGCCGTGGTCATCTTCAACTCGAGTTCAACTGCCACAGGTGATAAAACAAATCAAACTTTCCACAGACGTGTGCGCACACTACGCGCGCGCTATTCCAACATGCTGCGACTTGCCGCCAACTTTCTGTTGAGCGCCGCGAGCGCGCGAAAACGCCAGGTATTGATCATGTGACTTCTCGTAAGCCCCACATAATGAGTAAATTCCTCACTTTCTTTGCTCGTTGTGTTCGTTTCTGTATTTTATACGCTCTACACAGTATTCGTTAAGCACTGACACGCTTGCTTACAGCAATTTTTGTTGATTTGATTTCCCAATACATGGCCTCTGTGATTGCACAACTAAGCGCGATCAAAACCACTGAGGCCACGCATATTGTTCAGCGTTTCGTCGTTAAAAGTCGCCGCCAACGCGTCAACACACAAACATGGCGGTGGGCGTGTAGTGGATGTTGTAAGGTGGCCGCGTGCTGATGATCTCTAGACGCACGGTTTTTCATCGGCGATCTACGAAACACGTGGCAGACTTTCCTTCGCTTAGTCTCGCGCGCACGCTCGTAGACGAGCGCGGCGATCATGGATCAGAGGGATCAGTTGCTCGCGCTAAAGGTCATGCGCCTGACGCGGCCCGCTCTGTTCACGACGTTGCCAGTCGTGTGCGACTCCCGGGACATACCGGGCAGCATGTGGATGCAGGAGCTGAAGCAAGACCTGGGAGCTCCGCTGGGTCTCGAGCTCTTCGGCGCCGGCAGCTTCCTCATGCTTCCGCAGAGCTTCGGCAACATCTACCTGGGCGAGACGTTTTCCTGTTACATGAGCGTACACAACGATAGCCAGACCACCGTGCGCGACGTGTCGGTCAGGGCCGAGCTACAGACCGACTCGCAGAAGGTGTTGCTCGCAGGGCGCGCCGACGGTGCCGTAGCGGCCGCCGAGCTAGCCCCCAACAGCAGCATCGACGAAGTGATCCACCACGAAGTGAAGGACATCAACACGCACATACTGGTCTGCACCGTCAACTACACGACGCAGGCCGGGGAGAAACTGCACTTCCGCAAGTTCTTCAAGTTCCAGGTCAGAACTGTTGCTAGTGTTTTCTATCGCTGTTGTTATGCATCTGTGCCACGTATGCAACTCGGCGATGAGTTGGCATGCACTTCCACCCCGAATGTTACAAATATAGCGAATTACCCGATACAACGAAATTGGTCATTCGATAACGAGGCTTATTTAAAGCAAGGAACGAGGTACACCAAGTAGTTCTCTTTGACAGCGCGAAAGAGCATGTGTATGCAATGTGCAGCGACACCGCCAGATAGTGCGACCATATTCTTTACTGTTGCCTAGATGAAACAGATTTGTATGAAGTAAGCTGCTTGATGAAACAAGCATTATATATGTATGTGCCAGTTAAAGGTGTAATCTTGTTGTTCAAAGCCCAACAATGCACTTTTTTCATTTATTTGTTTTAACTGCAGTGTGCCCGAGCGAGGTACAGTTGGACAAAACCAGTGGCACTACTTGGGAGCGTATCTTTTGTTGATATGTATAACTCCATTTGTTTTTGCTCAAGAGAGTGCTTATCGCCAGCCTGGCTGCCTGCTTCAGGGCAAAGGCCTGACCCATGTTTTCTTTTTTTTTTTTATTAACCCAGTCCTGTGCACGCTGCAGCCACATTATGCCCACAAACTACATCTGCCCATCTAACTTTCAGCCTCCACCTCGTGCACTTGCCTAATCTGGTGTTATTCTTAATGGCCAGCATGCTCGCTATGTGCCCTGCTCATTACAGAAAGCACTACATGACTTGAGATGGGATTCCTTAAATCTGTTTGCTGCTCCAGGGCGGCATTCTCAGTCACGATTTTCAATGATGGGTGTGCTGTCTTCTGGTTTATCTAGTGAACACTTACTAGAATCACGCAAGTTGTTGAGCAAACAGCACCATCACAGTTCTCTATCCCATACTGCAGAAATGTGCCTTTTTCAATGCTGTCCTTCATTGCAGCGTTAAAGCACCTTGCCAGTAACAGCCATTGAATTCATGTGTTTTGGCACAAGCCTTTCCTGAATATGTTCAAAAGCATTTGAAACTGTTTAATAAGCTGATGTTCTAGTGCTGTACATTGTGTAAAGCAGCTGAATGTCTTAATGAGGTTGTTTAGACAATATCTTCATTATATGTGATATTTGTTCTAAGGACATAACTAAATACTGATATCAGCTATGATCATTTTTATTCGCCTCTTTAAATCTGTGCTTATTATATTCAGGTTCAGTTGTTCTAATTCATAATTGTCGCTTGCACTCCTAAGGCACGTGTTGTAAAAGTCATTTGTTATCGTCACACCTTCGATTGAGGAAAGCATTGTTCATGATGGCACTAAGATTATGTACAATGGTCACCTACCTTGTTTGTGAATATTAAGATGAAGACCCATCGAGCATTTATCCACAGCTCACGAAATGGAATTGCCATATGCATCCATAGTGCACTCAATGTGCAGCTTTTATTACTATGTCTCCTGAAAAAGTCATTTATGACCGTGTGCTGACCCATGTAGGTCAAGGATATGCAGGAAAATCGAGAGTGACTGCTGGGCAATGTTTGTGAACATTCTAGACTGGACTATAATCCGAAATGTCCTCCTGATCATTTGTTGCTTGTTTATATTTGCACAGCTGGAGATGAATCACGGAACATTGTAAGGATTGTGCTTTTTATTTTTTTACACTTTACAAGACAGAGGTGCTTTAGCATGAAGTGTAATTGTTGTCCCAGGTATACAAGCCACTTGACGTCAAGACGAAGTTCTATAACGCCGAGTCCGACGAGGTCTACCTTGAGGCGCAGCTGCAGAACATCACCTCTTCACCCATATGCCTCGAGAAAGTGGCACTCGAGCCATCCCCGTATTTCAACGTCTGCCAGCTCAACACATGCGGAGACAGCCAGAGTGTGTTTGGTCTCGTCAACTTCCTGAACCCACACGACACGCGGCAGTACCTGTTCAGTCTCTCGCCCCGGATGCCGTCCTCAGAGACGAGCGAGCCAGTGGCACAGCCCGAGAAGCGTCGCAGCGGTGTCACCAGCATCGGCAAGCTCGACATCGTCTGGCGTTCGGCCATGGGTGAGAGAGGGCGTCTGCAGACATCACAGCTGGAGCGTATAGCGCCCGGTTATGAAGACATTAAGCTCACAATCGAGTCAGCTCCGAGCACGGTGAACCTCGAGGAACCATTTGAGATCGCCTGCTCGGTGATGAACACGTGTCAGAGGACGATGGACCTGGTACTCGCGCTCGAGAACTTGCCGTCTTCTGGTCTGCTCTGGCAGGGCATGTCAGGTCAGAGCCTCGGCAAGCTGGAACCCCAGGCGACCGTTCGAATCACGCTCGAGGCGGTGCCGTTCCGGACGGGGCTTCAGAGCATCTCGGGCATCAAGTTGTCAGACGCTTACCTCAAGCAGACGTACGATTACGACGAGATAGCATGTGTGCTCGTATGTGCCAATGGAACAACAGTTTCGTGTTGACGGCGGTTTGTGTTTATTTCGCTGTTTCGAAAAGCCTGGTGTCGCCGAATGGCATCACTGCACGGACAAACTGCTGTGTGAAAGCTTTGTTGCCATTTTTTGCAGACTTGTGCGCACTTGCGAGGCTACGAAATGGTTTATATTTGTTACGTGTCGTTAAAGAATATTATAAATGCTGAACGATTTGATTTACTGGTACATATTTTTGTGGTCTTTTTTTTTATATACAGCGATCTTTCACCACGTTGAATAAAAGATCGAAATAAAACAACTCGCAATGTAGAGTTCTGGTTTTATTGGCTAGAGATATAAGCATGCTTGTAAGACTGGCCGACAAACTTTCGAACTACACATATATCTCTCTTTTCAAACAGTAAATCTCATCTGTATTGAACGGAATGTATCACAAGAATGTACACAAATATGGGGGGAGGAGAAAAAACAAACGCCTTCCCCACTGCATTGGCAGCGAGGTCCATGCCCATCTGAGTAAATTAAAGGTGGCTTAGCTTCGTACAGTCGGAGACAAAAGTATGTGGACCACAGTAGTTGACAAAGGATTCCTCTTTGCTGCAGCCTTAAGCCGACCAAGTACGGTCTAAACACTGTGCGCACCAAGAATTAGTTTTTGTAAATTATGAGCTGTTTCAGTGTTCTTAAGCAACCTATGATCTGCAAACTTCCATACACAAATGCACAAGCACCGACTGAAGGGAGCTGCGAGAAAAGAAATAAAACGCATTTTGAGAGTAATCACTGTCGAGTGTGTTGCTGTTGACAGCAGCGATGTTGCATGTCCTGAACTGTGGCACTGCTGCAACAACAAATTCTAAATAAAAGTAAAAACATGAATATACTGTGGTGGTGCCACTTTAATTGACTGAACTTTGGAGTGTACTAGGTATTTGTGCTGAGACTACCAGAGTGCTTGCTCACCCTGGCTTAATCACTTAGATGATGAGTTTTTCGTGCTGTGCGTGTCTTGAAGTTTCGTTTTTTTTTTTTAACAATTGTTGAACTATTTACCCGAAACTTTTTCTTACTCGTGCTACACTCAGAAGTTCAGTTGAAATGTAACATAAACGCAAGCTACACATCAAGCAGGGCAAAAAAGTTTCACTTCATTTCTGACAATTATTACCAATGAGCTCCATTTTTTTTTAGTTGTAAAAGGAATCGTAGACAGTGTTAGCACTCAGAGACGGCTAACAACCATCGCTGTAGTACCAAGTTCATTCCCATTCATGCCTGCTGGAATCTCAAATCAACACCCAATCATTTGTGAGGTGACATGACATTCACGCGCCTTCAGTGCCCTTTTTACTGGACCCAGTAAACACTGGTCTGATTGCGTGGTTTGTAACATGCACTAAAGCCGAGACATTGCTTAGGTTAAAGGATGTGACAGCGCATAAAACTCTTCAATTCCTCCTAGACAGGACTAAAGAAAAAAAAGATATTTAATTGTGTAACAGTTTTGAGCATCAGAATAAAATACAGCAAGAATCTTGTTTTATCTCCTCTAGTTTTCTAAACAAGGCAGAATGTTTTTCGCAAAGGCTGGCTTACGGAATTAGTTACAGACTTCAAGCTTCAATTCTTTTTGTGAAACTGTGATAGCAACAAAAAAAATGACACCTGTGTGACCAGGTACTTTTGCTATCATGTATACCTGCAGTTCAATATCTGCTGGCAGGCACAAACCTACGGCCCATGTGGTAAAATTCAGCAAAGCAGTACTCAGCCGGCATTTTGAAGATCAATTCCAATAGAGAGAGAAAACAACAGTACTTCTTCATGGCCCGTGGGTGCTGAACACAACTACTTCAAGACATAACATTTTGTTGCACGTTTTCGTAGCTACAAGGAGCACGCATTTTAAGCCTCTTGCAGCCAGTTGCATGCGCCTAGCTTTTGATGATGGCGTGAAGCAACGCCCCATCACATGAAAATGAAAGGCGCCACTGTAGCAAACAGTGGCCGCCTGACACAGCAAACCAACCTGTCAGTCTCGCAAAAGCAACATTGCTCGCTCTAATATTGGGGGGGGGGGGGGGGGGATGAAGGGAGGGGGGCACGGATGTATGGACGTGAAAGATATGAACAATGACAGAAGAAGAGAAACACGAGTGCCAACTTTCTGATCACAGAGCCGGAATGATTGCAGTGACCCAAGTTTACAGCCGCTACGACCAGTGAAGCCATTAGGCTCTTTGTCAAGGGCGCTACCTTTGAGCTGGAACTTGCACAAGCCCATCAAGCTGAAAAAATAAAAACAAAGGTGCCTCTAGGCAACAAGCTCTTGACTGGTCGGTCGAGAAACGCGGTCTCTCGGGGACGTTTTTTTTTTGTTTGTTTTTTTTTTGTCTCGGGGAATGATTGGAGACTCAGTCGGCACCCACGATGCCTTCCTCGCCAGCGTTCGGAATGGGCGGGTGCATCACTTTCTTTGTGATGCCTGGGCTGGTGCTCAGGTAGGGGAAGCCGTTGACCATCACGCCATGCGTCGGCGTGTTCAGGGGCGACGGGAACGGGGAGTTGGTGGGTGACGGCGTCGTCGGGTCAGATCGGGGTGACAAGTGGCCTCCACTGCGGAGCGACTTGAGCGCCGAGTGGATCCGGAAGTGCACCAGGGACTCGAGCAGGTAGTCATGGTAGTTGTTCCTGCACAGAAGGTGGCACCAAAATACAGGCCAGTTCCCCATCTGTGCATGTTCAAGTTCTAAAGACAACACGTTGTGAAGAATGTGCTATGCATTTTTGTTCTCAAGTAACACTTCTGGGTATATCCCCATTAGATGCGAATTATGATCCACTGTCTGCAAACGTGTCAAATTTACATAGCATGATTCCAAGGCACTCAGTATTGCATTCCAAGAAAGAAAATGAAGGAATGTCTTGTTTTGTGTGAATTTCAGTAATTCATGGTAATTATTATGTAATTAAGTATATAATTATTATTTATTCAGTCAGCATTAATTTTTGCATCAGAAGAACGAAATATTAGGCCCAAGTGCAAGCACAGTTTGCACGTTGCATTTATTTCAAGCAAAGGAAAAAAAAAATACTCTTGACGTGGGTCCTTGAACACAGCACGTCAACTGGTCGTCGGATATGTTAATGTCACCTGCAAAGTGATCCTCTGCAGCATTACGCAGCATAAAGAAGCTGAATGACCAGTATTAATTCGTTCGGAAAGTCTTCACGAATGTGCACATTGCTGTTTCAAGCCGTTTCAATAAACACACGGTGCACGATGTGTCTCTAAATTTGATCTGTACAATTGTACACGCTGCCGCTGAAGGGGATATTACCATGTTTATATTCTCATGTGTCACCGAGAAAAATAACAATTTTTTTATCATTACTAAATACATTTATGCCATGAGCACCTTCCCCTGCAATGCCAAAAGACCATAGAGGTAAATTAAAATGATTGATACATTTGCAACAGTAGTTTTGTACACTTGTAGTGTTGCACTTTCAAAAGTACTATATACACTTGACTAAGGGCCATGCTCGATTAAGGGCTGCTTCCCCCAACTTGGCTGTCCAAATTTTGAAGAAAAAGAAGTAACAATAGGGTCTTTAGAATCACATATCTATGTATTTTCTAGTAAAGGAACACACCACCTAATACATACGTATTGATGTTGCCCCTCAGGTATGCGTATATTTTGCTTTTTGATCTTCAATGTTCACAAATACGAATGCAGCCACCAGTTCAAGATGGCTGGGCATTCAGCAAGTGCTTAAAACTTGGTCTGGTGGCTGAATCGTGACAGACATGCAGATGCAGCCAAACATACCAAAATTTCTATGTTCAAGTATCTCCAGAAAGACTATAGTTTTTAAAAGTCTTGCCAGCACATCATCGTCACATCTCGCGTACCACGCATTATGATGACATCTAGCGAGGATGGCCACAGCTAGACGCCAGATATATCGCATCATTAGGTATACACGACACGATGGAATAGTTTTTTCCCATACGTGGATCGATAATTGAACAAATATTTCGCACTTCCCTGGAAGGGCCGCACGTCATCAAAATCGCGGCGAAAAATTGAGCTCCTTACATGAGTATAGCTCAGACTCAGCAAGGCACGCAGGACAACAAAATTATTTTATTAAACAGGATCACTTTGTTTCTTTGTCTGTGCTTTCAATAAGGTGTCTATTTGGGCAAACTGGTATGACTTGATGTGTGTTTCACGGGCTTTTCACCATATAATTGACTGATTGTTTCGAAATAAAACATTGTTACAATTACAAGTCAATGTTACATTATAAGTCTCAACCCTCTTCTCTGTCCTTGTCTTGTGTAGTTTGCTTCCTATGATGCGCTTTCAAAAACACAGCCCTACCAGTATGCAACTGCAACTCGCCCGAAAAGCCACACTTAATTACTGCTGATTGGCTCTTTCCCTGATCATCAGTAATTTCATCAGTTGTTACCAGTGCAGATGCCACCTAAAAACAACAAGTTCTCTTTTTTCACCTGGCCTGGTCCAGCCATTCCTTGGCCTTGGTATACTGTTGCTGCTGCATAGACAAGAAGCCCAGCTCGGCAGCGGCGAAAGGCAGCAGGTACGTGTCCTCCAGGATCTGGTCCTGACTGTGAGGTACGAAGTTGAAGGCATATCAGTCATGCCATCCATACAATGGTCTTGAAAAAAATACATGAACAGGGGTTGTGTGGCCGAGCCGACATCTCGACAAGTGAACCTATCTTCTTCAAGGCTAAGACCGATTTCCTCAGGGCTACACTCGGCGACAACTTTGCTTGGCACTGAAGGGATGACTGCGGAGCCAAATAGTGCGCACCCTACAACCAGTGAATGTATTTGCACAATTTTTTTAACATAGAACGTATAAAAGTTCCTTCTTTAGTTTCCACATGGAGCTAGTCAAGACAAAATGCAGCACACACCGGCAAGACAGTTGTATACTTATTTAACTTTACAGCATTTTTGGATGTGCGAGAAAGCCCCGCCCTTTCTACGAGTACGCTCAAACAGTAAGTGGTGTCTGCGTCCACATGAAACACTGATGGTGCACCCCTGTCACTTTCTACAGTGCTACGACATGAGAGCCTAATTGGACTACTTTGTTTAGGGCTACATGTGCAGAAGCTTCGCCCTCATAGCTTTCCCTTCAATGCCAAGAAAAGTTTTCACCGTACTCTCTTGCTTCGTACTCTCTCCTCCATCTTAACAAAAAAAAGTACCAACCCCTCTTTACGGATTTTTTCATCGCAAGCTTCCATCTTCCTTTTCCTGCCGTCTTTTGTATATGCGATGGCCTTGTAACATGATCCAATGGTGCGGTCATTTTTTAGAAACACACCGCTGCCAATGCTGCCAAAGAACCTGGCAAGAGTTTTTTATAGACACCTGGCAAGAGTTTTTGAGATTCGACAATAGTGCCAGTGTCTAGCGAGTACAAGCAGCGGAATTGAGCCCGAGAGTGAATTTTTTTTTAGTAGCAATCATGCATATTTACAACAGTCCAAAAGGGATTATGACTGAACTCAAGCAGCTCTGTTGAAGCCGTGCATAAAGGGGTAACACTGGAGCACGTCAATGTGTTCGGCGAATGTCTAGGTTTCTTCATATCCCTATGGCCAATGCTGAAAGGGCAAATAAGAGCTGCGTTACCCCTCTGGTCAGAAATGGGTGTCTATTTTCTACACCTTTGAATAAGGCACAAGCTTCTAGACGAATCCATGTCTTTCAAACCAAGGTAATAGACAAAAGTAACGGATTGGTGAAAATATTGCCAGTTTTTCTGAATTCAATAGGTCCCGAACATTTCCCTCTTAGATTTTTGTATTGAAGGCACTAGCAGTGCATCTGTCAGTAAATGATGGAGAATGCACATCTCTTCCAGTCAGGCTAAATGTTTTCTCACCACACATGCTTCAGCAAATTGGTAAAAGTTTCTGATGAAGCAAAAAGAAAAAAAAAACTCATATTATTGACACACAGAGCAATCGATTCTCAAGGTTTTTATGTTTGCAGCGCCTAAACATGTCACGGAAAAAAAAAAACACGATTCGTAACCATGTTCTTATTATGTTTGCACACACGTGTGCCAGAACTTTCCATTCGTGTATAACTCAAACCACGATATATCGAACGCGGATATAACGAAATATCGATTATAGCGAAGTAAATGAAAAAACTGTCTTGCAATAGATGTAGTGTTAACAGTACCCCTTAATAACATATTTTCGATTGTAAGAAACTTGGTTTCGAGTAAAATGCAATTTTATTATAATGATGTTTGAGTGCACAAACATTATCGATTCCTTCTGTTCGGTGCGAAGTTACTGCAATATTACTAAGATCATGAATTTATTCTCCTGCCAACACTGCCTTCCATTTTATTTTCATGTTTGCACAGTTGTGCAATACGTAGTGTCCATTGAACACATTGTACTTGGAACTGCCATTACACTTTGTATACTATTTTGTCCTCTCCTTCCCTTTGAATGCTATACATAGTGTTGAAGCAGCGGCCTTGTGTGTTGTGTAGGCAGTCTTGGTGCATGAGCATGGACTGCTGGTACAGTAACAAAACTACCTCCCGGTATGCATAACTGTGCCGGACTAACCTGGTGTACATACTACATACCCTTGTAGCGTAGCACTAGCGGCGCCCAGCCGGCTAGAAAAAAAGATGACAAGCGCTGGTGGATCATGGCGCTTAGAACATTTGCATGCTTATGGCTGGACGCCACGGCCGCCGCTCTATTCTGGCAGCTCGCTTACTGCATGTCTCGCTCTTTCGTTCAACCAGTGACGACGGCACATCTGCGTTGGACGCCATTCCGTCGCTACACTCTCAACAGTTGCCAAGTAGCAATCATGTAACCTACTAGGTGTACGGCAAGTGCGTGGGCAATAAGGACATAACATAGGTAAAGATAATGATACAGTACAGCTCAAAGCGGAGCTGTTAGAAGCGAGCTGAAACGATTTTCTTATTACAGGAGTATCCACAACATGAAGATTGTCAAGCACGTGATGGCTGAAAGGCTTTACTTACTACTTGAAAACTTCGAGGAAGCATTCCTCAGACTGCAAGGGGTGGCCCATGTAGCGCATGCACACGCCCTTCAGCAGCATCGCGAGGCAGTAGTCGTCGACGTACCTCTCGTCCATCTCTGCAACGAGACGTACATGTCGCGTTTTAGTCTTTCAAGCACGCATTGACAAGCATAAGCTGAGACACTACGTGACCGACCTTTCTCCCTGGAAACCGTTGGCAGACAGTTTTCGATGAGTCCCAAGATCTGGAGCAGGAGCTTCTCGTTGCGCCCGATCATGGGGAAGCTGTTCCACATGTACATGATTTCCTGAAAGGAAGATGGAACTCTCCTGCTTGTTTATTCAAGAAAAAGCCTATCTTTGTTTGCTTTGCAGTGTCATCAAAGTGCAACTGAACATCACTAAGTGCAATAGAGCGTGACAGCTAAAACACGAACTGAAAAGCAAGACGTTAGGGGTTCTGGGTGGTTCCAGTTTTCGGAAACTTCTTCCCGACTACGCTGAGGTGTGATGAAAAAGAAATGCCTAGACTCCAAAAAGTCCATGCTTTCTGAAAACATGCATGCACAATACAAAAAAATGCTTACACATTTGTCAGAATCAGAAGCTCCCACAAAAGCAAAATTTCATGCTCTTATGTAAAGTTCATCAATCGTTAGTTTGAACTTTTTCTGAGCTACTGATAACAAGCAGGGAACAGACGTGGAGTTCATAATGAATTTGGCATTATTTGACTGGTTTATGGGGGAATTTTCGTCTGGAATATGTAGGAACATCACCATCGCGTCCAGCCAACCTTGAAGATGCGGCAGCGTAGCTCTAATCATGGGAAGGGTTAGAATGGGTTTCATCTGACTGGATGTGGCTGCCACTACCACTTTGCTTCGCCCCTTGTGCCTATAAAACAGCGACGATGGCACGGCCTTGTTGGCCGCCATCATGTTTCCCTGCTCAACAAATTCTTGCTTTTCACTTTGTGCTTCACCCATGTGGTGGTCCATGAATGTGAGAGCACAATTAAAGAAGAATTGATGCACAAGGCATGCAATGAGCCCAGAAAGAAGATGGACGATTACTGCCAAAGGAGAATTGTCGAGGACAGATAGGCATGACACATCACAAAGTCATTATGTTCAGACCTATCATCATCCAATGCCATAATAGCTTTGCTACACCAGTCATTACTATAGGCATGCATTCGTACATGTGCACATCAGCTTTGAAATTAACTTTGTCAGATCTAATGATTCATTGCACCTCTTAATTTGTTATGACAAGTTGTGACAGTATTTATGTGTCCAGGATGGATTGCAAGACAGAGCAGTCAGGGCTCCAGTCAGTGTTACCCAATTTGCAGGTACTGTTCGAGAAATGGTCACGCAAGCTTTGCACAAAGAGTTTGAGATGAAGTGGAATCGCACTCGAATTAACGGCGATCCACGTTAGAAGTATGCTTATACCTTGTTCCTAGCGGTACTGCGAGGAACACCAGTACAAACTCTCAATAGAATGCTGCACAGGCTCCTTCGTGCATGTGTGTCAATGTTGATTTTCCTCTGGCACACAATCTGCTGCAAAGCAATCTTTCCTAGCACGTTAGCTTACCACGACAGGTAGAGTGAGCCGCTGGCCATTGTCGAAGAACTTCTGAGACTTCTTTACCACAAACTTTTCGATGGGGATGGATTTACCAGCAATTTTCTGCTTGAGCCCTGGAACTTGCCTGGAAGGAAAAAAGAAAAGGTCATGGATCCAAACATTTGGTTCTATATATAGAATCAGACACACTGAAAAAAAAAAGTAATGGTGAAGTTTGAATTACGTCACGTAAGGCTTGGAACAGCAAAGCTGGGCGATTCTGAAATCAAGGGGTTGCTTCTTCGTTGTCGCTAGGTTTTAGCTAGGTTGTCTCTAGGTTGGTTCTCAGTGCAGAGAAGTCGGCGTTAAACCACACAGAGTCAAAGACACAACACGGATGTCCTAACTACATAAACAGAAACTTGCGCCGCATCCGAAAGTTCGCACCCTCCACAGATCCACGTGCACATGATCCTTCGCATCGAACTTTCATCGCTCTGGGATCCTTTCGCTGCCGCTGTTGCCTTTCTTGTTCCCTAGCATTCTCTCACTGCACGTACCACTCAAGCATTCAATACAGACGCCCTCATGAATCAGAAACGTGCGGCCAGGTTGTTTATCACATGCTTAATCCCGGCGGTTTATTAGAGCTTTTCCCAGTTACTGGTTGCGTCTGTATAGAAACCTTAATTGGGATTTTCCGACCGTCTGATGCCTAATATTTGGTGGACCGGCGGTGAGTCGCTTGATGTGCCCAATTTCTGTGGCATGCTTGTTTCTTTGTACAAACTAAAGTTTTTACGTTCAGCCTAAACAACCTTGCTGTTGAAATAGATGACATATGCAGGTGATGCCTAACCATTGTAATGCAGTGTCATAACCATCAGTATTTATCTTGCTCTCAAGATGCCCCAAATGGGTTGCGACATAAGAAGGGAGAATTCTCAAGCTTTTTGTCCAAGGCTCGAGGTCATGGCCAAAATGAAGTTCTCAGCCAAATGCAGTTCTCAGCCGTAGCTACCGTAATTTGATGGCGAAAAATTCCAAGATTGCATGAGTGCATAGATTAACATACATATATAAGGGAATCTCAGATGGTCAAAATTAACTCAATATCGTGGCTTTCGCAAGCAACGCTGCAGAATGTAAGCTAAATGAAACTGATCTGCAGTATCCAGTAGCGAATCAACGAAGACTTACCTGAGGAGGTTGGAAATCTCTTCCATGAGTTCTGTACTTCCCTCTCTGTACTTGGCATACAGGCAAGAAGCCTGGATGTAGACGTAGGTAGCCTTGGACCACCGACAACCCTTGCGCAGGATGTCGGCAGTCTCGATGGCTCGGTCCCAGTCGCACCTGAAGCTGTTTATGTTTTCCCATTTGAAGAAATGCCATTAAATCACTGCTAACAGCAGATGCACAGGCACCACAGGCACGGCAGCACAAGATCAAGCGCGTTGCCTTCCTCAAAACAAAGAGCCTGCGCCTTATTTCTTCTTTCGCCAAATAGAATGCGACCTGACTTCCAACATTGCACAATACAGTTGCACAATTGACCAGCACCCATGTTTCTGGGAACACTAATGATTGTAAATGTAATATGTGTTGTTTGCAACGTCTATTTCAACATCTAGTCCCGGCGATATAAAATACTATGATGTCTGGTGTAGTGTACCAGAGGGGCGACATTTTCTGCACACCGGAATGCGGTCAGTTTCGATTTCACCCTTGAAATTATAAGGTGGAATATCTCGGATTACATGCAACTTCTGTCACTTCTAGAACAAAAAGATATACCATAAATTATCACATATTGCAACTTTCTGGTACATATAAGCAACTGCACTCAAGTCAACAATTAAAATTTTATTCACAATTTCAATTATTGAGTATGTTAACGTATATTTTGCAGCTGGAAAATGTCTCCGCCTCGAGATAGAGTTCATGTTTGAGAACGACAGAAACTTGACTGTCAGAATCTTTATTTTAAAAAACTGTATTGTATAAAAAAAACATACTGTATTACTAAAATTATTTGCTAAAACTTATACACGATGTAACACCATATCAATGCATAAATATTTGCATATGTTACATCTCATATTGACAAATGCTCAAAATGAATTTTTCACAATTTCAATCAGTTCTGAAATTCCAAAACATTTGACGTTCAGTAAGTTTTGGTGGATGGCTTAAATTACCAATTTCTGTTGTGTGGTAGCAATAATGGTGTGCAAGTTGAGTTGTTCAAGTTTGAGAAAATCCGACCCTTGAGAAAATCCGACTTGAGAAAATCCGACCCTTTAAAAATTATGCTACTTGTAGCACAGAGAAATGCAGCGAGAATATGCAAGGACTTACCAATGGCACCAAAGCAGTTCCCAGTAGCAAATATAATGGAAAGGAATCCACTCATTCTGCGCTTCGATTGCTTCATAATACTGGTTTATTGCCTGTAAAAAAAACGAAAAAAAACATGATACTTTAAATTGTCTTATTGTCAGTTCTTCACAGACAGAATGTTTGCTAATGTTCAGGCGTGAAGCCTTCTTTTCCAAGCTGAGATTTTTCACATTAGTACTTTCAAAGTATTTCACTAATGTTGGAACAAATGCACTAACATAGCTGAGTAAGTAAACACTCTACATCTTGATGAAGCAAATGACAACAAAAACACATTTTAAAAGGAATGTGTTTTTGCTTGGATTCCAAGAAGCCTCTAATTGTCCAGTAGAGATGAGGAGGTTACTTTTCTTTAGCATGTCATTATTCATGCCAGCGCACATCAAAAATCATGAGTAAAAAGTTGACTGAACTTTTCTCACAGCTCTTCTACATGACTTTTCAGTGTACTAAATCCCAGTCTCTGTGACTCATTTCTTCCTTCCTTTCATTTCACAAGCAGAAAATTATTTGCATTTTCACTTGCGAGATGTTTTGAAGTACCTGAACATCAGAAAGGAGCGATTGACTCACATTTTCTATCTGGCCCTTGACCTGATGCATCCGTGCATTGAAAAACAAACTGAGTACGCCCTGAAAAAACAGGAAAGGCATACAGTAATAGTCAATGCAAATAACGTACAAATACTTAAATACTGTACAGAAGTAGAACCTTGCAGTGGTACTTGAGTGAATCATACAGGTTCAAGAAAAATGTGGTCTCCTAAACTCACCTTTGGATATTTACTTAGAAGGCCCTTCACTAGCCTTTCCGAAAGTTCTAGATCTCCGTCGCCAAGTCCTGAAGAGAATAAGTGAAAAGTGAGTCCTTGGTGTTCAAAGAATGTGGACGCGCAAAGAAAGTTTGTTTTCAGTAATACTTTAGCGGTACTTGCATGAGGCACGAATAATGCGCTGCCCTCAGTGGACGGAGCGATGATTTGACATTTACGACAGATGTTTGAGTCACGCTCACACTTCTCATTTCTCGGGATTACAAAATATATTGATGGACGTGGAAGTAGTCTCAATGCTTTAATGTATGATACTCCAAGAATTAATTAATTTGAGAACTTTGGCACTTCCTTCAATGACAGCTGCTCAGAATAATTTCTACTTGCATTGTAGTCATCAATAGGTAGCCCGCTTGACATTGTGATCATTGACTAAGAGTACACTTCCCGTAAACTTTTTTGTAGAGGCCCAAACAAATAAAAGCTATATCAAGCAAGGTAAGGACTGTATGACAGATGTAGTAGTGCATCCCACCTGACATGTCGTGCATTTCACCACATGAGACTGCACAATGATATAAAAAACAGTGAGCCGCATTGAAAGAATCTCTATGATAATCCATATGTATCGTTTGTTTCCTAGTGTACCATTTTTCCCATTAGTAAACTGCACAATAGCACCTATTGTTGATGGACTCAGTGTCAGGGTGGGAATAACAATGAAGGAGCCCACCTTCATCCTCCAAAACTGTCACCAGGATCTCCATGCTGAAGAGTTGCTTTCCATAGCAAAAATTCATCCATGTGCAATCTTCTATAAACCATTTTTTATACCAGACAGGTATCGGTCTGCATCATAAGATCTCATCGTTCCAAGTCTCGCGTGAAATTAAAATCAGCTTCGAGCCTTTCTTCTTCAGAAGCTTCCTAACGATACCTTGTTTAACAAGTACACTCCCAGGCCTGTCACCACAATGTTTAAGACACCACTTTTGGCATGAAGGATTGCCAGCGCATCATGACTCGATAGCCAACTAACGACTTATCAGAGTCTGCCAAACAGACGGTGCTAGCTAGCATTTGCGTGAGCATGTTGCAGAAAATTTGGGTTTGACGTGACTGACATTCATACATGTCACGAACGAAGCCTATCACAACAATCAAACTTTTAGGGGCGAAGCTCTTTAGGGTCTTGGCTTTTTGGCACGTCATGTCGTTGTCACGGTCCATCATAAACGGGTGTGCACCATAAAAATTGCCTAAATCTCATTAACTGCCACCAGCCCATACTATGCATATTATGTGTTAAAAGTTCCTCGTCACTGACTAAAACATTACGTTTAGCTTAGAGCGATGTCAGAATCCCCGTCCAAATTCACCAGACGCTCGAGTTTCTTATCTAAAACCAGAGACACAATCGTACATCTCTACGGTACAACAATCTACTTGAAATGGCACTTCTTAAAGGAGGCCAGCAAAGTCGAACATGCATTGGTAAACAGGTGGCAAGTAAAGCAATAAAGAGTAAAAAATTTGCTATCGGAAACACCAATAAACACCGCTTGTTTCACCCCTCCCCAGGTTTAACGATAGTGGAGGTGAAACACCCTTCCAGTTTCACAGTTAGAAATTTTTTTGAAGCAGCGTCAGCTTCGACAGTAAAATAACTTCACTGTATCCAACATTTACTACAGGCACAACTCTGCACATGTGTATGGCAGTGAAAAACATTCGATACTTACTCTGTAGTAGCCAATAATCCAATCCAATATTCGGTATTAAGGTCTGACTACAGTAAAGACCCTGGCAGTATATTTTCTAGCTGATCACAGGAAAATTAGTACGCAAGTAATGAGAAACACAACAGCAAAGAGAGGATAGAAGAGGCCATTAATCTTACACTAGAATAGAAAAAAAGAAAAAAAAAACACGAGAGCATGTAGTTTGGGTTCCAGTGAAATTGTTGCAGCACAACATTGACTTCTCCATGTATATTGTGGGCTTGACTTGTGATTTACTTTGTAAGTGACAAGTTCAAACTTTCTCTCTACTGCAGCTGTCTTAAAATGGCATGAGATTTCTAAATGGAATGGTCTTAAGAAATAAAGCATGCTCAAAAAGAAAACAAAGCAGCTTTGCATTAGTGCTGCCAAGCCTGACGAAAGCGTTGAGCTCAACGGCCTTTTTTGTCTTTCTTTGACTTTCTTTTTCTCTTTTCCACTCTTCCTTTTTTTTTTCTCCTCTCAGTTCTTGCTATGTCTCTCTTCTCTCTGCTTAAATTTATTTATTTCTCTCCCTCCTTCTCTCTATTTTGTCGCTTCCTTGCTATTTCTAATTTTCTCTTTCTTCCACCGCTCTCCTTACTTCTTGCTAACTTCTTTTTTCTTTGTCTTCCTTAGTTGATTCTCTTTCGTTCTTTCTTTCTTTATCTTGCTGCCTTTTTTTTTACTCTATTCCTATCTTTTTCACTCATTTATGCCAGGATTTTCTCTCTATCACCCCCCCCCTTTTTACCTCCTTCTAGCCTTCATTTCTCTATCTCATCCATTTGCTATGCTCTACTGAACAAGGCTTTGCTGTGGTTTGCTAGCGTGCCCGGATATCCGAGTGGCCGCAACGATTGCCTTCAGATCGTGCCCACGTGTATTTGAACTTCACCTCTGGGGGAAAACTTTTTCACCACAATTTCTTCCGTCTCTCCTTCGTTCCACGTATTTCTTTTCCTCTTTTTATCTCTTTCTTTCTCACTCGCTCTGCTCGTTCTGTTGCCCACCAAAGTAATCGCATACCACTCCGGCCGAAACGATGCACACATTCTGGGAGCGAAGCAGACGAGGTCGAAAAGAGTGCATGCCGGTTCATGATAATTATCATTTCTGTTCACTTATAGAGAGCCAATGGCGTGCTTAAACTGCTCCGCTGTTTAAACATTGCACACTCCTTACCCAGGATATAGAGGACGAACGTGTGATACGCCACAAGCACAATACTGCACAGAGGCCCACGGAGGTAGTCTTGCATCATGCAGCCATCTTCTAGTTCTCGCAACCCCAGCACCTGAAATTTTAACGTTGTCAGCGTTACGAAACTTAGGGCACTGCTGCTGCTTATACTGGCAAGTTCCCATAATGAATGCACATGAAAATTGGGAACTGTCGAATGCAGATTAATTAAATAATCAAATATGTATTTGTGCAGTGCTGGGTAGTGAGAGAGCAACACAGTGAGAAAACAGAGTGTAAAGACAACACATGAAAGGAAATCGTTTCTTTCTTTCTTGAACACAGCAACCTCAAAAAGAGTTTTGCATAGATTCCAGTACACTTGACAGACTTCTTGGTACTTTAGCAATATAAAACGGTGGTGTGCGGCACTTCCTCTTCCTGTATTTTTTTAGTTTAATGCCCCACACATTTGAATAAGTTCCACTGGTACAGACAAGAAACAATTAAAGGATGTCAACTGTCTTGATCGATTCTGTATTCGTTCCAAAAGGTAACTGTTCTTAAAATCTTCCTGCCTGAATAGAGAATAATAGTCCATCTTTTTTAAAACATTATAAACTGATAAAGTGAGATCAACGCACATTTGTAATGCCCTAGACCCTCACCTTGTTTCCGGAGAATCCTATGAATTCCAAGAGCTTCAAGATTCGCGATGGAAGTTGAGAGATCAGCTGCGATAGTCCGGTGACAACCATGTTAGCTAGCAAGTCAACGAATCACCTCTGAAATAAGTTACAGGTACAACGTGCGAGATAAAGCGATCTCACCAGGTTAAATGCACCAACGCCCAAGTGGACACCGCTCTCAAAGTGTTCCTTTTCCTTTGAACTCTCCCAGTTCCTTGTTGCCAGCATTTGCATGCATTCTCTGCAAGCAAGAGGGAAGCACACCGATGCCTATTAGTCACACGAAAAGAACCTTTATGGCAGATTATTAATGAAAACCAGCAATTTCATTAGAACTATGTCAAAAAAAAAAAGGAACGATCCCTCAGGATTCTCCTTAATAACTTATTGTTACATTGCAGTCACCCCACTCTACATAAACCGTTTCATGAAAATAAACGACTTCATATTGCACGCTCTAAGTGAATGTCCAGGAATTTTTCAGAACTACTAAAACATAATTATTGTCACATTGCACTTGTATTTATCGTGTAGTTCCACTGTGTAATATTGCTGTGTTCCTTTCTCCTGTGTTATCGTTCTTTTCCACAGCACCAGTCTAAGAAAACCATTCGTTGGTCCATCGGCATGGGCGGTAAGTGCTTCTAGCTACAATCCCACATCAATCAATCATTCAATCAATTACTGTAATGTAAGGCACTAGTCAAGCTTGCACGGCTGCCAATCAACAAACTATTAGAGCAATCTTACATCAAGTGTGGTTGATATTACACAGTTGTACCACATTATTTCGTAGTTGCAAACAATTGCTGAAAATCAATGACAATAAAGCGAAACCACAAAGTAGCCCTCCATCTTCACTTGATGCATGCAATAAAAACTTATTTGCCTTCAATAAACAGTTCCTGCAAAGTGTCACAACTTCATCGTAACAATGAACGACTGAAGGGAATTTTGAAAGCTACTTTGTTCGTTAGACACACCTTAATCAAAATGTTGATATTAATTAAAGTGGTGTCATACAAAATAACAAGTTACTCATGACGAAGTGCCTTCCCAGGCCTTCTGCTTTTAAACGAGGATCAATCAAACAGCTGATGCAAAGCAATGTCATTCGTTACAATAAGACTCCAGTAAGTGATCCCACTTTTTTTCTTCAGCAAACAACTGTGAAATCAATGTACGCTACTCAAAGAATGAAAGAAAAGAAGAAAGAAAGAAAGAAGGGAAGAAAGACCTTATTGCGACTTTGTGACATAGTTTAAAGTTATGGTGGGGCATGACTACATTATACACGATGAATATAATATCGCTCTTCTGCGCAGTTATGTGGAAGATGAACTTTACATACGAGATATTTTCGCCGCTCTGAACGCGATAGCTTTCGAGGCATAAACATGAAGGTGAAAAAAAAAGAGAGAAAAAAAGTGTGCTCGATGCGCGCCGAATCAGCAACGAAGGAAGATATTCAAAACTCGCAATAAACGGGCGCAAAGCGAGTTATTTGTTATTCTAGGAGGTGAAATCTGAAGCGGCAAGGCAGGCAGCGGTGGTTGTCACCACGCATGAAATACGGCCGCGCATAAATGCCGCCGGCCGGAAAAGAAACGCTCATCGCTACCCGCAAAGCAACTAAAAGCGTGCTTTGCCGCGCTATCACATTTCATGCGGCGAAGCCGAACTACAACGCAAGCTGCTGTTCATGTACGCGGTTTTGCGCTTTTGCCTGCGTAAGTGATTCGCAGGACCGAGGCTTGCTTTTTCGAGCGCCTGCGACGCAGTTATATCAATATTCCAACGCTTCGGAAAACTATAATGGTATCCGTTAAATTTAATGTGTTTCTGTTTCCCGGTGTTGGCGATTCGCCAGCGGGTATTCCCGGTTAACTCTTATCGCGTGCTACACCGTTTTGGGCGTTGAAGCGTGAACCTATTCATCCCGGCAGTCGCTTCTATCGCACACTTTGTCACTCTGAAGAAAAAAGGAAGAAAATAAAGGCCTATCGACCGCTTTATTAAAGACCCCTTTTACAGTTATCGACCACCAATCTATAACAGCAGTTTGTATCGGCGAGTACTAACCAAGGGCGCTGCCAGGAAGGAACGGGGGAGGGGGTGGGGGACTATATTAAAATTTTAGCCCCCCCCCTTTTTTTTATTCCCGTAACACTGTAATGCTCACCCTGCTCACCCCATAGCAATGTGACATGACACTGGCGAAAAAGGTCACGGATTGGCGGAAAGGCCCCAACAACGCCAGCTTCAACGACACTGACGACTGCGTTGTTTGTGTCTTTCTACAAGTACACGTTCTCGTTTGTCACTGCCATGTTACGTATAGTTACAACTAATGGTACATTCCACTGGTCGTTTTCGAGCGCTCCGGAGGCTCTCAAAAATCTACGTATAATAGCGACTAAGCACTGCCGCTAAAATATTCGGGCAAACAGACGTTCAGCAACGAAGGACAGGACTTACATACCTCTTTATTCTCGTTGCAGAGCCTCAAAACTGCCGAATTCGCCACTACGAAACACGGCCAGAGCACTTGAAAACGACCACTCGAATGTGCCGTAAGACCAACAAGCCTATGTTGTACAGGGGCGCCCTTGCCCCTACTAAAGGTCCTTTGACAGGGACATTTAGTTCCTCCTTAAGGGCCAAATCCCGGCTCCACCCCCGGTGCTAACAATATCCTCGTTTGATGTAGAGAATGAATGAATCAATCAATCAATGTGCAGCTCGATAGAAGCGCAAGCCTCACTTGTAAGACTGGTAACAAGACCGGATCTTGAGTCCTCCCTTGATGAAGGTCACCAGGCTCTGATCTTCGACGAACGTCAAAATGGCGTTCTCCAGAAGGCACTCGGCGTAGCACAGCTCCGCGTGGATTTCCTCTGCAAGGGAGAGTCAACGTCGTTACGCCGTCGTTCGGAGACACAAAACGCCACGGCTCCTACGACCGCTCGTCGGGCGACCACTCACGCATGGTGTAAGTGTTGTAGTCCGGCCGGAGCAGCATCCGCGCCACGGCCGAGGTTCTGCGGCGCATCCGGTTGCACACGTCGACGCCCTGCCGGATCGCTTCCTGTGCACTCTTGATGTCACTCTGCGGACGCACACCCAAGCGTCTCGGTTCACTCATCACTCCCGTCACCAGTGAACGAAAAGATCGTCACCCGGTTACTATTTTTAGAGTGGCAGGAGCGCCGAGCGATACTCTTGTTTCTTTCCCGAGCACTACTCATCAAGAAGTTATTTCTGCCTTTTCTAATAATCGGGGAAAAGGCTTCCCAAAACACACGAAATCATTGGTTCTGGATCAAGTTTAAGGATGTACCGTTTTCGCGAGATCCCTACTTCTGTTGATGAATATTCTAGCCCCCCCCTCTTTCACGCAATACTCCTACTCAGGAGCCTGCGAGGTCTCTGTAAATAAATAAATAAATAAAGTTCGGAGTTTGTATTTTATACATATATAATATGTGACCAGAAAAATGAGGGACAATTAGCTGCCCAACTAAAGAAAAATAACTCAATGAATTCAGTAAAAGAGCAAAAAGCTTGGTTGTGAGCAGCTGGGAGCAGTGCGGCACCTGGCGGAACAGACCTCAACCTCGCGCTTCCTTTCACGCGGCCTCAGTGATCCGCTTCGGCAGAGCGTCGAAACGCAAAGTTAACTCGGGAAGCACGCCAGGGAACCCAAACGCCGACGCGCGAGTGCCACTATAACGAACAACTAAGTCAGGCTTCCAGAATAGACTGCATGAAACCAGTTCACTACACCCGCATAATACGTTTTCCAGGTTACTACTACGCATTCTCGCGAGCTGATGAAAATCGAAGCATTTTACGCTGCATTAAACGAAAGACAAAGTGATCGTACCATGTCTATGGTGAGCACCGCCTGCATGAACATGATGGTGGACTGCCCCAGTGCATGGTACATGCTTTCGTGGGCCCTGTATGAGCACAGAGAAAAAGCGGTTCAAACAGTTACATTCAGAATCTTTTGAGCATGCGAGAGTGTACACGGTAGCAGCAACAATGACAAATTAAAAAAGAAAGAGATAAATACCAGAGATCGGCAACCTACGCCTCACAATACAGCATTATGTGCCCCACGACACGACGTCAAAACGCCACCCCTCCCCTTAACTAACCGATGAATGCCTCTCGACTAACCACCAATCAACACATACACGACATTCCAAGTCTGTCGTTGAGCAAGTGAGTAGTTTCGATGTAGATATGTGCGAGTTGGCCAAGTGTGTTCATTACGAAAATTCGCATGGATAACTTTTGTTCCGCTTTTAGCCGGCATTTATACATTGCAATTTGGTAACATGAGTGCTGAAGCTAAACACTATTTCTGTTCCAGTTTTGTACACGGTTTGTATCAATTTGCCTATCTTATTTCCGTTTGTCTGCAACCGCCCCCCCCCCCCCCCGCCCAACCTTCCGCCAATTAGCAGCGCGGCGTCTTTGCAGTGTCGGCTTCATGCCATTTGGCCTCCACCCGATAAAGTTGCCGACTCCTGGTATATACAAGTATATACCATACGCACTATCACTATAGGAAAAATAACACTCAATGCGCAGTGAGATATTAGTAGCATGTGGCCCTATACGACTTCAGATGAAAATCGCGAGCAGAGAGTAACAAGTCTAACGACTTAACACGATCATAACAAAAGCCGGCAAAACTAGCTGCATTCATGCGCACAACAGAAACAGCTATAGTCCGTGCTGATCGGCTCGATGTTTCTCGCTAAAGCGACTTGCACGTGCGGTCGGCCCGCATTGACCCCGTCTACGAATCTCTCGCTTCGGGAGAACCCAATACAAACTTTGCGGCGAAATTTTCTGAAACATGTGTACACCAGTAGGCTTCGCAAACACCTCTTCAGTCGAGTTCTATTTCTGCGTGTCATTTAAAAGCAATTTAACTGAAAACTAATATATAAAACTGTTAAAAAAGTCCCTTGCAATGGTCCCTTGCATAAATTCACTAACAATGTTTATGCGTAAATCTGTTTATACTTCATTAGAAAGCACGGAACAAATTAAAGCGAGACCAGCACCTCAGTGGCACTGAACACGTTCTTTCTTGCCCTGCCGCTGTCCTGGGAGTGCGCTATATGCGACGTTCCACAACTTGGACAGTCTATTTCAGCGCGTGGTAATGGGATAGCGCTCTAGAGATGGCCGAATGACACAATGCAGTCGTCACCGCTGGCTATACAATGCTCCGCCCAATGAGCACGCATTGATTTGACAGTCCACATGACAGACATACAAAATACCGCCACTGGTCTTGGTTAAATTTGTTTCGAGTTCTCTATATGATATGCTAAAGCGCAGTATAAACGCGCCGCTCACTTGGGCTTCATGCGCTTAAGCGCTTCGCCGAACTGGTTGCTGAGCAGCAAGTCGAGGGCTCGGGTCGCCTCTTCCGCAGCTCGCTCCACGTTGACGGTGTCCGCAGGCCGCGTCTCAATCCTGGATGAAAAAAAAAGAATCGTGGAGGCACAACCCAAGGTGGACATTTAAACAAACAGATCACGGCATATAGTTTCTGTTTCTTTTATTGAAGGCGCGTATCGCAACAGCAGAGGTTGCAGAAACGTCCTGAGCCTGAAAGCTCACCTATACTGACACCTTGCGTATGGCATCACGGGCGCAGTTTCTTTACAGACGAAAATGTTTTATACCGGGACCAGCAAACGCGTCAGCAACGTCACTTCCGTCACGGAAATAACGTCAGCAAAACGCGAACAAACAAATCCTAAAGAAAAAATTTTAACGTGCAGAGGTACTACGACGTGGCGACTACTATGACGTCAGAGCATTCCACCTATTAAGGAGGGAAATGTTACGTTGGTCCACGTTGTGGCTGCACCATGTTTTAATATGTTCAAGAATGTTTGTAGGCATATGGTCTCACCTTTCCTCAACCTAGAAAGTTACGCGTGCTCCAACTAGTTTCTTAATATTCCTATTGACCTGAGAAGGCACTTGTACACAACGCGTGACTGATACAGCGTTGCGACTGTTTTTGTCTCTCTGTGTATACATATATGTATAATAAAGCAACAGTTCTCTAAGACGCCAACGTGACTAACAAATAAAGTAAAAAACAACCATAGATGGAGCAGTGGCGAAGAACATCCAACAGATTTCTGACCTGATCGCGCTGCCAAAACGGATTGTATAGATTGGTTTACGGAACAAAAACTATTTCCAAAAGCAGATACTTCTTTTCGGTCTGCCGTTGGCTTCGGTATTTCGGCAACGTTTGTTTGTCTCGGCCTACCTGAGAACCTGTGACACAAGCACGATTATTTGTCCTCAGATTTGTAGATACAAACTCGGCAGCTGTTTTATGAAATGAACATTCCATTAGACACTAAAAAAACTCACAGGGTCCCTTATGCATTCACCAGAGACAACCCGAAAGCTATCCTTTTTCTCACAGTCGATATACTGATACTTTCCCGCAACCATTCGAAAGCTTTCTTCATCTAATGTGACTGATTGATATGCAGGGTTTAACGTCCCAAAGCCACCATATGATTATGAGAGACGCCGTAGTGGAGGGCTCCGGAAATTTCGACCATCTGGGGTTCTTTAACGCGCACCCAAATCTGAGCACACGAGCTATAACATTTCCGCCTCCTTCGGAAATCCAGCCGCCGCAGCAGGGATTCGATCTCGCGACCTGCGGGTCAGCAGCCAATCTGCATCGAATGTGCATCTTGTATAATAGCAAACGTAACATACCAACACCACACTGAGAACTTCTTCAGGCGGTACAACATCCCCCCCTACATTTTCGTTCTACAACGGTTTCCTACATCGCGTATGGCACTACAGTGTAAATTCAGAAAATAGTGTATTGAACGAAATAGCCTGTCTACTTAAAAACACAGCTACTTATACACCCATCACGGAGAAGTATATGGTCTATACCCCAATCACGAACAAATTATGGCATGCAAATGTTACATTCAAATTACTGAGATGACTTAATTCCCTTGAAAACGCTGGCTTTAATACATCAAACATAAGGCAAACTAAATGAGCTTCACTTATTCAGTAACTCTCCTACTTTATTTTTTTTCTTGCTAGAATTTAGCACTGCGTTTGTGACGAGTGTGCTTGAGCATGTAATCAATTCACATTGTCCGAAAAAGGTGGTTTCGTCGCGCGCACCTATATTTATGTGCTATACATTATATTGTATTTTTTTCTTGTGTTTTGTTCTTGTGTTGTGTAACTGTTACTCAATGTTGATGTAATCCTGGATGTTCACATTACTTTTGCTGGTTGCTTTTTCCACCTACACTAGATGCTGCGTGGCCAACAGCTCTTTAAGCTGCCTAGAGCAGCTTTTTTCTTGGCCCCTTACCATTGTATAACAATACTTACAGTGGAAATAAAAAATGAATCAATGAATTAACGAGATTCTGCAATGCCTCAAAGATCGCAGGCACCTCACCTGTTTTCGCATTGCCGCCACGATCATACCAGCTTTGGCGAAGCTACGTTGTCATGTGATGACGTCATCAATCTACGTCACCTCACGTGACGCCACTGTGACATCATAATGACGCCCCTAATTTTGGCCATCTGTGACATCGTATGGTGAGGGCATCACATGATGAGCACTTGCATCGCTCCTTTCCGACGGCACAGGACGCCGATGGCCAAATTTGGCATTTGATGAGGCCCATCTCAGCATGGACACAATGTCCATGTTGTGTTAAGATGAGTAGTTAAATATATATATATATATATATATATATATATATATATATATATATATATATATATATATATATATATATATATATATATATATATTCGACGACGTATAGAATCACTCATGCAGCAATTAAACTACCGATTAAACGTTATTTCATTAAGAATGTACGAGAAACTATGTCTGTTTCATCATCCTCAAACTATTTTTGCGCTGACTGTAGGGCGTAGGTCTCTCACATTGATCTCTAGTTTACCCCATCCTGTGCGGGATAATTCCGCTTTATTCCTGCCAAGATCCTAATTTCTAACAACAGACGCGCGCTGAGTTTTCCTTCACGGGGGAGGAACGAAGATTGATCGCAGTGCCCCCTCTCCCTATTCAGTCAATGTGTGGGCAGACTTTGCGCCACCCCTCTTGAGTGACTAGGGGAAGAAAAATGGGGGGGGGGGGGCGCACGCGCGTTTCCCATCCCTCAGTGACCATTCTGCTGCTCTTACTGACCACCTGTCGTCCGCATTACGCCATTACGCATCCCGTGACCAGCCCAGGTCCTTGATGTCCACTATAACAACGACTACACCTGTTCTGTTTGTTATTGTACACAAATTGAGCACGGTTCCTGTGCTCCCTTACCCCACGCAAAATAACCTTTCTAGAACTATTACAAACCTCAAAATGGAACAACCTACACCTTCTCAAAATATCCATAGCCCTACGTTATAAACTATCATGCAATCTTATAAGTTCCACTTACTTACCTCGTAAATGCGATTCTGGCCTTATTTCAGCGTGTTACAAATTCTATCGTTCCTCATTGATGCTTTAATTTGTAGTTTCTTTTAAATTGTTTTCCTCCTTCGTGAAAACTGTATAGCAGAGGTACTCGAAAAAAAAAGAAAATATTTAACCTATTATACATTTCTCCACCTACAAGGTAGCCAACCGGGCATTTGCCTGGTTAACATCTCTTCCTTCTCTTTTGTTGTTATTCCTCCCCTTGTGTTTCGTCTATTTTCATTTCCAATGGTGTACTATCAATTGTGTAGTGTTGAATGTTTCTTCATGAAAAATTTACATTGTATTACATCCCACAATCCCGAAAGATCAGTGTTCTCGTATGATTTATCTTACTGATTGTATTAATGAATTGTGTACTCTTGCCGTCCCTGAAATAATCACTTCTTGTTAATGGAAGGATGAATAAAATGAATAAATAAGTAAATAAATAAATAAATAAATAAATAAATAAATAAATAAATAAATAAATTTCAGAGGTTAGAGAAGAACTTCGCACAAACTTGTACAATATATTACCTTAGAAAACTAAACGAGAATAATTAGGTGCACAAAAATGTACAAACTAAAATAACTGTAGCAATGTTAGGAAAAGTGCCGATCGTCATACCTTGGACTGGAGACATCGAGTGCATCCTCGAACACCTGCGCAGGCAAAGAAAGAGAAGACGATTGTCAGGCTACATTACACACACACACAAGTTAAGCGGTCACGAGTACAAGGGACACGACGTATATACTTCATATACAGGAAAAGCGGACATGGCTTGCCGTCAATTGCATGCGAGGCAAGGACGGCGAAATTCTTCAGCGTTTAGCAATCAACTGTCAATGTATTCAACCATCAATCACGGATGCATCGAGACTTCCCGAAAAAATTAGGTTTCTAAGAGAGCTTACCAAAGACATTGTTTATTCTTTGAATGAAAATATATATTGACAAAACAACGGATAATAGGCGCAAAACTAACGGAAACACGTGGGTCGAAAGAGTTCGACAGAATATGCCACCTCGAAACCAACGTCACTCAGGGGAAAAAAAAAAAGGCAACGTGAATAGTTCTTGCGAACAACAACCGTCAACAACCCGTTAATTTCAATACACCCATACCGTAAAACAATGCATCAGGAAGTCGATCAGTGCATGTTAATTAATCACGGGTAATAGATTTCGTAGGTCTTGTGTTCGTCCCCCGCACGGGATATTTCGTGTTGAAATATAATTTTCTTTGTTCGTCGCAAATGCTATGTTTGCGTATCGCCCGCCACGGTGGTGTAGAAGTTAAGGCGCTCGGCTGTTGACCTGAAGGTCGCGGGTTCGACACCGGCTGCGGCGGTGCACGTTAAAAGAACACCAGATGTTCGAAATTTACGGAGCCCTCCACTACGGCACCTTTCATAATAACTGCCTGGTTTGGGACGTTAACCCCCATATATTATTATTATTATTATTATTATTATTATTATTATTATTATTATTATTATTATTATTATTATTATTATTATTATTATTATTATTATTATTATTATTACTATTTCTAACGTATGCCTAAATCACCCCTACGTCACGTGATGCACTATATAAAGATCAAAGACGTGTCCAGGACCGCGGCACTTGATTTGCGAAAAGAAAAGCTAAATACTCGCTTAGCACGAGAACGCATAGCTTCTACTCTAAGCGTCTCGGTCTGAACTATAGTTTTTTCGCGACCGATACGTTTTAAATCGCAATAGATCCGGAACACGACTTAGGTCTTAGATCCGAAGGCCCACTTCCGGTGGGCCTCCGGAAGTGCGACATTCTAACTTCTTGCTTTTCAGTTCTTCTTTCTCTCTCTTTCCGTCTCTGCGTTTCACAGACTGGTTGTTCGCATTTGCAGTGGAATCAATGTCTGGTATATACGTGTGTGTGACACAATGTGTATTTCTGTTAAGCAAGCGTCAGACCGTTGGCCTTATGTCCAAGTAGTGAGAGAGAGGGATAAATGTCCCTGACCAATCAAGAAATCATTCGTGATTCACCGCCCCACGTACGCGCATTGCAGGATCCACATTCCAAGTGGAGAAACGCCAGAGATTAATCGCGTTATAAACCGTGAATCGGTCACGAAAAGTCTCCACCACAGGGGACCATATATACATCCAGGCTAACAGTGTTCAACAAGTAGAAGTGCCTACGCAGTTGTGTAAACCCACACACTCAACACAGAGACTGGATAAACGTAATCATCTTTACTTTCGTAAAGAGAAAACGCTGAGTACATTTTCAGCAACAACTCAAAGAGAAACTGTTCTGTCCCCGGTGCTCCAGATACCCCGACATGAGGTCAACGTGATTGATGACCCTTCCATTTTGTTCTGTAATGTATTCTCCCCCGACCATTCGTCCCACCGTCTCGTCTCTAAGGCATCTTCCGAGACGGCGACATGCCGTCTTTTCATGGGATGACCTAATTTCGTTTCCCCCTTTCCTGTGGCAGCAATGTCCGTTACCCTGTTCACGATGCCGCCACACGTCCATTCATTACTGGTCTGAGCCATCTCACCACGTCTGACATTAGAACGCTCACTAACCACCATTAAATCCGACAAGTGCAGCACATGAGCTCATAGAAATACTTCACAAAGGGCACAGCATTCACAAAGATCGTCTCAATTTACTTGCTAAAGGGACACTGAAGTGAAACAATAAATCGGCTAAGCCTGCTAAATCATACTACACTGAGAAGTCTAGTGTCGTTAATTTCGCCGTCATAGGCTTATTCATGACGACTGACTGCAGCTAAATTTAAACGCACACACGAAGGAAAGAAACACAAAAGACAATGCTGACACTAACGCCTGCGTTTGAATTTAGCTGCCACCACGCGACATGCAAGATCACCAACTCACACAGATGCAAACCATTCCTGTAGGTTTATTAATAGAGAAAAAGAATCGAGGTGGAAGCTTAATTTTTAAACTTCGCGCCAAATTTTACCGGCGTGACGTCACAGAGTTCTAGGCCTATTTTTGTATTTTGACGACACTCCCTCAACGAAACCTCTTGAAACTGAGTGTTAAATCCACGGACAGTGCGCGCTTTTCGATTTACCGATTAGGAGCTACGCAGTCCGTGGAAGACGCCGTCAAAGTCTAACACATCTTAGAAGTGTGGCAGCTTGGGCTAGTTGGTATGGCATGACGATAGTTATAGCGCGAGAACAAAACGACGACACAGAGACAAGAAGGACACGAAAGACACGAGCGCTAACTTCCAACTGAGTTTATTGCGCAGAGCACTGCACTGAGTGCAAGTGTGTTCCCCTCTTCGAGGAAACAGCGACGTTGTACAAACACAGAGATGTAAGCACCCGGGTCATTGTCGAGGCTGCGCAGATGGCACGCGAACAGGTGCCTTCTGTTAGCAAGCCCTCCGTGGCTTTGTCCGAGAAGGAACGCAGGTTCCTCGAAGGATTCGGTGCGGGCAGGTAATGCGAACAGGTGCCTTGTATTAGCAAGCCCTCCGTGGCTTTGTCCGAGAAGGTACGCAGGCTCCTCGAAGGATTCGGTGCGTGCAGGTAGCTTTACTTTGCTGTTTCGGTTTCTTCTAAGTTTTTCTTTCCTGTTTTTCAGTGCCTTTGTATTTGTGTTGTTTGGTTTGGTTTTCTTACTCATGTTCTGCTTTTGTGCCATATGGTTTTTATCACATGGTCACTGTCTCCTCTATATATTTTCGTGCTCTGCGCAATAAACTCAGTTGGAAGTTAGCGCTCGTGTCTTTCGTGTCCTTCTTGTCTCTGTGTCGTCGTTTTGTTCTCGCGCTATAACTATCGTCTAACACATCAAAGCGTTCGGTGAGGGAATTTCCGGGTGGCGTCGCCACCAGCGTTTTCTTACGCGTTTTTTTTCGCTCACCGAGCGCCTCCTCGCGGCAAGCATGGCGTTTTTGATGTAGTGAAAGAGTAATTTACTAATGCGAGAAAAATCACGTCTCTCCTTAGTGTCCCGTGAATTATACGCCTTTCTCTTTTATACATGGCTTTTCTGTGTAGGCAACGGTTTATCAATAACTGGTATACCTTGTTCCCTTTACGTTTCGTGGCGATTCTGTTATAGTTATTGTAATAGCTAGCGATTTTTTTCCCTACATGTCATTGTTCAGCGGCCCCTCGTAACTCGCGAGAAGTGGTTAAGCTGTTTCGGCGAAGCTTTTATTCCCGCCATTATTCGAGCGCTGCACGTGAAAATAAAAGTTACATTCCGCTCAACGATGTTTACAGGTATACGACATACTCTTCCACATCGAGGCGTTATTCGAAGAGTTTTAGCTATCAGCGTCGCGGACACAGTTGAGTCTTCGTTTCCCAGACGTTTCTCAATGGCACACGACGTAGCGGCGAGTTCACGCGGCTACGTGGAAAAATTCACTGATCGCGTTTGTACGGCCTTTCGGCTTGACTTGGCTCTCGAAGACGTTTGGCTCTCACAAAAGCCGCACATAGCTCTAGCCACAAAAACAAGACATATCTAGAGAGACGTAAGCAAATCGAATCGACGAAACAGAAACACCGTCCCATCTCTCGCTCGAACGCAGCTTTTAATTCTTCGCTCTGATGCACATATATCCCAAACTAAAAGCATTGCCCCCCCCCCCCCTTCACGCTGTTCTACTTTCGATTCCATGGCGTATGTCCAAGGTCAACAGAATTAAGTGTGTAGCATTAGGTGTGTGGCATTCACTGTATGCCCTGAAGTGTCCCGTATTAAGTGCACCATTAGGTGCTCAAGGCTTTGAGCACAAGAAAATCGATCACTCCTGAAAGACGGAGCCGCACGTTTTCGTTTTTGTGACGCCCAACCATGACACATTGGCAAGACTCCCACGTCCACAATCTCACAAAGAACGCCGTAGTAGAATGTTTACTATGTGCATTTAATTAGAGGAACAATTAAGCGCCAGACAGCATGCGAGTGCTTTCGTTATGTTCAACTAGTCGGGTAACAAATAGTTGACTATCTTAACCCATAGTTATAACGAAACAACAACGAATCGATAGAACGGAGCCATGTCTAAACGCTTATAAAGGAGGGCGATCATTTGTCTGACCAGAAATACTGTTTAAATTTGCGAATGCACGGTCGAATGCGATCGACTATAAGTGAGAATCGGAGTCGCATTTCGTAAGCGAACGGGACTGTACTGAACAATCGCACGCTGGTGCCAAATTAACGCAAATTAATGACAATATGGCGCTTGCACGCACATGTAAATTTAGTGAGGAACGCTTCTATCCCGTTCGGTCGCGTTAAACGAATTACGTTCGAACCCTCCCCGCCCCCCTCAAGCAAGACAATGGCGTTATATCGAATTTGTGTGGCATGCCCGTAAAAGGTTAAGCGAAGCACAAACGAAAGAACGATACATTTTTTTATGCGGGGTTTATGAGAGGTTTAGACAGTACGAGTAACTTGTTTTCACGCAAAATTCAGGATAATGTTGGCCGCAGATGAGCTCAAAAATGAAATCAACTAACATGCCATTTCAATTCAAAATAATCCATACAAAACGAACACTGCAGCTTTAAAACAAAGCCACAACAAGTCCAGCCACACACAACAGTAAAGCTCCTTAGTAGTACATGAAGGACACACTATAGCCTATAGCTAATCACCTGGCACGTTACTCTGTGCGATAATTACGGTACGCTGTCCCCACGAACAGTGAAAAAGCACACGCAGTCACAAACACACACACAACCTCGAAATACTTATTCGCAAGGCTACGTCGAAGCCCTCATAGCTCTATGGACTAACCTCTGCATCTAAATTTATAATTTCCCTTTCTTCTTTTTTTCACCTTTGTTTCAAAACTGCACGCGCTTGTACAAACGCGCCATTTCTGCCATTCGTCAATTGTTCATTCAAGCCGCCAGCAAGGTCTGCATGTCAGGAGCACAGTTCATTTCCTGAGCGATAATACGAGAGTGATGCAGTTGTCCGGCTTGTGCTTCCTCTCCCATGGCAGGAAAAAAAGCACGCACGCATGCTACCCCACCTACTCCCCCCCCCCCCCCCCACAGTCTTCCATTATAGATTGCTACTTCGCTGCCACGCGAGCACGCCCTGTCAAGGACACCGTTATCGAGTCTGCACCGAACTTACATACTTCCTTCCCTCACCTCCTCTCTCTGCTATATACCACCCTCACCAGCCACCTTCTGCACCCCGAAAGTACCGCCACCCGCCCCAAAGGGTCAATCTACAAACGTGAGCCATGTCGAGCGCACTGGGTCAAGTCGGTGGTTAGGCGTCTTTGACATTGCTCTCTCCCGGGGAAAAGCCGCTTTTACTATACATTTTTCTCTTCTGTCTTCTTCCTGTCTATGCTGGCCCCCCAGTTCAGTTAACTACATAAAGCGAACGAGCAAGAGAAAGAAAGATAACGCGAACGAAAGGAGATTGTGGCTAAATGCAAGTCGATTGATTACGAACGCGTGCTTCAGTGGTTGGCAAACAGATAAATTCGGCAAGGTACAGAAGCGATAACAAAAGCAGCAGACAAAAGAGTTGGCTGCGGCCATTACTGCCGAAAGAGGTGTATCTCGTTCGCTATACAGCGTATAAAACCGAAAGAATATGGGCACACAAAGAAGCTTAAATACATTGTGCTGAAGAAAAAAACGTGGCTGCACTCTTATTAGGAATCGGTATAACACGAAAGTGAAAGGAGTTTTTACAAAGGTAGTTGAGCGTTTATCCCGAATTGTTTCAGCAACAGCACTGAATCGAAAAACCACGTTAAAAACGGCAAGTAGCTCGAAACCTGCAGAGCACACTTCAAGCAGAAAGCACGCACAGAATTAGCATACACAGGACGAACGCGGACTAACAATGTTCACACTTCGACACTTAAAGCGCGCTGGTCAAACACAAAGAAAGATGCCCGAAACAAGCGCACAAGTATACACAGGACAAGCGCGAACAACTGTCACACTTCTTCCTGTGTCGTCAGCAGCGTGCTCCTTCGCAAACGCGGCCGCGGCAGCGTGCGAAGTGACCTCCGTCCTCTACCGAATTACAAGCCCGATAAGCGCACACGCAGGAGAGACCACGCTCCGTGGAAACGGCGCTTCGTGAAGGCGATGACCTTTGGAACGCGCCCAACGTTCGCTTTAACGTTCGCCAGCCCATCGCGCCATCTCGTCACTGATCACGAAAACACACTAAAGTTCCAAAGCTCTGAGAACTGCCAAACGGTGTTTAATGCATATAAATGGCTTGCCTTTAGCACTCCAGACAACGTACGCTCCGTGGCGTAGTAGTTAGCGCAGCGCGCAGAGAATCGAGAGGTTGCTGGTTCGACTTCGCGCGACGAATGCTTGCTTTCTGGTTTTTTTTCTTGGTAATCTCTTAGCCAAACCTCCTCGCAATGAGCATATATTTTTCAACGCCACTTCCGCGACAGAAATACGTCAGAGAAGCCGTGGTGGACACCGGCATAAAACACTTTCGCGTTAAAAAAAAAGATGGCAGCAGCCATTTGGCGGTAAACACGAGGAAAATGCTAGAATTTAGTGCGATACATCAGCTAACATATAGGCGACATCACCGAGTGGTGGTGTCATCTAAATAAATTCTGTAGGCGTTTCAAGCTAAGCACCTTTTTTGGGAATTGTAATCACGTTTTATTAAGATCAGACAGACAGACAGACAGACAGACAGATAGACAGACAGACAGACAGACAGATAGACAGATAGATAGATAGATAGATAGATAGATAGATAGATAGATAGATAGATAGATAGATATAGACAAACTCAGCACGAAATGATAAAAAAAATGCGCGGTTTGTTATATTGTCACGTGGTCGTGACGTGGCCTAAGACAGGAGACTTCGTGTTAGGATTTAACTGTTTATTTGGGCGAACCTGTGCCCGGTAAAAGGAAAGTCCAATTACAGCAGCAGTCTCGCACAGATAGCAGTCTCGGACTGATAGCGGCGAACAGAGCGTCGGCCTTCGATCAACAACTACTGACAAGTGGCGAAGCGCGTCGGCATTTATACTCTTGCCATCGAATGTTCTAGCGTTATCGCTGGCGGTGGCGTAGGTTCCAGAACAATCTGTACCGTTCGCACAGTGGGCGTGATCTTATCGAAATGATCTACTACAGTACGGAACCTTCTGGAAAACTGCAGGCGCGGTTTGCGCTGAGAATCGTGTGGTGTTTTGGGACGATAACGAAAACTTGGGAAATGGAACGTGGCATTGCTCCCCTCTGAAAAAAGGCATCGTCCCGATGCTTTAAATAAAGATGAAGGTACAATAATAATGCAAGAAAGTACAATGAATAAATTACGATGAAACAGTAATACAAAAAAAACACTGTTTCAGTTTGTTAACGCGCATGAAACGGCTTGAGGCGCGCGACATGCATGACTTCAGGTCGCGATCGGCGTCGTTGAGAGTTCGTGATGCCGTCGGGGACAACCTCGTAATCAAGTGGGCCGAGACGTCGAACCACCCTGTACGGTCCGAAGAAGCGTCGCAGAAGCTTTTCACTTAGTCCACGTCGGCGTATCGGCGTCCACACCAAAACACGTTCACCGGGCTGGTATTCCACGAAGCGTCGTCGAAGGTTGTAACGGTGGCTGTCGGTCGTCTGTTGATTCTTGATACGGAGACGCGCAAGTTGTCGGGCTTCTTCGGCACGTTGAAGGTACTCGCTCACATCGAGGCTTTCTTCGTCGGTGACGTTGGGTAACATGGCATCGAGCGTCGTTGCCGGGCTCCTTCCGTAGACCAATTTGTATGAAGATATCTGCGTCGTCTCCTGCACCGCCGTGTTGTATGCGAAGGACACATACGGAAGAATGGCGTCCCATGTCTTGTGTTCGACATCGACGTACATTGAAAGCATGTCGGCGATCGTCTTGTTAAGCCGCTCGGTGAGGCCGTTGGTCTGTGGGTGGTACGCTGTCGTCCGGCGGTGGTTTGTTTGGCTGTATGCCAAGATCGCTTGAGTTAAGTCGGCAGTGAATGCCGTTCCTCTGTCGGTGATAAGGACCTCCGGAGCGCCGTGACGTAGGACGATATTTTCGACGAAGAACTTAGCTACCTCGGATGCACTGCCTTTTGGCAGGGCTTCTGTCTCGGCGTAGCGGGTGAGGTAGTCGGTAGCTACCACGATCCACTTGTTTCCGAAAGCCGACGTCGGGAACGGCCCTAGTAGGTCCATACCAATCTGCTGGAAAGGTCGACAAGGTGGATAAATTGGCTGCAGAAGTCCCGCTGGCCTTGTCGGCGGTGTCTTGCGTCGCTGACAGTCCCGGCATGTCCTCACATAACGAGTGACGTCGGTGGTAAGACGTGGCCAGTAGTACCTTTCTTGTATCCTCGCGAGCGTGCGAGAAACACCGAGGTGCCCTGCCGTCTGATCGTCGTGTAGGGCCTGCAGGAGTTCTGGTCGCAGAGCTGAAGGCACCACAAGGAGGTACTTAGCTCGAAGCGGTGAAAAGGTTTTTCTTTTGTAGAAGACCGTTTCGTAGGAAGAACGACGCAAGTGCGCGCTTGAATACCTTCGGGACTTCGGCGGTCCTGCCTTCGAGGTATTCTATTAGGGCCTTAAGTTCCGGGTCGGCCCACTGTCGTTAAGCGAAGTCGTCTGTAGTTATCGTTCCCAAGAAGTAGTCGTCATCCGGGTCGTCAGGTAGCGGTTGGTCGACAGGCGCACGAGAGAGACAGTCGGCGTCGGAGTGTTTTTTGCCGGACTTGTAAATGACAGTAATGTCATATTCTTGAAGTCTCAGGCTCCATCGTGCGAGGCGACCTGAAGGGTCCTTCAAGGCGGCTAGCCAACACAAGGCGTGGTGGTCGCTCACAACTTTAAAGGGCCTGTCGTAGAGGTAGGGGCGAAATTTCGACGTAGCCCAGATGATGGCGAGGCACTCCTTTTCTGTTGTGGAATAATTTGCTTCTGCTTTGGATAGCGATCGGCTGGCGTAACCAATAACCCTTTCAAGTCCGTCAGCCCTCTGCACAAGAACGGCGCCAAGACCTACGCTGCTTGCGTCAGTATGTATTTCTGTCTCGGCGAATTCGTCGAAATGGGCAAGTAACGGAGGCGTCTGGAGGCGATGTTTAAGCTCCTGGAAAGCGTGTTCCTGTGGCGTTTCCCACTTGAATTCCACGTCGGCCTTGGTAAGGTTAGTGAGAGGATCGGCGATGCGGGCGAAGTTTTTCACGAACCGCCTATAATAGGCGAACAGGCCCAGAAATCGGCGCACGGCCTTCTTGTCAGTGGGCGGCGGGAAGTTGGCGATGGCGGCTGTTTTCCGCGGATCGGGACGAACTTCAGACTTGCTGATAACGTGCCCCAGAAACAAGAGCTCCTCATACGCAAATCTGCACTTTTCTGGCTTCAGTGTGAGTCCGGACGTCTTGACGGCTTGAAGTACAGCTTTAAGGCGCCGAAGATGCTCGTCGAAACTCGAGGAAAACACGACGACGTCGTCCAAGTACACAAGGCAAGTCTGCCACTTCAATCCTGCCAGTACTGTATCCATAACGCGTTGAAAAGTTGCAGGCGCTGAGCAAAGGCCGAAGGGCATCACCTTAAACTCGAAGAGGCCATCCGGTGTTATAAACGCCGTCTTCTCTCGGTCTCTTTCGTCGACTTCGATTTGCCAATAGCCAGTCTTGAGGTCCATTGACGAAAAGTACTTGGCGTTATGGAGCCGATCAAGTGCGTCGTCTATTCGTGGGAGAGGATACACGTCCTTTCTTGTGATTTTGTTCAGGCGGCGATAATCGACGCAGAAACGTAGGGTCCCGTCCTTTTTCTTCACTAACACCACGGGGGACGCCCATGGGCTCTTGGACGGCTGGATAATGTCATCCCGCAGCATTTCATCAACTTGTTTCTTCATGGCCTCACGTTCTCGCGTCGAAACCCTGTACGGACTCTGACGGAGTGGTCTGGCATTTTCTTAGGTTATGATGCGATGTTTCGTGATTGGGGTCTGCCGAATTTTCGATGACGACGAAAAGCAATCTTCGTATTGCAGGAGCAGGGCCTTGAGCTGTGCTTGCTTATCGTTCAGAAGTCTGGGGTTGACGTCGAAAGCTATGGGAGGGGCTTGGCTCCACTGAGCAGGTTCCGCAGAATCGGCGAGGGCGAAAGCACTGGTGGCTTCGACAATTTCTTCGATGTATGCGACCGTTGTTCCTTTGTTCACATGTTTGTACTCATTGCTGAAATTCGTGAGCATAACCGTTGCTTTGCCTCCCCGCAGCTCTGCAATTCCTCTTGCGACGCAAATATTTCGGGTGACCAACAAATGCTGACTGCCCTCAACGACGGCTTCCAAGTCAGGTGATTTAGGAGCGCCGACTGAAATAATGACGCTTGAGCGAGGCAGAATGGTGACTTGTTCTTCCAGCACATTCAAGGCATGGTGTTCTGACGGCGTGCGCGGCGGTAGTGCTTCTTCTGTGGATAATGTTATCGACTTTGTTTTTAGGTTGATGACAGCACCATGGAGGCATAAGAAGTCCATGCCAAGGATGACATCTCTCGAGCAACGCTGTAGGACAACGAAGTCTGTAGGATAAATACGGCCGTTAATGGTGACTCTCGCTGTGCAGATTCCTGCAGGCGTTACGAGATGACCTCCAGCTGTGCGGACTTCAGGGCCTTTCCAAGCTGTCCTAACTTTCTTTAACTTCGCGGCGAACGACCCACTGATGACAGAATAGTCAGCTCCAGTATCGACGAGAGCAGTCACACTGTGGCCGTCGATAAGAACGTTGAGGTCGCTAGTTCGCCGTCTCGCATTACAGTTAGGGCGTGGCGTTGGGTCACGGCTGCGTCGGCTTGTTCCGCTGCTTCCATGTTGCGTCGTCGGGCCACCTTCGGTAAGTGAGCTTTCGCCGTCAGGGCTTTGCCTGGTTGGCGTTGTGTTCGGAAAGCTCCGTCGCGTCGTCGTCGTCGGAGGATCTTCGGTAGTTCGTCGCACAGCAACCGCACCTCCACCGGTTGCTGCCCTTAGTTTCCCGGATACGGGCTAGGAGACCGGCCCCGCGTTGGGCCGGAGTACTGCCGGGGGTGCGGTGACATGCGGCGGCTGGGCGACGGCGAACGGGAAGGACTTCGTGGTCTCCATTGAGTTTCTGTCAGGTAGTCGGCGATGTCACGTGACCGTTCCCCTGGCTGCGGACGTGGTGCATCGACGGCGAAGCCACGCAGTCCCATCTGTCGGTACTAGCAACGGCGGTAAGTGTGCCCGGCCTCGCCGCAGTGGTAGCACAGTGGGCGGTGGTCAGGGGTGCGCCAGACGTCGGTTTTCCTCGGCGCACTGCGCTGGCCCGCTGGCGAACGGTAGGTCGTCGGTGGGGGTGGTGGCGGCGGTGGTGTCTGGCGAGGGAAGTGCGACGGGGCGGCGTTTCGGCGTGGACGGGGAGGAGCGTTGTGGCGCACTGCAGCGGCGTAGCTCATAGTTTCTGGCTCGGGCAGCGGTGTTTGGGGAATTCGAAGCGATTGCCGAACTTCTTCTCGCACAATGTCGGCGATCGAATCCACTTGAGGTTGCGCCGAAGGCAACAGTTTGCGCAGCTCTTCCCGCACGATCGCTCGGATCGTTTCACGCAGGTTGTCGGAGTCACTGGCTTGGGCACCAGCGCATTCTGGAGTCAGGCGACGATTATACTGTCTGGTACGCATGTCCAGGGTTTTTTCGATGGTGGTCGCTTCGGCTAAAAATTCTTGGACGGTTTTCGGTGGGTTTCTCATCAGTCCCGCAAAGAGCTCCTGTTTGACCCCTCGCATGAGGAAACGAACTTTTTTCTCCTCAGGCATGTCTGAATCAACGTGACGGAATAGTCGGGTCATTTCTTCTGTGAAAATGGCGACATTTTCATTTGGTAGCTGAACCCGGGTCTCTAATAAAGCAGCGGCCCTCTCTTTGCGAGCGACGCTCGCGAACGTTTGCAGGAATGCGCCGCAGAAAACATCCCACGTTCGGAGCGTGGACTCCCGATTTTCGAGCCAGGTCCTTGCGGTGTCTTCCAAATAGAAGAACACACGACGCAGCTTTTCGTCATGGTCCCAGTGGTTGAGGGCGGCCACGCGGTCGTATGTTTCTAGCCAGGACTCCGGGTCTTCGAACGATGACCCATGGAAAATTGGTGGTTTCCTGGGTTGATGCATGACCATCGTGGGCTGGGACGCTGCGGTTGTCATTGTCGCTGCAGTCGCGGTCATGGCCTTGGTCTTCCGCGCCTTGTCTTGCAGAAGCCTCCGGTGGTAGCCCTTGCTGTCGGCGGCTTGTTCCCTGCTCCTGGTTGGCGTCGGTACCTTCTCCGCGACGTGGGCTGGGTTCACGGCTTGACGGGGGCGTCCGGTACATGAACGAAGCAGCACCTCCACCAGATGTCGCGGGTTCGTGACGTGGCCGAAGACAGGAGACTTCGTGTTAGCATTTAACTGTTTATTTGGGCGAACCTGTGCCCGGTAAACGGAAAGTCCAATTACAGCAGCAGTCTCGCACAGATAGCAGTCTCGGACTGATAGCGGCGAACGGAGCGTCGGCCTTCGATCAACAACTGACAAGCGGCGAAGCGTGTCGGCATTTATACTCCCGCCCTCGAATGTTCTAGCGTTATCGCTGGCAGTGGCGTAGGTTCCAGAACAATCTGTACCGTTCGCACAGTGGGCGTGATCTTATCGAAATGATCTACTACAGTCCGGAACCTCCTGGAAAACTGCAGGCGCGGTTTGCGCTGAGAATCGTGTGGTGTTTTGGGACGATAACGAAAACTTGGGAAATGGAACGTGGCAATATAGAGTCCTGTGCATGGCAGCGCGACACTTAACGCGTGACATTTGGGACATTCGCCGCTGCAATGCAACGAAGACGCGAATGGCAAATTAGAATTAAGCTGTTAAATACAAATTGTAGCACAAACAATAATAGGCGATGCAAGCACGAAAGCCCGCACAAAAGAGGATCGTTCAAGGACTCTCGTTCCAAGAGGAACGATGTACTTTAAGAAAACCGTAAACGACACACGAGTCCTTTAAGAAGGACGCGCAGTTAATTTTAAAAAAGAACACAAAAAAACGCTCGGAAACTTGAGTGGTTTGGGGGTACCATCTGCAATAATAACCCGCTCTTTTCAAGCCTTCCAGTTAAAGCGAGCTTTCAAAAGAGAAGCGTATAAAAAAACTGAAAAAAAAGTATACAGAAGGGGAGTCTTGAGGAGACGCGTCCCCGGCAAAGTTTATTACGTGTTTATAACTGTTACTAACGATAACTACATAGCTTCTTTCGTCAAAGACGTTACAAATCCTCGGCATTTCCTCCTCAAAGGGGAAAGCATGCAAGCCTGCGCCAATGGGCGCGCACTCCATACAGACGTCATGACCCGGACGGCCGGTGAGCCCGCCCTCGGAAAATGTTACCGAGTGCTGTTTCTCCAGTCGCGGAGGCGAAAGGAAGACAATTCCGCATCAGAACGAAATAGGGAGAGATTCCCTATGCATCCTGAACTTGACGAGTACGTTTCGAATGTTGAAGAAGCACTCATCACCTGTAGAACGCGTATGCAACCTTTTTTCGGGTATAGCCCCTACTTTAGTTTTTTTCTCCCTCTTGTCTTACCTTTTGTTTCTCCTCTATCCTAGTATCTTTCATTCCCCTTACGCCATCCCCGGTGTCGTTCGTGCTGTTGAGCTGACCTCCCCTTAGAAAGGCAGTCTATTTCTTCCCTTTTCTTTCCCAAAGCCACTCGTTAGAAATGCACATGCGACCGAATTCGGACTGCTGCCCTACGTTGGCGAAATCGGGATAAAACGGATAAGGAAGAAGCAAGAAACATATCCGGCGAGTGGCAACAGTACGTCACGTCAGCATGACGGTTTCATCAAAGGACACTGAACGAGCACGGTGACGTCACGGATGACGTCACACAGTTTCGATCATGTTTTAGTGTCTAAAGTTCCCACGTTGCGGTTCAGTATAGAGGTTGTCTAAATTTGTGAAATTCAACTTCTGTTTCTTCATGACTATCTAAAGCAATTTACATACTCGAGCCCGAATCGCCAATATTTGTGACGTCACAGAGGTGGCGCGGGAAACTTTACGAGGGCATCGCCCTCGTCTCGAGTTCTTGCGTCGCCTCTAGCCATTTCGTGTGGGCACAGTCCAATTTAATTTTTTTTTGTGCTCTTCATAAACCTGACGGGACTCCTGACTTTGTTATCTAAATGTCTCTCGAGGCCAAAAGTCCAGAGTTCAATTATCCCCATGAAACGCGTGATACGAGTCAAGCCGTTTCATTATACGATTCAATTTAAGAACAGCACCTGCAAGCTGAACAGACCGTCGAACAGTGAACGATCACAGCTGGGTTATGAATCTGAACTGCACATCCACACTGTGCGACGAACACCTCCGAAAGGATATAATAACGGCCAGCCAGCTGCAGTACGTGTCACAACTGCGCCGTAATAACCGCGCTCCGGTGCGCATTGTCTCTACTCGACAGCTGTGCAAACAGAGAGAAGTCTACGCTGCACACGGATACCGACTATGTTGTCCGTGGTACTTTAGAAACGCAGGAAAGACGGCGCAGGAAAGACGGGTGAAAGGAAGAGAGCACACAAACGACAAATAGTGTAGTTTACGTTTGAGTTTGTTGATCCCGCCTCTCTCTTTCTCTCTCTCTCTTCGCTGCTCTTCAAGTACCACGTGTTTCAACCCACTCTCATCTCCCAGTCTGCCATACTTCAATCAAGTGGCCTCCGTGATCTCGGTGCGTCCCGATCTCGAAGGTCAAGCGTTTACTTTGTGACGAAGGTGCCTGGTCGATCGGGACAAAAGAAAGAACTGCGGTACTCGAGTCCCGCACACCGAGGCTGGTATCGATTGGCGCTAGATTAAACCTTCGTGTTCGGCACGCCGCCCGGCCCGACGTAGACGGCAGCTTCTACACTGTACAAAGGTCGACGCCACATTGCGCCATCGGAAGTCCCCGGCGCCGGTTGGAGATAACGCAGTGCGGCTGCAGTGCTATACCTGCGCGGTAAAAATAACACGCGCACTGTGGCTGACGGCCCCGGTTAAGCGAGGTTAGTCGCACGTTAATAATGTGAGGTGACCCTGAGTGAGCACTCCGGAGGGAATCGGCAAAGAAAAACCAATTAGTACGGACAAGGTAAAGATGGTACAGTTGCTGTACGGTCCAGGTCTCAAACCCACATCGGCTACGAGGCTGTAGTCACGAAATTTAGTCGCACGTGGACAACGAAGGTGGTGGGAGGGAAAGGGGGGGGAGCGGAGCGAAGAGACAACAAGAAGCCACCCAACGTTACCACTTGAAAGTTAAGAAGCCATAGGGTCTTAGAAACCACAAAGCGTTGCCGTTTCGAAAGGGCGCCTTACCCATGCATATACCATGCATGAGTCACTTCTAAAGGAGGTTCGACGTCAGGTTTCAATAATCATATCGTGATTTTCCACAATGACGGAAACGTCGGTCATTGCGAAATATCAAGTTTTCGCTCCCCGATGATGTTTCGAGTGATAGTGACCGAATAGGGGTTCCTCAACGAAAAAAAAAAAAAGGAACTGCTTGAGACCAGTATTCTGTCTGTAGTTCACCCTAACAAAGCGTGTTTACTTGAAATAGGCGATCAAACAATGCGAGATACTTTTTAGCAATGTAACGTAACTTTATTCCGTGTGAAGCGATGGGCCGCTAAAGGTTCGCGGGCTGCGTGTTTCAGAGACCGTCTGAATGTTTGCAGAGCTTTCCATCATTCCCACTGTTGAGTGTACTATAAAACCACAAATCCCTTAAAGAAAAAAAAAAAAACAGGCCAGGAGGGGGGGGGGGGTGCATTAACACTGCAATACACACGACTAGGGAGGATTTTTTTTTATTTAAAAAAAAGGTCTTGTTCTGTCGCTTACATACATATTTTTGTTTTAATCAGCCCTTATTCGTATTATCTGTAACTGCCGTGACCGACAGTGAGCTTCACTTCTTGTACTGTATACAAGTACGACAAAATACTGCCTTCCAAGATTTAATTGTTCGTTCGCATAAGTGACATATCTGCGTCCACATATCATGTCCACATAATTCTATTGGAAGTCTGCACACGTGTGCACGGCTGGTTGCAGGCTGTGGCGGTGCTATCACCCTCTGTAAAGTCGATTGCGCCTCGTGGCGCACCCGTGTCTCGCGGATAGGCCGCATTCATAGAGTTAACGACTATCGAGCGGTAAGTGGCGCTGGTTAACCATCGTAATTAGAGTTACCGTATATGCTACCTTATCATCATAATTATGGTACAGTGTACTAGAAGACTAATTATGGCTACTGCGGTAGCGCCAGCAGTGACGCCTGGCGGCGAGGCTAGGTGGCCGGACAGAACGTGAGAGGGCCAGGTGGGCCCACCTGCAACACTGATGTATCGCAGGTAGACAGAAAAGATTGGGGAGACCCTCCTTGGCGTGTGGCGGCTAGCGCAGATGGTCGTCTCCTGACAGGGTCCCGCAGGGTGCGGCGAGAGAGGGTCACATCTCGTAGGTCCCTCGGGGTGAGTAGAAGATCGGTTACGCGGCCTTCGCGTTACCACGTGTTGCGTTTGTTGTTGTGTTTGATTAATAAACGTACGGTACGTGATGCTCGGTTTGGTTCGACCGTGTCTGCCGTGTCAGCGTGTTCCGAAGACGGCGATCTCACACGGCAGACCACAAGGCTCGCGCGACCAGCTGACACGCCGAAAACGACACTGCACGCTTCCGCAAGTCAACGTGACCGTCTTCGCGGGCCAGAACACAACGGACGCGTAGCATGAACGAGCGAGCTTGGCGTCAAGACTCGCTTGCTGGATTTCGGGCTGACAGGTCGCGCGCTTGCGACCTCCGGCGTCATCGTGGCTCTGGCCGACTGGGCTCGCCCTACGTCACCTCCTGCCGCCGACGACCTTCCACCTCCGACGACAGTGCAGCTCTGACTTACTGGACCTGCTCTACGCCATCCACCGTCGCCGAAAGGAGCTCTCGCAGGTATATGCCCCGTCCTCGGACTCCAGTGACCGTGCTTCCTCTTTCCTATCTCTTCTATCCCCTCATCTTGTCGTCGCTCGCTGTGGCTCACCACCTCGCGTCTCTTCTTCTTTTCTCCTTCTTCGGCTTTCCTACATCTTTCCTCCTATCCTTTTTATCCCTCCTCACCCCCATCCCTCGTGAGCTACTGTGGCGGTGTCGCTCACTGAAGCAGACAATAACGGGGCTCACTTTTCTCTTCTTTTCCCTTTTCAAGAGTCACTTCGCTTGGCGTCAAAAATAAGCGCGCACCCGCGTGCCACTACCGACTGAATGGCCTTTTGTCCGCACGGCACGCCCGCGCGGACACACTTTCCCAACAGAGGACGCGACGCGACCCACACACACACACAGCACATGCACGCACTTACACCCTTCCACGTCGTGCGAATAGGTTAAATGCGCGCAACACTTGGGTGTGCACGCGTACGTGACTGCAGGGCTTGCGTTGTACGTGCGTAGCAGTCGCATAAACACAAGGTCTCGCGTTGTCCTCGTCCCCCCCCCCCCCCATACACACACATACAAGCTTGTGCCACATCGAACAGCTTCCGCGCCGACAACACCGTGACTAGGGCTAGGTCACTAAAAGGTCGCGCACACCAGGTAAGTGTAATAAGAAACAAGGAAAAAAAAAATAGTAACCATGAAATCGAGCGGGCGGGGTCAGTTTTTCTCGCGCGGCCTGCGAAGGCCGCCGTGTCTGTCCGATTAGCCACGCGTTTCTCGTGCGCCTGTGGAAGACTTTACGCCCGACATGCATGTATACGGGCGTATTCTCGTCACCCTTTGCGTCGTAGACCGGTTACGGGTTCGTTAGCCTCTCTTGCCCTGTCGTTTGCTGGCAGAGCGGAGACAAGAGCCGTTTGCTGGTGCTGGCTGGTGCAGCGGCAATGGCTGGTGTTAAGCTACAATGGCCAGCCAAACTTATCACGAGCGAAACGGCTGGCTCGCTGATGAGGAGACCGAAAGCGATACATACATACATACATACATACATACATACATACATACATACATACATACATACATACATACATACATACATACATACATACATACATACATACATACATACATACATACATACATACATACATACATACATACATACATACATACATACATACATACATACATAAGATAGATAGACAGACAGACAGACAGACAGACAGACAGACAGACAGATAGATAGATAGATAGATAGATAGATAGATAGATAGATAGATAGATAGATAGATAGATAGATAGATAGATTACCTATCTTTTACGTATAGCCTACCAGCATTCGCATTTTCCCGGCCGCCACTTTAAATGCTCGAAATACGCATTTACCTCAATGGTAAAGTCAGCCACTGAGGGTGGCACGCCAGTTGCGTCGTTCGGTGTGTGTACCGTATTCTCCGACACATAAGGACACGGGATACAAGACCGAAAGATCACTTCTGATGCCGTTCGTTCCACTAAAGCGCATGATCGGCGTCGGCGACACACAGTAACTTCTAGGTGTGTTTTACGCCATAGCGAACTTGTTATATATACACTGAGGAGAATCAGCATGTGGAAAAGTTACGCGGCAAAGGTACTATTGAAACCTTATCAATAAACACTATAGATTCAGTAAGACTTAAAATCAGACGACTCCTGTAGTGAGCATGCTATGGCCTTTGGTATCAATCATTGAAGTTCAGTAATGACGGCTCGTAGCGTTTACGTACGAAATATTTCGCGCTCACTCAAGTTGAAAACAATGCCCACGTTGACAAGTGGATCCGTGCGAAATTAAACAAGTGAACCGCGCGCACGACACGGAAAGGTTTAGGGTTCGGTTGCCACTGAGAGCAAGTCTTTGTGGGGTTTCACGTCCCGAAACCACCATAATTTATAAGAGACGCCGTACAGTGGAGGACTCCGGAAATTTCGACCACTTGGGGTTTTTAGGGTGCACCCAAATCTGAGCACACGGGCCTGCAGCATTTCCGCCTGCATCGAAAATGCAGCCGTTGCAGCCGGGATTCGATCCCGCGACCTGCAGGAATATTTTATGCCCCTTAATTTCCATGTTTTGCTTACTGTTGATCTTCTTTGATGAAATCATAAGGAACAAAAAAGAAAATACAGGCCCACTCGATCAGTTCCTCTTCTTATATATAACAGTCACATTTGCAGGCATGTTTGGCTACTGACCCGCAGGTCGTGGGTTCGAATCCCGGCGGCGGCGGCTGCATTTCCGATGGAGGCGGAAATGTTGTAGGCCCGTGAGCTCAGATTTGGGTGCACGTTAAAGAACCCCAGGTGGTCTAAATTTCCGGAGCCCTCCACTACGGCGTCTCTCATAATCATATGGTGGTTTTGGGACGGTAAACCCCACATATCAATCAATTTACAGGTATGTTTCCTTGCCTTTGTTAGCCCGCTTCTGCGCAGCGAGCAGTTTTTACGAAAACGCACCTGATGCCGCACCTCACACCCGGTCAGCTCCGCTCACCTTTTTGTTGTTGTTATTGCAAGTTTTGAGAGCACGGGTTCGACTCCCAGCCACGGCGGCCGCATTGCGAAATGGGGCTGGCTAAACGCAACGAACACACGTTTGCGCGTTAGCTTGACGCTAAGTAAGCCCAGGTGGTTGACGTTACGTCGGGAGTCCCACGTTAAGGTGTACCTTTGTAATTACGTTATGGTCTCGGCATTTAAAACTCCTTTTACTTTAAATTACTGCAGTTGCTTTTAAAGACTCAGACTCGCTCAGCTGTGCGCGGGTACATTCAACGAACGAGAATAAACGGATCGCTATGCACGTACGGCGTCCCGACGTTACCGTTAGCTCAGGTTACATGATATAAAGAGAGAGGGGGACACACGCTTCATTTTATACGGCGACGACGGCCGCTCGAATTTCGATTGCTGAGCGCGCGTCCTTGGGCGACTCCAACTCGGTCAAGGTGCGCGTATGGCGGAACGAAGAGACATTCGTGATTAAGAGCGATAAAGAGGAAGAAAGAAGGCGGGACGCGGCATCGATCGAGGTGCAGCACGCGGGACTCTAGACGAAGGGGACAACCGTGAAACAGCGCTGCACTCTTTCAGCGTTCACCGTCTTACGTCGGGTTGCAATGTCTATACGATTGCCCGAGCCGCAAAGCTGCGTTGTACGACGACGTTTAACAAATCTCACGGCGATTTCTGTCAGCGAGCCACGTTGAGATCAACGCTAAGGTCAGGAGATGCGAAAAGAGAAACTCCCTTTCCCGAGTTCGCCACGAATCGTCACCTTCGCGAGGAAAAAAAGAAGTAGGAGAAAAAGTCAGAAGGGCTCATCTCTTCGCAACCATTTCGTCTAGTCTACACCGAAGCTCGCACGCCTGATCAAGTTTTAGAACAACTCAGCACCAGGACATACAGGACATACATACCAGACAAGACAGACACCAGGACCAGACGCGCACCAGGAAAAACACCAGGACACCAGGGCAACACACCAAGACAAGACACACACCAGGATCAACAGCAGTACAACACTTGCAAGAACGTTAGAGGGCGAAAACCAGCGCGTTCTTATGATCGAGAGAGAAATCCCAAGCTTTCTTATGAATTTTCTTAAGACGAATCGGAGGCGGAAGTCGTTTCATCATTTCCCTCCGTATTCGCCAGCGTTAAGGCCTCTCCCACTCTCCGTCGCAAAACTGGTTTCGGCGCCCAACGTGGCTTTGCATTGCCTCCGAGATCGGCTCACCTCTCACCAAGCGGTGACACCTAGGTGACGTCGTCATTACGCGACGTCACATGGTGACGTCATCCCATTATGACCTCTTTTTTTCTGCGTCACTCGTGTTGAAGCCAACGGTAGGTGCTCGCGCTTGATGAGTTAAGTAGGGGCTTTTATTGAAACACTTGTTTGTCCTTGGCCTTCGTCGAAGTAATAATACACTAGATAGTGCTGTTAGAACACAGAGTACGTGCACTGTGATGATACAAGCTCTAAGCGCTAATTCGTGAATATTGGAAAACGAAAAAAAAAAAGCATTTTCAGTTACAGCGCGAGAACGACGAAGACAGATAACAGAAGGGACACAAACGAGCGCTGTTCCGCAACTGAAAGTTTTATTCCAAGAGCACAAAAACGCGAAAAGGAAATCGTGAAAAAAAGTCGTATCAACATTACGCAGAACCGTTAAAAAGAAATACAAAAGTTACATGGGGTATATCACTTCACGGAACACGTGCTTAAAAGATATGCGAACTATCTTTCTGTGAGATGTAGCGATGCCTGACAGACGAACGTTTGATTGATATGTGTGGTTTAACGTCCCAAAACCACCGTATGATTATGAGAGACGCCGTATAGTGAAGGGCTCTGGAAATTCTGACCACCTGGGGTTCTTTAACACGCACCCGAATCGGAGCACACCTGACGAATGTTCAATCCATTCGAAAGAAATAAGTACGACTACCACGCCTAGCTCTCTTCGTTCATTATTCTTTGCTTCTGTGTCCGAAAGAAAGAAAGAAGTAAAGAGAGATAGAAAGAAAGAAGGAAAGAAGGAAAGAAACAAGAGAAAGAAAGAAACAAAAGAAAGAAGGAAAGAAAGAAAGAAGGAAAGAAAGAAAGAAAGAAAGAAAGAAAGAAAGAAAGAAAGAAAGAAAGAAAGAAAGAAAAGCACCGGAAAAAGTACGCACGAGGAAGGGTTTCGCCGCGCGGTTTATAAATATAGCGAGTCTACGTGCAATCGTATCGCCATAACGGGGATCCACCGTCAAGCGACCGTCACAGCCTCCTGGCACGTCGTCCGTGCAATCCACGAGTATCGAAGAAAGCAGAATCCTGGCAGAACCAACCCTTGTTCTGGTCTATGTATAGAGTCGAAATAATTACTACATTCAGAGTGATCCCCTCTGCCTGTTCGCATGATCGTTCCCATCATCATCCTTGGGACGTGGTCTTGTCTTCCGTTGTGGTCACGGTGCAGAACCGTTGCTATAGTAAGAACATACGTGCGACACCAAAAAAAAAAAGCTTTAAAAATGGTTTCAACGTAGACATAGGCTAACTGTAACATAAAAGATCGCTATTCGATTCCGGCGAAAATAACCTATCGAGAAAAGTATCTAAGAGTTGATCCCAACTAAAATGCGTCTAGACGTTCAGGCTTCTCATGGAAACCTGTAAATCAAAGGCGTGTCTATCGAGAACTATACGTCCCCACAAATTACCCATATTAAAACGGTATCTTGCCACCGGTAAAACGGCGGGTCTTTCTATCCGGGCCTTTCGAAGCGTAATCGTCCTTGCGATTATCTAAATCTTCCTTGAACTGCCTAAGACGACTGGAGGGCGACTGTACATTTCGACATACACTTCATGTCACTCAGTTTACATTATATATGAGGCAACGCTTGGGTACCGTACGGTTACTCACTGGTACGATGCGCAGAGCTTCGCCCACTCACCATGATTCATTTCATGGAGATGCGCGGATTTTTTTTAGATGCGGAGCATCTTATACTCGCGCCTTGTAGTGCGCCGTCCGCGCCGTCCGCACCGCTTCTCGAACATTCGACAGCTGACGCGCGCGCATGCGCCGTCGCGCCGTCGCCCACTCTTCCACCATCTGTGCATCCCTTCCTCCTCTACACACCGCGCGCGCTTCACTCCTCCACCATCTGTGCACCCTTCCTCCTCTACACACCGCGTTCGACATCTGCAATTCTCCTGATTCTCCAGTGGACGCGCATGTGGCGTCGCGCTTCGAGAACATTCAACAGCTGACAGTGCATGCGCCGTCGTGCTGTATATATACTCAAGGTCGGCGCTCGCTCGCTCAGTTGCCGCTCGTCGGTTGTTTTGTACGGCGCGTCGACGTCCAAGGTCGCGGTGAAATGAATTCCAACGAATCCACAAACACAATGATCGACGTCCCTTCGACCAGCGCCGCCCTTTCGCATACGTGTGTACGTGTTCACTCATTTAACACCCCCTTCTACAACCACGTTAACCAATTTAGCCATCGACCCAAGTAAGTCGCAATTCAACACCCCATTTCACAACCACGTTAACCAATTTAGCAATCGACCCAAGTAAGTCGCACTTTAACACCCCGTTAACCAATTATATGGTCCGCATCCTCCTCAGTGTTCCCCCCGAGGGAAGCTGCGGGCAATTTTTTTTCCTAGTACAGAGCAGCAGACCAGAGTTCACGAGCTTAGGTCGACCTCTCCGCCTATTTTAAATAAATTAATTATCTGTCTGTCTCTCGGTATACGCTGAGACAACAACACCTCTTACACTTTAGCCAATCTCCGTTCACAAACGGTGGGAAAAGGGGTGTATACGCTACGACGTGGTGTCGCGTATAAAGAAATCGAACACAGCTCGACGAGTGACGAAGTGTGGCGGCGCTCCGGCTCGTTTTAACTGTCTCCATCCGCATCGCGACCATCGACGCGTGCTCGATCACCGTCTATGTATAGAGTGCATGCGGGAACATCGCGAGCTCGCAGAAGCGGAGCAGTTGCTAACGGTGGAAACGCCGCGGGCGGCGTCCGCTAAGAACTGGTGCACAAAGAACAACTATGAAAGAACATATACTCCGTGCATTGCCACCTTGCATGCGCAAATGGGTCACCCACCCCGCGTTGGATCGATACTCATTTTGTCAGCAGCTTGAATCACCGGGCAAGTAATGGTATAGGCTGCTCAGCGTGTGGCATAAGGACAAGCAGTTTAACACTGCGCTCGAACAATGCTAAGCCAAAGAGATGTGGTGTAGTGGAGTTAAATAGTTAGTGAGCGTAGTTCAAGGTGTCACATAACTGCCAGAATGACTGTGTTCGTTCATATATTGCTTGGAATAGATGCAGAGAAAGACAAAAGGTATAACGCGCAAGCAACAAAGATTACGGTCCCCGGGTCTCCCTCAACGGAGGAGGACTGGCGATCTCTTCTCACTAGCAACGAGAAGGTGGTGGTGGTAGTGGTAGTGGTTAGAAGAGGAGAAAGGCACCCAATTTCTGCAGCCCGGTCGGGAGCACGGCACAGTGCCTCCAGCTACGGGCTATCCAGAGAGCCCATGACATGGCCGAGGAGATTAATCTTCCCGTCCCGTCATGGGTGCGGCCCGTCGATGTCACCCCCTAAGGAGAAGAGAGCGTTGTCTCCGGATCAAATAAAGTTCTTTGGCTGCCTTAGTGGGTATACGCTCATTCAGAGTAGGATTAAAAAAAAGATATAGTTTGCCTCGCATAGCACATCCTTCCACAACAAGTTCAGCCATTCTTAGGTCGTATCTCCCTTTGCGACAGGATATGTGCGCGCCGCATCTTTCTGTTTCCAGAAACGCGAGTCTGCCTGCCCTGCCTAAACTTAATTTCATACGACTCTCATTCCCATCATGGCTTTATTTTACAACTTTTAGCGTTCTTTGAGACCCTAATGAGGGCGTACAGAAATAAATTTCGTAAAATTCAATGATTCCGAAAGGAATTTGACCCGTCAAACAAACGCGTTAAATCTACCCACTGATTTCAATTTCTCACCTTTCGAAGCCATCGAAGCGGTTGCGGAGGAGAACAGAACTTCATAATTCCACCCTTGTCCTTCTTGGATAACTCCATAAGGCGCACAGCGCCTTCATTTATCACTCAGTTTAAAATCAAGAAAAAGAGAAGACTATATTACCGGTGGTGAAACCATTTCTCGGTGGTACCTTAGAAGTGTGGCAGCTTGGGCTAGTTGGTATGGCATGACGATAGTTATAGCGCGAGAACGAAACGACGACACAAAAACAAGAAGGACACGAAGACACCAGCGCTCTTCGTGTCTTTCTTGTCTCTGCGCTCTTCGTGTCCTTCTTGTCTCTGTGTCGTCGTTTCGTTCTCGCGCTATAACTATCGTCGGTGGTACCGTCGCGGTCGTGTGTCGGTCCGGGTGCTGAGCTGCTGCACGACCCGAAGGTAGCGGGTTCGAACCCTGCCGCGGCGGTCGCATTTCGGTCGGAGGAGGGACGCTGGAGGCCCGTGTGCTGCGCGATCTCAGTGCACATCGAAGAGCACCAGAGGGTCGAAACGTTTGGAGCTCTCCCCTATACGGCGTCCCTCGTGATTATATCGTGGTTTTGTGACGTCAAACCTCAGGTATTACTACTATACCTCTGTGTTAACGATGCTGTAGGCCCGTGTGCTCAGATTTGGGTGCACGTCAAAGAATCCCAGGTGGTTGAAATTTCCGGAACCCTCCACCATACGGCGTCTCTCGTAATCGTATGGTGGTTTTGGGACGTTAAACCCCACGTATCAATCAAATCGTTGGTGCGAACATATCTACTGCAAGAAGTCTCGCTACAGCACCCATCGCGTCACACTTCACGTGTGACAGAGTAAAGCGTCGAGCTGTTCGTTCGAAAGCCTCATCACGACTGCAGGTATAGGCTGATGACGCATTGCCCATGCAGCATACCAGACTGAACGACGCATTACGGAAGCCAAGCTCTGTCAGCTGGATTCACGGCCGCTTACAGAAGAGAAGATCCTGGGAACTTGGCCGACGTCTTCCCATACGCGCAAAGCCACGAAAGCCCTCTTGTACTTCTTGAGGACCACCAGGCTTCAAGACCGCTTGTGAAAGAACAGTGCGAGACCGTGCTGTGTAGTCTCGAACTGACTATTCATTCTTCTCTTTCTTACTCCTTTTCTATCTCTTTCTACTGTTCTGCCTTTCCCCCACCCCAAGTGTAGGGTAGACAACCGAGGCAAGCTTGGTTAACCTCCCCCTGCTTTCCCCCTCTCTCTTTCTCTGTATATATATATATATATATATATATATATATATATATATATATATATATATATATATATATATATATATATATATATATATATATATATATATATCATGTGCCCACTGTTCCGACATTCGGGAACCTCAGAATTGGAGCGTTCAATCGCACGCTGCTTGTCGTTAACAAAACGTGTGCGAGTATACGCGCGTGCGTGGGTGCATCTGCGTGTATCGGCAGTTTTTGAAAGCGCCCGCGCATACTGCCGGTACGCGTGATCGCATCGCACAAACAGAGCGAACAAAGCGTCGTCACTGGTCTAAAAATAGCCAGCCGTGTGATGAACGAAGAAACAAACAGACCTATACGCTTACTACACGGGCGAGCGCGAACGTAAACACAGGCCGGCCGGATTGCGGCCAAGAGCTGACGATGCCGTTCCTTGACTTCCGCACGCTGCATGCACTGTGCGCTGGCGAGGACAAAGAACCGCCTTGTCCCTCTCTTTTCGCTCGTTGCTTTCCTGTCGCCGATGAGGATGCCCCGACTCTATATATGTGGTCGTTCTTTGTAGTTTTTTTTTTCGTTAAGATCTACTATCGTACCTCGGTTATATGAAACATCACTGTATTTCGGTTTCTAGCTCCCTTGGAATTTTTCTAGCTATTGTGTAATGGTAATAACCGTCGCTTGGATGCCTGTTGCTCCTAATCTAATGTGCACGTTGTTTTTTTTCTTTTAACCCTGTCATATCTCTTTATACTAAGAACCATGTAACGCGTTCGGTTTGTTTCGCTGTCTACCGGACTCCGTAACTCAAGTCACCAATTTGCTTTGGCAGGCCTAGCCACGTGTACTACTTTTTTAAAGAAGTTTATTATTATTATTATTATTATTATTATTATTATTATTATTATTATTATTATTATTATTATTATTATTATTATTTTACTCCGCAAGCGAAGTGGAAAACAAGAGCTTCAACTGTACAGTACGTCTTCAATTGCTTTGCCTTGCTGCTACTATAGGTGACTTCGACGATGCAAGAGGAAGCCATGTCGAATGAACTTCTATATGCGGCGCGCCCTGGTCGTCACCCTGAAGTGCTGGGATCACGGCGATAACACAAGGAAAAGCATGCGACATCGATTAAGTTTATTGTGGTATTGTTGTGGGACAAAGACACCCCAAAACGCCCTTTATTTTAAGTGGCACCAACGCGTGCGTGCGCGTGCGTTTGTGTCTGTCTGTATGTCTGTCTCTCTCACACTATAGCGCGTCACCTCACGCTCTCAAGGCCCGACCACATGCGCCCGTTGCAGCGCGCCAGCGCTGGGTTTTTTGACGAGGCGTCGTGCCCTCTCGCCATGAAGAGGTTGGAGCTTCGCGTAGCCACGTGCCCTTTCTCTCTATATAGGGGGCTCCATGCCACGCCACAAAGTCCCGCGCTGGCGCGCTGCAACGCGCGCATGTGGTCGGGCCTTCAGACCGCTTCCCTTGACGAGATCCATCGAAAGTACGAAGATCACTCGAATTAACGAACGTAAGTCTATCTTTCAGTTCGCGAAATGGCTCGCTCCACACATTATCCGCGACACTATCCAGGCGAAAGGCGTAAATGGTGTTGACGCCTACTATATATATAAGGATTACAGCCGACCGGTTCGACTTCCCGAGCGACCTTCGGTGCGCCAACCAATGCGCCGTGACCCGCGCCACGCGACGCCGGCCTTGCTCGGATATTGCGGGTGCAAACGGGAAAAAAATGGCGACTCGAAAGTGAACCGCATGGCTAAGGCACGCAACCGGGAAACAAGCCTCGGCAAACGGCCAACGAAAAGCGGGCAGAAATAAAACCCATTCGCGATAACCATAGGGCCCATCCGTGAGCCCACGCTTCGTAAGCGGGCGCTTAATTTGCCCACGTCACGCCACTCCTTTGACCAACAGACTACCCCCCCCCCCCCCCGAACTCGCCCCGCCCCCCACACACACTCCACTGACTCTTTCTCTTTTTCGTCCACGTCCAAAGAAAGACGTTGCACGGTATCAGTGTGCGTCGTAGACGGTAAACTTCGTTTCATAGCTGCTGTACTGTGCAGTGAAAGCAGCGTGTCAGGGGCAGAGAAATGACGTTATATTCGTGATGGGGCGCTCTTAAAGTAAAGATGGTGAGACCATGCAATTAACTTAACGAAGTGACATTGAGGCACTGTCGATGCGCGTTTATTCATTTCACGATATTGTTATAAGTGCGGGTGGTTGAGATAGCTGCAGGGAGCCATCAGTGGAATTGTTGGTAATAAGCGAGCGAATACGTCATTTCTCGCACACACTACAAATAAAAAAAATAATTCGTTTTTATCTGAACTCGATTATAGCATTGTATTCACCTTAAGTTACATCACCAGAGATTTCTTTCGTTTCCAATTTAAGCTCGAACACATTCTTTTTTGCCTTCCGATGATGAACCAAAAGGCCGTTTTTAAATTCTAATTTCAATTTTTATTTCTGATGAGTTATTAACCCCCAACAATTATCATTACAATTTTTATTTCTCGATATTATGACACCCTCACCGACCCACATTCATAATTACATCCCAATGTCATCGTTCTTCGCCTAATAAAGACGCGATGTGTAACAATGTTTCTGTGTTTTCTTTGGCTGTAAAACCGGTGTCACGCAGGAAAAGTTCAGCGTCAGACAGCAAAAAAAAAAAAAAGGAAAAACGGCGCTGATTTTAACAGATTTTTCAGTTGAGAGTCAGCTGAGGAAAAAAAATCAGTTGGTAGCCAGCGCCGTCTTTCCTTTCTCTTTTGCTCCTTCCTTGTGTCAGTGTTTCTGGTGTCGCGCCGTAAACCAAGTTCACGACGAATCCCGACCAACTGGCCCACACCTTGCCGTCTTACCCCAATCAGAGTCACGAGGTCTAACCAATCAAACGCACTTCAAATGACTGCACAGAGGAGCCAAAAATATCGAGGAAGTGCACCGACTCGGCGGCGCCTACGGCACTATAGCCCGCTTCAAAGCTCCAGGCAGAACGTCCAAGCAGACTCGAAGCTCGCAAAACCGGCGTTGTGGCACGTCGAAGACCTGCAGCGACACACATCTACTATAGAGGGCGCGTGCGCAAGCACTTAATTTGGCCCGCGTGCTCAGCTCACTTCCGCGTTTATTCTTTACTTCAACAACCTCACTTTTCTTCTCTTCCTCACTCTTCAAGAGCCCAGGCAGCCGGCCGCCGGCTGTGCGAACAAAGGGAGAGTTTTAGGCGGTGCCGAAAATGGGCCGCGGACGTCGCGCGCTAAGAATGGAACCACAGACAGATAAGGCGGTCAGTGGGCGGGCATCCCGAATGTCGGTGTGTGACTATGCGCGGAGACCGTAGTGAAAGTGCGTGCGAAAATTGGGGACGTAGAAAGGAGCGGGAGAGCCTTATCAAAAAGGCAGGCATTGAGCGACCTCTGTAGTGGTTAGTGAAAAATTAAGGCCACTCCGTCACTCTGCGTAATCATGAGGACGACCATCCACAACTGGGACTGCACTACGTTTTATTTGTTTACAACGCTATCGGCTTGAACGCACGCAGATTACACGTATTCTGGGTTCAAGGCGAAGCAGGTTCAGTGCGTTAACACGCCGCAAAAGCGCTGCTGAATTTCTTGCAGGCCACTGACAAGCGCGAATGAGACTGTAAATAGTGTAATCTACATTCGGGGTTCAATGTGCTATGCGTTCATCATTGTACGCAGGGTGTTTCAAAAAATGTGCCCAATATTATTTCAAAATTACAGAAAGGGGGTATCTGTGCACTACTTGCTGCGTTGACTTCCCGTCGCAGAAGGCATGTTCAGATGAAGAACGGTCATTGTGATGCCTTTACAATCAGATAACGAACGATACAGCCATCAGCCACCATTAAACCACACTAACCGTTAACTACCAACATTTAGAACGCTGTGACCAGCATTAATCAGTCAATTATCCCAATAAGTCAAAATTAGCCATGTTTTAATTACCCTGGCTGGCACTTGCCAATACCTACCCCAAGCTACACATAAACTGAGACGTAACTTAGCCTATATGAGCCATCATTAGACATCTTTATAGCAAACACCACGTTTTTACAGGAAAAACCAAGTCCTGCATAATGAGCCAGCGGTAGCCAGGAAAATAGATCTTTTAAGTCTAATCTGCTGGATATAGCCATACAGTCTCTTGATATCTCTAACCACGAAGGTTTTCTTTCATAAGCTTTGAGGATCACAACAGGGAAACATCCGCATTTTTGACAGTTGTCGATTGCTGCTTCCGTTCTATACAATCACTATTTTATTCGCCATTGTATTCCAAGTACAAGCAAACTCTGTGATTTTCACTACGAGCTACTCTGCAAAATATTGTAAAAGCCTATTTTCCCGCTTTGTATACGAGAAAAACGAAGGGACAGAAAAAAAAAAGTACAAGAACTAACCGCTTTTGTTCCCACCCGCAATATTATGCCGCAATCAGCCACGCAATCGGCCCCAGTGAACGACCCATTAATTTAGGGACTCGACGATAACATAAACGCTGACCTTCGCGACCCCACAAAACGACCGCACAACGCAACACCGCCCTGCGTAACCGAGTCACTGCACGCGCGTCGCAATCAAGTCGAGTATATTGCCCCTACCACGCAGGTCGCAGTCAAGTATATTGCCCCTACCAAAACAACGTACCGCTGCCGAGCCATAGGAGACGCTTGTGACGTTACTACTCCTATACGGCCAAATCACACCATTCCGTGCGAGCGATTACTGTTAAAAGCAGTTTCAGAACGACCGTTTCCAACGCCGTTATATACACAAACACGGTATGCCTATATCGCCCCGATATTGCCCAGTGACGTCCCATTCACGGAGCTATATTCTCGTCGGCCACAATTTAGCTTTAGCGAGGTTCTGTTTCAGCGACCAAGCGGGGCCTCGGCGGCTCGAACTGAGTCCTCGTCCGAGATGCAATGGAATTAGGCAAGGCCCACTGTCGTTTAGCCAGGAATGGTGGCGCGGTCATAAACCTTCTGGCATGTTGAAAAAATCTTAGCATACACACACGCGAACGTACAAACACGGGTACTAACATTAAGTACGTTTGGGTGTGTGTGCAATATTATCTGTACAACATCCATACGCGCCAAGTGTGTTCATATCACACAGCTCTCGCGTCTCAGAATCAAACTGGTGTCATAATAACCACGGCTGCATAAGTAGTAACCCCCCCTCTCTCTCTCTCTCTCTCTCTCTCTCTCTCTCTCTATCTATCTATCTATCTATCTATCTATCTATCTATCTATCTATCTATCTATCTATCTATCTATCTATCTATCTATCTATCTCAAACACACACCCGCAACAAGAAAGAAAAAAAGAAAGAAATAGAAAAAGAAAGAAAGAAAAGAAAGAAAGAAAGAAAGACGGAGGAAAACTAGCAGATAACCTCTGATCTTTCAGCAATCCCCTCTGGAAAAAGACGCACGGTCTTTACGAGTACTAGACTCCAACCCGCCGCCCTCACTATACTACACGACAGCTGTCCGTCGTTGCTCGTAAATGCGACGCATAGCAGGTTGGCGAACGCCCCTGTTGACCCCGAGGAAAAGGTACTCCGCCTATCATAAACGTTGCCGAAACCGAGGCTCTCAACATATATGGCTCGCCCCCGACCCCCGATTCTCTCTCTCCCCTTCCCCCGCACCCGAATATATACGCCGAAAGTGCTTTTGCAGTACTTAGAACATTACAGTACGAAAGGAAAGGCTCGTTTTTCTGCACTATGCCCAACTAACCAAGCTGACAGACAATTTTAAGCACAGGACAGCGTTGGGGACACGTACTGTTTGAAGTTTATTTACTGTATTACTAATGATTCTCAACTTGAATTTAAAAAAACTGAAGAGTTACAAAAAATCACCCTTTCCGTAGGCAGTGTCCGAACAAACAACCTTAGGATACCATCATTATTCGAGGCCAATCGCGATCAGCAAAGTGCGAACCCAATTTGTCCTGATCGCGACCAAAAGTGTACCTACTGACACCGATACAAGTCACGGGTTGGGGTCGTCCCCAATTTCTCTTTCTTTCTTTCTTTTTTTGTCAACAAGTACTAACTCCTTCGTCACTCCGATTTTCATTATTATTTATTCGTTTTCAGTACCGGAGGACGACACCAACGTCATCAAAAGTAAATAGTACGATGTAGAGATACACAGCGATCTTTTATATGAGAAACCCGACCCCTTCCATTTTTCTTTTCTTATAGCAATATCAGTATGCCAGTGACGCATGAAAGAGCCGGAAAGCGAGTCAACGCGGAAGAGGGGATGTGGGATGAAGTATACAGAACGTAAGAACGAAATAAACCGATTAAATCAAATAATAAGAGACGAAGTACGAACGCACGCAACTATAATCGTCATTGCCATCGTGCACAGCGCGGTCTTGCACAAAGGGGTTTTCGGGGAGCGAGGATATTACGGAGAGGAAACAACAATAAAAGAATAAAGAAAAAAAAGATGAAGGCAAACGCAGGGTTGCCCGACGATTTTCGATGCAGCTTCCTCCACACTTATGCGCAACGACTCGCTCTCGTTCTTATGCTACAGTAATGTTCTGCCAGAAACACTCTCTCCGGTTCCGTGACAGACGCGCACACACAGACGCACATAACCCAATTCACATCCATCGCTGGCGTTTTGCCCGCATTTCCCCCAGTTCCGTTTCTCCATAGACGCAGCAGTGGCGAGCTGACTCGCTATTATGTATACCGAGGCATGCACAAAGACAGAAAGTGAATGGACGTATCGAGGACCCGTAGTGGCCCACAAAATATTAATAATAAAAAAACTCGCAAGGTCAATTTTCTGCGTGCGGTGCGGCCCTCATATGCTTTCTGAGCGGCCCCCATGCTTATCACAAGCTAGGATCGATCGAAGTCTCTTCTCTGGTAGCTTTTGACATCTCTATCACCGCATCCGAGAGGTGCGAGTTTCAATCTGGTGGCGTTAGCTTAAACGATATTAAGGTTGCCCCTATGACTTTATGTGTAGCGATTCGTGTTGCTTGCGGATGTGAGTCCTAGTTAAACACGCTGACTAAATCTGACGAGAAACAATAGTGCAAGCGTGAAGACTTCGTGGCAGCGTATACGCTAGTACTGCTTTTTCATTAGAGCTTCTGCGCACTCACTGAAAGCCAACCTCCCAGCCACAAACAAGCAAGCCCAAGAGACGGCTTTCAGCTCAGGAATACCAATTACTCTAAATCATTATTCACTTTTTTTTCTCTGAACACAAGGATGTTCCTCTGCGCTTTATAAACCAGTGAAATAGGACAACAACAGAGAACTTTACATAATTAAAGAAGTTACTAAATTAAAATAAAAGCATTGAGAGCGCCAAAGTATTTTCTCAAACCCAGTTCAGGCTCTGTTTCAGGGGGAAAAAACAATTACTTTTGGAGCATGTAGAACCCTGTTACGATTGTTTAAGACTACAACCCACCAAAGGACGCATTATCCGGAAAAACGTAATATCTAATTTTTTTTTTTCACGCAGGGTTGAAGTTGTACAGTAAAAAGAGCCACGCCCAAAGAAGGTATAGACAGCTATAGCATATACGGTTAGTAGATCAATAAATCGCCTACAGTCACACGATCCTGCAATTACAAAGCCAGACAGAAGCTTGAGGCGGCGATATATGGTCTTCGACATTAGTTCAGACCGCGGAAAAGAAATTTAAAAAGTTAATGTTAACAGGTCACCAACATCAATCTTGGGAATAATGTCGTAAAGCAACAGCTTCAGATGTTACTGACAGTAACTTATGTGCATTCCCGAGACACATAAGAAAGAACAACCATAAACAAATACAAATAAGAAAAAAATATTGATGCAAACTAGATTTTTAAAAACTTGAGATTGAGCTTCGTCTGAACGTCCGTAAGAAAAGAGATGTTTGCCCGTTAGTGGAAGCGTTAATTGTACCCACTAATCAGCGAGTATCAAGCACCCTCTTAATCGCTGTTTTTTTATTCGTCATCGCTTTATGATAATGCGCCAACTGCGGCAGATTTTTTTATTAGTAGTATTATTATTCATTTATTTTAGCCAGGCACGTTTCAAAAACAAGTTGCGATCTCGGGCCTATAGGGGCCACGTGACCTTTAACGAAACTAGTGGCTGCCGTGCGGCACATGCCACATATACAGGAATGCGCATTCTTCTGATTGAAGACTACGTTTCTGTCTACGGAAACGTGGCCGCCGCAGTAAATGCGCTCGCTAAACAACTTGCCTTTCTGAAGTCCACTCGTAAATGACAGGCGACCTTTCTAATGTCATTCGACGCTGTCAGAGACTGTAATGATTCTCGCGGGAGTTATACCCCACAAATGCTTCCCTTTTGATACGAAAACTGTAACGGGTTGTCGTACGTACTGTAGCAACCTGCTCACCCGATACGTTCTGTATCAGTTCCGGAACTTCAAACAACGGCGTCTGTCGTTGTTGTCTGAGATCATGTTGAGGCTAAAGAGTGTTTAATTGATGTATAGAGTCAGTCAGTTTTATAGGATAGCTGCGGTTGAAGTTAGTGAACCGGGTTGGTTTGAGTTCGTTCAACGCAGGCTCACTGTGAAGTTTAGAGATGTGCTCTATGTATATGCGGCCACAACCCGACAATCCGAACGTTGCGCACCTTGTCTTACGTCGCTATGCTTGCGCTGTAACGGTATGCAGAATCGGTTGATTGATTGATTGATTTGTGGGGTTTAACGTCCCAAAACCACCATTTGATTATGAGAGACGCCATAGTGGAGGACTCCGGAAATTTTGACCACCTGGGGTTCTTTAACGTGCACCCAAATCTGAGTACACGGGCCTACAACATTTCCGCCTCCATCGGAAATGCAGCCGCCGCAGCCGGGAATCGAAACCGCGACCTGCGGGTCAGCAGCCGAGTACCTTAGCCACTAGACCACCGCGGCGGGGCTGTATGCAGAATCGGAATACTGACGAAGAAATCTACGTACTGTAAAGCCTACGACAGGTGCAAAGCGTTGCGTTAATGCGAGCAGACTCTCGTAGACGGACATCTTCGTTGTGTCCACTCGCGAGCTTTCCGCCTGACGTTGGATGGACGGATAACCGGTGGGTGACTGAATTCCCTAAGTTACATTATCGGTGTTATGAGGTAAGGAGAGTAGTGATATGCGACGTGAAAGTGATAACGAAATAAAGTGCCGCTACTAAAATGACAAAGAGAAAAATTCATGACAGTTTCTGAAGTTTTTTTTTCTTTTTTTTCATGTCTGCTTGTGTGTTATGGTGAGTGGGCTACAGTGAATACCGTATGGGTGCGCGGTGGGTTGAATGAGAATGAGTGATAAATGGACTGGCCAGTGAGAGATGATGAAAGTGACGTCGACCACAATTATCGAGAGCATTATCAGCGAGTGCGCTGAGATAATGGGGAACAAGTGAGTGAGTGAGTGAATGAGTGAGCAATGGTCATGAGAGTCTGATAGCAGGTAGAGCTACCGGGTCCTAACGTCTAACGTTCCTTAATAGTGACAGCCTAAGGCAGCGCACGCTGCAAACAAGTTGAACATCCGAGGCAAAACATGACAATAGACAAACATATGCGGACTATCACGGCTAACCAGTTAGCCAGTACGTCTTAGGCAGCCTAGTAATAGACCTAGTGGTTTCGGGCGGTAATGATGGCTGCACAAGGCGATCAAGGCGTATATATACAGTGGTGGTCACCGTGCGTAGGCGTATAATGAAGGCGTACAAAACAGCTTTACGTTACGCTCTGAGAAAATGTCCCATTCGGCGTCTGTCGCGTCCACCCTGCTTCTAGGCACCCGTAATAGGATCCCTTATCGGGAACCAGCCGACCGCTCGTGCAAAGGTCAAGTGTGTGGCATTAGGCGGGCAGGGCTGCGTAATATGTCTCGGCCGGCGCGACGTTCAAGCTATCGAGAGCGAGATAATGATCAAGGCCTTTAATAGGCACGTTTTCTTAATTATAGTTTCTTTTAACAAGCATATATTCGTGAGGAACGCGGGCCACGTTTCGATTTGCTTGCGGTTCTCAATGTGTTGCTATCACATTCACTGATTCGCCTTCGCGGCAAAGCTGTGACTTGTTTTTTTTTTTTTGCGTCATTCGAAAGGCCAAGCCCCCAAGAGCCTAGAAAACGTACTGCTAAGCTTGATAGCACCCCGAAAAAGTAATAACAGTGTGTTTTTAGAAGCTATAGTTTCGGTACTACGGAATTATGTCGCAACACGGTATAGAAGTTTCTCGTACCGTGCTTACGCAAGATATCCGCGACAAATCCGCACCTATAGCGACGTCAAGCGGCCATTTTGGGAGTTTGGGTTACGGTATCCTGATGGCACAAGCACAGCATGGGTTTTTCGTCATTTGATCGTGCAAGATATTGTGATGTTTCCACGGCCACACCACACCATGGCTCCGTCGGTGACGCGACAGGCGGCCATTTGAGAAGTTTTGGTACCTGACGTCAATCACAACTGGCCAAACTGATACGTGAAGTCACCAGAATCAGTGCTGTATTCGGACGTCAAGCTAGTGTCGATGTCAGCAAGTGCGCCGTGCGAATTTTGACTTTGATATCACAATAACATATCAGCACTCACTGAGCTAGACACTTTCTTAGAGCCGTTTCCTTAGACGGGGAGATTTGTATGGCACAGTAAATTCGCGTTCGGAAGATGGTGTCCGTTCAACGTTAAAACGACAAACTGCCCTTTGAGATTGACAAACTGCCCTCTGAGAACTCTAATTCCACATGTTTCACTACCATAAGTTCATTACTAACAGAAAAATAAAATAAAGGTTGATGTTTCATTTTTAAATTTCGCGCCAAAATCTCGGGCGTGGCGTTAAAATTTTCAAAATGTATTTTTCGTATTATCGCGACAGTGTCTGCACGAGATTTTCAGAAAACTTCGTACACTAAAGGTCTACGACACCCACAGATGAAAATTTACTTCACTTTTATCGATTAGAAGCCACGTAAAACCCAGTAGAAAATCTATGACGTAACAGTGTCCGGTGCGTGAATCTCAAAAGGTGGCGTCTCCACCCAAATTTCCATCGCACACGTTTTCTCGCGTGCCATGCAAGTGTCGTGCCGCGGTGCGGTGTTTTCGAGATTGCGAAACTGTACTTTACTACTGATACGCGAGAGATAGTTTTGCTATTTAACGTCTCTTTGAAACGCTAGGCGTGCACTTCGCGAGTCGCCAGGGTTGACGCATGCAGCCCTCTGGCGGGATCGCTGACCCGAATGCGGCACGGGCAACGAGCGCGCGGTATAAAACCGGCGGATGCTTTGCGGGATGGGCGGCGTCGCTTCCGAATGCACTTCACGGTCGACGGAGCAAAGGGGCATAGTGCGACGTGGCAGAAAAAAAAAATGAACAGCATTGCAAAACGACACGCAGGTGCGTGCACTCATACCCTTTGCCTGAATGCAAGTTCCATGTAGAATCACGACCAGACTTGAAACGCGCGTTGTATCTTACGGCCTTCCCAATGGAGTTCAGAGGAATGGTAGCGTTTCTCCGCAGTTAGAGCCACTGCTCAACGCGAGGGGCGCAGTGACCCTGCCATAGGTAAAAGCGTTTTTGCCTACTGCTTGGCGTCTGAAGATCTTTGTTTTTTTTTCTTCCGTTGCGCGTCTGCTTTTGCATGGCCTGCAGTCACGAACGCAACGGGGAGCAATATGGCAGGGTCGCAGCGACAACACGTTGCTGCGGCGGGAGGTGGAAACAGGCGCACTGCGAAGGCCGTAAGACGGAACGCTTGCGTGCCTTTCCAGTCCGGCCGTGGTTGAATGTAAATGCAGAAGGTTGAACTCGTGGTCAGGCCGATCGAGAGATCACCGGAGCCGCAGGCTCGGTTTTTTTCGCGAACTAGAGGAGGGGGAGGAGGAAAAAGACTTTTTTTATGATCAAGTATTAACATCGAGGGTTGACATATAGCAACTCGTCTCGATCCTGAACTTTACAGCATTCGTTTGCGCGTGACGTCACAAATTGGCGCGCATTTACAGCCTCCAGCGTGCTTCCGGAAATGAGCCTGATAGGACCACGACTTCCATAGAAAACCAGACCATCCGTCAAAGTTCCGCCTTGAGTCTGTCTTGAGTCTGTCAAAGAGGATGTATATAGCCGCTTTGAGAGCCAATCAAAACTACCGCATCGACAAGTTCTGCAATACGGCGGCAATATAGAATAGCACGCACACCGAGGTCCGATGAGCGTTAACCGCCACTGCAAAGCGGCGCATCAGACGGGGGTGATGAGAAATCGTTGAACAATGAACCAGCCGGCGTTTTGACAGTAGGAATCGTCCAATCCCTGAATGAACAAATAAAGCAACGAACCTTATTCTAAAGCTCCCTGTTGATGTTGTTGAGTGGTTTTTGTCAAGCTTACTACATTACCGGACCGTTATACATGCAAGAATTAGAACTACTTTACGGTCAGCATACGTGCTCGGATGCAACACACAGGCGCGCAGTTTTGTGGTTTCCAAGGCGCGTGGCTGTTTGTAAGCACTTCGCCTATTCATGAAACGCAGCAATCAAATTGGTAAAATTACGAGACAGTAAGTGAAATCGCTGCACGACGTCATGCTGACAACGAATGCAACACCATATACCTTCCAATTCATTTCGGAAATTTATGCTTTACACACGCGTTATTCAGACTATAGCACCACATGGTCAAATGAGGAGAAGTGTCCCCTTATATTTTAGGGTTTACATGACACGATTTGCGCAACGCAGTTTTCGTGACTGGTCTCTCTTTGTGGTGAACTATTCTGACTTGCACAGACCCTATACGGAAGGGGCTCTCTTTACGAGGGATTCCTCTGTAGACTTCATCACCCACGTTTACACAACCGTGAACGCAACACGCAAGGATGCGCGTGTTTGACTGCATCGTGCCCTCCTTCCACGGCTTTTTCCACGCAGCATGCAGTTCTCGCACGCACCGTTCTTGTGGGCGTTACACGGTGTTTGCATGCGCATATATATATTCGGTTCACGCACCAGTTAGCGCGCTCTTGACAGGAAACGGGCACGCTGCCGTGCGTGTACTGTAAACATATGCAGCAACAAGTATCCAATGTAAACAGCATTAAGATGCACCTCGTAACCTTGAAAGCTGGAAAGAGGCTGTCGGCTTTATGTATAACCAACATAATAATAGATAGATTGATTGATTGATTGTTTGATTGGCTGACTGACTGACTGGCTGTTGATTGATTGATTGATTGATTGATTGATTGATTGATTGATTGATTGATTGAAAACTTTATGTTGGTCCTGAGAAGACGCAGGGGAGACCCCGCGCCAGCCAGCTAATCCCACGTAGGGACCATCAAGCCGAGCTTGGTGGCCCGTTCGCGGGCACTCTGGACGGCTATAGAGTTTGATCGTTAAGTTCCGGGCTGCGTAAGAGCGCTGCCCACCTGTCCTCGCTCAAGGCGGAGTTGATGGCTTCACATTTCCCACAGCACATGGTTGAATGTTGCTAATAGTCGTGCACTTGGATCCGCACTTGGATACCGTTCAGGGTACATGGCATGAAGAACCGCAGGGTTAGCGTACACACCACGGCTTGCAATAGTCTAAAGGAGACCCTACCCTGCCTTGCGCCCTGCACAAGGCAGGGTGTGGGATGGGGGAATACCCGTCTTGACAGATAGAAGAGTTTCGCCAGCTCTTTCTTTGTTTACTTCAGTGCGCTGCTAATTAAGCTTAAAACATACACTATGCATTGCTGTAGTTTGAGGCATAGTGGCGGGCACCATATAGAGTTTAAGAGTAGCGTTTTCTCCCCCTAGGAAAAAGTCGAGGAACTTTTGCCCCGACCGCGAACCCAAATGCACGGAAGCTAAAGCTTGCGGTGCGCTATTCTAAACTTCCCTAACATCTCGCTTCACTCAGCACTATAGCATTCTTTCCGCGATTCTCAGGAGAAAAAAACACTATAACACAAGAGCAAAGGTGAGCCCCAGAATGAAGTCTTTCCATGACCACGCCTGAACGGAATAGAAGTGCCGCATCGCACTGCCATTGGGTTACATCAGTGAGCGCCGTATACGTCATAACATCGCTTTTATAAATTGCCTCGAGATATCGTAGGGCGTGCCGTAAGTTGAACCGCGCATTCGCGTCGAACGTGAACGGAGGCGCAAATCAGTTTCGCGCGGCACCCCGAGCGGCCAACTTTCGAATACTAGCGCTCTGCACGACCGATAAAAAGAAAAAGAAAAGCGACGGAAAGAAGGAAGCGTTGAAAGGGCAAGTCAAACAGCTACGGTATTGCAGAATCCGAAACATCGCGAAACGCAAACCTGGAAGGAATATATGAAAAAGAGGAACGCTGAAATTCGGCAGCCTGTACGCCTCGTACTTCAGAACGTTGGAGGCAAGTGGTTCGCGTGTGTTTTGAAACAGCAGTCACGTTTCCCATTCGGTGTCGGACAAGGGAACAGCAAGAGAGGGAGGAGAAAGCGAAACCGGCAATAATAAACGAGAAAGAAGAAAGAGAGAATTGTGCGACATAAATGAGAGAGGGGGGGGTGGAGGAAGACAGCAACGAAGGGCTAGATTGCGACAGATGCCAGAAAGTCCTGGCCAGAAAACAAAAAAAAAAAGAAAGAAAGACAGAAAAAAAGACAGAAAGAAAGAAACGATGGCGTGAAGCCGACGGCGTCGTTCATCAACGTCGTCGCCACACCGGGAGGGGGCTGCTCTGAACTTTGGTATACGGCCCCGATATAATTACCACGGCTACTCGAGCCAGAATGGAAAGAAGGAAAGCAACAATGAAAGCGAGAGGAATCAGTGCCGTCAGCGACAACGGCGATAACACGCACACGGAACACTCTCCCCTTCAGAACATTTCGGGTGATTTGAAAGGAACCGATTCGACTGCAACGTGATCGACAGTCACTGAAACCGATTCGACGTCAATGCGACACGCATAGTAAGCGAGATAAAGCAGGCGTAGCTGATGCGGAACTTTGGTCCGCACTGTAGCAAGGCTGCAGAACTGCCGCATTGCATCAAAAAGTAAAGAAAGAGAGAGAGAAAGGTGGTAAGTCTGAACTTGTGGTGGGAAGACTTGAGCTGTCAGAGGAGCTGGGGGCGTTCCCTTCCACCTCACCTTCACGTCTCTCTTTCTTTCTCTCTCCATTTCTCTTTTTCGGTCTTTCTAAATTTCTTTCTGCATCGTTCATTTCTCTCTTTCTTTCTCTTTGTCACGCTCTTTACATACTTACCTGCATTTCTTTGATTCTCTCTCCACCTTTTTCTTTGTCTTTCCTTATTTATCACCCCTCCTCCTCTTTCTTTCGATGTTATGTTCAAGGCCACTAGATGAAAAAGGCCGCGGTATGTTACACTCTCTCTCCTCTCCTCCACTGGCTGGCTGTTGTCCTTCATTTTTCGGTCGACCAGCCAGTGGCGAGTAGTGTAACTTGCCCAATTTTTGTGCCACATACCCATTTATGATAATAGGAATTTTCTGGAGGCCACGGACATTTTACGGCCACCTATAACAGCTTCTTTGCCAAAAAGCTCACCGACTCCCTTATCCATTCACCAAAAACATCTCTAATGTAAGAAGTACTATGATTTTTTTTTATACCAAAGTGTTTTATGTCTGGGTCCACCAAGACTTCAGTTACGTATTTCAGTCACGGAAATGACGTCAAAATACGCACAATCAGAAAGCAATGAAAGCAAAGTTCCATCAACGGAGGCAGAACCCACGGCCTTTCTTTTTTTCTTCACCTTTTCTGTGGACGGATAAATGACGTATTTCATAGTTTTTTCTTTCCTGTTTTGGCTGAAATTGGTTCAAAAGATTATCACGAAACCTGTTACGCTTAGTCTGTAGCCCCATCACAGGACGTTGTGTGTAAAGAGAACGTTTTTAACGATTTAGCATACTCGGTACTCTACTGTGGGAGAGCGTAAAGCCGGGCCACACGAAATTCTTGGCTGTCAGCACCCTCCATGCATCGCATTTGCCTCTGAGAACCTATGTAGACCCTATAGTAGACACTGTCAAAATTTCAAGCTGGCATCACCACCCCCGTTTTTTTTCAAGTTGCGCATTTTCTCGTTCACTCGGGAACCATGCTGGTTTTGCAATCGTCAAAGGGCAATTTACAAATTTACAAAATCCAGTTGACCGTTGTCTAAGAAATTAAGAAGACGTTGTATTAAAATTAAAAAAAACACATCCCACTAAAATAAGTGCCCCCACCTCTCCTAAGGGAATCGTGAGGAAATGCGATTGCATTGTGCGGCGTCCATAACGGCGTTTCGCACGTGAGAACACAGCGTTAGAATAACAATGTTGTCTTTTTCTTTTTTCGTACACTGTGCAGCCAATAGCGCCGTTCGCCGCACGTGGAGTTTTTCTGTCGCGAGAAACGCGGTATGCGTTTGCAGCTCTAGTAGTGCACGATTAACAAAAATACTACGAAGTGAACAAAACTAACAGCGTTATCGGCTCGGCGATGGCGTTTCACAGCGGCGCCTTGAGCACACATTTCCGGTTCCGGATTTGAGAGGCGCCCAGCCAGCGAACGGTCGAGAGTGAGGCGCGACGGAAAAGTGGTACGCAGGGAAGAGAGAGAGCGAACGGTGAAAGAAGGAGCGGCGAAGCACTGCTACACTTCTAGTACACTCTAGCACTGCACCTACCCTCTTTTACACTCTCTCGCATCACATGCTCCAGTCGCTACAGGGGCGAGGATAAGCGCGCGCACCCGCAGCTGTTGCTGACAGCTGCCGACGCCGAAGCGTGACATGGTGGGGGCTCCGGTTGCTAGCGACGCGCGTGCCCGCAGCTGTTGCTATGGGAGAGGGCAGTGGACGGATCCCGACGGACGCCTGACATATGCCGACTAGGAAGCGCATTCGCATTTAAAACATGCAGTTCCGGAAGGGCAAGGAAGAATGTTTTCATCATCAGCCCAGATTCTGACAAACGAAGACCGCCGCCCGATAGCGACACGCGTTGCAACACATTTTCGCAAAAAAACGTTAATACGCGAAATATTCGTCAAGCAATTCCTTCGCCGATAAACCCGGAACTCGCAGAATTAAGTTACCTCATATCGGATCAAAAATAGTGGTGCACGTGTTGATCGCTCCAGTAGTATAGACGTACGAGCCTTTATTTAGCACGCGTGGTTAATTACGCACGCTCGCGCCTCGTGCTCTTATACGACGAGCGATGGTTTGACAAAGGCGTTCCTAGCGCTTCTAGAATGAGACGCAACGACAGTGAAGGCTTCGTTGCGCACTTCCATGAATGACAACAAATATTACGAAACCACAAATTCGGAACATTGTAATGTATATAATAACTGTCTATTCATCCAACAAGACCCGTAGAAGCTATCTATATCTAGCTCACAAGGGATCTCTTATTGAAAGATAATGAAAGTATGTGTGCTCAGATTTGGTTGCACGTTAAAGAACCCCGGGTGGTCGAAACTTCGGGAGCCCTTCACTACGGCGTCTCTCATAATCATATGGTGGTTTTGGGACGTTAAACCCCACAAATCAATCAATAATCAAATACGAAGGAGATAAGCAAAAAAAAAAAACCTGTAGACTATTGATGAGAAAGAAAGCCACGCATGAGAACAGGACTGAAGACGTGTCACACTTAACAGAGCATTATAGAAATAGAAGAACCTCGCACAAATGAAAAAGAAATATTTAACCAAGGTTAAATATTACAAAATGGAGAAATAATTAGAGAAATAGTAGTGCATGGCTATATTTTTAAGCTAAATATATTGGCTTTACCGCGCAGTTTCAAAGGGCGTCTAAGCCAATGCCGATAAATAACATTATCATAGTTGTAACACAGGCACGTAGCCAGATTATTCTTTTCTGAAAGGGAAGGGGCCCGGGCTGAAATTTGCCCCCCCCCACTCTTTATGCGTACATATAAAATAACACACATACAATAGACATACAAAACCAAACATTTGCAGGAGATGGGGGGGGGGGGGGCTGAAACCTACGGGTCCCCCTCCCGGACGATACGCCAATGCGTTAAAAACAGTTTTACAGCTGCGTTTAACTGCTGGCATTTCGGACTTTCAACGATGATGACTTGCACCTGCGACAACTAGATGAACTGTAGATGTGAGTGAGAACTGCATGCCGTATACGGAAGTATACTCGGGGTTTCATGACCCCGTCATTGACGTCACGACTAAAAAAAAAAAAAAACCTGAGAAATCATTCATATAAAATTTCAAGATGACGGCGTTTATTAACCTAAAAATAAGTTTTTCCATACAGCAACACTATGATTTGACGATAATAACATCAATAATAACACTTTACGAGTCAGAACCACAACGATATGAGCGACGCCGCAGAGGGGTCCCACGAAATTTATTTATCCCGAAATTTTAACTTATTTAACGTGAACTGACATCACACAATGGCACAGGCCTCTGTCATTTTACCTCTACCGAAACGCGACTGCCACGGCCGAGGTCGAACCTACGACCTTGGCGTCAGAAGCCAGTCAACGTATAACCGCTGCGTATCACCGAGGATGACTTATGCCTTCTCGAGTCGAGTCGAAAGCCGAGTGGAGGAGCGTTTCAAATAATACGGGTCTATAGGCTATCTTACGGATCGATTTAAGTACGGCCATACTGGGCTGTTACTTTTTGTGTTTTTGTATATTCAACAACTAAAGGAACAGTGTGTCAAGGTAGACTCATACGCATGAAAACGGTTGGGTTGGTACGTGCAATGTTTCACGGCCTTCTTAATTTACATCGCGTTACACGAAAACAAGAAGACATCGGCCTCACAGCCCAAGATGGCGGCACTCAGATGTCGTACAGAAAATGGTCTATAGACTGTCGTAACTGTCAAATCGGTAAAGCACAACCAGACCACTCTGTCTAAATCATCATAACCATCATCATCATCATCATTATCATCATCATCAGCCTGTCTACGTCCACTGCGGGACAAAGGACTCTCCCATGTTCCGTTGGTTATCCCGGTCCTGCATGTGCTTGCTGCTGCCAATTTATTATACCCGCGAACTTCTTATTCTCATGTGCCCACCTAGACTTCTGTCTCCCCCTAACCCGCTTGCATTCTTTAGGAATCCAATTAGTTACCCTTAATGACCAGCGGTTATCCTGTCTATGTGCTGCATGCCCGGCCATGTCCATTTTCTCTTCACTTCAACTATGATATCCTCAACCCCGGTTTGTTCCCTAATCCACTCTGCTCTCTTCTTGTCTCTTAAAGTTACACCTACCATTTTCCTTTCCATTGCTCGCTGCGTCGCCCTAAATTTAAGCTGAACCCTTTTTGTAAGTCTCTTTGTGAACTCGTCTGAATACGCCTTCACAAAACGCTCACCGAGAACAGCGAGACACCCACAAAAATGGAGGTGTATACGTACCCCGTCAAGTTCGCGTTTGACGGAGCACCACGAATACATACGGCAGCTTGTCACGAGTCGTGCGGCGTGTCAAGGACGAAAAGACGGCGAGAAAAACGCCTCCTAAATGGGTCCTGCCAATGATACACCACTTTCTGCTGTAGCCTGTTCGAGAGTGCACGTGTGTATACCTCCACGATGCAGGGGGGCTGCATTCGCTATAACTTATACGGTATACCCCCGTGACAAAAAGAGCATTTTGTTACCATGGCGACAGTCGACGAGGAAGAACGAAGGCGAGACTGTTGTTCTTCACTCCTGACTTCTGAGGTAAAATTTCTGGAACTATCACTGCAGAGTTTAACTTCCCAAACCCGCCATATATGATTATGAGAGACGCCCTAGCGGAGGGCTCCGGAAATTTTGAACCCCTGGTGTATAACGTGCACCTAAATCTAAGTCCACAGGCGTCGAGCATTTGCACCTCCATCTATAGAATGCAGCCGCCACGGCCGGGATTCGATCCCTGGACCTTCGGGGTGACCACTGGAGCACCACGTAACAACTTGACCGCCGGGGAGGACTAAATTTATAGACGCTGGGAGCGAAGTGAACGTCTTGAGTCAAGCAACCATACAACGGTATCGCGTTTGACCGTAGGGTATAATCTTGGGTATCACGCTAGGGAAAGGGTCCATATATGTACAGCTTAGGTTTGTGAAATGTATTGCTATAGGCAAATAATTGTGCATTTCCCTCTACCACTTCCACCACGGTAAGCCTGAGCCTGCATGTTGCTAGGTGAAATATTGTCAAAATATAAATAAGGACTCCGTGTTGACTTCGAGCGCAATCGCGAGATACAAATGGTTCAGCGTCAGCCTTGCTTAGCTCCAATTAACTTTGATTAACTTAAATATCAGCACAGTTTAATAGTAGTGCTATTAGGTGAGCACACGTACATGTACGAGTACGCCAGCCAGCAGTGCCCGGAAGTTAAGCGCACCGCAGTTATAGCGTGGTGAATTCATCTTTCAAACTCAAGGATGCGGGTTCGATGCCCGACCACACAAGTTCTATTTTAGATAAGCACTGATTGGCGTACTCCAGTTTTGGCGCACTTAGAACATAAGCCTTGGTGGTCAACGTGAACCCCAGTATCACACTATCTTGCGTGGCTCATAACATCGTGGTTAGGGCACGCAAAAACCAACATCAACTTCTTTTTATGACCTAAATAAAAGACACGCCAACTCTAAGCACCACATAAGATTATCACATATCTTTCCATTTTTCCCTCTTAACGCCGATGCGTAACAACCAATTCGTTGACCGGCGTGGTAGACGAGAGCGCGCCTGTCTTTGCATATATAGTGCTTGGTTGCACGTTATTGCCTCTTCTTACCTCTGATGGCCACTCGTCGATCCCTTCTACGTGGTCACGTGATCACGAAGACGATCGATAATGATGACATGTGTACTGGCTACAGCCAACATATCAGAAAAAAAGAAATACGTACAAGGAAACTGAGCGTGTAATTAGTTCCATCGTAAAAAAAACGAAAACAAGAAAAAAAAAACGATTGTTCACTGCATTATAAGACAGTTTCCGCAAACCCATCCGCTCGTGTCCCTTGACCTTCGCAACGGACGCTTCCTTTTTTTTTTTTTTTTGCCTGTGGCTTTCTCTCATTGCCGCAGCTTTCCAAGATTTCCTTTTCTCATCATATTTGCTCAAGGAAACAGAGAAACCTGACAATGTAGGAAAAGAAAGCCGTAGTTTTCACGAAACAAGGAAAAGAAAAAAGCCATCGCTCGTACGTCAAAATAGGCTCTTTAGAACGACCTGCAGAAGCGCGACCCTCTTAAACAGCCTGCGTAATCTTTCCGCAAGTTCGTTTTTACGGCGCCCTCTGGGTGTTCCGCAAGAAGTCAATATTGACTTCTTGCGGGTAAGTACAGAAATACAATAGTCAATCAAGGAACATCAAGGAAAAGGAAAACACAAAAAAGACAGAATGCGTCAATAAATCTTCACTGGAATTGCTCAACGAAGTGCTTTGTAGTGGTCTTGAGCAAGGAGTGCAGAAGAGTACTGATGTCAAACATTTTCCTGCGATTTCAAAAGTAATATCCAGGATTTCTTTGAAGAAAATTTCGATTGCGCTAAAGCTGGGAAAATACAAAAATTACGCATATAAGGACATTAATTGATTGATTGATTGATTTGTGAAAGTGACAATAAACATGCAGTTAAGTTGCACGCCTCAAGAACGGTTCAGTCTTGCTGCACAAAGAACAGTATAAAGAAAACAGAAGGGAAACGCGAAGAAACACGGACAAAGGAACACGTCAAGAAGCAAAACGGAAGAGATAGACCTATAGCATATCAAATCAGGAAGATCGGAAGTACAAGACATATCGAATGTCATGATGCCAACGCAAGCTGTCTCAATTGCGATGGCTCGAGACACGCACTACAATGCCGGCATACACATTGAATTCACGCAGAACACACCGACCGCGCAAACGGGCGCGAAGCATGGCATGCGGAGAGTTACAGCCGTCAGTAACCAATTACAGCCAACTGCAGCCAAATAGAGCCGTCGGTAACTTAATTCATCGTAAAATAGGCAAACGCGATCCTGTCCACTTATTTCTAAAGGTCGGCTATTAAACATTCAAGTCGTGTAAAACTGCAATGAAGGCGAAATATGAATTTCGATATTCATTAGTCATCAAAAAAAAAAAAAGAAGTCAGTTAGCAAGCCATTACAAGCCTCAATCGGAGAGCGAGGACGCATACAAGCAACGGTTACTGTTTGGCGATATTGGCAATCCAGTCATAACTATAATGATTTGTGGTGTTGAACGTCTCAAAACAGCCGTATGATTATGAGGGAACGCTTTAGTGGAGTACTTCGGCAATTTCGACCTCCTGGGGTTCTCTAGACGTGAACTGGCTTCCAGCATTATTCCTCCATAGATATGCGACAGCCGCGGCAGGGCATCGAACCGGCGACTTCCGGGCCAGCAGTTGAGAGCCGTAACCGCTATACACCACCACCGCGAACAATTCAGTCTTATCACAACATAATAGATTAATACAAGCGCTAGATACTATGCCTCCGCGTCATTCCGTTGATTGCTTCGCCGTCTTCACGAAAGCTCCCCCTACAAAAATTTCCTTGCGGCTGCTTCTTTTTGCACAATATTTTTTTTAGCGTGATATCCCGGGTGGTGTTGCAATGTGACGAGCAACTGTGACAGCGGCTGATATGACCTCTTGCGCGTGTGTGTGTTTACTTTTTTTATTTTTTGATGGGCGGGAGAGGGGAAGGGTGCATTAAGATGGCGAAATCACGAGTTGCGAAATCGTGTTCGCCACTGCTTCTATCTCCTCCGCCTACATCGATGGATGTCGCGTCCCGGGCCAACGCCTCGGATCACCTCAGCATAAAAACAACAACGAATGGACGCACTTGTAAGCGACCGACAAAGTTCGCCTGACTCTGCCGAAGCCCTGCATAAAGAGTGACTCCGGAGAAGCCCGATATCCCGCATTTTCATGGTGAAATATTTACGAGAGAACTTTTTCCTTGCTACACCGTCGTCACACACACACACACTCATAAAAAATACTTTGATGAAGACTTGTCAACGCGAGTTTATGTATATAATATCGGTGAGACGTTGAGTGAATTATCGTAAACACGGTTCAGAGCATAATCATAACGAAACACTGCACTTAAAAATTGGGAGAAACAGGCCATTATGGAAAAGAAAGAAGTTTACTTTGTCCCGTGCCCCCTTTCGGGCTTCTCATAGCTAAAAATAAATAAAATACATGAGTCAACGCGATTACTTCGTACTGAGTGCATATGCACACGGCGCTCTTGCGAGACAGTCTGTAAACAAATTTCGACATCCCCTGCAAGGCTATACTTTTCCAGCCACTGCTTAACGCATCTGACAACGGTATTATATACTTAACTATAATATAAAAGCCATTTGATACTTTATATTATGTGTAAACAAACTATGGCAATAGTATATCGAGGCTGCTAGTGCATGCAGTTCATGCCGTAGAGCTTAATATAGTTTAATTTCACATGATCATCGTATATAAGGCAGTATAAAGGCTATTTCAAGTACCATCCTGAATGACGTGCGGTTATACAGAGCAAGGGAAATAGAATAGAAAAATAAATCAATTTAGATTGATATATTATACTCTGAGAACACTAATGTCATTACCTTTATCATCGCAGATATCTGAATAAACGAGGAAAATCAAGTTCAAAACTTCATTTGTAAATTTCGCACCGAATCTTCACGAGTGACGTCACCAATTTCAAAGTTTACGCATCCTATTTTCGGCACCTTATGCTCTACGTAATTTCCTCAAACATGGTGCGTTAAATCTACGACCCCCTCAGAAGACAATGTAATTTTTTTTTTACCGATTATGAACGACGTGGACAGCGCCGAAATGTGTGACGTCACGACTAATGGTGCGGAAACTGCGAAGTATGTCGCCACGCCCATTTTCTCTTTGCGCGTCTTTCTCGCTTCACGAGCGCTTCTGAAGACCAGCGTGAGACCGAGCCGTGTAGTCTCAAGCTGACTATTTATCCATCTCTTTCTTACTCCTCTTCTTTTCTCTCTATCTTTCCTTTCTATTATTGCCCCTATCCTTCACCCCAAGTGTTAGGTAGCAAACCGAGCCAAGCTTGGTTAACCTCCACGATGGAGGCGGAAATGTTGTAGGCCCGCGTGCTCAGATTTGGGAGCACGTTAAATAACCCCAGGTGGTCGAAATTTCCGGAGCCCTCCACTACGGCGTCTCTCATAATCATATGGTGGTTTTGGGACGTTAAACCCCACATATCAATCAATTGGTTAACCTCCCTGTCTTTCCTCTCTCTCACTCTCGCGCGCGCGTCTCTAAGCATTCTTTTGCAGCAAGCGTGGTGTTTTTGGTACCGTGGAAAAGTAGTTTACTAATGCGACAAAAAAAAAAACGTTTTGCTCTTTGAGTGTGATTCAGTGATACCGTCACCGATATCACTGAATTTCAGAACCTACTAAACATGAGTGCAAGCGTGTGAACCTTTTGCGGTATTCCCCCGTCTTTTTTCTTTTTTCTGCAAACCGTGTTTTTTTGTAGAAACTGCGTATGTTCATGGTTCGTGTTATTTATTGCTGTGTTTGCCTAATTCAGTTATTCACACGTGTTTTTGGTGATGTTTCCATTCCTTTATGCTTAATGGCGCGTGTGTTTGTAGTAAGCTAGATTGCGTTTTATTGTACTCTTGTGACTCTATTCCCTTCTTTGTGTAGTTCAATTTTAAAATATTTTTTTAGTTTTATTATTGTTTGACTCATATTATTTCTTCTGATTATTTAAGATTATGCGGTAAGAATATTGACCTTATATTTATTCTAATGTATTTAGTAGCTGTATGGTGTTTAGTTTGCGTGTTTTCTGGTTCTATTAATCATTTCATGTACCTGTATGTGTTATAGCCCCCCCCCCCCCCCCTATGTAATACCCTCCTGTGAGAGGGCCCTTAGGGGTATTCTGAATAAAAAATAAATAAATAAATACTTTTAACCAGCGAAACTGAAACGTGGCACCACGAAGTTCATCACAAGCTGGGGCTTATCGAAGTGCCTTCTCTGGCAGCATTTGATTTCTCCATCGCCAAATTTATGAGACGTGTACCACTAACATTGCGTATGGTGACGCTATAGCGTAAAGAATATACAGAGCACCTAAAGCATAACATGGGTAGCGATTCATGCTGCGGGAGCTGTCACCCCTATAGTTATTCATGCTGACGAAATCCGAAGATGAAACTATCGTGCAAGCTCGGAGACTCTTCGGTGTAGCTCAAGAGTGGCGTAGCCAGGCAGTGGCACACCAGAACCGTGCCCCACCCCTTCCCCCGAAATTCTTTTTCGTCATGGTATACAGAGCGAAAATGACCATTTCAAAAAAGGTGCCCCTTCCCCCCTGCCTCCCGAAAAACAAATTTCTGACTAGGCCGCGGTAGCATTCGCTGCCATTGCTTCTTTGTTATAATTCACACGCACTCACGGACCACCACTTTTTTTTTAGCTCCTAGCCATGTACAGCATCATTGTAAAAAGAATATTAAAAAAAATAAAACCATTTTCGCGCCAGAAACTCTATCAGGCTGTCACAACGAGTTCCCTCTCGAGGCTATAGGCGCGTGATACGCTGTGGTTTGAGTTCAAATCCCCGGGGAAATCGGAACTTTCCCAAGCATCAGTGATGGATGGTTCGTGTGGTGCAACGCGTTCCTATAGGGCCGAAAACCGAGAGGTCAGGAATACCGCCCGTCCATACGAGTATGACCGATGACAAGACTGTTTCCCAATGAAGCCTATATATATATATATATATATATATATATATATATATATATATATATATATATATTTGAGTCCGTAGTCGAAATTGCCTTTTATCTTTTTTTTTTTTACATACAGGGGTGGATACCTCATCGGCGCCGTTTCGCCACAAGTTCTTACCACGGGGTTGATTGCCGACCCGGAGGGCACGGGATCGAATGCCGGCCACGACGGCTGCCATTGTACGCTCGAGGGCCACGTGATTTGTAGATAAGGGTGTACACCAGATGGAAACTACCGAAGCCCACCACAACGCCGCCCCTCATAATCATATCGTGGTTTTGGGATGCTATAGACTCCAACAATCATATATACTGATTGCAAGTCTGCGCGCCACGTCGACGATGACGATTCGGATAAACATTCCTCATTGAACGATGACTTTATTTGAGTGGAATGCATAACATGCGGTGAAATTCCCCAAGCGAAACCGCCGTAGCGTATACGAAGGACTTGACAGTGAGGCCGAATCACACGTAACGGCAAACACGCACTTTGCACTGCCGTATACACCTTTTCACAGGAAGAAAAAAAAAACACCGCCATGATGGGCTGTGCGCGGGAGTACAAAGGCCAAGGGCGCAGCGTTGTCAGTGCATTTTCGAGGGGACGCGCCAATATGCAAAGCCCAAGGAGGGCTCTGGCGGCGCCCAGGGAGGCGTTTATGAAAAGGTGAATAGAAGTACAAGACGGGATAGTAACAATAGCCAACACCCAACGCAATGCGTCATTAGCCGCACAGCGTCGGCATTGCGCGTCCTTTCGTGTCCGTCTAGAGCGTCTGTCTTGTCAATTCCTCATCACGTTCCTGCTGTTTTTCCGCTGATATTGTTTACAGCGTGCATGTCTGTCTGTACAGTGACGTTCCGTACGAATTGCAACACGCTGTCCGTACTCAAAATGGCGTCGAGACTGCAAGGTGGCACCTACGTCAAAAAAAAAAAATTGTTGACAAACTCTCTTAATTATCGGTACTTTCTGAACCAATTTAACATTTGTCGGTTACACTGTTCACACTTGGGGTTACTTCAACCACAGCCAGTGTGCTGCAACTCCCATTGGGCGCGACCCTCTCTCTCTCTCTCTCTCTCTCCTCTCTCTCTCTCTCTCTCTCTCTCTCTCTCTGTGTGTGTGTGTGTGTGTGTGTGTGGTGTGTGTGTGCGTGTGTGCGTGTGTGCGTGCGCGCGCGTGTGTGTGTGTGCGTGTGTCTGTGTGTCTGTGTGGCTTCGTTCGTCCACCTGTGTATTGTATCCATTCATACGTCTTAAAAGCTGCCGCACCTGAAGCTGGCCAGCTTTTAACAGCTGGCCACACCTGAAGGCAGCGCTAACATATCAAGAATGCGTTCGGTCGGATTCGCAGCAGCTGGAACTGCATTTTTACGCCGTCACGAAACGGAAAAGAAAAACAAGCAAAAAGCCAAAGCAAAGAAACAGCGGAAAGAAAGAATGAAACGTGACAGGACCATCGGGTGACAGTCGGGACAGGAAACTCCGAAAGATCCCGCAAAAACAGCGAAACACGCAAAGAATTGACTCGGTGCGCGAAACACTCACAATTGGAGACCGAGCCCCGATGCTTCGAACGTTACATGTGCACCGCCGGCAGTCACAGGCTTGCCAATAGGTACAAAAGAGAGATAGGGGGCGAGAAAGAAACAATAGTAAAAGAACGAGAATGAGAAATGAGAAACCCCTGACTTGTCGGTGAAATGAGCGAACACGAAGATCACGTGCGCATGCATAAATTAGTGTTGTCCTTTGTTTCTTTTTTTTTTGTTACTTTTTATCGCATTGCAAGACTCTCTATCCTAAATCTTTGCTCCCAGTGCATACTGGACATTCATCCACGTGTTTAAACGATTCATACGAGTTCACACCCGGGCAATAATGGAATAAGGTAACGTAAAGTTACGCGTCGCCTAAACAAAAGATCAGATTGTCGCTTCGGAAACGGCTAGTCGTCGACAAGTCGAAAACCGAGAGCGCATGCAGTTACTGGGAAACGGCGAGTACAAATTCGCACTGCGCCGGAGGCAACTTCGGATGAGGGCCTCATTTCTCCAATACGCTCGCCGCGGCAGAGCTTTTTTCGCGTGCGACGCCGCCACCGAAATATGCGAGTTCAAGGAGGATGATCAAACAAACAGCACGGAAACTGGAGCAGCCACACACTAATGGCGCCAAGAGTGAGCAAGTATAGCGGGACTCGTGGCGCGTGCCCTCCTCCTCTTGTACATTACCCTTTCCCTCCCATAGCTAAAGCACACTATAGAAAACTATGTTAGCTCTCACTATTTTCTGTATCAATTATGTGTCCATTTATTTCTATACTTTTCTCTCTGTGTCTATGTCTTTGTCTTTCCCTTTTCTCTCTCACTTCCCTTTATTTTTCTCTTTCCCTATCGCTCTTCCACATCAGAATACACATCAGAATCATTGCATTCATACTACTACACTACTACTGAACTGTTGCATTCCTCTCACGCCGGGCAAATCGGCATAGCGTGCGCAGGCATTTCATTGCCCTTGAGGGGAGGGGAGGGGCAAGGTTTGTGGCAGCGACCCTCCCTCTCTTACGTCAATGTACGGCGCCTACTTTGCCCCCCCCCCCGCCCCCTCACGAGTCACACCAGCCTCTCCCGTATTATGTCAATGTATGACACTGACTTTGGGCCCCCCTTCTAGGTGTACAAGGGGGGGGCGGCCCTTAGCCACCCCCTTCCCCGTGCGCACGCTTATGCAAATCGGCAGGATTCTGATGTTAGTTTTTTTCCGGCGTTGGAAAGCACGGGCGTGCTATACCGCAAATATCCCAAGAAGAGTGCTCTGTACAGCTGAAGCATAGATGACACTGATGTGCCCCGCGTTTTACCAGCGAGAAATCTCATCGCGTGTGTGATAGAGCTGAACTTCTTCTTCAAGTTCGAGATGTGAGCACTCCACGAGAGCCCTCCTGAGATACTTGTCAGCAACTTCATTGAGGGATCGCCTGTGAAACTCGGCATTGTGTGTGTGATGTGACATGTGTCTATCCTTCTCTCTCTCTTTTACTCCCCCTCCCCATGTGTAGGGTAGCAAACTGGATGCATAGTCTAGTTAACCTCCCTACCTTTCCTACATTCCTTCTCTCTCTCTCTCTATGCAAATCGGCGCACGTGTTCTGGAAGCGAAGCAGAAGAACAGAACACAAAGAGCGCGTAACGATTGACGATCACTATAGTTTTCTGGTGTTACCACACGGCATAACGGAAAGCTTAACAGCTACACTAAAAAAGAAGAAAGGAAAACTGAGTCAAGGTCATCTATCGATGACTGCGCGTCGAGAAGGAGGCGTGCGTGTTGCTTTCGTTTCCGCAGCGAATCGCGCTGCACCGCGGAGAAGCGACACGCGAAGCGCCGGTATGATTCCAGAACACTGGCGACGTTCGCATCCACGACCAAAAAAAAGAAAAAAAAAAGTCGTCGATATCGAAATATTGCAAAAGTGTACGAGTTTTTCGGTTCCTCAAAGCTCGACCCCGTAAGGGAGTGGTCTCGCGGTTCGAGCCAAGGATTCATTCCTTTCGGGATCGCAATCGATCGGGGAGAAAACTGTGCGCACGTTCCGCGGAAAAACCGAGGCCGAGACCGCCGCCAAAGGGCGAACAAAACTGAGACCGCGCGGTCCGTTAAGTAACCCTTACGTCATAGACGACAACGCCTCAAGAACAAAGAGGTTCAAATACAATCTTGTCTAGGATAACCGCGGCGCTAATGTCGACCTAGACGCCCAGTGTAAATAGTGCGAAGTTAAACAACGGAGAGACGAGCCTTACAAGCATTTCTCTACATAGGCGACGCTAAGTATCGAATACGTTGTTGGTTCGATCGATTCCGTCACGCTGCGGATATCGCACGTGGCACCTTTCAGTGCAACTTCCTGTCCCCCAAGATCTGCCAAATCGAGCACAGAAGGATGGCAGACCGCAATGCAGCGCCTTGACACGTATTGTTCGCCGCACTAGACGATTCCACCACCGAAGCATGCGTAGTTTACCTCAGCACGTGCGGTACAATCAATCACTCATCAGAACATCAACGTAGTAGTAGGTTACGAAGAGGGATCGGATTTAACACCTGTGTTATACCAGAGATAGTGTAAATAATACGATGTAGGGTTTTACACGACAAAACCGTGACATCATAAAGAAGCACGGCGTAGTGAGGAGCACCGAGATTTAGACCAACCAGTGTTTTTTTTTTTTTTACGTGCACTGACATTGCAAATTACACGGGCCTCTGGTATTTCGTCTCTGTTGTAATACGACCACCGCGACCGGCATCGAACCCACCACCTTTGCATAGATGGTGTTTCTCACGTGCAAAAGAAAGTGTATTCATCGAGCTAAGCGTAGAGAGCCTGCAGATATAAACCTCATGGGTGATGACTGCGACGCTTTTATGGAACGAACGGAAAAAAAAAAACAGGTTGCATTTCTTTTCGTACCTCGGGTTCGGCATCATCCTTGGCGTCGTGAAACGTCTCGCCTTCCTTGGATGCCATCGCCGACGCTTCGCCGCGGAGAACTACGCGACGGTGGGCGCGCGACGATGAATGGCAGGCCGTCTTCGACGTCGGAAGAATCGCCTCGACGTGTTCTTTCGCGCGGGTAAAACACCCGCGTGCGTGATCTCGAGCCAGCTGTCGCCGCGCGCCGTCACCGACGACGCCGCTAGCGCAGCCGGAGTTGGCGGAAGAATGGGGCAGCGGCCGTCGCGTACTTGTCGCCGCTGGCGAGCCAAGCTTGCCGAGCCATCGTCGATCACATGAGCCTGCCGTTACAGTCCGGCACTGGGGAAATCGTGATGTGCGCGCACGCAAGGCATAGGCGCGACTGCTGACCGCCGTCGACGGCGCTGGCGTGCGGTCACCAACGCCGCGAGCGCCGTGCTGCCATGTGCAACGACCACAGCGCGGATGCTCCCGGTTTAACGGCGGTGCACCGTTTCCTAGCGGTGTGTTACTACTAGCGCCATCTTGTGCGGCTGGAAAGATTCAGAAACGAGGCTTCTATTGAACGCGAGCTAGCCAGAAGACTGAAGGAAGCGCGCGGGATAACGACTCAGAAACCACGTTTAGTGGGGGGGCGGATCGTGACTGCGTTGGCGCGCCGGCGCCGGAGGCAAGAAAGAGGATGAACGATGTCTTCTGACATACCTGATCTCAGCGCGCGCACTGCAGACGACGGCAACATGAAGGATACGCAAGGACCAGCGCTGTGGTTTTCTGGTCGGTTAGTAGATACTGAATTTTAGTTTAGTTTACGCAAGGCTGTACGTCCGCAACGTGCTTGCCCACGCTGCGTTTAAGGCTGCGTCGTACGGCATTAGTTTAACGTGCGCAACATCTGAAACAGTGTTGCTTCAAGCCATCTCGTGTAGAGGCAAGAAGTTGTAATAACCAATATAAGTCGACTCAACACACAAGTCGGGGCATGAGACAAGGCGATCTTTTCGGACCACGATTTGCGGTTCGGGATGTTGAGGCTATAGGTGAACAAGCAGCATGAGGGCAGAGACGGCGAAGACGATCACTTACTGCCAGTTGAACATTTATTGTTTGCTACAGACGTTTTCTAAGATCACGAGACAAAACAAAGAAAAAATAAAAAAGAACCAAACTGGTGATGCTCAACGCTAAGTACAGAAATGCCCCCATTTGGCTGCGGCGGCGTCTTGACGTGTCATTCTTCACGTCGTTATAGCTGCTTTCACAATGATTAGGGCGCCGTGTGCGAGAGAAATCATCTGAGCTTCGTAGAACACGGACGTGCATTCGCGTGCACGCTTAATGCTTGACCAGAACTAACCTTTACTTTCTAACACTTGGAATGCTCTTGCAGGCGATCATTCAGATATTTTCCGGTCAGACACACGCAGCAACCACCACAGTTCAAAGGGATCACACACAAGACGCCCCGTACACAACCCACAAATCCGTCGCGCTGCTTCACGTCACCATCAGGGTTCCCGCTTCGTCGTTAATGACGTTGCCCAATCGTCCAATGTTGCACTCCAGCTTAGCAGCGGATCCCAATCCACTGCACGGTGTTCACCTATTGGCTTCAGGTTCACTTATTTAAGTTCCAAATGCACCGAAATGCACACAGACTTCATTCGCTGCCACGACCATCGTAATAGTGTTGTCGGTCGCAGCCACCTTGTCTCTTTTGGTCTCGGCTGTTCGAGATCTCGCGAGAGCCGCCTGTAAGGTAGGCAAAGGCCGTAGCGGCCGCAACGTAAGCGCCGAGATCTGGTGTGCGCCTCCCCTGCGTGCGCAAACGCACGCACCTCTGTTAGGTTCAGCGCATGCGCACTCTTTCTTGCTCCCTCTCGCGCGTTGCGCACGCTAGGCCGTTGCGCGAGCTAAACTAAAACCCTATCGTGTGCGCATATCAGTGGCGTAGACAGGGTATGGCACACCGAGCACGTCCCCCACCCCACCGCCACCCGAATTTTCTTTTTCACCATGGCATACATAGTGCAAGATGAACATTTGCCTCCCCTCCCACCAACACCACCAGAAAAAACTTTCTGCCGCGATGCCCCTGGCGCATTTAAAACAAGAATAAATTGTAACCAACTCTAAACGCCAGCATTCATCAGCCTCACTAAAGTCTACTAAAACATGGTGCAGCGAGATACTGCACCAATGCGCCTCCGCCGCTATGGGCCAGTTAGGATAATGTGCCTTTTGATGGAATTGTACGAGAAATTCCCGTGAAAAAAAGAGAAAAAAAGAAGGTTGAATTCGATCCGCACATTTTACAGAAAGAGAGAGGAACCAAAGGCGTAGGCGTGCGTAAGGCAGGGGGTGGCACACCGGGCACGTCTCCCCCCCCCCCCTCCCCTTCAAGATTTTTTTTTTTTTTTGCCATGGCATAGAGAGCGAAAGATGACCACTTCAAGAGGGTGCCTCTCTCCAAATCGAGAAGGTGCCCCACCCCCCTTTCAAAAAACATTTCTGGCTACGCGCCTGGCTTAGGGGCCCTCATTAGGAAGGGTGGATGCCCACCAATATCCCCCCCTCTCCCCACGTTGTTTCTCGATAAAGGTATCAGGCAGACTCGGCATTTCCCTCTGATGATTAGGGGGAAAGCAGCGACACCTCCCCCCTAATCAAACTTCAACCTTGATTTTCTCCGCGAATAAGGAACTCCCGAAGTGTGAAGCAGGCGGCATTTGCAGTTCTCAGAGTGCAGTTTGTCAATCCAAACCAAGAACGGAAAAGAATGATTACGGGCTCTGACGCACGTTACGTGAAGAGAAGCGTATACGGATGCGCGCAACACTGTCAGTCGTGAGTGATGTATTTGCCTTGGGGCGTCTGCTTTTGTACACACGAGTCGCATACGCTCCCTTCCTTTGTTTGACCAAGCGTTGTGATGAGGGCTGTAGACTCGCGTTAAAACAGACGAGTCGGCACAGCTGCTGCTGCTGCTGCTTCAGCACATAAAGTGGTTCTAAGAGAAAAAAGGAAGAGAAAAGTGAGCCCCGTAACTGTCTGCTTCAGGGAGCGACACCTCAACCGTAGCTCACAAGGGATGGGGGTGAGTAGGGATTAAAAGGATAGGAATAAAGGTGTAGAGACAGAGAACGAGGCGTGAGGTGGTAAGCTAGAGAGCGCGACGACATATTGAGGGGATAGGAGAGACAGGAAAGATGGGAAAATGGTCACAGGAGTCCGAGGACGGGGCACCACTTGCGAGAGCTCTTGTCGGCGTCAGGAGATGGCGTAGAGCAAGTCCAGTCGGTCATAGCTACACTGTCGTCGGAGGTCGGCGTCAGGAGATGACGTAGGGCGAGCCCAGTCGGCAAGAGCTACGCTGACGTCGGAGATCGCGAGGGCACAACCGGTCGGCATGGAATCCAGCGAGTGAGCGACTTTTCCTCCTAATTAAGAAAAGAGGTATACCACGATGGAGCCCACCGTACAGGAGTCTCTGAAAGCAGACGAAAGAAAGATAAAACGTAACGGAGAGATCTGAAGAGACAATGGAAACTCGGCCCGTGCGTAGCACGCGATATACAATGTCGCTCGAACGAGGAACGCAGCGATTCATTCAGGAAGACGATAAGCCGACTCGCGCGAGGGCGACTGAAGTCGGGTTGGCGAAATGAGCCTAATCAGGGGGGTCTCAGTGGCTCTGAAGTCGAGGTCATCGTCGCGATATCGTTGTGCCCGAGCTTTTGTGGGTGGGCGTCGTTGTGTACGCAAGAAGTTAGGAAGATCCGTCCCCATTATAGGAGGTCAAGGCACGGACAACAATGTCGCGCGATCGCTTAGCCTACGCCGAGGCTGACTGGAAGGCGAAGGTCGTCTCCTCTTAGCAGCAGGGCTGTTTACTGGCCGACTGGAAAACAGTGATCTCGGTTGATACAGCGCAAACGGGACGAGAATATATATATATATATATATATATATATATATATATATATATATATATATATATATATATATAATATATATATATATATATATATATATATATATATATATATATATATATATATATATATATATATATGCAGGCATGGTGGTTGAGTGGCCGTAGCGTTGCATATAGTCCAGTAGATCCTCCGTGAGCGGTCACAACGTGGTTTTATTTCGACGTTTCGGCCTAGAGTCTGGCCTTCATCAGGGTGCTGAAGAAGGCCTGATGAAGGCAGTCTCTAGGCCGAAACGTCGAAGTCGAAATAAAACCACGTTGGGACCGCTCACGGAGGATCTACTGAACTAATATATATATTATATATATATATATATATATATATATATATATATATATATATATATATATATATATATATATATATATATATTATATATATATATATATAGTGACTGTTGCAGTTGGGACTTCCGAAAACAGTTTTCTTAAGCTAAGCATGCGACGATAGTTTTCTTTTTCGTTTTTTGGAGGAGTTCGAAGGTGGGGGTATGCGTTATGTGCGTGGGCGGGTTCTATGCGAGAAAATACGGTATAGAAGTGCGTCAATCTTTTAGCGTTACCGCAAGCAGTCCCGTACGTTTTAGAACGATGGTAATGTTCGCGGCGTTGTGTGCGTAATCGCATCGGAAGGTGCTACGATTATCTCCGTAGTTCCTATAGTCCATCAGTGCGGTTTGCGCAAGGCGACACTTACACGCCGGTGTAATGGGGTGATAAAACTTGGCAAAAGAGTGCGGCATGATTATCAGGTACACCGTAGCGGGAGTATCCGTTTTTACTTTACTCATGTGTAACGCGAGTTTTTTTAGGTTATTTTTTTAACTAACGGCAACCTCCGCGTTACAATCCAATACCGATATGACTACTTCTTCTTCCCAAGACAATGAAAAGTCTCCCCTCACCTTTCAATCACGGTAGCGTTACAATCGAGTAAACGCGGTATTGATCTCCTTGGGCTCTTCAATATTGTACCTGATTTCAAGTACACGGGTGGTTTTCGCACTTCGCCCACATCGAAAAGAAAAGTTGCCAGGATACTAACCAGCGCCCTCCAGCGTAGCGGCGCGATACGCAAACGGGACACGCGTGACGAGAAATCGACGTCATAAACTCGCATGCTGTCGTTACTAGGGCCCGTATGTGCTTTGTCCAAGTTACTTGTCACTAGAAGTGCTCGGAAGAGAAACAAGGCTGTCACTCAGTGCTCTTGAGACTCATTAAATAAATAAAATACATAAATATACAGACAGATAATCTATCTATCTATCTATCTATCTATCTATCTATCTATCTATCTATCTATCTATCTATCTATCTATCTATCTATCTATCTATCTATCTATCTATCTATCTATTCAGACAGACAGACAGACAGACAGACAGACAGACAGACAGACAGACAGACAGACAGACAGACAGACAGACAGACAGACAGACAGACAGACAGACAGACAGATAGATAGATAGATAGATAGATAGGTAGGTAGATAGGTAGATAGGTAGATAGATAGATAGATAGATAGATAGATAGATAGATAGATAGATAGATAGATAGATAGATAGATAGATAGATAGATAGATAGATAGATAGATAGATAGATAGATAGATAGATAGATAGATAGATAGATAGATGTGCGGGGTTTAACGTCCCAAAACAAGGATACGATTACGAGAGACGCCGTAGTGGAGAGCCCCAGCAATTGCGACCGCGTGGTGTTCTTTAACGCGCACCGATATGGCCCAGTACACGGGGACCTCTACCGTTCTGCCTCCTTCGACATGTGTTACAGTCGCGGCCGGCATCGAACCGGCGACCTTCGGGTCGGCAGCCGAGCGCTGTAACCACCGGTCCGCCGGGGCGTGTACCGGCTTCTCTTCGTAATACGAGTGCAAACGCAGGTTCCTCCCTAATTATAGCACCACGGCTCCAACGAGTAAAGCATTGCGGAAAACTATGCGGCCCTCGCGATTAAAAAAAAAAAACTGCGTGGGCGTGACGTGTGTGAAACGGCGAGAAGAAAAAATGAACAAATAAAAATGTTTGTGCAGGCGAAGTCGACTCGGATGCACTGGCCCGAATGCTCATCGAAGCCGCAATGTCTATGTTCAGGGAGGCGGGAAAGGAGACCCTGTACTTGTCTGTGCAGAGGTAAAAGCCACCTACTCAGCCCCGCCATTTCACTACGCGAGTTTCCCATCTGCGTCACGGGAAATTATGGAAATACATTGCTCGGCGTGTGCTTAAGTGCTTCGGCAACGTATGTAGGGGAGCACAACGGAAGCGGGCTATTCGTGCCAATAACGAAATTTACAATAACGTTTGCAGGCGGTGCGGGCGTTGCGGGTGCTGCGGGCGTTGCGGGCGTTGCGGGCGCTGCGGGCATTGCGGGAATAGCGGGCACCATACGAGTTTTAAGAATAACGTTTGCCCCCTTCTAGGGAAAAATCTAGGGACTTTAACTGCCCCGCAAACTCAAATGCACGAAAACTACACCTATAGTCTCGACACCAGCGTTTGCGGGCCGCACATGCCACCCGCTATTTCGGATTTTCTGCGGGCGGGCGAACGGCGGATCACATTACGACGCATGAGCAGTGGCAGCGGTACTTGCGGTGCGCTATTCTAAAACTTCTTAATAAGTGTGACTACACGTGTACAGTTGAATCTCGTTGACAACATCGTTTATAATACGTTTTCTGACGTGATACGTTTATATATATATATATATATATATATATATATATATATATATATATATATATATATATATATATATATATATATATATATATATATATATATATATATATATCCGTGACAACTTGCTTTGGAAAAAAATCATCCATTTTCATGCAGTTAATGCGGTCACATTTTGCCCGAAATCCGACAAACATCGAAACAGGATCACGACTAATATATTTATAAGTCCTAAGCTTATTCTTCGGTATACATAGTTTTTTTTATTTTTACTTTTGAAGATAATATACCTTCAAACATTGAAAAAAAAACCTTAGCACAAATAAACCAGCTGTTTGAATGTTACCGAGTAAAAGCGAGTTTCTGACGGAGTAGTCATATTTTGACCTCTGCACTGATTACAATTGTTGCATAATACGGTTTTTTTTTCGAGTTCCTGTGAACAAGAAAAAAAACGTATCAAGAATATTCCATCATATGTAGTGAATGAATTTTTTTTTCAGGAGTGCGATATGTACCAGAGAAGAAACAGAGGTTGACGGCTGTCCTTATTTACCAATAGTTTCGAGAGTGTAGCACTATTCTTCCCGGTTGGAAGAAGTAACTCAATGGCTCAACGTCGATGAGCCGTTGCGACAATGTTTAGGGGCAGTTTCGGCTTATAAATACTTCCGTCGTGGTATTCTATGTTTTGCACTACACACACCAGCCATCCTATAGACATCGAAATTCCGGAGATCTATGAAGCAGGGGAGATGGATGGACGAGAAGAAAAGAAAAACTTCAACACTTTTATGCACTGGTATTTTTCACAACCGTGGCAACGTGATGGACTAAATGATTATCTGTGAATTGTTTAGATGTAGAAGATCATGATGGTACTCCTAATAATACAAAACGTACACACGTATTTAATTAAGGGACTAGAAACAAGGGCTCAGTCTCGTGACAACTGGTAGCCCCTTGCCAGAAGTTAGTAGGCTTTTTCTTGTGACAGCAGTGTACTGCGGCAAAAACAAGTTATAAGGCGCACGCGATAAAACAAGGCGAGAAACCTTTTGAACATCTCTCCCTTGTTCTCTTGTTTCACAATAGGGTTAGGGCTCTTTTTAGAGCGATTTTTGCCAGTGCGGTGGCGAGAACAAGTCGACATTAGGGAGTCTGCCGGGTAAATTGGGAGAGTTGGAAGGTATAAGACTGCCTTTATCCCATGAAGGGAGGCGGAGGACTCGGAACCATTTTTGCATCTCTAGCATTATCTTGAACCTCATAAATCAGTCAACCAGTCATTCAATCACAAATACATTCGTTTTTTCTTCATAAAAAAAAACAACAGGAAACAGCATGACTGGCGAGACTGCGCAAAGGAGGGCCCGCCGGAATAACAGAGCGACGTTTGTAGCGTCAACGCCTAGAGCGTTTACATATAGACGAGAAGGGGGCAGCTATTTGAGAAAGACGGCGCAGCGATGAAGGTGCGTAATGACGGTTCCTCGAGGAAAACGACTGAACGAGGAAATCGTACGAAATGGCGACTTCAACATTTCGCACGCTCGGAGAACGAGGATGATATATAACCCGCCCATCGTATAGTAGGGAGATTAATGCGCTTAGCATCAAGGTCATTTGTTCTCAGCTGCCGCTCGGGGCATATATACGAATGAAGTGAGTGAGTGAGTGAGTGAGTGAGTGAGTGAGTGAGTGATGAATGTATGATTGAGTGGTGAGTTAATCATGAATCAGTGAGACAGAGTCATGAATGAATGTACAGTGAGTGACAGAGAAAGAGTCATAAATGAATGAACGATTGAGTGAGTGAATGAATGAGAGTGAAAGTCATGAATGAATGTACGAATGAGTGAGTGAGGAAGAGTCATGAATGAATGAAAATGTGAGTGATCAGTCAATGAATGAGAGCGAGAGAGCCATGTATGACTGTACGAATGAGTGAGCGAGGGAGGGAGAGTCATGAGTGAATAAAAATTTGAGTGATCAGTCAATGAATGAGAGCGAGAGAGCCATGTATGACTGTACGAATGAGTGAGCGAGGGAGGGGGAGTAATGAATGAATCAAAACGTGAGTGATCAGTCAATGAATGAGAGCGAGAGAGCCATGTATATATGTACGAATGAGTGAGCGAGGGAGGGAGAGTAATGAAGGAATCAAAACGTGAGTGATCAGTCAATGAATGAGAGCGAGATCGCCATGTATAAATGTACGGATGAGTGAGCGAGGGAGGGAGAGTAATGAATGAATCAAAACGTGAGTGATCAGTCAATGAATGAGAGCGAGAGAGCCATGTATGACTGTACGAATGAGTGAGCGAGGGAGGGAGAGTCATGAGTGAATGAAAATGTGAGTGATCAGTCAATGAATGAGAGCGAGAGAGTCATGTATGACTGTACGAATGAGTGAGCAAGGGGGGGAGAGTAATGAATGAATGAAAATGTGAGTGATCAGTCAATGAATGAGAGCGAGAGAGCCATGTATGACTGTACGAATGAGTGAGCAAGGGGGGGGAGAGTAATGAATGAATGAAAATGTGAGTGATCAGCCAATGAATGAGAGCGAGAGAGTCATGTATGAATGAACGAACGAGTGAGTGAAGGAGGGAGAGTGATGAACGAATGAACGAGTGAATGACGAATGAATGAACGAATGGAGGAGCTAGTAAATAAACGAAGAGTGAATGAATGAGAGCGAGAGTCATGAATGAATGTAGGAACAAGTGAGTGAAAGTGGTGAATGAATGAATGCGTTCCTCTGTGAAAGAGAGAAAGAAACTAAGCGAGTGAGTATTGCTAGTTTTGGTCTCGAGTTTCTAATAAACAATTGGTTTTTCTAACAAATATTGCACCGTTATTTATGTTAAATGTGTACATTTGTTCCACTAGATTGCAGTCATATGTGCTGAAAAAAAAGCGAAATATATGCCGCTTTTCCTAATTGAGACGTACTGCTGCCAGGTGAGGGTCCTTAAGCAAATTCGAGCTGCACGTCGCAAGCGTTCGCGTGGAGAACACCCAACAAACGTGCCGGAAAATAAATGCACTCTGATTAAAGGTGTACAGCGTCCTTTGGAAGGACAAGAATGAGCGCGACTACTGAGCATACCGTAAGAAAGCGTTAGTTCCCTGCACGTTCCTTCGGGGAACATTGCTGCGCCCATCTTGCACGGATACCACAGAGGGCCGCAACGCTCGCTGCTGACCCGCCCGCCCGAAGCAAGACCTCGCGAGACGCTTATCGACAGTCGTGCCCTGCATATGCTATTTACAACACTGCGAACTCGCGTGCACTCCGGTATCAGAAGGCGCACTGCCACGCATTTATTTATACCCCGTACATTACACTGTGCATCGACCCCACTTATCAGAAGGCAGCACTGGCACGCATTTATTTATGCTCCGTACATTACACTGTGCACTATAGGGCGTCGACCCGCAACGCTCCAGTCGTACGGCTTCCGTAAGGTTGCGCAGATCTGGCGATACGGCGGAGGTAGCGGGGTTCGCAGCTCTCTCTGCACGCTTCCTCCATCCACTAATGCAGGGCGCGCGTGCTGGTGCAGTGCATCCACATTGCACCGCGTACGAGGCCCGCGGGCCTTCGTCCGCAACGTGCAGCAGCGGCACCACCACGCAGGCGGCAGCAGTCCATGGCTCGCCGTGGCCTACTTAACCCTATACCACCGACAGCGGTTCCTCCTCTAGGCAGCAGTGAACCACCTCTCGACGCTACGGGTCACTTCTCGGCGCTACGGCCAGGCAACCACCGAGGGAAGGAGAAAAGCCAGAAGGGGATGCGCGTCAACAAAAATAGACAGCGCCGATGGGAACTACAGGCGAGCGATGGGAGCGAAAAATGAAATACCAAGAACGAATCAGATAGCGAGAATGAGAGAGGGACAGAAAACGAAAGCGGGCGCACTTCGAGGTTCGACGACGAAAATTTTGACCGACGCGTCAAGGACCCCTTTTTCGGTCTCTGGCGCTTGAGGCGCGGCGATTTGATGAGGGTCTTCGAGAACCCGTTCGCTCTAAGAGGGAGGAACTTCTCGACGTCACTTGCGGCCTCGAAGAGAGCGTTCGTGGTGATGGTACACTGCGCCGCTTATTTATAGCTCGTAACCTGGCGGCTTCGGCAGGTGTGCTATATCTCACTGTACGTCGAATTCCCGCCCCCCCCCCCCCCCTTTTTTTTTTCCTCGAGTCTGGCCTCGTTGAGTCGTCCCTCCTTCCTGTCAAGTGTCTCCACATGCTTTTTTTTCCCTAGTTTTTTTTTTCACCATCTCGCGGTTCGCTTCGTTGTAGCGAAAAAAACATCAGCGCCCACATTCGTTATTTCGAACAACGCACCCTCGATGGATCTGTGCTGGTCCTGTGATGCTGCTATGAGCGATTGCTCGCGCTAACCACGTCTTATGGCTGCAAACATGGCCGCTAAACGTTGGCTCCTATGTAAACGCTCGAGTCAATGTTACGCCGATATGAGACGAACTGCGGACGCTGGAACAAAAGTATCGAGCACTACTTATGAATTTTCGCGTTCCAATCCATTGCATATTGCACGCGAAAAGGACTTGTATTGGGACAAGTTGATGCATACTTGGTGCAGATGATCCAGAGAACATGCTTATTTTTGCGAGAATTTCACTAGCCTTCCCTTATCATTCTTCATCAGACCATTCTTACCATTCTTCATCAGACTAGCCTTCATCAGACCATTCTTGATGATACAATAGTATAAAGCGTCATCACCCACCTCCCCACCGTTGCCACCATCGTGAGCCCACCTACGATGGGCATTGAATACTTTCCACTCGGAAGTGCACCACCTGCAACCAACCGCGATGCCAGTACGTGAAACAATGTCAACATCGTCACGCATACATTATCCATTTTTCAGAAGCGTGCTGCGTGCGGAAGCGAGGCCGTTTACATTGGTCATGCGTTCAGCAGCGCGTCGGCCCTTTAGAGTCCAGCGGCGAGCGTCGGGGGGGTCAACGACACGCGGTGACTGGACCGTGCATACGACAGGCGAGCCGCTGTGCCGTAACTGCCGTTTCCTCCTTGCTTTCATTGTTTTCGCGGCGAAAGCGGGTCAACCGCCGCCGCCGCTACGAGCGACCGCGCGAGACGCCAGTTCTTGTCTCCCACTGTTATGCCTTCCGAGATGCACTATACGCTCTCTCAAAATCTCGTCCCGCACCGGCACCGCTGTCTTTGTCGACCACGGACTCCAAGACTGGAGCTGTCGTAACGGACTGGCCCCGAAAAGGTCGCGACACCAGCAACCGGCCGCCACCCCTCCGGACATGCAGAACGGAGGGGTGGCGGCCGGTTGCTGGTGTCACGACCCTCCACCCCTCCGTTCCCCTCCACCCCTCCACCCCTCCGTTCTGCATGCCCTCCGGCCATGCAGAACGGAAGGGTGGAGGGTGTTTTTTTTTTTGTTTCTTCACACTTGTTGGACTGTTTTCAGAATTGTGTACCAATTTACCATGCGGATTGATGCTTTCTATGTAATTAATCCCTGCCCACCTGCTTGGTCTTCGGACTGCAGTATGTCTTAAATAAATAAATAATAAATAAAAGAAAATCGCCGCATATCCCCGAAGTGAATTATGATAAGTGGGTAAAGCATCAGGGCGAACCGTTTTGCGAGAATCGGCCGAACTTCAATAATGTCGCCCACTCTCGCACTCGAAAACCAGGGGCCGTGCCAGGTGGGGGTGCAGGGACAACCTTTCCCCCTTCCTCCCACTCGCAGACACGAGGTTTGAACTTCGGGCGTTCGTTGGGCGGGCGCGAACAACAGGTGGCATAACAAGACCCTTCAAAGAAACGTCTTTCCCACTTCATCTTTCTCTAAATCTATACCTCTTATTTATAGGAGCCAGTATGCTTTTAAAAAAAAAGTAGATTTAGAAATCTACCTTTTTCGAGGCAAGCACGGCAGGACGCAAGTGTAAATTGCGAATAGGAACAGATGTTTGCTACCTCTTTCACTGGCTAAAAAAAAGGGGGGGGCCGTACGGACGCATTTGGCGTTTCGCGACCGTGTAAAGTTGACGCCACGATATGCACAATTGAGAAATAATTCGTGTGAAAAAGGCGATAATAATTGCCACACCCCGGAATTTGTTCGTTATATCCGATATGCGCTGTAACAGAAGAGATATAAATCGGCACTAAGAAATCGCCAATCTGAACCGGGCGAAAATCTACGGATATAAACATGGAATAATGCAGGCTTCAAACCAATTAGAAGTGAGGTCCTTCATGCCTGTCGGAACGTGATATGGTGAAATTACAACAGAACCGAGGTTAGTGACAAAACAAACCTACACTGATATTTTTTAAAGAAATATTCGTGCTTGGATTAGGTATGTAAAAAATGTGGTTGTGAATTGCGTTTCAAAATTTATCCTACCTGTAAATGCTACCATTCGACATCTGACGCTCGCACGAATCAAATTGTTTTTCGTTACAGACGACATCGGGACGGCTTTCACGTTTTTCTATTTCGTTATAACAAGAGGAACAAATGTAACTAACTGTAATTAAGCGTAACCAACCAACGTTAGTATATCGTTCGGTGTAACCAACAATTCGCGTTCATTATGGCGAGGTTTCCAGGTTTCTTTAGGGAAAAAAAAAGAAACATTGTCGCGAGAGCCGCCTCGTTGAACGAGGAACGGACGAGGTTCCGAAAGGAAGTAAAAATGATTGATTTGTGGGGTTTAACGTCCCAAAACCACTATATGATTATGAGAGACGCAAAAAAGGAAGTAAAAAGAAAAAAGGCTGTCAAGAGACGTCATCGAAGTAGTGCCGCGGAACCCGATGTCATTGCACTTCGACGGTAAGTATCCCCGTATGTAAACCTTGGTCCCCGTACATAAATAACTTCACACAGACGACCCTCCTTACACGAGCGCGTGTGCCCGATACCCACCCTTCTTTCTTCTGTGATTCGTAAAGGAGAAGAAGAGAAAAGTGAGCCCCGGAACTGTCTGCATCAGAGTGCGACACCTCAACAGTAGCCCACAAGGGATGGGGGTAAGGAGGAATTAAGAGGATAGGATTAAAATGTATATAAAGAGAGAGGAAGGGGAGAGCGAGGCGCAGGGACAGCGAGCGACGGAAGTAAAGAGGAGATAGGAAAGATGGACACGGTCGCAGGAGTCCGAGGACGGGGCACCACTCGGCGAGAGCTCTTGTCGTCGGCGTCAGGAGATGGCGTAGGGGGGGAGCCCAGTCGGCCAGAACTGCGCTGTCGTCGGAGATGGCGGGGGCCACAACCAGTCGGCACGAAATCCAGCAAGCGAGTCGTACACGCCCGACATCGGCAGGTCGTAATTTAGGCATGCGCGTATTCACGACGAGGAAAAAAGAAAGAGAGCTCCCGCTCCACGGCCGATTCGGGAACAGGGCCGAGTCACGCAGGAATTAAAGTAGGATACATGTGCTACACCACTTTACGTCTATATATACGTGTACACTTACGCCGACAGGCATCATCGAGCTTATCTCTTCGTGTACACACTCCTCACGCGTTGCCCGTGATGTAAATGACACGTGCAATCAGCTTGCACCGAACGAATGAGGCGTGCAGTCTGAATCACACTTGTCAAGAGCGGTCGAAGGCGCGGCTGCGGACGATGCTGCTATCTCGCCCTAGCTGTAAGCTTTAGTTCGAGCTCGATTATATAGCACGAGGGTCCAGCATGCGGTATATGACTACGTATTTGCTATCGTTACGGCATTGTATCAGCATACATTTGTTTTTGTTTTCTTGCAATAAACGGTGCTGGGCCGGCAGTATATACTGCCAAAAGAACATAGCTTTTTTTCAAATACGAGGAGCTGTACGAGACAGACCCCGAAAAACTCGCAAACGGAAATGCGGTCAAGTATGAACGCACGCTGTCTTCAGTTTTGACTTCCAACTTCTTCAATACAATCCCTCTTTCGCCATTACACAAAAAATAAACGGTCCATTCGCTATCCTAACGGGCCACATATAGATCAAAATGCGCGAACGTGAAACCTGTATTGCCCCTCATGCGGTTAGTTTCGTGACAACAGGACGACAGACAAGTCCTCCTCTCGTGTCTCCTTTCTCTTGTTCTCGTATTTTTTTTTTTCCTTGTGCTTGTGACACGGTTGTTGCTATCTTGATTTGTTCCTTTCATTTTATACTCGTTCAGTTCTCACTCTTGCTTACAGTCTCAGCCACAGGCTAGCAGTTCTGTATAAACAAAAAAGTAATAAATCGGCACGCCCGACTTTCCCTGGGATGAATGCTAACAAGCTCAATTATCAGCCGTTCTGAGCGTCCTTGCAGTCTTTTCTTGTAATCCTTACAGTCCTGTCAGTGTACAAAAGTCTTGTATGTGCCGAAGCACGAGAGAATAGGGGGAGAGGGGGACTTGACGAGAGGGGGAATAGGGGGACTTGACTATAAACTCGCCCACGGTCGTTGGGTGGAGGCTCAACTCTCCCTTGAGGTCGCATATCTTCCATATTGTTCTCGATGGTGCGTTAAACCTCGCACACACTTCTAAATTTCGATCGCAACGGGTCGATGATCTCGGGGGGAAGATGGCGGCCGCCGTCTCGAACACCTGCAATCGCTAATATCTCCGGTTCAGGTGAGGACATGCCCTGGTTCGCTGGGAACGTCACCAGGGGCGCCGTAGTCCGTCGAGGACACAGCGCAGTGTTGTTCGGCGAAAGAGCGAGTCCGCTTGCATGCTGAGGATGTACCGGCACGTGCGGTGCGGATGGCACGTGTACAGACCCTAGAGCGCTGCGAAGGAAAGAGTGTTTAAAGGAATCGAGACGCCGACTTGGCCGCCTTATCTCATCTTCCGTGCGGACTAGAAAGAGGAGCAAGGCGAGGCGGCACGTATACACGGGGCTGACGACAAAACCCGTCCAATACAACGTGGAGAAAGGGTGGCCGCCTGACCGGCGAAGCATAAAATGTGGAAACGAAACCATGGGTATGCCTGTTTGTCAGAGTTCGGGAGCTGCGGAACAAAGGTCACTACCACTGAGTGCTTCGGGAAGTTTAGCTCTTTGTCCCTCGGGCAAACGATGACCCGTTCTAAACTGCGGAAGGCGCCCCCCCTCCCCCCAGAACACTGCTGAAAGGGTGCCTCATAAAGTTAAGCACGGTGTAATGGGGGATACTGAGAATTTCTCACGTATTCAGTTTTCGTGATCGCTTTAATTTCTAATGTTTGGCCGTCTGCCGATGAGAAAAGAATACGTCGATTTTTGTAAGTTTTATTCTCCTCCTCATACTAACAGCAGCCGATGAGATATTTGTTTGTTTGCTTATATTTAGCAAGACCTAGCACTCGAGTATAGTTGCCGAGATTTTAACAAAGAAGTAGACTGAATGTAAAAACCCCTGTTTAAACCTTCTGTTATTTAAAGTATACTTGGTAGTATACGCATCGGCGTATTCTAGGTTGCGTTTTCTCTGTTTGTCTTGTGTTATACGCGCAAGTTTGATTTTGAGTTTTAGTTATGTAGTGAAAAGCGTTTTTGACTAATCACCTAAGCAGAGGGTCAAAAAGAGCGTCGCCTATTCGCTCATTTGCCTCCCTCAGGTGTCGCGGCACGTGCGTTGTGGCTTTGCGGGTAAGCCCCCCCTCCAGGAAATTGCGGCGATCAGGACCCCTGTCCGAACACCGATAGCATGTAGAAAGCTCTTCGGCCGACAGGTGCATGTGTAAGGGCTTCTGCCACGACGAATTCCTGAGCCAAACGTCACAATACCTAATTTAAGTTTTGAACGAACGCAGGGAAATAGAACGAGGGCGTTTATGCGTGTAAAATGTTTCTCTCTCTCTCTTCCGCTCATCCATCTATAAGGCCAGAAAACTGGAGGTTTCACATCTATTCTGAGCTCATAATCGTGGCGACTCAATGATAAGAAACCCCTCAGCATCTCTCATACCCCCCCCCCCCCCACACACACACACAACACTCAGAACGCACTTTTCTCATGATGTCCGCTCTCCGATTTCGATGGTAGTCACGACGTTGCCATCCGTTGCACGCAGATTCTGAACCACCCCCCTCACCCGCTTCCACTCTTATCAATAAAAAAAAAAGCACGATCCGCTGCTACAGTATGCTCGCTTTCCCGCCTTAATCACGCGCGGAGGAAGGCCCCCGGGTCCTCTCCTCGGCAGAGAAGTGGAGCCGCACTTAGCGCATCGGCACGTTCTCCGGCTGGCTCAGCCACCGGGCAACGCGAGAGGAAAAAAAAAAAAAAAAGCCTGGGACACGATTTGGCGCGAACAGGCGCACGAAAAAGAGATGGCGCAACTTGGCCGACGAGAACGAAGGAAAACGATCCCGGCACGTTGTAATGAGCATGAAATGCTCCGAAAAAAATATATACATTTCTGCGTATGCACGCGGCGAATGGCATGGGCGTAGCACCACCCCTTGAATTGTTGGGTGCCCGTCGACCGAGCGAGCGCCTAAATTGGCGCCTCGATCGCTCCGAACGTGTACGACTTGCACGACGGAGTTATCTGCGAAGGAAAGACGCGCAGAGAAAAGTAACGGTCTGTTTCGTTAATGGCGTCCCTGACAATCTGAGACCTCCTTTTAACGATGCCTCGCTGTAGCGAAGTCGAAATCTCCTCATAGCGAAAACGCAATGAGATGATCTTGGCGTGTGTATACCTTCGAAACTGGTGTGGAGGTATATCTAAGTGTAAGTAGTAGTTAACGCAGGTGCACACGTTGAAGATGATTGCATATCGTTCCCATGAATGACACTTAGTAAATGCCACTTGAAATTTGTCATTTCCGGTTGTCATTTATACTTTTCATCCATCTGTTTTGATGGTCCTAGCTAAAGTGTTGAAAACGTCCAAAGCACGCCACCCTTACCGGGCGGGCTTATGGTTAAAACATTTTCAACACCTTCGGATCATTAAGAAACAGAGAGGTGAGAATGGTAAAATCCCTCCGGAAATGGGGACTGAAGTGTCAATAACGGGCACGATATCAAATGATCTCTAACATGTCTAGGATACATCATTTCACGCCTATGCTGCATGCGATCATAAGCATGCACATGGTTTCCCTTCAGGGTGGGTGGGGGGGGGGGGGGGCGAAGGTTTGTCGCAGCGCCGCCCTCCTCTATCATTTCAATACATAGAGATGACTTTGCCCCCCCCCCCTATTAATGTCAATGTATGAGGCTGGCTTTGCACCCTCCCCCGTGGACACCTATGCTGCGATCGAGAAAGACGAATGTGTGACATGCTTACGTGAGTCAGTGACTGAGCGAGCTCGTCACGTGTGTTTGCGAAGCGGACTGTCAAGTACTGACAGCCAGAGCGACGTTCTTTGCGATCATCAATATTTTTTTTTTTCCCAGACAGTTTCGTCGCTAATGTGTCCCTCACTTTCGGTTGACGAGGTCACCGCGACGTGCGCTCCGTTTGCAAGTGCGCAGCTGGGCAACATTGCAGCTCTGAATGATCTGAGCCCGCTGGAATCTGATGGACAGCCTGGCTTCCAAAAGTACAGGCGTAAAATAGCGAGCAGGCCCAAAAGGAACGAAAGAAACAAATAAAAACACCAAGCAGCGCGACCGTTTACTTTGTGTCATTTGATATACACAATCACGTTCATATTTTCTACACCTACTTTTTTTCTTTCTATTTTTAAAGCACGAGCTCAGTTCGTACATTTTTTCGTCCAAAACGGAGTTCATCAGATGCGTAGTAGAACGACTACACGATAAAATTAGATCCATGCCAAGATATATATAGCTTCGAAAAACGAAAAGAAAACAAGGACGAGAACCTTTCTTTGTTGTTGTAAATTATTATTATTTTGATTGACTTCACCACCAAAGAAACACTTGTTTCCAGACAAGCGTCGAAAGAACGCCTACCGTGCCCTTGCTGATCGTCGCTGTATCAAGCCGATTTTTTACAATTATTACACGCAGATGAATGAATTTGACGAATCGATTTAATGAATTATATTATCATATGCGGCCCGGCAAACAGTGAAACGCGTCGAGTGTATTTTTGATTATTTGCAGTGCACGAGCCGAAGTTTAAGGACAGCGGTCGCAGGTCGATCTTCGATGGACTAGGAATTGAGTCACCATGAACGAATGGCCGCCTGACGATGACGTGCTATAGAACAGCAGTACGGCCCGTGACATGAATAACAGACGTGTGCAGAGCGAGAAAGAGAGAGAAGAAATAAAAGAAATGTTTAGAAGTTAACTAGACTACGTCCAGTTTTGCTATCCTACACGGGGGGAGAGGGGAATAAGGGACTAAAAGAGAGACAGAGAAAGAAGGAAAGACGTTTCACACCACTCACACAATACAAGGTATCATAGGCTGTTGCCTTTCAGTACTGCAAGACGGATCGCATGACCTTCTTCTGCACTGATGTATACTTGGAGGACATGCTTCCGAGGTCTTTTCTTGAGTAAAGGGAATGATCATCAGAGTCTCCTAAGGCACAATGGAGAGCCCGGCGATCTTGTCTGTATTTGGGGCAGTGACACGTGAGGTTATGCATAGTGGGTGCACTGTTGCAGTGATAGCTACAGTTTCAATATGGTAACTTCTGTCTCAGTGAGAAGGGGGAAAGCGTATACCGTGCACACACGCATAGATAAGAATTGACGAGCATTCGCAGCTAACCAATAACGCAGACACAGTACAGCACCAACAAGGCCCTAAAACAACCACCAGTGGTTAGTACCGGCTCACTAGAAGTGGCCGTTGTTCTACGGCAGGTTGTAAGTTGCAATGGCGTGCAATCGTCTCACGATTTCGACAACAACGAGTCATATACGAACATGCCGAAAGAATCTTAACTCGCAGCGCTGTTTGTTAACAGGGCTTCCACTGGACCTTACGTTAGAGCAACCTAAACAAGATGTCTCGGCGCTCAAACGGCCGCCAACGCTTTTGTTATTATTCTATATTTATTTTTATGTTGCTGGTTTGTTTACCTGATCGTCGCGCATGTATACATGTATGCGCGCAATGTATAGTGTATGCTCGCCGGGGGGCAATGCACAACGAGCGAGTGGATTTGTTCATATGTTGTATTTTTCCGGGATGTAGGTCAACCAGAACACGCATGAAGGAGACCCTCTCTGCGAGAGAGGAACACTGGTTGGGTGAGGGACGGGAGGGAGGGGACGAGCTCATCACATGCAGAGGCCCAAAAGAAGTCCCGAGGCGTGGCTAGAAAAGAAGACCCCCCCCCAAAAAAACCGGTAGCCCAGTCACGACTGCTCCTGTTTCTGTGTTGCTCGCCTCTGAAAATTTGTCGCTCTCGATATGTGGTCGCTGTTTCTGCTCCTGTTCCCCGATGTATAATGAGCATGCTACACAGACACCACGTGTCTACGTAGTACGTCTATGTACGCACGCGTGAGAGCGAGAACGATCCTGCATATCTGTGTATGAGTGAGAGAGAGAGAGAGATGGAAGGGGAGAAGGAGGAGTGGGCTATTCCGAACCGATCTATGGCCGCTTGAAGCGCAAACGCGAATATGAAGACAAAGGTAGAACTGACAGCTGCGTTTGTGCGCGGTTTCCTCGCTCTCCTTTCCTCTTCCCCTTTCTGCGCATGCGTGTGTGAGAGAGAGAGAATGTGTTCACGTTCGTTCGCGCATCGTTCGAGTTTTTTTTGGGCACTGCACCGTGTCACCAAAAAGGCAGACAGAAATCAGGTGCCTTCTTCCCGCCTTTCCAGGATCACTCAGTCAATCTGCGATAATATCGCGGCCAGCTGCAGACTGCGTAGAACGACGCGATTCCCATTCGACACGAAACAAATAAAACATGAAACATGCACGGACAAGTGCAAACTAAGTACAAAAAGCGTCCGTGATATAGCGTACCTCACACGATTACAAAGCGTGTGAGAACCTTAATGATCGCGAGCAGATATTGAAGCCGAAGAAGGCGTGCTAACGTTAATTGTACGGTTTCGGGTGTATCGCAGCAGCTGCCATGCAAGAGTGAACCAAATAATGCGGACGTAAAATCCGCTTGCCGCGGGAAGTGACCGAACTTGCGACTTTCGGATTGCGCACCCGGCGCGACTTGCCAACTGAGGCAGCGGGCCGTCCCCGCATGTGTGGGGTAAATATCTGCATTTAAATCTGGGAGTGTTAGTAAGTGCCGTTCCTAGCCATGACGGCAAGTGTGGACCGATCAACTTTATTTATGATACCTTACAAGCTCAATGAGAGCATTGAGTAAGGGGGTACAAACTTCAAAGAGTAATAGGGCGATCATCAATAACATGGAATACACAGAAAATAACACAATATCGTTGCAAAGCGTGTCCAGTCACTGACACTCAAACAAATGTAATACGCGAATGTTTACCGATATGCAGAAAGCTTGAATAACCAGGAAATTCAAGGTACATGAACGAAACACAATAAAGAAATTCGGAAGGCGTAGGTATAGAATTCAAGTGAGCAGCAACGGCGGTGCAACTGAGCAACAAGAAACTGGGAGAATAACAAGAACTGGGAGAACAATGGCAATAACAAAAAATCAAAGAGAAATCGGAAGGCCGAGGTGTACAACATACACACACATTTTCCAAACACATATACTGCTAGCCGTACGAAGGCGTTTACCAATATAAATTGCAAGACAACGGTGGGTACAGCAAAAACTAAAGAGAACCAAAGAGAAGTGTGAAACTAGGTGAGTGGCACAGCTGCAGCTACAAACATCAGGTGAAGTTAGAGCGATTAGTGCGATGAAAAATGATTACACACATGTTCGCGAAAAGAATCTGGATCGGTGATGGAGGCGATGCAGTCGGGAAGATCGTTCCATAATGAACGTTCCATAACTTCTCTCCTTTTTTTTTTTCGTTTTTTGCAAATCACGGAGCACGCGAATATTTAACGTGCTACGTTAAAAGAACCAGACTATATGAAGCCGAAGAAGGCTGATATGTGGGGTTTAACGTCCCTAAAACCACCATGTATCAGGCATCAGGAACGTTAATTGTGCTGTTTTAAGTGCATTCGAGATGGCGCCAGCGTGGGACCGGCACGGCGTCCATCTTTGTGGTCTCCGCGCGGGCACTCAATCGCGCAAACGGTTGCGTCATGTACACCGTCGCGCACACAGCCTCCCATCGCCACCCGCCGTTTTCGACAGAACCGACGAAGCGCCACACATGAGAACATCCGCGCCCCCACTGACCGCATGGATGGCTTGGGGCGCTAGCGGCGCCCGCCGCACAGATGGCGGTAGGGTTACTCTATATGTAAAGACCCTTGATCTATATGCTACCTTTAGGTAGAAGAGTTGCACCACTTATAGAACTCGCCGCTCGCCCCCCCCCCCCCCCCCATTTGCCCAGCCCGTTCACGTGTGCAAAAAAAAAAAAAACGTCTATTTTAGTGAAAGCCAACCTAACGGCCACGCGGGTTCTGGCGGCCGCCGGACGCGTCCGACGCCACTGATCTGGACACTGTCAAATTCTGCCATGTTGTCAGAAGCCGCCACTGATCGAAACTGACTGGCCCAGTGGACTGCTACGACCTCACTGACTGGCCTAAAATACCACCATTATAAATTTGACAATATATGGTGGAATTAGACGGTGTCCAGAATAGCACCCTCGCTCTTCTATGGCGACGCGATGCTACGCGTCCCCGAATCATGAGTTCACTTTTCTTCTTTTTTCAAATATTTGTTGAATGAACGGCGCGTGGCAACAGAACGAGCGGACGAGCTCTGGGCTCGTGTGGCGTTTCTTGCACGGATGCTGCCGGTGAACTCGGTCGCGTGACCGCGAGTGCTGCTGACAGAAGGGGTGGCTTTCCTGCATGTCATGGCCATCTTAGCGGGCAAGATGGCGGACCCAACTCTGCTGCTTAAAGGTAGCACATACAGTAATTCTAAGATGGCGGCGGACGCCGCTAGATCCCCAAGCGGATGACGTCACTTGCAACTCTCCTACAAGTTTGAAGAAAACGAAGTGGAAGAAAACTTGCCGCTGGCACCAACCGAACGTGCGATCTGCAGATGTATATCTATGTCACTTATATTCGGTCATTCCAGTGACGCAGGCGGCGTCATGTAGCCGTGCTCCGAAGCTGTCACACGGTGATAAAACTGCGACGCAGTTCGGTCTGTCGGTAGTGATGCAAAGTTTCTTTAATTTCATTTAAAAACTCATTAAAATAGTACCTGTTAAATAGTTGATCTATCTTGTTTGTGTTGTTTTATGCTGTATTATTTTTTTTTTATTCCATGCCTTTTTGTTTTCATTCTGCTTTGTATATTTTTGTTTCTACGGTTCTAACAGCTGCTTGTGCTTTTATTATTTGTAATCATCACCGAGGGTCCTGTTGCAGTCGTGTACTTTGGGACCCTCGTCTGTATATTTTACTCCCTGTAACATCCTTTTATGACATGATAATAAACTGATTGATTGATTGATTGATTGATGAACCAATGAACGCGTCTTCACGTTCTGCGACAATAGCGTAAACGCTCGCGACATCCCCGTTTCGTTCGCCATTTCGACCTTCCGCTGCACCGCCTATAGTCGCTGGAATGGTCGAATAGCACAATTAGAGCAACAGACTTAAAACAGCACAATTAACGTCTCCTGTGCATTCCTTCGCTTGATTACCTGGTGCTTCTGATTAAGGCTATAAAGGATAAACATTCATACAGCGAGTGCCCACACTGCACAGGGGGTCCCAAGTGCACGGGCAAAATCTCTGCCATCGACGGGGTGTCGAACTTCCCAAAGCAGTACCCAGTACGCGAACCACCAACGATCCCACGGCACGCGCGAATCGCCGCCGATACATCTCGACATCCCTAAAGTGGCCGCACAGTGGACGACCGCACAAATAACGTTCACACGAACACGCGAGCCCAGAGACGCATACGCAGTCAGTTGGCCGTTATTTGATATCGAAGGAAGGTCTGCAGAAGCGAGGCGAGAGAGAGGGATTAGGCGCAGGAAAACAAAAGGAAAGAACGCAAAAGCGTCGCAAGCACAACTACTACTCAAGTTTGCATACAACGGCCGCATCCAGAAATGGCAGCGCTCGCGACAACAGGCGCGGCTTGAATCGAGGAAGCGTGATAACGCTGCACGCATACCGTGCATCCACCATAGAAGAAAAAAAAGATAAAACTAAGGCGAAGTCTAAGATGATCGCGCCAGATTAGAGTTGAGACAAGTGCAAGGCACTGCACCCCTCGGCAATTCAGCAGGGAACAGTGTCTACAGCTTTCCTCTTCTTTTAGTGGCTTTATTTTTTTATTCATTGTTTATAGCGAGAAAACTTCCTGGTTTCACAAGGACACTGTGTGTGCTCTGATTGGGTATACAGCTCATGCATACGCACAGCACTCACAGTATCGTGCATGGCGGCGCTTTGCAAAGCCGATGCCCGTGACTGTGCCTCGCGGCACGTTGAAACGATTCTGGCGAGTTCTGCATTCTCTTCCCACACAGCTGCTGGGAAGCCTTTCGGTTTCAAGCGCTGATGACAGGGATAAAGAAAGTTATTCCTTCCTCTTCGTCCTCCCCGGTGATATCATCTCAGTACGACGGCCACGTTGATCTTCAGTGCACACTGCAACGTGGCTTCGAGGAAGCACCGAATCGAGTTTGCTTGGATAGTTTATTGCACTTCCGATGGCAATGTGCAGCGCTGCCGACGGCTGTGTATGGGCGTATAGAAGCGCAGCGTGCGGATGTTTTAAAACTAATGTTTGCACTGGAGCATATATATACCGTGCTGAAGGCAGGTCAAGGCCTCGTCTCGCCTCAAGCGCGACGATGAACGTCTCCATTCAGGTAAATCGTGCGATCACAATCATAAGTGATAAGAATCACAAGCAAGTTCATGCGCGCTAGTGTGCGGGAAAAGGAGCCAGGCGAAGCTTGACGTAGCCAAAACTAGTTGTCATTTAATTTTATCGCTACTTTCGTAGCGAAAATCGAAGAGATGAGGCATTGAGGGTAGAGTTTGTAACCATAAACACACCAATTTGAATAAATAAGAAGCTGTGTGTGCTTAAAAAAAGTAGTTAACGATTTAGAGCACTGGGTGCTTTACTATAAGACCTCGACTTAACAGCACAATTTTTTCCTCTAGCTATCTTCAAATTACAGTAAGTGAATGAACAAATCATAAGAAGTCCGGTGCTGCTAGAACAGTCTTGTGCCGGCCCTTTGAATGCACACGATTTGAAAATTCCGTAAGCAATTAAAGATAATTCGAAACTATGCGACTGCTAAGTCTTATGTCAGGCATTTCAGTTTTTGAATGGTAAATACCAGAATTACATTGCAACTAGCCACAATCTCTCTCTTTCAACGTTGTAATTACGTTCTTTCAAACACCAACCTCAATGTCGTACAATTGGCTAAAACTTTAACTATTTTGCGCCGCGGCAACTTTTTTGTCTGTCAGTGCACGCAGTTACAAAAAATCGCTTCGCGGACATGAGCTTTGTGTCCATACACTTGTCCTTAATTAAACTGAAACTTAATTCAGTCACATGGCAAAGATACGCTGAAAAAACTGCCATTCTTGCACGACAGCTAAAAATCTGGCCGACTGGGTGCTTCGTCGAATAAACTACACGCAGCCATTCCTTCCAACAAAGCCGTCACGCATATATATTCAGACAGCCTAGACTATTTCTCATCCTTTCCCGAAGGTCCGAACGTGCACCCGTTTGTGCGTGGCCTCTGTGCCAGCTTTTGCCACCACACTGGCCCGGGACACACACAACGTAGTAAAAAAAAATGTTGTCGACACATTCCCTCGCGCGGGACCGGAAGTGAAACCCGGAGGCACTTCCTGGTCGTGGACAGCCGATTGAGAGGGAAGGAAAACCCGGAAGTAGGTTCCGCGCAGCAAGGCGTGCACCAGCCTTCTTTCTACCCCACTTCAAGCTTCGCCACTCTCGGCTTTCGCTTCGAGGAGAAAAAAAAAAAAAACTGCTGACACGGCCCGCTGGCCGAAGGAACGAACGCAAACGGAACAGGTTGGAGAAATGGCGATCCTTTCTTGTTCTATTGCGTTGCTTATATACAAGTACCTCATCCCGAAACCTCCATCAATACGGAACGCGTTCCATTCCTCTTCAAAGCAACACCACGCGCGCGCGCGTTTGTGTGTGTGCGTGTGCGTGTGCGTGTGCGTGTGCGTCTGCGTCTGCGTGTGTGTGTGCGCGTTTGTGTGTGTGTGTGTGTGTGTGCGTGTGTGTGTGTGTGCGCGTGTGCGTGCGTGCGTGTGTGTGTGTTGTTATGCCAGCGAGTCCTCGTCAAACGTCCGTGCCTCTGAAACAGGCAATCTGGGTCAAGGCCAGCCCGCAGCCCGCCGGGCGCGAACAACTCCACGGCGTGAACACGCGCGGCGCATCTGGGGCCCACGTGCATTGAGTCAGCGTCGCACGTGACAGCGAGCCGGCGTCCTCATGTCTGGTGGCCTGACGCATCGCGCGGCGAACCCCATTGGAGGAGCCTGCTCTGAAGACCAGCGGCGCTTCTGATTGGACATTTGAGTTGGGCCCGGTGGAAATAAAAGAAGCCCTGCGGCGTGTCGCGATCAGCGGTTTTAGGCGAAAGGCTGACCTATGTATTAGAGAGAGGAGCTCGGCTCTTCGAGTCTCTGCCGGCCCCAGTGCCGAAATTGTAACGCCTCTGTATATATGCTGTACATAAACCTTGTTTAACTCACCGTCGTCTCGTCCGCTCGTCTCCTCAGCTCTGCGCAGAAGCAGTCGCGAGCTGAGAAACATACGCTACCAAACGGCTGGTGACCTTCCCGGCGGGGTCGAAAGCAGTGGCGCCTCCGGGACCGCGTCGGCGTCGCCGTCTTTCGCAACAGTGGTGGCTTCGGCGGGATCGGTCCGCCGTTACTCAACAGTGGTGGCAGCGGTGGGATCGGTCCGCCGTTACTCAACAGTGGTTGGCAGCTGCGCGATCGGCCGGCGTCAGCGACATCGATGCGGTGAGTGCCTGATGTTTTCCCCTCAGTTCACCAGACTACTCTAGCTCAGGTTGTAGTAGTTTAGAGAAAGGGCTGTGTGAAGCATTGAAGTGAGCTTTGATCGTTTCAAGCCAAGTTGAAGTGCTTTGAAACCAAAGTTAATGCGGAGGTGGTAAACACGGAAGTGTGAAAAATTGCTTGCGCGTCTTGCTAGTAGGCTTATAGTGGGTACGGCAAGTAGATTTTTAACAGGGGCAAACAGCAAGAGGCTAGTGTGAACGATGGAGAACCTTAAAGTGAAGGAACTCATCGAAATTTGTGAGGAACTCGGCATTACTTTGGGCCGTGCGAAACGAAAGCAAGCGATCCTCGAGATCATGAAGGATGAGGGAGTGTCGGCTGAGGAAGTCGATGAGGCCTGGGTGGATATTAAAGCACGCCGTGAGGAGGCTGAAAGGCGAGAAGTAGAAGCTCGCGAAGAAGCTGAAAGGCGCGAAGCTCGCGAAGAAGCTGAAAGGCGCGAACGTCGCGAGGAGGCCGAGAGACAGGAGCGTCTCGAGTTGAAACGACTAGAATTGGCAATCCTACAGTGTTCGCAGGCGCCTAGCGCAGCTTCTCCGACGATTCAGGTCAGCGGTATTAGAATTCGGGATCAACTGCCACCGTTCGTAGTGGGCGAGGACATGGCGAAGTATCTCGTCAAGTTTGAACACGTCTGTGAGCGAAATGCTTTGGAGCAGTCTCTTTGGGCGCGGAACCTGCTAGCTCTTCTTCCCGGCGAAGTGTCCGACGCGATAACTTGCTTGTCGAGGGAAGCGTTTGAGAGCTATGACGAGGTTAAGGAAGTGCTCTTGAGACGTTATAAGTTGTCACCCGAGGCTTTCAGGCAAAGGTTCCGGTATGCTAAAAAGGGGAATGAGTCACACGTTGACTTCGCGTTTCGTCTTAAAGCCGATTTGATTGAATGGCTCAAGGGCGAAGGTGTTTATGACGACCGCGATAAAGTGGTGGAATGCGTTGCATTGGAGCAATTCTACCGCTGCATCGAGGAGGATGTCAAACTTTGGCTGCAGGACAAACTTGGTGAAGTACAGCTAAACAAGGCAGCAGAGTTAGCTGAGGAGTATTATACTCGCCGAAAGTTGCATAGCAGGGCAGTGCGCGTTGAAAAGGATGAAAGAAAAGAGGGCTTTTCAAAGAAACCTGATCAACGGAAACCCGCTCCGCACCGTAATTTCAAGAAGGACCCGTCTCTTACGAAGGACAGTGTAGGGGAAGGGCAAACAGAAGCGGAGAAATCGAGTGAGGTTTCTACCACACAGGCATTAGAACCGGAAAACAAACGGAAGCCGCTAATCTGCTACAACTGTAAAAAGGAAGGGCACATCGCGAGAAACTGTCAGGAAAAGTTTGCCTTCGCAACGATCCGAGAATCAGAAAAAAACATGCGGTTGTTGGAGCCGTATCTCCAAGAAATTAGGGTCAATGAGAAAACGTGCCGAGCACTTAGAGACTCAGCGGCAACCATGGACGTTGTCCATCCTTCATTGGTGTCTCCGGATGACTTCACAGGAGAATGCGCGTGGATCAGGCAAGTCGCCGAGGAGCAGAGTGTTCGCTTACCAATCGCCACCGTTGTCATTGAAGGCCCGTTCGGTAAGCTTTGCACCGAAGCGGCTGTGTCTGCCGCGCTGAATGGTCGTTTTTCTTATCTTTTCTCCAACAACTCGGAGCAGCTTCTCAAAGAGCAGGGCAAATCGTTCTTCCCCAACTTAGCGTGCATGGCTCCCACGCGATCGCAAGCGCGAAAGCTTTCGCGGAAGCTTGACTTGGTTCCATGCGGTGAACTCTCAAGTGACCTTGTCGGCGGGTCGACGGAACCCCAGAAAGGAAATTTTCCGCATGAGTCATGTGAGCAGTCACGCGAGCGGCCCGTCGCGGGAGCGGCCGGCGCGGTATGCGCTGGGGGAGACGACGTGGCGCCTTTGAGTCAGAGCGAGAGGGATGCAACGCTCTCGCCTGTAGCGGAAAGTTGGAGCGAGCTGCCGAGAGTTGGTCGAGAGACGCTCATTCGAGGGCAGAGTGAGGGTCTCTCGATTGAAGCGCTAGTGGAAAGCCAAATTGAAGCGCTCGTGGAAAGCCAGAAAAACGCGGCAAAAGTGCTGTCGAAGGAGCACTACGAGAAATCGGGGAAGAAGCGCGCTTTTGAAGTTGATAATCAGGTAATGCGGCTGCAGCCACCCAAAAGGAACAAGCTTGAGGTTGATTGGGAAGGGCCCGCCAAAGTATTATCGAAGCCTTGCGATACCAATTATGAAGTGAAATTAGGAAGGCGGCCGGACAAAATTTACAACTTGATGAAACCATACGTTCAACATCAAGCGATCGTAAATCTGTTGTTGAATGCTTCAGAGGAAGAGGAAGCAGAAAGTTTGAGTTCTAGTGAGGTAATCGAAGGGGGATCGAAAGTAATCCGGGAGCAGATAAACCTAGAGCCTAGCTTAAGTGAAGGAGGACCTGAGAAAGAGGACCTGAGAAAAATTGGTTCCGAGTTTGAAGACGTGTTTTCGGACTGCCCCGGAAACATGAGGGTGATCGAACACGATATCGAGCTAAGCGGTGAGGAGTCAATCCGTAGCAAGCCGTATCGTTGTTCCCCTGTGCAACGTCGAAAGTGTGAGCCGCTCTTGGTGCCGCATAGGTATCGTCGCCTAAAAGTGGCCGGTTACTGAAGTGGAGCATGTTGCTCCACAGCGCAACTTTGACGTTCGCTAAAGAAAAAAAAAAAAAGGTAAACGCTAATGCAGGTGCATTGAGCAGTGCGTTCCAGCTAGTAACTTCTCAACCTTTCGGTTTCTCGCTGGCGATTCGGGGCAAAATTTTGACCTCATCACGACCTGGGCTGAGCGCTCTCGTTCAGAGTGATCTCAAGGGGCCAACTTTATGTGGTATTCTAATCCGTTACGTTGTTGTACGTGGAAAAAAAAATTGAGTTGTCATTTTAGGGGTCTTTTGTCCCACATGTGCCTCTTGATGTAGAGGGAACAAAATTCCGATAAACACGTAGATAGGTATATGTTGTACTATACTTTGTCTGGTGTTCTGTCGGGTGACCGAGGGCACTTGCTTGTGTCGTGTGTTGTCTGTTGTCGAACCGTTCTTAGCAAGTTGCAGAACCATCGACAAGTGCTGAAACCGAAAATGGTCAGAAGAGACGAGCGAAGTTGGCCAGCAAGTTGTGGCGACAAGCCAGTGGAGCGGGGATCCGTCGTCAATGATGGGATGTGTTCCCGGAACAGTCTGGAGCTGTATTCTCCCCATGGCCCTGGAGGCGAACCTGGAGGGACCTGGCGAACGAGCGCACCTGACATCCGAGCCCCGTGGAAGCAGCTCGTCTTTCCGGTGCATTGTCTGGCGGCGGGGGTGCTGTTATGCCAGCGAGTCCTCGTCAAACGTCCGTGCCTCTGAAACAGGCAATCTGGGTCAAGGCCAGCCCGCAGCCCGCCGGGCGCGAACAACTCCACGGCGTGAACACGCGCGGCGCATCTGGGGCCCACGTGCATTGAGTCAGCGTCGCACGTGACAGCGAGCCGGCGTCCTCATGTCTGGTGGCCTGACGCATCGCGCGGCGAACCCCATTGGAGGAGCCTGCTCTGAAGACCAGCGGCGCTTCTGATTGGACATTTGAGTTGGGCCCGGTGGAAATAAAAGAAGCCCTGCGGCGTGTCGCGATCAGCGGTTTTAGGCGAAAGGCTGACCTATGTATTAGAGAGAGGAGCTCGGCTCTTCGAGTCTCTGCCGGCCCCAGTGCCGAAATTGTAACGCCTCTGTATATATGCTGTACATAAACCTTGTTTAACTCACCGTCGTCTCGTCCGCTCGTCTCCTCAGCTCTGCGCAGAAGCAGTCGCGAGCTGAGAAACATACGCTACCAAACGGCTGGTGACCTTCCCGGCGGGGTCGAAAGCAGTGGCGCCTCCGGGACCGCGTCGGCGTCGCCGTCTTTCGCAACAGTGGTGGCTTCGGCGGGATCGGTCCGCCGTTACTCAACAGTGTGTGTGTGTGTGTGTGTGTGTGTGTGTGTGTGTGTGTGTGTGTGTGTGTGTGTGTGTGTGTGTGTGTGTGTGTGTGTGTGTGTGTGTGTGTGTGTGTGTGTGTGTGTAAGCAAGAAGCGAAAGCGCATGTAGAACGAAGATGCGAGTGGATTGATATGCTAAGTTTAACGTGCCAAAACCACCATATGATTCTGAGAGACGCCATAAAGATGCGAGCGCAGCACCTGCACAAAGAAGACCAGGATGCAACGCGAAAGGAACGGCGATCGGGCCGCGCGGGAAGGGCCTGCTATATATGCACATGTTTTCTTCACGCACGAGGAAAAAGGACCGCCGGAGCCTAAATGAAGAACGCCTATGCATACAAACCCTCTTCCACACTCGGACCTCTGTCTGCATCGCGCCAGTCCTGTCCCCTCCTGTTCCTCTTCCCAAGTCTTGACATATGCGACCCGCGGGCCGGATTCCTTCACGTCTTTCACGCGTTTCTATTCTCTGCCTCGTCACGGGCTTACTTCTTTTATTTACTTATTTTTTTCCGCCTTCCAGTTCCGTCGCTTCCAGTTCCGACGTACGTACGTCTCGCATAGGGCGCATCCAAAAATACAATCGACGTAGCGCGAGGAGACGGGAGGCCACCAAGCGGCCGGCTGCCATCTTTGTTTTCCGGGTTCAGTGTCAGGGCCCTTCCCTTTCGGCGCGTGCATACGCACGGCCGGCATTCTCATTCACGACTGCTTCGTAAGGACGTCCGACGCCCGCATTTTTTTTTCCCCCGCATACCAACGGACGTATGCGTTTTTTTTTTTTTTCGAAAACGCCAACAAACCGTCGCTGCACGCATTTACAAAATGCACGCGGCATTTTCTTTCATTTAGCTCCCAATCATCCAGACCACTCGATGACCGGGCACCTAACAGCTACAGAACCGGACGCAAACTAAATGGCATAACTAGAGTTACTGTATAAGCAACCTTTAAAGGTCATACAAAGTAACCACAAGTTACGTCACTCACTCGTCTGACGTCAGTAAACCACGTATGTGCGCTCATAGGCGTGTGCAGGGTTCTCCGTTAAGCCCTAACCACACGTACGCGCTACAACGCGTCAGTGCGCGGCGTGTAGACTTAGCATGGTTCTCTGGGATCACGATGCAGACACGGCGTGTAGACTCTGCCAAGGAAAGTTCCTTGGCACCTAATTGAGCTTAGCAGGGTTTTCTGGGATCTCGATGCTTGAGAACCCCTGCCCAGTGCCAGGACGACGTTCCAGTAGATCTACGAGAGGTGCGAACGCTCGGGGTTTGAGCACGAGTTTTTTTTTTTTTTTATCTGCAGATTGGGAATAATGTCGTGTCTGTGACCGTCTGTGATATAACTCAAACCTATCTGCGCTGAATCAACCTATAAATAGCTTAGTACTAACTATCTGGAGCCAACCAACAACCTAGATTCGTCTAGTTACTCTGCTTCAAGTCTTGAGCTACTTCACGAAAGCTTCGATATGTTTTCATATAGCCCGTAATTCCGCGAACGTGTAGAAAGTTTCATACACCTTCACTGCAAACAAGCCCGGCGGAGACTGAACACGGATCGGAGGTCAGGACGCGCGCGTCTTTTCTCAAGACCAACGACCACGACAAACAGGAGGCGAGAATGCTTGTACATACTGCTCCAGATCAACGGGACTGGGGATCACGCCACGTTATAGATAAAGGTGCATGCACAATGAATCGAAAGAGAAATGCCTCTTCGGGATTGAAGGCGATCGACTTGGGGGAAATGTGCGCAAGACGTGGTGTTGGCGTTAACTGGAACGGTCCAGCGGCGATGCGGGCGATTAGCCAAGCTTGCTCGCATATACTCCTGCTGCAGAAATGTTGCCCCATTCGTCGTTCTCAGCTCCTCGTTCATGATTTAATAATAATAATAATAATAATAATAATAATAATAATAATAATAATAATAATAATAATAATAATAATAATAATAATAATAATAATAATAATAATAATAATGCGTCATTCGAAGGTCGCGGTTTTAGTCCTTGCCCATGGTAAGTTATCTTTTCGTTCACTATTCTTTCTCCATATATTTGCATTACAATTACTTTTAATAACGTCCCCTATACTTTCGTTGGCATGGTTGTCTGTTAGATCGCATTAATATTGCGTCTAACAAATAAAAACACGAGCCCTTATGCATACACTTTCTTTCCCAAGAAGTACTTTGATATGCGCAATAGCTACCATCGTTTACATTAGCGCGAAGTGAGAATAAGAACCCTCGCTGCAAGTCTTCAGTTATCAACTTTCTTTTTTTTTTTTCAGTGCATAAGAACACTTAATTGTAATTCTACAGTGTAAACGACCATTGCCCCAGGCTGAGCTCGGCGCTTCTGAAGATGCCTATAGCTATGGAGTCCTACACGGGAAACTGGCTAAATGCAACTAAATGTGGGAGAGTCCTTCTCGAAGCAGTCACAATGACAGAGACCCCTCAATGTGCCAGAGCGCATCGCCGAGGGGTTAGACCTGTCTCCCACCCCAAGTAAGTAACTACACACTTTGTTGTTTGCCTTTTGAAAGGAATGGAGCAAACGGATAGAGATCGGGAGAGGTTGCACACACACACAGAAGTCGTCCGCAACCCTCGCTGCCCAACCAAGAATGACCTCTGGACGTTGGGTTTGAACGTGCACACGGGGGCCTCCCACTGATCCTCATTATTGTACACTTTTCAGAGAGAATGGGGGAGGGGGTGCTTGGGGTACCCCCTTTCTTGCGCAGCGACATTTGCAGAAACAACACCCTAAACCGGTGCATTGGGGGCGGGAGACAGGTTGGAACCCTGTATTGCAGCTGCCTGTCAGTGTTTCTCTAGAGGGAGAAGGAGGGCTGCCGGTTTAGCAAGTCTTTATTTAAATTTGCATGCGTTCATACGAATAACACCCGCAAAAATGAAAAATCTCGAGGGAAAGAAATTAACCTCCCCCTCCCCCTTCTCATCCACGGCTACACACAATGCCTGCAGTTACAATCAAAAAGATAGACGAAACATCGAACATCCACAACACTCTCTCAACTACAGAAGAAGCCCGGAAAGCTTTCGAACATTATACAATGCGTGGTCAGATAAGAAAAAAAAAAGGAATTCTTCTCCCCCATGACGCACTTTCTTTCGCTGAGAGTACAGGTCACGCTGCGTTCCACGCACGACCGCAAAATAACGCTTGTATTTCTTGCGTGTTTTTCTTTTTTATTTCAATGAGGAATGACTGCGGCAGAGTGGAACAGGAATGAATAAAGAAAAGCCACATTTGACTCCCATACCACCACCACCACCTCTACGCCTTATCGGTCGGCGTCGTACGGGACGAGGCCACGCCGGAAAAAAAGCGCGTCGCCTAATCGTGGCAGGCAGCGGAAGCGTTCCACAACAACGCGTCCTTTTACTTCCGGCCCCGGTAGATCGACGGAGGAAGCGAAGGTGTACGAAGCTTGAAGAAAAGTAAACGGTAAAGAAAACAGAAGAAGGCTGCCACACTGCGCTTACACAACTCGCGTACCGCCATTAACGACGTAGGCCGGCTAACAAACGCGACGATTCCCCACGAAGTCCATTGCCGGGACTCTTCGAAGTGGTCCTCCGTCAATACTCTGCCCCACCGCGGTGGTCCAGTGGCTAAGGTACTCGGCTGCTGACCCGCACGTCGCGGGATCGAATCCCGGCTGCGGCGGCTGCATTTCCGATGGAGGCGGAAATGCTGTAGGCCCGTGTGCTCAGATTTGGGTGCACGTCAAAGAACCCCCAGGTGGTCGAAAATTTCGAAGCCCTCCACTATGAGGAGTCTCTCATAATCATATGGTGGTTTTGAACGATCGAAATGCTGACTATAGTACGTAGACTGAGCGACCGAAACGCTGACTCAACTATAATTGCCCGAGCTTTCATTGCGACGAAAAGTGGCTGTACACTTAATGAAACACAACTACTTTAACTTCGCCCCTACAGATTCATAGAAAACAGAACGTCACGTATTTCACGGGTTGTTAGATCTAGCCATGAGGACCAGTTTGTGTCTATGCCTACAAAGGTTGACACCTTTAAATATTCCCTCTTCCCAAAAAAACGATTGAAGAAGGGAACGCACTACCCCATAGCATAACTCAAATTAATTCTACAGAGAAATTTAAAAAGACGGTAATGGCATATTACTCCTCTACGTAACCATATCTAGGCGTTGTTACCTCATCTCTTCTACCCGGTGATGTTCTCTTTTTTTATATATTTTTCTATAACTGTGTGTGACGTTGGTAGGAAAAGTTCCTACGACGCTGGAGTTTGAGATGCATACGATGTAGCTTTCGTCAAGTGAGTTGTTATGCTACCATGCCAGTGAGTTTATGAAGTTATGCTACCATGCCAATCGTTGGTCACTACTGTGTAAACCTTAATTAACTTACCTATTGGATTGGTCCTCTGTTAAAACTGCCCGTTGTGTTGTCTTTCTTGATTTCATTTTGTAGTGCTTGTGTCAACAAGTGAAGTGTATTTCTTTACCCCACCCTGTAACGGCCTTTGGCTAACATTATCAGTAAATGAAATAAATAAATAAACTCCACCTATCAATCAATATAAATCCGTCAATACTCTCCCTCGTCGTTCATTTGCTATAGCCAGAGCACATACTGCACTTTCCCCAGCATAGGTTTAATCGAGGTTTTAGGGCGAGATCCATGCACTTTAAGACATAAGATTGATTTGAGTCTTTTTTTTTTTTGAGTACCGAGATGCCACTAATATGACTCCCTAAACAGGTACGTTAACTTTTTGGGGGGGTCATTGTACTCTTTTTCTGAGAGTCTTTTCTGTGACCTGCAAGATTCCCCAATGTGGGTCTTAAACACTCGTACTCTTTTTTTCGGCAAGTCATGACTTACAGAAAGAAGTCCCGCGTATTCTCTCTCTCTCTCTCTCTTGCTATTTTTGTGTAAGTGTAGATTCCTTATCAAACGCAAAAGGTTACCATTTGCGTCGGCGTCGCCACGGACGGTTCATAATGTGCATGACGTAAACACAAATGACGTCGCCACTCAAGACGGACACCGCGAACAAAACACAGGACTAGAAGAAATAGACGACACCAGCGCTATCGTTCGTCCTGACGTTCGTCCATGCTTGCGATGAATATATCGTGCGCAAGCCTCAACTCGCTCAATTCGCTACCTTACCGCAGATGACGTCATCATGACGTCGCGTAACGTGGTGTCACACGCGTTGACGTTGTGATACATGTGACACCATCGCTTGGTCAAAGACGGGTTGTTGGTCGGGAAGCAGAGTAACTCCACGCGAGCTGTAGAATCGTCATAAGCCCAAATCATACGGCCACGTTGTAAACGCGCCTGCCCGCGATGCTGAGCGTCGGCGTCAGGCCGCAACGGTGACCCAAGCTGAGACCTGCGAAGGCGACTACCGAGCGAAAGGTGACTACCGAGCGACAGCTAAGGGCCAACTTAGAAGAAGCTGCAAAACACGATGCCCCGCCACTGAGACCCACATGCCTCCATACGAGGTCAAACTCAGAAGACGTGAAGCTTCACAACAATCCCGTTCCTTCACAAGATACACCCGACAAAGTACCCTGACCCCAACTGTGACTATACTGCCACGAGCCAGCAACGACGAAGCATATATATTCTGGGAATACCCCGTTCACGAATCAAGCCGAGCAGCTTTTATGAAAAAAAAAAAAAAACCCAACCTATACTCTGCCTCACTTACAGCAAGACATCGAGCAGACTACCAAGTGGATACTTGAAGGCCCACTCATCAGAGCCAGGCTGAATTCGTGGTGCGCTGCCTTGTGCACGACAGCGATTTTCTGCCCAGCAATAAGAAGCTGACCAGTTCGAGCTCACCCATGCCTTTTGTTTTGTTTTGTTTTTTGTTTTTTTGTTTTTTTGCATGGTGCTGAAGCCAACAAGCGAGAGTACATTGTAAATGGTCCAAAAGTTTTTGAATCAATCAATCAAAACATCCAATTGCCGCGGACTTTGGTATATGACGCAGTAATTTGGGTGTATGACATCAGTTGAAGAGAGGAGAAGGAATGATTTCTAGCTAGATTTTGAGAATCAACAGTATATTCCAGGCCGCATGCTGCGCAATAATGTTTGGCTCGCGTGCTCTTGGGAGGCTCGGCTACCGATCGGCAGCGATTCCTAACTATTCTGCGGGAAAAAAAAAATATTGCAGGAATGCTGTGGAACGTTGATACTGGTTCATGATGTTGCTTGAACGGCGCAAGTGACTATGAACGGTACTTTTTTTTTTCTTTATACCCCACGCCCGGGGAGGTACTTATGCTTTTTTTGTTTTCAGCCATCTCTTGTCATTTGACGGTGGTAGTGGTTAAAGGGGAATAAGGCGCCTCATTTCTGCAGCCCGGTCGAGAGCACGGCGCAGTCCAGCATTACGCGCGTACAGCTGTATATATACAGTTCCCTCACTCCTTCGACAAATGGACAACCGACGCATCTGCGCCTGTGTAAATGCGAGCAACGTTCCCCTAATATACATGCCACGTCGTGAAGGTACGTACAAACGCTCTGCTGTGAATAGGAACCGCCTTCGAGTAGAAAGAATTTTTTTTTTCGCGGCAGCCATCCCGAAGAACGCGAGGTATCCAGCCAGCCTGGCAAAATGTCATAACCCATTTCTAGTATTGTAAGTTGCTTTAACGCTCAGCGATTCCCACATTAAACACAGAGAGAGCAAACTGTTTTTTTTTTGTTTTCTAAAGTATATCCTCTCTAATTCCAGTTTGTTTCCTCCGTAATAAAAAAAAAATGATTGCGCCATAGTTCATACTAATTGTAACGGTACTTAAGCGTCCTTAAACGTGGACCACATAGCGTTCTGGTAGGGGTCGTTTTGCCAACCACAGCGTACTGAGCAAAGACTGCAGTGGACCACAATGAAAAGACGCCCGTTCTCGTAACAACGCCAACATCGCCTTCTTCAATCATACGCTTAAACAAAACGCAGGTGAAATAAAGCACAGTAAGGTGAGCTAAGCACAAACACACACGGTACACACAGACCATGCACCCGCCCCCTGCTTGCTCCCTGTCCCCGATGAAAGAGCGCGCAATTCATCTCCGAGGGCGATGATCCATAATTCAAAAGGGGACGAACGTTTAGAGAAGCGGCCACAGCCGGCGAGCAAGCGCCGGTTCGAAGTGGCTGGCTCTATCCGGACGAGGAAGCGCGCCGGGTACACGACCAACATAATTCGGTTGCCCTTCCGAGAGGGCGCGCTCAGCGTTGTTGCTCGCTGCGGTTACGTGCCAACAGCGCGGCAGGAGATCACGCAACCCGTAAAGGTGCGCGCCGATTGCCAACCCGTTACGCAATGTTCCGGTTTCCGGCTGCATCTTCCGCACTTCCGACGCCGCCGGCCAACGCCGATTCTCTGGGAAGGAGGAGACGCTGGGGCCCGCCGCGCGGTGTTAGTGGTGTGTGAGAGGAGGTGTACGTGTAGACTGCAGGCGGCCCAATTGCAAGCAATTGTTTATCCCGTGTCTTAGCCGTGTAAGCGCTGCACCCCCTCCACTTTTCATTTCCGCTGGGCCCCCCGCCGGAAGTACACATACGCGGAGTTGTTCCGCGGATACATTTGGAGAGCCCCCGAGGAGAGAAATGCTTCGACTATCGATAACGGCCGAGCACTATATACACCGTAGGGGGGCGTGTTTTGTTTCCTTTTCGATGGAAACCCACAATTCCCCGGAAATAGCCGTGTATGGTTACGTCAGACGCCCTTACGCCGCGCATGTGGACCGATAACCGCCAGAACGCATTAGGGGGTAACGTTTCCTTCTTTTCGTAGTCCCACGCAATGCCAAAGATGGCGGACCAGCTCGGGTCGCAAAGCAAATAGTTCTTATAGCTTGCTTGTACATTGTACGGCACAGTATACAAAGTATAACGCACAACGAATAAGCCGCATATCTGTCCCGCCACAATCGCAGCTTCCGAGAGCCTTCCGAGAAACCGTGTCCCTCAGCATGCAGATGCTGAATCGGCAAGAGTTGATGGTGAAGTCCTGGGGTGAGCAGCACGGCCCGCCAACGCACCCGATCTTCCTCATTGGAAGACACGTCCTCAGTCGTCAGTCAGTGCCAAATATATAGTGCTGGACAATCCCAGAGAATATGCGCATAGTGTGGCCCTATTGCACAATACTTGCATGAGTTCGTCGTATAAAAATCAAGGTAAATGTGCTTCATAATTACGGTATCAGTGTAGGTGCCTGTTTGTAATTTCCGTCATGTAACGGACTGGGAAGCATCAATACAAAGCGCAAGCAACGAATAGACATTCCTGGTATACATGTATATTACGCCACACCGCATTGGTCTAGTGGCTAAGGTACTCTCGGCTGCTGACCCACAGGTCACTGGATCGAACTCCGGCTGCGGTGGCTGAATTTTCGATGAAGGCGAAAATGCTGTAGTCTCGTGTGCCCAGATTCGGGGACATGGTGAAGAACCCCCGGGTAGTCGAAATTTTTGAAGCCCTCCACTATACGGTGTCTCTCGTAATCATATGGTGGTTTTGGGACGTGAAACCCCACATATCCACCTGTCTAGTGACACGATTGGAGCAAGATCACGTGTGAATAAGACGCATGGCAACGTCAGCGAGAAAGAATGCCCACACGAAGACGTTCGAGTACAGCCGGAGTGTCAAAACCATTACGTACAATTGCACAGATGAGGTTTACGCAAGAACGGGTATACCACGTCACTGATAATACCCCAGTATAGGACCGTTTAGTGCACGCGCATAACCCCTGCCTTATTGCATTTAGTTTGCGTGTTTTTAATCGTTAAGGGTCATTGTGCGAGACCTATAGGAGTGAAATCCGAAAGCGTTCAAGCCATGCGTTCGGTCGGTCTGTAGCAAATGTTTATATATTCTTTGGGGTTTAACGTCCCGAAATCACCATATGATTATCAGAGACGCCGTAATGCAGGGCTGTGGAAATTTCGACCACCTGGGATTGTTTAGCCTGCACCTAAATTTAGGCGCCCGGGCCTGCAGCGTTTTCGCCTCCATCAAAAATGCGTCCGCCGCGGCCAGGACGGTCAGCAGCTGAGTGCCTTAGCCACTAGACCACCATGGGAGAGTGGTCTATACCAAAGGTAAAAAAAGCGACATACAAACTCAAGCGGGTACACACCTTATCAGCTTTCTTACCTGCCTTGTTATTTTACCCTTTCCCGCCAGTAGGGAAGACAACCGCGGGCTCAACGATGCCGCCCTGCCTTTCTTATATCGGTGTTACACAAGCATCTTCTATTGCGATCAAGGCCGATCTGGATCGGACTTTTTGATCGCAATCAACAATTTCGTCGTCCCAGAATCCTCAGAGCATTGGACTCCGCTAATTCGGATAGAGCTAGGCGCAGACGTCAGCGAAATCGCGATGCGCAGATTGCGATCGTCATGATCAAGATCTGGCTTGACCGCGACTAAATGTGAAGCAGCACCTGATCCGAATCCGGCCCAATACAAATCAGCCCTGATCACGATCAAAATTTCACGTGTGACACAGGTATGCACTTGACTCGCACAACATACGTTTCGTGAAAAAAAAAAAAATGGGTGGAAGGGAACGGAATGAAAGTGAAGAATACCTGAGCAATGCAAGCCCCAACTCGCTTAAAAAGTTATCTCGATATATCCCATGCCCTTACTCACATTTACCTCTATAGAAAATGAACGAAAGTACTATAGAAAGTGAAGAATTTATTATTGATACGTGGGGTTTAACGTCCTAAAACAACCATATGTGATTATCAGAGACGCCGTAGTGGAGGGCTCCGGAAATTTCGACCCCCTGAGGTTCTTCAACGTGTCCCCAAATCTGAGCACACGAGTTTATAAAGCATTTTCGCCTGCACATCGAAAATGCAGCCACCGCAGCCGGGTTTCGATCCCGCTACCTGCGGAGAAAGCGAGGAAGCATCTTCGCAAACGACACGCAAGGCGCCGTGCATATATGGTCCGCTCTTTTCCCGCCATTAGCTGCCTCGCATTCTGGCCGCTCAAGAAGCCGAGGTAACTTCGCGGGCAGCTCTCGACAGGAGGAATGCCACGCCACATCCTAATCCCAGGCGGACGGCGCGCGCAGTCAAATTACGGCCGCGGAGATGGACTCGCGTCTGCGGCAGCAAACCGGCCTCTTCCAGCTGCACTTGCGGAAGGCCCGACCGAACTTTGCATTTAGCGAAAGCGGGAAGAAGAGAGCTGCCCGAACTGGGTTAATCGCGCTGACTACTATAAAGACCCACACGTGGCGTTTGGGAGTGAACGACCGTGTCCAGTAAAAAAAGAGCGCGCACATTCCGAGGAGGGAGAAGAATCGGCGTTTCTTTTTTTCTTTCCTTATTTTTTTTATGTTCGCTATGCAGGGTGTACACGCACTGGCAGTGAAACCCGCATACAACGGGCACGCCAGCGCAACGCTTTGAGAGCACTTCGAGGAAAGCGACGACAGCACGTCTTTCTTGCTGCTCGTGCGGTCGTTCTTTCCTCTCGGCGCCAGAGCAGACGCGGTTCCCCGTCTTTCGCGACGACGTCCCAGCAATAACAAAAGCTTTTCGAGCTTTTGAATGCCAAGACATCGACATGGTTATCGGGAACGCCGTAACCATGAATGCGTGTCGGCTGAACATTGTTTCAAAGGGTGCAAAGCAATGTTGCATCGCGGGTAGTGGAGGGTAATTGTGGTGGTAGTGGTTAGAAGATGAAAAAAGGCACCTAATTTCTGCAACCCGGTCGGGAGCACGGCGCAGTGCCTGTGGTGGAGGGGGAGAAAGCTAGTGCAGATGGGCGAAGGCAAGTGCAGGGTAGCTTGAAGGAAGGGGCGGGGGGGGGGGGGGGACAAGTGCCCCTCTTGCCTACATTGTCGACAACCGTCAGCAGAGGGCTCCGGAAATTTCGATCAACTGCACGTTGTCCCTAAACAAGCACTGGCAACGTCAGCGAGAAAGAATGCCCACACGAAGACGTTCGAGTACAGCCGGAGTGTCAAAACCATTACGTACAATTGCACAGATGAGGTTTACGCAAGAACGGGTATACCACGTCACTGATAATACCCCAGTATAGGACCGTTTAGTGCACGCGCATAACCCCTGCCTTATTGCATTTAGTTTGCGTGTTTTTAATCGTTAAGGGTCATTGTGCGAGACCTATAGGAGTGAAATCCGAAAGCGTTCAAGCCATGCGTTCGGTCGGTCTGTAGCAAATGTTTCTATATTTCTTTTGGGGTTTAACGTCCGAACTCCACCTATCATTGATTATCAGATGACGCCGTAATGCAGGGCTGCTTGGACAATTTCAGACCACCTGGATTGTTTAGCCTGCACCTAATTTTTAGGCGCCCGGGCCTGCAGCGTTTTCGCCTCCATCAACCATGCGTCCGCCGCGGCCAGGACGGTAGCAGCTGAGTGCCTTAGCACTAGACCACCATTGGAGAGTGGTCTATACCAAAGGTAAAAAGCGCACATACAACTGCACAGCGGGTACACACCTTCCTCGCTTTCTTACCTGCCTTGTTATTTTACCCTTTCCAGCCAGTAGGGAAGACAACCGCGGGCTCAACGATGCCGCCCTGCCTTTCCTTATATCGGTGTTACCACAAGCATCTTCTATTGCGATCCCAGGCCGATCTGGATCGGACTTTTTGATCAGCAATCACACAATTTCGTCGTCCCAGAATCCTCAGAGCATTGGACTCCGCTAATTCGGATAGAGCTAGGCGCAGACGTCAGCGAAATCGCGATGCGCAGATTGCGATCGTCATGATCAAGATCTGGCTTGACCGCGACTAAATGTGAAGCAGCACCTGATCCGAATCCGGCCCAATACAAATCAGCCCTGATCACGATCAAAATTCACGTGTGACACAGGTATGCACTTGACTCGCACAACATACGTTTCGTGAAAAAAAAAAAAGGGTGGAAGGGAACGGAATGAAAGTGAAGAATACCTGAGCAATGCAAGCACCAACTCGCTTAAAAAGTTATCTCGATATATCCCATGCCCTTACTCACATTTACCTCTATAGAAAATGAATCGAAAGTACTATAGAAAGTGAAGAATTTATTCTTGATACGTGGGGTTTAACGTCCTAAAACAAACCATATGTGATTATCAGAGACGCCGTAGTGGAGGGCTCCGGAAATTTCGACCCCCTGAGGTTCTTCAAACGTGTCCCCAAATCTGAGCACACGAGTTTATAAAGCATTTTCGCCTGCACATCGAAAATGCAGCCACCGCAGCCGGGTTTTCGATCCCGCTACCTGCGGAGGAAAGCGAGGAAGCATCTTCGCAAACGACACGCAAGGCGCCGTGCATATATGGTCCGCTCTTTTCCCGCCATTAGCTGCCTCGCATTCTGGCCGCTCAAGAAGCCGAGGTAACTTCGCGGGCAGCTCTCGACAGGAGGAATGCCACGCCACATCTAATCCCAGGCGGACGGCGCGCGCAGTCAAATACGGCCGCGGAGATGGACTCGCGTCTGCGGCAGCAAACCGGCCTCTTCCAGCTGCACTTGCGGAAGGCCCGACCGAACTTTGCATTTAGCGAAAGCGGAAGAAGAGAGCTGCACCGAACTGGGTTAATCGCGCTGACTACTATAAAGACCACACGTGGCGTTTGGGACTGTGAACGACCGTGTCCAGTAAAAAAGAGCGCGCACATTCCGAGGAGGGAGAAGAATCGGCGTTTCTCTTTTTTTTCTTTCCTTATTTTTTTTATGTTCGCTATGCAGGGTGTACACGCACTGGCAGTGAAACCCGCATACAACGGGCACGCCAGCGCAACGCTTTGAGAGCACTTCGAGGGACAGCGACGACAGCACGTCTTTCTTGCTGCTCGTGCGGTCGTTCTTTCCTCTCGGCGCCAGAGCAGACGCGGTTCCCCGTCTTTCGCGACGACGTCCCAGCAATAACAAAAGCTTTTCGAGCTTTTGAATGCCAAGACATCGACATGGTTATCGGGAACGCCGTAACCATGAATGCGTGTCGGCTGAACATTGTTTCAAAGGGTGCAAAGCAATGTTGCATCGCGGGTAGTGGAGGGTAATTGTGGTGGTAGTAATTAGAAGATGAAAAAAGGCACCTAATTTCTGCAACCCGGTCGGGAGCACGGCGCAGTGCCTGTGGTGGAGGGGGAGAAAGCTAGTGCAGCTTGGGCGAAGGCAAGTGCAGGTGTAGCTTGAAGGGAAGGGGGGGGGGGACAAGTGCCCCTCTTGCACTACATTGTCGACACCCGTCAGCAGAGGGCTCCGGAAATTTCGATCAACTGCACGTTGTCCCTAAACAAGCACTGCCATCGCTCAGGACGGCGGTGGCAGTACACGGGCTTCTACCGATTCGCCTCATCCGAAATACAACCGCCGCGACAGGAGTCGAGCCCGCGACCTTCCGGTCAGCAGCCGAGTACCTTGACCACTGAGCCATTATGGTGGACGGTAACTAGCGGGTCGTTCACCGCCTTGCGCATTTCGAAACGCGTAGGCCGCAAGCGCCATGCGTTGAGATGGCGCATATTTGACGGCTCTTTTTGGTGGGGACGAGGGAACGTGTTGTGACGGGGCGATATGTTTGTCACGGTCGTACGTGTCTTAATATTGTCTACCTCGAGTGCTTGTGGCAGGGTCCTATCAGTAACTCCTTTACAACCAAACAACAGACAATTATTTTGCCAAGGACAAGAGAAAATTGAACAGGGAAAGGAAATATAGAAGGAAACTCACCCAGGTGTGCGCTTCCAGGATTGGAAGGGGGGGGGGGGGGGTGCACAACCTTAATTGAACTGACCAGTGCTATGATAAAGTGATGCCATAATGAAAGGCTCACGAATATTTTCACCACACGCGACTGAAAAGTAGTGTTATTTTTGATCGCGAGAGGGGGGAGGAGGGTAAACAATCCTCTATTTACCTATGTACGTGCGCATGTTTGCAAGTGTGCGTGCATATGCATATCTCAAAATGTTCGGCGAGGTTTGACTTATTATAAAAAAAACTATAACCTTGGTTTTGCTTCAAATATTTTGTATACGCTGGCAAAGTCAGCCTGGCAATCCGGGCTGGTAACCGCGTCACCAGTTGTTTCTTTAATTATCCTTTGGCGAATTGCATTTACGTTTGGTGTCACGTTTGCGCACCATTCCGTAGGTCCTTTGGGAAACGTCAGCAGTTGCGCGAACGCGTTCGGAAATCTTCCGATTGCAGGTTTCTCCGGCGGAAACTTCCTTTCGACTCCGAAGCACCACCAGGACCTAACGAAATCTACCACTTTGGTCGTCCGTCGCACTGGTGTAGCCGTCAATCGGCTGCCCACATGATGAAGGTATAGTCAGTTCGATAACGGTCGCAGTCTCAGTAGTTCGATGGAGGGGAAATTCCCGTGTATACTGTGCGACGTCAGTGCGCGTTAAAGAACACCAGATGGTATACAGATTTCCGGAGTGCCGTCACAACCATATCGTGGTTTTTGGGACGTTAAACCACAGTAATTATCAATATTATTATTATCTTCCACCCCCGCTGGCGATTCCTTCGCGTGTTGTGCATATAGAGGAATGCGTGTACTTCGTCTGCTTTTTCAAACCTCGACACACCTCGAGTTTTCCCGCTGCATGCGCCGGATGCGGAAATGAGGAAGTTCGGCGTTATACGGTGGCATATCGGCGTCGCTGGCTCTGATAAGGCCTTTTAGCAGTGCAACGCATCGAGCCTATATATGCGTCCGATCCTCTGCTTTCGCCTTCGGTGAAATGACTCAGCGATGATAGCGGAAAGCGTTCTTGAGGGGGTGTGCTAGACAAATCCTCTTCCTCTCACCGCTGCGTTCACTTCCGGGATGCAGTTCCGGATCTACTCGCAACATCTCGAAGGTTCCGTAACACGGTCACGACCGTGCATGCTGTACGCTTATGAAGAAAGGAAACGAACTGGCTGCAGCCGAACTGTTGGAAATAGCTTGCCGCGACTGAGAGAGGGAATAGACGGAGTTTGTTGTAGATACTATAGACGTAACGTGAAAACCACTTATATTTTGGTCCCCGAAGACCAAAGGAACCAGCATATAGGCGTGCGAAGGTTTCTCCAATTGAGGGAGGGGCATAGGCGCTGGAACGATTGTGAAGCATTACACGCTTCAATGTGGTTGGAAAAACAAACAAATCCACCCATCTTCACGAAGTGAATCGTGACGGGTGGGCGGAGCTCTTCATTACACCCTTCCTTGTACATGCCGTACGAAACTGAAACACAGGGCATGTACGGAAGAAGAGCGTTAGGGTTAAACTTTATTCCGACGCAGTTTACCGATGACGTTATTGGAGCGGAAACACTCTTCCGTGAATACATGCCCAGTTTCAGGCTTGCCCCCCCCCCCCCCCATCCGGCCTTATCAAAGACATTTCTCTCAAAACAGCTCTTTCCATCACGTCCTGAAGACGCAGCCCTTGAATCGGCCTTCCCCGACGCTCCCAGACGGGCCACAGCAGCTTACACAGGCGTGCATCCAAACAGGCGTCTTCCTTCTTTCCTTTCAGCCACGCCATATTGGGAAACGGATATACATACTCGGACTACCGATTAAAAGGCTAATCAATTAAGCCACTGGACGCACCCGTTTGCTGCCGCGTGCCCGGTCGATCCGATATACACGCAATAAGGATGCCGTCGAAATAACCCGCGATGCCCCGCGGAGGAAAAAGGAAGAAACGACTTCACGAGTCATGACTTAACGAGGAAAGAACGTCAGGCGAGCACGCCGAAAAGTCCCCCCCCCACCCCCCCCCGAGCACGTTCGGATTTGCGGCGGACTGGTGAGCGGACAACGGGCGTAAGAAGCGAATGCAAAATGAAAAACAGCAAAAAAAAGCAAGTGAATGAGAAGTTCAGACTATACGGAGAGTCCGAGTCGCGAACGACAGTATCGGAAGAAATTCTCGCCGATTCGGTATATACTTTTTGTTCCCTTTGGGGGGAGGCTCTCAAAAAAACTTCCTTCCCAGCGCTTCCTCGAGTTCCGCGCCGATGCGAGGAGAAGAATTGTTACGGGCGCCTTCACGAGAAGCTAAACTTGCGGCACAAACTTTCCGTTTTGTGTTTGTTTATGAATATTTTTTTTCTTTTTTTTAACGCTCATTTCGGGCTTCCTTGCCCGCTCTGCGCGTAGTTTCCGTCTTCGCCCAAGCATCTGGTATCTCGCAAATTTTTTCTTTTCTTCTTCCTCAAGGCCTGCATAAGCAACCCGGCTTTTCCGGCACGTCGGACAGCGCGCAGGACACGCCTGCCAAGAGCGAGCCCGTGCAGGCCGGAAATAGACCGCTCGCGAGTGCGTTGTACATACGAGACCACTATAGACCATAGCGTTGTGTATGTATATTCACTCGGGTGTTTACAAGGAGCGCCACGAGGTGCAGTTCTCGTAAGCCTTGGAGGCACCGCTCTCGGATGATTAACAATGTGCTATACGACGGCGGCGTCGTGAAAACAAACAAAAAACGTCGTTCGATGCGCTCCTGCTCAGTTTCCCACTAACGGTTCGTTAACGCTGTCAAAAGACTGATCCGCCGCTGTTGTTCTTGGAAGCAGCTTTCTTAACGCACCGACTGGGTCGGCGCCTGGATGGTCTGGTTGGGTATATCGCCTTCATGCAAATCGTTGCTGTATCCATGTATATATACGCGTGGTGATGGTCAACGTTTCGTGTTGTACACTCACCGAAAAAGCTCCGCGGGGAACCAGTCTCACTACTATGCTCTAAGACGCGGATTTGCTATTTATTTATTTATTTATTTATTTATTTATTTATTATTTATTTATTTATTTATACATACTGCAGCCCCTATTAGGGCTATTGCAGGAGTGGACATACAAATGATCAGGTGATAACAAGCAGAAACAAATACATGAGCATATGGCACAAATTTGTGGTTCATAGTACTACACAAGATGCAGAATGAACAGAGCAAGAGCACAGAAAACAAAAGAACATGGAAATATCTACTTAACACGCATGTGATATTGCACTCAGAAACTGCTCCAAAGGGAGCCCGCGGGTATCACCGGGTAGCAAGTTCCAGAGCTCAATAGTGAAGGCAAAAAAACTATACTTAAACAAATCAGTTTTGGGGTGAAGTGGCGTAATATTTAGCGCATGTTGACTCCTGGTGTGAACAGAGGGTGGTGTGGCAAACTGCAGATACCTGTGGAGCGAGGGCAAGCGCTATATACACGGACAAGTGTTCGAAGTTTCGCCCTTCGATACTTTTCGTGTAGCATCAGTACTTTACGGCCGCAATTGTCGTGAAAAACGTGCTTGACGCTCTTTTAACAATGCCGGGAAAAGTATGGCAAAGGTACGGGACAGGCATGGCGCCCGAAGGTAATGGGAGACCGCAGCACCCGTCGCCACCCCAACTCTCACTGTACGATAATAGCCCATGGATACAGAGACCCCCAATGACACGACGAGTGTGTCCAGTCGTATACTTTGGGCATGACATCACATCCGGATGTGACATAGAAGATGCCGAAGGTACGACACGGAGGATGCTGGCCTCATGCTGGGCCAGCATCCATGGATCTGGGGATGCTGGGTCATGGATGGGAGGATGCTAGACTGTGTACACCGACCACACTCTCGAACGACGTCCTCCTCTAGAGGCCTGAAGCGACTCCACTGGTGCTATTCAGAGCATTGTCAAATCCCGCCACTGATCAACTCCGATTGGCCCAGAGGCCTCTCTGGTTGGCTTGAAATGCCATCATAACAAAATTCGACGATACAGCAGAATTTGATGGAGCCTCGAACAATAAATAAGGGGCCAATATTTGCCGAAGCAACTAACCTGATCACGAGGAGGTGGGGGGGGGGGGGCAAACCCAAACGCGGTGGTAGAATCTCAGAACGGAACGAGTGTCGACGCTTTGTAAACCCTTGCGTAAATCCCGGGGGTGTCAGGGGGGGGGTGTTCAGATTGGGGGGGGGGGGGGACACACCCCTTGCATGTGTCCCACCTCTACACATTTATCTATCAAACACCATACATTTTAACAGCTTGCGTGTTTAACATGGTGTGGTACACTTTCTTTAATGCCTGTTTATTCGCAGAATCTATAGGCCCGCGTTCAATACCCCTCAGCTGCAGCGACACCGTGGAAATCGCAACAGCCGCTGGACCACTTTCGGAGAGAACTCGCTAGGTCAGTGCTACCACACAGTGCAATTTGAAAGGGTGATTTTAATCCCTGTATATAAATAAAAATATACACAAACTTACTGCCGTAGCAAGTTCGTGTATCCAACCCCGCTAGTAATTTTTGCTCTGGATTTACGCCGGTGTTCGTTCGAAGCACTTGGAGGAAGTCTTCCGAAGAAGAGAAACGTCGCGTGATCTGGTCGCGCGACCGCATGAATCACGTGACGTGCGCGTGGATCGGGTTTTCTCGGAGTCACCTCACTCTGAAAGAGAGACGCAAGCGCACATCTATGTAAGTCGATATAAATATCGTGGCACTGCAAGCCACGCGCCACTTGTCGCGACATTTATATATGTATACACCCACGCGGTATCGCATGCGATGAGCCGGCGGGTACGGCCAAGCTCTCCCCGATGCGCCCAGGAAAACCAGGAAGGCACAAGGATATGTGTGTATGCGGGACTTCGCCGAGCGTCGTCGGCCAATGCGTCGACGACGTCGCACGTTGACGACGACGGCGACATCGTGACATCCCTGGGGGTATACGACGACGTTTCGTACACGGGCACGCGACAGGCCCGTTAATAGGACGCCCCCTCCCCTAGCACCTGCATGCCACGCAGAAAACGTCCCTTTGTCGTCGTTCTCTTCTAGCGCTATATCTATCGTCACATCAACCAACGTCACACGCGGAAATCTGTGAACGTCATAAGCGAAGTTTCCCCGACGTATACACTCCTACGAGAAACAGGCCCGTTATATATATACTGTGGACTGTATGTTTTTTTATTTTCAGGTCACTCTCCTTTATCACGCCAGCTATACGCTTTAATTGACACTGTAAGAAAGTCAAAAATTGGCGCGAAATGCTACGCGGAGTGTGTGTGGTGTGTTTTTCGATGGCCGAAAGTGTAGTGACGCCATCGGGGCTCCGTCGAAGTTATCGAGTTACGTAAGAGGCACGCAGCCTCGCGAAGATTAAGCGCGAAGGAAAGCCTTATACGCACGGAGAAGCGTCGATTGCCGAGAGACGACTGAAAACGTCGTTCTCACATGTGCAGCAACAACCACAACTGTAATCTATACTGAAGTTCTTTGCAGGGAAGACTTTGGGAATGTTACCCAGTGCAATGCTACAGCTGTACAGGGTACTTTTTTTTTCGGTTTCCTGCGGTACAGCTTACCGGCATTGACAAACACAAGCAAAACAAGCCTACGAACGTTACTGTGGTCGGGCCTAGGCACTCCGGATTTGCCTCGGCTTGCCTCGTAGTGCGTCGACAATGGCTTCTATAGCGATCGCCGGTGACCACATCATCGCGACACAAATTGACATTGAGACACTCAGGACACGTTTCAGACATATTTCTCGGACACCCTGCCACCACCTAGCCCCTTTACCAGCAGACACATCACGTTCGTCATTTTTTTTCCAAACGGTCATCACATATCGCGACTCTTTGTCAACATGCTTCACACCCGCCGCCAGGCCTTCGACTCCTCCTTGGTGCCTGACTCAGGCTAACATCAGGCTAACCATACCTGGCATCCAGAAAAAAGCAGATATGTCGTCACCTGCTCCTAGGCAGCTTGCTCTGCCCTTGTTATACGAGACGTATCAAGGCTGTATACACGTATACACCAACAGCTCCGTTTTACAGAACAGTGCAACGGCATCTTTTGTTATACCAATAAACGCCACAACAAGCAAATTCAAGATCTGCCACCTTGCGACATCAATGGGAGCGGAGCTCACAGCTCTTCGTGCCGCAATGCGTTTCATTAGTGATCAACAGCCAAAAAAAAAATGGACAATTTTCAGTGATTCTAAGGTGACTCTGCAATCCCTTCTATCATTTTCACGCCACGGCCTGTACGAACAACTGGCGTTCGAGACTGCAGAAAATACTCACCATTTAATCGAGAAACGACATCAAATAGCCTTTCAATGGCTTCCAAGTCATTATGGAAAAATTGACAATGAACGAGCCGATCGAGCTGCCATTCTGCCCGTAATGAAAGGACTCAAATAACAATTCCGTTCTCCAAAACTGACGCTGCACAGAAACTCCGCATGCCTGTTCGCAAGCGCACCACGTCGCAATGGAACGAGTCACATTTCACCAACGCACGATTATGTACCTTATACCCAAGTCTTCGAATCCCCCCAAAACTCCGCCGACGAGATGCGACTATGCTGTGCAGGCCATGGTTGGGTGTCGCATTTACCAATTCGTGCGCGTTCCGCGTAGGAATGGCCGACACTGGTGCATGTGACCATTGTGGCAGTGACGAAACAACTTGGCATTTTCTGTGCGAATGCCCCCAATACTTTTCGCAGAGACAGTCACTCTGCAATGTACTAGACGAACTGGACAACCAGACTCTTTGGAAAGAAAGAATCCTGCGCTACCGACAGGACTTTACTTCGCAGAATAAATCTGTGAAGACGGATCGGAATGCCCTGCATGTGAGTGCATGTGTATTTTTTTTCTCAATTTATTTTATATCTCTCTATCTCTATCCTCTTTTCGACTCTCATTTCCCCACCCCTGTACAGAATAGCAAACCGGTTCTTCTAGGTTAACCTCCCCGTCTCTTCCTTTTGTTTATTTTTAAAATAAATATATCCCACAGGTAGCAAGTCACATAGCTGTGCAGTACGCCCTTGACAGGGCCAGGAGTCCTGATGGTTCTAACGTGGGAGCATTTAGGCGAGCTCTCCAGCCCTGTACAGGACATTCAATAATGTTTATTCCTCCCCCCCCCCCCCCCCTTCCGCTTCAAAATATCAGCCACACAAGGGTCTCCTATTAATCCACTGCGGGGCGACAGACACAGCCAGTCGCGTCAGAGAGAATAATCAATCCGGACAAAATCAGCGTTTAGAGCATACGCAAGATATATCGAACAAACTTTGCAAATGAGTCCGTTCAAGATTCATTACAGCGTTAGCGTACTGTATATGCATGCGGAGAGGGCAGGGGCGATGCCCGCCTGGTGGACGAAATCGGGGGAAGCCTAAATGCGCGCATGGTTGACCATTACGGGGGGAGGGTCATAAGTTTCATCGCAGCCTCCCCATCTCCTCCTAACTCTCCACCGTTTTGCCCTTTTTGGTCGAGGCCGATAGAAAACGAGCTCTGCAATGGATACAAAACTAAACATGAAGCCATCGGTGCCCGGCTTTCCAGGCTTTTTTTTTTTTTTGATGGCGCGCAAATGTCATTTGTCATTATCGCTGAAAGTTATGTGCAACCATGAACCTTCTCATTAACAATGGTCACTGAGTAAATGCTCGTGACAGCAAAGGCACCCCCCCCCCCCCCCCAATGTTAGGGGTAAGAGTTGACGAGGGGGCGCTGCCGTCTGGTAACCGACGCCTCTAAAACAGCTTAGTATACTACGTGGAACCCCACAAGGCTGTAGTTACGTGCATCGACTTTCGCAAGAAGCTCCACAGGCACCAGTCACATACACTTGAAACTCATTTCGGCTCCATCTATGTAGTGGCAGTATGGACACGCTGTGACGTGCAGCCATAAATAGTCCGCACTATCTTCCATATATGTCGTATACAAATATGACACTTTAGAGCATCGGCAAGGTAGCAACTTGCCGATGTCAAAGCTTTGCAGGAAGCGGATAATGGCTGTTACGCATATATACGTGTCAATCGTGCTCACGGGCTCTCATCCCGTCGGGCCAGGTAATAAACGTCTGCGCACGCGCGGCGGGCCGTCATCGTGACCCGGTACACGCGATCGCGTCACGTCCGTTCGCGTGGCTTCCCTATTAAAGATTACGCAAAGGAATGACAGCCGGCTCAACACGTACGACGTTCGAATACGGCAGTTACGGCCACCGAGCAGGTCTCGCAGTGTATGCAGCATAGCACGCCGAGCGCGGACAGAGGAAGAAGTTCGGTGACAGCGCACGCGTGATGTGTGGACAACCGCTTCGTGAGTTGCTCCGAACGAGGGCACTGGAAGAAAGCAGCGTTTGGTATTTGCATGATGACGATGACAGATGACGATCGTGTTTTGGGAAGCGCCGTTGTGGACTGAATGATACCTACTCCGTAAGCATCGTATATATGGGGTGTTACTTCTCTGAAGAAACCATGCGTCTAGTCAACATCGCGCGTTACGATCCATTACAGGTGTCGTAGCCTGGAAAGCGGAGGGGGAGGCAAGGGGTTTAAGGAAGGGTTTGTTTACACTAGGTCAACAGGTATTTTCTACCACGCCAGTGTAATGGACTGTGACTGACTGCGTGCTTGTGTCTCACAACAGACACACGTTAGATAGCACATATGCACTTTTTCTCCCTTTCGATCTCCCACATCCCTTTCCCACCTGTAGGGTATCAAACCAATTATGCTGGACTGGTTGACCGTTCTACCTTTCTCTCTCTCTCTATCTCTCTATCTCTCTCTCTCTCTGTCATTTGTTCTCTCTTTCAACTTCTTTCCTGCTTCCCCTTTTACTGACCTTTCTTTTTCTTTTTCCGATTAACTCCGCGCGGGGTAAATAACCTCCCTGCCTTCTGCATTTGTTTCCTCCCTCACTTCCTCAGGAAACAACATCGGCAACTTTCAGTCACTTAGCCATCTTTAGCCCGTAAAGTTTGCGGCTACGCTATACTAGCACTCACGTTAGGTTAGAGACACCAGTTTTATCACCACAAGGAGTACAGTACCAAATGCGTACGCACGAGGAGAGGGGGGCGCACTCTTCTAGTCACATAATTGGGGGAGGGGCAAAGTCAACCCCATACAATCGGCAAAGGGGGCGCTGCGACAAACCTATGACCCCCCCCCCCCCGACCCTTTGAAGAGGAATCATGCGCACAACTATGTACAGTACGATGGACACGAAGTGTACGATGACGATAATAGTAACAATAATATCTTTTGTTTTACGTCCCAAGACTTGAATATGATTCTGAAGGACGCCGTAGTGGAGGGCTCCGGCAATTTCGACCATCTGGGGTTGCGCTAGCTGGCATGACCATTTGGACTTGCACTGACATCACACATGTGCACACGGGCCTACAGTATTCCGCCTGCAAGGAAATGCGAACGCCTCGACCGGGATCTAACCCGCCACTCTCGGGTCGGTATCCGAGCAACGACGCCACTGTGTCACCAGGGCGAAACGCCGCTGCTTGTAGTAGCAGGGTAAATACGGTAACTCAGATTGCTCGGACGCTCATCATCGCCGGCGTCACGGCGCTGACCGTTGGGGAATGCGGGCCTAAGAGGCGTAACAAGACATTGTCTTCGGTGACAAGCAAAGAAAGCAAGGAATCGTCTCGGACTGACCCCTTGCGGCGCACGGGAGGAGCTTTTCCGGTCCACTTCCGCGTCCCGACCCCTGCGACCGCGAACCAGTTCGCTACGCCACCACGGATGACGACGCGAAATGCAGAGAGAGAGGGAGCGATGGGCAAGCTGCAGCTAAAGCAGGCGCGCCCTAGCAAGTTCGTACCGAAAAAAAATAATAATAACAAAGTTGGCGTTGAATACGACGCGCTGCAGACACGCAGTGCGAAGGATATCGTGTAGCGGCATAGCCGCCGTCGTCTTGAGTGATTCGCCGGCTAATTGGGATTAAAGGTAACAAGCAAGCGGGTTTTATACCTCACGCTGGGCTTCCATAAACAGTGAGCCACTGAATATGGCTATTGAGCGGTATCAACACAAGAGACAGTGGGATTGGGCGTGTTGGTATAACATCAAAAAGGGTGCTTACCAGCGCAAACAACAGGGCAGGAGGGGACAGGAGTCTGTCTCATCGCTTTGTCTCGTCTTTTCTCCTGTCCCCTCCTGCCCTGTCGTTTGCGCTGGTAAGCACCCTTTACGACGGTATCAACAGCAAAGCGGCAATTTTCGTTACGAAAGGAGAGAAGCGTATGGGTGGTACATCGCCATATTGAGTGATGCCGCAGCCTAATTCGTATTATGGGCGACAAACAAGTATGGATTAACAGAAATTCGGACCGGGATACACGTGGACGCTATCTCGAAGGATGGGCTGTTTAAAACGAACGAAGAAAGACAAAACTAGTAGGGACTAATAGAAGTTTCATCTCGGGTATCCCCGGCAATTCCAGTGGACTGTGACTGCGGATATCAAGCTGCATCGTGTGCAAGACGACCAGGCTTCTTCGAAGCGGAGGTATACGGTAAGCGAGATACAAGGCGATTACAAAATACGGGATAAGCACGCTAATGCCATCAAGTTCGATTACGCTTCCCTGAAAGCGTCCAAATACGAGCAATCAGTCTATAACCAAGTGACATCTTAAGTTGACAATTAGTCAAGCCTGGTGTCTTTCTGCAATAAGTAACTACCCCTCGCCTCCCCAAATTAGTTCCAGTGTTTTTCTGTGCCTTTAAAGCACGCCCTCAGCTCTTCGCTTTGCTTTCACCGCTGTGAAGGTGGGAAAGGTTCTCTTCTTCGGTTCATTTCTTCATTTTTCACAAGCGCCCGCAAAGACTGTAGGGTCGTGAAGAAACCATTGAACTGACAACGTGGTTGGAACTCGACTCAACGGCGCACGATACGACCTTGACAGACGAGGACCCCTCTTGAGGTCATCGGCCTCAAGCGCACATTAGCCGAATCGAGCGGCGAATAATTTCAAGAAAAGCCACCATGGATACACGGACGTAGAAACGACGTCGAACCCTACGAACACTCATTGTGAGCCACAGGCGTTTCGACATTGGTTGATCATGATTAAAAACACAGCGCAAACAACGGCAGGAAGAAAGGAAGAGACAGGACAGAGCGCTGACTTACAACTGATCTTTATTAGGAAATGCGAACAAATATATATCATGGCAGGCAAATAACACGTGTCCACCACAATATCAAAAAATTCGCACAAGCGTCACCATCACCATATCGCTACTGTCTCACCGCACACGTGTTCATCCTACAGATAAGAAGTCCATCTCTTTTTGAGAGAGGGTTACAGATGCCCTACTTACACATTGATCTTTCAGACGTGCAATTTCAGCCGCTTCCATTATCTCCCTAGTTTTTCTTTCTTTGTGCCTGGCTAGGATTTTAGTGTCGCGAAACTGCGGTGTGCACCCACAATCCCTACAATGGATGCCAAGGTGGCCGCTAATAGTATTTTTCACGTTATACTCGTGCTCCTTCAATCTTGTGTTTACGCACCTTCCTGTTTGGCCCACGTATATCCTTCCACAGGACAGCGGAATCGAATAAACTACATTTTCCGCGCAAAGTATGTAGCTAAATTTATGATTTACTGCGCAGAGCTGCGGCACTCTTGCGGGTTTATTCACTTGCGCACATATGGACAACAGCTTTATCGGCGCAGAGAACAGCACTCTGACGTTAGCATGCTTCCCTATCTTTTTCAAATTGTGTGCGATCCCATGCATATACGGCACAACGGTACACTTTTTATTTCTGTTAGAGCAGCGCGTCCCAAGCTTTAACCTTAGCAAGTTTCATTGGTTGATCGATCGATAGATTGAAAGTTTACCTGTTGAAATGAAAGACATAGAGTGTGGAAGAGAGCATAATAAAGGCCCCCGGATGAACTTTCGCCACCAGCAAGTTCCAACCTGCGTTTGAATGCCCGATGCATTACGCCTGCGTGTCCACCGGTAATCGAGGGCGCGACTATACACACTTTTCAGCACGACGCCACCACAGCCGAGCGCATGCGACAGATGAAAGCAAGACAGTGGTAACACTATGTTATCGCGTTTCCTTTTCTTAGCGTATTATCAGCGTATAGGTCTTAGCGTATAGGTCATTTACGATGATCGTGATGACAGAGTTCACAATTCGCTTGCGTACGCTGAAGAGCAGAGCAAAGCTAATCGGCAAAGCGCGGTCTACTCTGCAGTCTCACGGGAAGGCCCTACTTCGGTCTAGTTTTGGTATACCCCAAAACAAACTATAGGATAATCGCTCAAAAGGAAAACATCGACGCTATAACGTAGAAACTGGTTCAGCGAGCCAATTAATAACTAACTAGGCCGTCCTGTAAAGAGGCCGCTGAATCAACGCAGTTCTTTCTCACGGCCAGTGGCAGACAAGGCGCGAAGCGTCAGACGAAACGTTATCCCGCAGTTAAGCCTAGGAACTTCGATCCAAACTCGTCGCTGATTTGCTGTCACAAAACTCTTCTGCCACTCTCTAGCGTCCAGATTTATAGTGCAAGATTGCGGGAGCCCAGCTTAACATGCAACGTCAGTAAAGGGACACCGATGCTATGTCTGCAGACGGCTGACCTCATGAGGATATCACTAAAGCCAAATACCGGTAATAGACTGGTTCCACGGGCACGCTAGGCTAATCTCGGTTACAACAGATCTCAGTTTAACAGCAGTGAACTAGACTCCGTCAATCTTTCGTTAACTCGACTGACGCCGTTTGCGTGTTCAGCCAAAACCCATTGTGCTCTGCTATTTCTTCCGCGAAGGGAGATCCCAGGCATAGCAGCTTCTCTTGCAGTCATGGACGTTGGCAGGATTTTGTGTGGAGAAGGGGGGGGGGGAGTTGTATAGCACTGGGGGCGGGGGAGGGGGAGAAAGGAAGAGTTGCCCGGGCGTGACACAAGTTCTGCTGTTGCTGGAAGGGGGCAAGTGTCCCTTCGGCAACCCCCTGCCGACGTGCATGCATGCAGCTATCCTTCCCGGTTTAGTGACCCGAAGCAGCAACTTTTTGTGCACTGCAGAAGTCTCCCTCGTAAACACCGGGCGCTGTCCCCGTCCAGCATTTAGAGCCTCTCCTCACCTGCTAGGACGACGGTGCGAACCCCACCGAACTGAACGTACTAAGCACGAGTCACAATACAAATGTCTAAAGCAGTCTTTCAGGCAAAGATGAAGCTCCTGGAGGTAGCCTTTAACGTGACATGCGGAAGCGTTTGCTCCAGCAACACCCCGTGTTCATGGGCCTCGGTGAATAGAATGGGTGTCAGTGGAACAAAGCCCTGTTGCATCGCAGCGAGGATAGTGAAGGGGAGGGGGGGGGCGGGGGGCTTGTGATTTGGGGTAGGGGGCAAGTGCCCCATCTACACCCCCTGCGGACGACCACGTACGCCTATGGTCCAGAATTTTTCGTCTTTCAGCCTGTAACCTGTACGCTGAAGTCTCAGTGTCACTGTGCAGTTGAAAGCATTCGCCCACCGAACCAGCACCCCCGTCGACTAGCTCTCACGTATAGCCCCCAAAGGGTGTTGACCGAAACGACCTTCCTATAGGTGTCGAGGCAACCCCATTGAGACCTCTCGCATTCCGTCGCGTTCCGCCCTTCTCTGCAAAACGACACGGTTGCATTCGTTCCAACCGCGACAGCTTACACCGTGCGAGTCACACGCCGTATTCATTCGGTCGGTGCCTCACACACTCCGACCGTGCCAAATCAAAGAAGTTTTGAAAAGTGCTGACTGAAACAGACCGCGTCAGCACCTACCATTTCAATCAACACTAATGGTAAGCACTCGCAGATGGTGTACAAATTTAGAGTTGCGTACACTGATCCACCAGCTGTTAATGATTTCGTCGGGGCTCCGCTATGCGCCCGCCTATAGGTCAAAAGCTCATTTCGTATTTTTAGCTCCCTTGCGTATTATTACCATATGACTTCATAGTGTCCCCAGACCTATTTTCTTTCATTCTTCTACACCGCCTGGAAAATCCGCAGGCATTGTCCTTAGATGAAACGGGCTGCTAGGACAATACGCTAGAAGACCTCAGAGCAGCGCGTCCCAGCGTTGCTCTTTCAGAGAAAGATCAGAAGATTTTCGTGCCACGCGCCATCCCTCGTTTCTTTCATCTTATGCGCGCGTTATTTTAGTTGCAATTAACACCACTATTTTCCTCTTCCCAACTACACGGTAGAAGAACAAAACTTTATTTGCGAAAAAAACTGCGTTGCCGCTAAAACTGGGCAACACCACGTGGTCGGGCTCTTATTTCATGGCACCGCTGGCTCTCACCATCCTTTCAGCCCTCCTGACAAGTGTGGCAGCTTGGGCTAGTTGGTATGGCATGACGATAGTTATAGCGCGAGAACAAAACGACGACACAGAAACAAGAAGGACACTCGTGTCTTTCGTGTCCTTCTTGTGTCTGTGTCGCCGTTTTGTTCTCGCGCTATTACTATCGCCTCCTGACAAGCCTCAGAAAACCGGAGATTACGTCTGGTTAATCTCCCTCCACTGCTATATTTCCTCTTTGCCACTCCTTTCTGACGCCCTTCAATTTCATTCTCAACTGCAGTTAGCATAAACACAAGGTTGCGGGTTTCAAGCATTCATTCTAGGGTACACAAAAAACAAACAAAAACAAAAAAGGATGTCCTCGTGGGAAAACATTTAGCGTGATTTCGTGGTGTACCTAACGTGTGTTCACTGCTGCCTGTCAGGACGGTATTCGAGACGCTGCTTGTGGGGTCGACAGCGCCTCGCATTGGTTTGAGTCGATAGATCCGACGTCGAAGACCGATAGATAGATGGATGCACTGCACCATTTACGATAGACCACCGGCTCACGTCATTTTACATGAAGTGTTAACTTCGTGCATAGTGAATGACTAAATTTCACTCATGCCTCAATTCCAGCCATCAATCGGGTGACACCCTCTAGGTTATTCCTGCCTGCTGAGATGGTGTACACGCTGAAAAAATCAGCCCCCATTGCTTTGAGCTGTAGGGTGAAGCCCTTTACGGATAAGTGTTCAGGTGTTCAGCTGCATCCTCTTGCGTGCGCTTATCCCTCCATTCATGGATGTGTACGTAATGACACGCGATACTCTTGTCCTGGAACCCAGCAAATAACGACAGTCTGGCATTCCGAAACATGCGCTCGCAGTAGCACTCAAACATTCAAGAAAGCCACTCAGTTTTCAACCCGGGTCTAGCAGCGGGTGCGATGTCAGGCGAAGATTCGCCGCTTTTCCCATGGCATAGAGCCCCAATGTGAACGCCTTACCTCTGCGTCCTCGTCGGGACAGGGTCGCACGGTCACCGCTTCGTTGACGTTCTCCAGTGACATGGTCCAGAAGGACATCGTTGTTGGCGGTTTGGTTGCACCCTTGGAGGAGTACAACAGAGCGGTTGAAAAATCCCTCGGGCAGTCGACGGACGTACGCAACGGGCCACGGAAGGAAGAAGAATATCACACAACACCGATCGCCCCCTCGCACTCTCCGAGAAGCACGAAAAAAAAATAATATCGAAGTGGTGTTCTCGTCGAGCTGAGATTACGTCGTCTCCCTAAGTGTGGCAGAAAGGTTCACACAGGGCAGCGGAGCGAGCGGCTGCCTGTTTTCCTTCAAAGGCGTGCGCAACGAGTCTTCAATCACAGAACCGGTGGCTGCATGGCTGTTCGGTCGGTCGGGCTGCTCGGTGCTGCGACGGGCTCCCTTCTTCGGCGTCCTGGAAGCGAGCGGGTGGCTGGTTGGCTCGCCGGTCGGCCCGACTTTTCGGTCCGGGTCAGTCGGGCGAGGGGGTCACTGCGCGTACGGCGGAGAGTGCGCGTCAGAGTGGAGGGGAGCATTATAAAACCGTCAAGTACCGGTGTGGCGGGAGGGAGAGAAGAGAGTAGCGAAGGAGCTAACGGGACGCGCCATGCAAACAAGAAAAAGCGAAACGAGAACGCGTAGGCGAGGGAAGGACAATTCTACCTGAAGCAAGGTGGAGCCACCGCGAATGGCAGACGCGTCTCCTCTCGCTCCGCTTGCAGGTGCACTAGAACAGGTCCGCTCGTACTCCTCGCTTCCGCGCGCGGGCCTCTGAGATTCGCGAGCGACCCGCGAGGCGAGTCGCGGTCCGAAGCGTCGTAATGTCCATAACGTCGGCAGTGCCGCTACTCTAGTCACTGCGCGCACAGTGACGATGCTTTAGAGGCCGCAGCACTACGTTCATCCAGGTAAGCGCGCACGCCGAAGAGCTGTAAGGATCCCTCTCCGTATCTGATGGTTTGTTGAGGTGGTGGTGGCGGTCAGGTGTGGAAGGAGACGTTTATTTCTGCGGCCCTTGAGGGAGCTCGGCGCAGAGACTGGTGGTTTGAGGTAAGCAAAGACGCTGCTTTGAACGTGTGGAGGAGATTGAAAGACGGGAGTGTAGAGAGAAAGAGCGAAGACCGCCTTTCCCAAGAATAATGTCCGCTCCTATACGCTGTGGTGCCTTGGAGTCCTAACCCCACGCTGGTCAGCTTGCAGACCGCTGCACCTCATCATGCAGCTGCCACTATCTGGGCGTCCTCTTGCCAACCTGATCAAGAGCTCGGCGTTCAGTCAAGGCGAACGTTGCCCATGGTGGCGCTTCTTGAAGCCCTGCACTTTCCGGCCATGGAAAGCTCTCGTCATCGGCTCCTCTCCTCAACCTGATCAAGAGTTCAGTCTTCAGCCAAGGCGTATCTACGAACTTTGCCCATGGTAGGGCTCCTTAACCCTCTGCTTTCCGGCCACGGAAAGCTCTCGCCATCGGCTTTTCTTCTATCACACATGTCATCCGGGCTAAGGTTACCATCCGTCCCGCGCCCCGCTGAACCATTCCGCATTGAAAGACACCCTCACGCCTCCTGCAAGAGGTGCAAAAAATCACAAAATATAAGGGCATTCCACGATTATTGGGACACTAAATTGAAACAATGGATCGGTTTATACTGAAAAATTGTACTTTGAGAACCATGATGTTCATAACCCTCATACTTTCATTGACAGAGAGGAAGTCAAAAAACTTTTTGAGGGCTTAATCAGTGCGTGTTGACGAGAATTCCATAGCGCAAGAAAAAAAAACGCAGCGCACAAGCAGACACACAAACGCTTGTTCTGTGAGAGTCTGTCTTGTGCACTGCGTTTTTTTTTTCTTGCGCCAAGTAATTATCATCGAAGTCAAAGTTCCATTTTTTAATTTCACGTCCAAATCGCTTGTCCTGAGTTGGACTTAAAGGGGTATTCCTCGTAATTTGGGGACAGTATTTGTCAATATTTTCAAAGCTCTGAGCAGGTTGTTGCGTGCGACAAAACTAAAAAAAGATAGTAAATAATCTTTGGGCATCCAAGGTTTAGATTTGTCATCACCTTCGTACTCATCATCATCCGCACCTTTTCTCTACTTTCTTTCCCACCAACCCTTCTCTTACCTAACGCTGAGTAACAGGTCAGAAAATTGACTCAGGCCGACCTTTCAGCTTTTCTCTGATAATAAACCAAGTTCTCTCTCTCTCTCTCAGACGACAGTGTACTTCCCATTTACTGATTAGGAACCACGTGGCACGTATAGACTCCGTCAATATCTGTGACGTCACGACATTGGACGCGGGACTTTCAAGGTGCCGTCACCACACGAATTTTCTTTTTGCGAGCGGTCTCACTCACCAAGCTTCTTCTCACCGCAAGCGAGGTGGTTTTTCAATCGCGAAAGAGTAACTTGCTAATAGGAGAAAAATCGTTTTTGCACGTATTATTCTTCGGCGGTGCCTCGAGTTGCACTCTAGCTGTCCGCCCTGTTTTCAGGATGGGTCATCTTCTTGGGTAATCGTGCTTGTAGAGGACAGGGATTGTCTAAAGACACTGCAGACGCAGATAGTGGGTTAGCTGGCTGCGATAACTTTAAGAGAAACTCAACTCGCCGCGCAGTTGTTCAAGGCGGTGACCTGGATGGATGGACGGATGGATATGGCTGTACCCTTTAGATCGGGCGGTGGCTAGCGCCACCAAGCCGTAATACTTAATGAACCAAAAACTATATTTTTTTCCCTTAAAAAGTGAGTTTGAGGATTCGTACTTTGCAGTGAAGAGTTTGATTTTCACTCGTGCCTTGACTTTAGCCACCAATTACATAACCTCCTTCTAGTCAAGTCTACCCGCTTAAAGTCTATTTTGCCCTCCCGGTCCCTAAATCCCAGTGCTCTGAAAAACTCTGCGCCATCATCCTGAACTATAGGGTGAAGCCCTTTACAGAACATTATCAAGTGTTCGGCAGTTTCTTCTTCCTCTCCACACGCACTGCATACTGTGTCTACCCCTTCGTATTTGGCCCGATATGTCTTGGTTCGCAGTACTCCCGTCCTTGCCTCAAACAGTAGAGAACTACCCCGAGTATTATCATAGATCCTTTCCTTGGCAATTTCCTGCTTAAAAGTTCGATAAATCTCTAGTGCGGACTTCTTAATCATGCCCATTCTCCACATGTCAGTCTCCGTTTCGTTCACTTTCTTCTTAACCGATAGTTCTTTTTGGTTTGGCCACCTGCTGTTTTCTAAGTATTTACCAGTCAACTTCCTGGTTCGCTTCCTCCATTTTGTATCGACATTCTTCATGTACAAGTAGCTGAAAACCTTCCTAGCCCAACGCTTCTACCCCATTTCTCTCAATCGCTTCTCAAATTTTATCTTGCTGCTAGCTTCCCTGCCCTCAAATGATGTCCATCCTATATCACCTTGTACTCCCTGATTTGGTGTATTCCCGTGAGCTCCTAAAGCAAGCCTACCTATTCCACGTTGCTTAATTTCTAATCTTGCTTGAACTTCTGATCTCATGCACAAGACCGCATTGCTGAACGTCAGCCCAGGAACCATGACCCCTTTCCATATTCCTCTCACAACATCATACCTATTGTAATTCCACAGTGCCCTATTTTTCATCACCGCTGCATTCCTGTTACCTTTAGTCGTCACGTATATTTCGTGTTCCCTCAGGTACTCGGTCCCGTTGCTTATCCATACGCCCAGATATTTGTATTTATCTGCTATCTCTAGCGTAACCTCCTGTATTCTAAGCTCACTACCCTTGTTGTCATTGAAAATCATGACTGCTGATTTTTCCTTACTGAATCTAAAATCTAACCTATCTCCCTCATTACCGCAGACGTCCATCAATCTCTGCAAATCTTCCTTGTTGTTGGCCATTAGCACTATATCATCTGCGTACATTAATGCTGGTAGTGCCTGATAAATAAGTTTTCCTTGTTTGACTAAAGAGAGGTTGAAGCCCAGTCCACTTCCCTCTAATTTTGCCTCTAATCCTTGTAGGTACATCATGAATAATAAGGGTGACAGGGGGCACCCCTGCCTAAGCCCCCGTTTTACCTCTGCAGGCTTGGATACCTGTTTTTCCCACTTTATAACTACCTTGTTACCTTTATAGATACCCTTTAAAAGATTAGTGACTACATGTTCCACGCCTAGTGTGTCCAGTATTCTCTTCAATTCCTCTTGAACCACGCTATCGTACGCTCCCTTGATATCCAAAAATGCTAGCCACAGGGGCCTGTGTTCCTTTTCTGCTATTTCGATGCAGTGCGTCAGTGAGAACAGATTGTCTTCCAACCTCCTGTGTTTCCGAAACCCATTCTGCAGTTCCCCCAGCACCCCCTCATCCTCTCTCCATGCCTGCAGTCTTTGCTTTATAATCTGCATCGCCAGCCTGTAGACCACTGATGTCACTGTTATAGGACGGTAGTTGTTTATGTCGGCTTTGTCCCCCTTTCCTTTATAGATCATGCTCATCCTGCTAAGTTTCCATCCATCGGGAACTTCACCATCGATTATTATTTTGCTCACTGCCTCTCTCAAAGCCTGCTTAGAGTTCGGACCTAATGTCTTTATCAGCCTAATTGGAATGCCATCTAGGCCTGTTGATGTACTACTAGGAACCCTTTTCTCAGCCCTTTCCCACTCTCGTTGTGAAATGGAACCATTGCACCACTTGATTCGTCCTTGTCTATAGTCGTGCATAAAGTACTTTGTTGAAATTTTTCTGTCACCCTTGTTCTTATATATTCAATAGCTTCGTCCCCTTTTAGCCTAGCACCTTGGGCCGTAGTTATAAAACTCTGCTCTAGGCTCGTCTCATTTCTTAGGGAGTTTAGATGGTTCCAAAACTTCGCAGCTGCCTTTCTATCTTTTTTATGTACTTCTGGCAGCCACTGAGCTCCCTTTCTTCTAATCTTTTCATTGATCAGAAGGGATGCATCCCTTCTACAGCTTAGAAAGGTTTCCCATTTTCTTTCAACATCATCTGTCGGTTCACCCCGCTGCTTAGCATGTCTGTGTTCTCTAGAGGCTTCCTGACGTTTTGCTATGGCTCTCTTAACTTCCTCATCCCACCAACTTTTGGGTTTGTGTCTTCTTTTCCGGGGTGACTTGTCACGCGTCTTAGCAAGCTCTAGCTCAAAGAGTCTAATTAGATTCGTGTATGTCCACACAGTCTTATTATTCTCCGTGATTACTTTCTCAATTTGTTTAGTGGCTATTTCAATTTGCCTTTCTGGATAAAAATTTTCCTGTAGTTGCTCATCTTGTCTCCTTCCCACTTTCACTGCTCTTCCAAAACTTAGCTTGATACGTTTGTGATCACTACCCAGACTTCTGGAGCCACCTTCATCTATGTGCATTCCCCTGAGCTTATCATACATCCTATGTGACATCAGTGCATAATCTATCGTCGACTGCGGCCTTCCTACCTCCCATGTTATTTGCCCTTCACACTTCTCGGTACTGTTGTAAATGATCAAATCAAGCCTTTCACACATATCCATGATCATTTTGCCTGTCGCGTCGGTATACCCTTCTATATCTTCTATGTGCGCATTCATGTCTCCTAGTATAATTATCTCGCACTCTCTTCCTAACTCCTGAATGTCCTTTGATATACACTCTACCATTGCCTGGTTTTCCTCTCTGGCCTTCGCTCCCGTCCACAAGTACACGAAACCAAGGAGTGTCATTTGACCTGCTACTTCCCCTTTTAGCCATAAATGTTCCTTGCACTCCTGCTTGACCCTTTGCCAGTCTGTACTTTTATGAATGAATGCCCCAATACCACCCCCCTTTCTGCTGCCTTCTGTTCTATTACAATATTCCCACGCATAGTCCGGATTGTTCGGAGGTTGTTCCATGTCCCTGAGATGTGTTTCTACAAAACCGTATGCCATCGGCCTTTCTTCCCTTAGCTGTTCTTCTATCTCTTCCCACTTCAGCCTGTTCCTACCACCCTGCATGTTAATATACCCTATGTCTGAATTGGCTCGGCGCTCGTGGCTACGTCTATTTATGCCCCGGACTCTACCTATCTTAGACATTGGTGCCACTTTGGAATCGTATCTGTCCATACCACCTGTCGAAGAGTCTCCCTGGTTGTTTTCCTCGTTACTAGCTATCCTGCACCCCGAAGGGCTCGCTTGCCCCCCAAAAAAGCTACTACGCGTCCTGCAAGTCGCCAACCCACTTCATGACCTAGCCGCCCATCGAAGTGAATTCTGTCTCGTTGAAAACCACCCCACCTATGCACCTCCCTGTTTATTTCCACCACCTCAAAGCCTTTCTCTCGACTCATCCGCCGTATCTCTTGGTTTGCGTTGACAACCGCTCTTTGCAGGTTTCTATCACGCACCGGTACCTCCGGTATCGTGCATATCACTTCCTTATCACTATCCTTAGGAGAAGTGGCGCGCATGTCATCGACGCCTTTCGCCAGTGTGGCTGCTAGTCCTGCTGTATCTTCATTTAAGACATCGTTTAAACCACCTGAAATTATCATGAGGTTTCGTCTATCAGCTGTAGTTTTGAGTTTTGCGCTCGCTTGCCTCATGACTGCTTCAAGCTTGCGTCCTGGGAACGCCCCTACTGCAACCCTCTTGTCACCTCTTACCCTCTCTTTGATGGCTTCTGTGCATCGATTTAAATTTGAGTCCCCGGCGATTATCACATGCTGTGACTTTTCAGCTGGAGCGTCCTGCACCTGGGGGCTACTTGCACCTGTGACGCCGGCTGCTTTGTCCCCTCCCAGCCCCACCACTACCTCGGTGAAGCTGGGCCTTGCGACAGTTGAACCGGCTAAACCTGTTTTTTCCAAACTTGCTTGCTCTTCCTTCTCCACCGTTCTGGTTGCCAGTTCCCTACTGTTCTCTTCGTAGGCCGCTTCTTTGTTCAGCTTCGCTAGTGCTTCCTCGGCGGACTTCAGTCTTTCTCCCATCGCCCTCGTTTTCTCTTGCTCTGTCGCCAACTCAGTCTCGAGCTCGGCGATTCTCATCAGCAGTTCACTCTGGGCAACCATCATTTTCTCCATTTTTTCCTCGGCCTCACATTGCCTACACTTCGCGTCAGCCTCTTCTCCATCCGCTTCTACGCTTGGATCCACTTTCAAACCCACTCCACATCCTGAACACTTTACAGTCTTTTTAACCATGTCTTTCTGACACCAATTGTCCCTATACTCGATAATTACTAAACTCGAGCCCTGCACTACGAAAAAAAAAAAGAAAAGTCTAAGCTCTACTACAAAAACTTGCGTGTTCAATGTACGCGCACCTCCCCCATGGGGTGGCAAAATAAAAAAAAACAACAAAAAAATTCAAACACACGCCCGCACTAACTAATAAATACCTGGTGACTGGCCCCGAAAAAGCCGTACCATAAAATAAGTGCTACGAAGATTTCAACCGCTGCCTTATAATTATGAACACAAGCTCAAAACATGCAAAAACACTTATCTGCGCAGTCAATCCGGAGCGCTCAAAAAAACACGTCCATCCACCGTGACAGCCCGAACTGAACTCCAATAGTGGGGACGAACGCCCTCTGGCGCGAGCAGCGTGCGCGAACGCCGCTACCCTCGGGTCACGTGTTCGGTACCGGCCGCGGCGTTCGCGTTTTGTTCGAGGCCAAATGGTAGAGACCCGTGCACTGTGCGATGACCAGTGCACGTTAAGGAACACCAAATCCTCGAAATTTCCGGAGTCCTTCACTACGGCGTCTCTCATAATCATATTGTCACGTCGCTCCAGGGGATGTCGACAAGGTCTATTGATGTCCGAGCAACAGGGCTCTAACCAAGCGCATCGGTTGGGCTTGTTTTCTAGAGCGGGGGTCCACGCGCACTTCTTTTTTCTTCGTGGTGGGAGCCTTCACCTTGGCATACGACCCACTACTAGAAGTAGGTGACAATATTCCTCCTCAACAAAAAAAAAAGAAAGAGCATCGTCCCGATGCTGTAAAGTTATTGAAAAAAAACCGAAACAAAGTAGGTTATACAATGAAAAAGGGCACCAATAATCAAATGTTAGACGCGATAAGTTCACCAATGATGAGGCAATTGTCAGAGCACAAATAAAGAAAACACAGGAAAAGTGGTCTTTTAGGAACGCGCAAAATAGGGCTTCATGCGCACCACGTGCACTATGTCAGAGGTCGGTTGTCTTCGTTGTGCCCATCGTGACGACGTAGCGTCCGGAACCACTTCGTAGTTTACGTCGCTCACGCGGCGTATTACTTTATACGGACCGAAGTATCTGCTGAGCAACTTTTCGGAGAGGCCACGGCGTCGAACAGGGGTCCAAACCCAAACTTGGTTTCCCGGACTGTAAGATACGTCATTGTGACGCATATTGTAACGTCGTGCATCGACCTGTTGCTGCTGACCAATGTGTAGTCGGGCGAGCTGGCGAGTTTCCTCGGCACGCTCTGCAAATTCTTCTGCGTCAGTTGTTAATCGATCAGCGCCTTCATAAGGAAGCATCGCATCCAGCATCGTCTGAACTTCGCGGCCGTAGAGAAGGCGAAACGGTGTGAATCGGGTTGTTTCTTGAACGGCGGTGTTATAAGCGAACGTCACATAAGGCAAAATGCGATCCCATGTTTTGTGTTGGACGTCGATGTACATGGAGATCATGTTTGTGACTGTCTTATTTAGTCACTCGGTTAAGCCGTTGCTCTGCGGATGGTAAGCAGTCGTCTTTCGATGCCTAGTGTTACTTAGCCGAAAAACTTCATCAATGAGCTGTGCAGTGAACGCTGTTCCTCTGTCAGTTATCACTGTAGATGGAGCACCATGGCGCAGAACAATGTGGCACATGAAGAACTGTGCTACCTCAGAAGCCGTGGCTCGTGGTATCGCCTGTGTCTCAGCATAGCGGGTCAAATAGTCAGTTGCAACAATGACCCATTTGTTGCCGTCGGACGATAAAGGAAACGGGCCGAGAATGTCCATGCCGACTTGGTCAAATGGCTTGTGGGGTGGATCAATTGGCTGAAGTAATCCAGCCGGCTTGCTTGGTGGCGACTTTCGACGCTGGCATTCACGACAGCTTTTAACGTACTGCTTCACGCTTGCTGAAAGTCCGGGCCAGTAGTACGCCTCACTTACTCTGGCGAGCGTTCGCGAGTAACCTAGATGACCAGATGTGGGCACATCATGGCACGCGGAGAGGACTTCGTCCCGCATGTCCTTCGGAACGACGAGGAGGTAAGCGCGGCTCGTAGAACGGGCGTTTTTTTTTTTTTTGTACAGGACATTACCTCGGATGCAGAAAGACGTCATGACACGAAATAGATGGCGAGGTATAACGGCGCTATGACCCTCCAGATAGTCGATGAGCGGTCGAATCTCTTCATCCTCTCGCTGGCGTCTGCTCAAGTCAGATGAGCTAAGGGCGCCCAGGAAACCGTCATCGTCGTCTTCTTCTTGATTGACTAAAGGTATGGGTGCACGCGACAGCGTATCAGCGTCTTCATGCTTCCGTCCAGACTTATATACGATGGTAACATCGAATTCCTGTAGACGCAAGCTCCATCGGGCCAGTCGTCCAGAGGGATCACGAATGTTTACCAACCAGCAGAGGGCATGGTGGTCCGTCACCACTTTAAATGGACGACCATAGAGGTACGGGCGAAACTTGGTGATTGCCCACACAACTGCGAGACACTCTTTCTCTGTGGTCGTGTAATTCACCTCGGTACGGGACAGTGAGCGGCTGGCATAGGCAATGACTCGTTCTTTGCCGTGCTGATGCTGGACGAGCACTGCGCCGAGGCCGATGTTACTGGCGTCAGTGTGCACCTCTGTGTCAGCATCATCGTCAAAATGCGCAAGAACAGGGGCTGACTGCATCCGCTGTCGTAGCTCGGCAAAAGCGGCCTGTTGTTCGGTAGCCCATACAAACGGTGTGTCGTCGCGTGTAAGGCGAGTCAAGGGTTCCGCTATCTTCGAAAACCCTCTAATAAATCGTCGATAGTAGACGCACAAGCCCAGAAAGCGCCGAACAGTCTTTTTGTCTGTAGGCTGCGGAAACGCGGCTACAGCGGCAAGTTTGTCGGGGTCAGGTCGGACTCCTTTCGCATTGACTACATGGCCAAGGAATTTGAGCTCTTCATAACCAAAGTGACACTTCTGCGGTTTGAGTGTAAGATCTGCTGATTGAATAGCCTGTAGCACACTCCTGAGGCGATGAAGATGTTGCTGGAAGGTTTCAGAAAAAACGACAACATCATCAAGGTATACGAGACAAGTTTGCCACTTCAGACCAGTAAGCACCGTGTCCATCATTCGCTGGAAGGTTGCGGGCGCTGAGCACAAACCAAAAGGAAGGACTCGAAATTCATACAGGCCATTAGGGGTAACAAAGGCCGTTTTCTCGCGATCTCGCTCGTCAACCTCGATCTGCCAGTACCCGCTTTTTAAATCCAAAGAGGAAAAATAGTGGGCGCGGCGTAATCTAACGAGTCGTCGATGCGTGGCAGCGGGTACACGTCCTTTTTAGTCACGCTGTTCAGCTTCCGGTAATCGACGCAAAAACGTAGCGTTCCGTCTTTCTTCTTGACTAGGACGACCGGAGAGGACCACGCACTGTTCGAAGGCTCGATGATGCCGTCGTCAAGCATTTCTCGAACTTGCGTACGAATGGCTTCTCGTTCCTTCGCTGACACACGGTAAGGCTGTTGGTGTACTGGGCGGGCGTCGTCGTAAGTGATGATTCTGTGCCTAGTGATCGAAGTCTGGCGCACCTTAGAGGAAGCAGCGAAGCATGACTTGAATTCAAGCAAGAGTTTTCGCAGTGCTGTCTGGTTTTCTGGTGTGAGGTTAGAATTAATATCGATATTGCTTAAAGACGTATCGGCGGCCTCCACTGCGTCCGAAGAGAAGCAGATGGTAACGGTACCTAATTCATCTGCAAACGCTAACGAAGTGCCACGGAAAAGGTGTCGGTGTTCGTTGCTGAAATTTGTAACGAGCAGTTGAGATCGGCCATCACGTAGCTGTATGATACTCCCAGCCACACAAACACCTTGAGTGAGCAGGTGTTCAAAATTACTTTCTGCAATCGCTTCACCATTTTGCAATCCACAGCATGTGACGTCGACAATAACACTGGCTCTTGGAGGAAGCGTTATACTTTCAGCAGAAACACGAAGAATGTCGGCACGTTGTTGGTCGTCCTGCTTGTCGATTGCTCTGTCGGCTGAGGTGATGCGATTCTCTTGAAGGTCAATGACAGCTCCATACTCCTGCAGGAAATCAACACCAAGAATAACGTCACGAGAACATTCACGGAGCACAAGGAAACTTGCTACTAAAGTATAGCCGCAGACCCGAACTCTACTCGTGCAGGTTCCAAGCGGAGAGACGGTGTGGGCACCAGCCGTTCGAATCACAGAGCCATGCCAGGGCGTGATTACCTTCTTTAGTAGTCTGGTCATTTTCCCGCTTAGTATAGAATAGTGAGCTCCGGTATCAACTAAAGCACCTACTGCATAGCCGTCTATCAGCACCGGTATATCCAGAGAAAGCCGCACATATCGCTCAGTCGAATCCACACCCTTTACTGCTGGCGTTGATCGGAGGTCTTCAGCACGTAGACTGCCAGCGACCTCGCCTCCAAGGGTCGCTTGCGTTAGTTTTCCCGGCGGGGACTGGGGGACCGTGCGCCAGCATGGCGCTGTGGCGAAGATGAAAAGCGCCTCGGCGACGGTGAGCGCGGCTGCCGTCCAGAAGGCGGTGGCATGCGCTGTTGAGCCTGGTAATCTTCAATGTCCCGGGGTCGCTGTCCATACCGAGGAGGCGCTGAATATACTGAAAAGCCGCGCAGCCCAAGGCGCCGGTATGGACACTGGCAGTACAAATGGTCGGCTTCACCGCAGTGGAAGCACAAAGGCCGGTGATCAGGAGTGCGCCAAACATCAGATTTCCGAGGCGAAGCACGCCTGTCGTCAAGGTAGTGCGCTGGTTGTTCCGCAAGATGCACAGGGTTGGCGTAAACGAGGGGTGGGGGCGCGCGTGTGTTCTCGTAGTAACGTAGAGGCTGCGCCGACTGAAGTGAAACTGTAGGAGGTGCCTGAGCAAACAGCGGGGAAGAGGAAGCTGGGCGCTTCAAGGCTTCCGCATAAGTCGCACGGTGGTAGTCAGCCGGGGCCGGTGTGGCGTTATCCAGACTCACAGGGTCACGCAGGGCATGATGCAGCTCGTCCTTGACGATACTTGCAATAGAACTCACCGTAGGTAGTGGTGGTGTGGCAGCCTTTTGCAGCTCCTCGCGTACTATAGAGCGGATAAGGTCGCGCAGACACTCGGTGTTGTTCCCAAAAGTCGTGAGAACTTGAGCAGTGTACGTGCTCACTTGCCGGTCATACAGGGTGGATCGATGCTGAAGCATCTTTTCCATCGTGACGGCTTCAGACAAAAACTCGGCGACCGTGCTCGGAGGGCTCCGTACAAGGCCAGCGAAAAGCTGCTCCTTAACTCCCCGCATCAGGTGACGCAACTTCTTTTCTTCTGTCATACCTGGATCAGCCCGTCGGAACAGGCGCGTCATATATTCCACATAGGTCATGACAGTTTCGTTGGGCATCTGGATGCGGGCCTGGATCGCTCGCTCCGCTCGTTCATGGCGATCAGCACTTCTGTAAGTGTCCAACAGCCGGCGGCGGAATTCGGGCCACGATGTCATCTGTTCCTCGTGATTCATGTACCAGGTACGTGCTCCATCCTCCAAATAGAAGTACACACGCCGTAGTTTGGCCGCGTCGTTCCAGTCGTTCAAAGCAGCCACGCGTTCGAAGTCGACCAACCAGTCCTCGACGTCTTCGAGCTCGGTGCCATGAAACGGTGTCGGAACCTGTGGACTTTCGAGGGTGTACCGAGTCACCGGGGGGTTTCCCGTTCCTGTTAAAGTGGTTTGAACGGACGTGCTCATCATACTGGTGTGAACTGTAGGGTCAGCTTCGGGTGGCAATCCCCTGATCCTGCGGCTTGTCCGATGAACGGGAGTGTGGACTCGCACTGGACTTGTGGTGCTGCTTCCAGGAGGGGTCTGAAACATCCGTGAGGGGCTACCCCGCACCTCCACCAATTGTCACGTCACTCCAGGGGATGTCGACAAGGTCTATTGATGTCCGAGCAACAGGGCTCTAACCAAGCGCGTCGGTTGGGCTTGTTTTCTAGAGCGGGGGTTTTGTTTTGTTTTGTTTCCCTGGGAGGTTGGCTCATACCCACTCAGGGGGATTGGCCAAGAAAGTGTAGTGCAGTTTATCTGTAATCATTTTAACTATGTGTAATGAATTGGTATTATAATAAGACTAATGTAAAAATAAAAACAACATAAAAAGAGGAAACGAAAAAAAATCAAGTTGAGCAATTTTGATATTTGAGGTGTTATGTTTATCACTTAGCTGCGTTTACTTCACTCTGACCTTGGGAGTAATAAATATTTTTTTTTGTTTTTGATTGAAGATCACAAAGGTATACGCTTGGTTGCCTGAATATAATCGCAAACGGCATTGAAAGCATCCCTGTGGCAATGTCCCAAAGCTGAGGCGCCAAAGCTTAGCGCCGTTTCCGCCGTCAATGTAAGGCCTATTTTCCGAAATGGCATAACTAGTAACCTTTTTCTAAGTATTTCGTAGCGGCGACAATACAAAAAATAATGATCTAGTGATTCCATTTCTGCGCAGAATGCGCAGAGGGGTGATGTTGTCTGACCAGCTCTGTGTAGATATAGGTTTAGGGGGGGGACACGACATCGGAATTTAGTGATTAAGACTTCGATCTTTCTGGACTGACTCCAGTGGGGTTGCCATGGAAACATGAGGTGGTTATAGTCTGTCCATGTAATTACTTTTTCTATCGTATCAGTGGAGATTGCCGATTTTCGATATCTTATAGCCGTGATATATTCTAAATCTGGCAGTATGGACAAAACTGGCCCATCAAGTGCGGCTCGAGCTAAGGAATCGGCCAATTCATTTAATCTTAATCCACAGTGACCCGGAACCCATACTAATCTCAGGAGTCTCAACTGCGGCGGTACTAATGTTTTGAATGTGCTTAGAATTCGAGAGTTCTCTGAAGCTGTCAGAGCTGCACAAACTGAAAGAGAATCCGTCATTATTACTGCATTGTTTTGATTTGATGGAAGTTTTCGAAGAGCTAAAATAATCGCCAAGAGCTCCGCTTCAAAAACTGGAGTAAAATCAGGCAGTCTCACTGAAAAGGACCAGTCAAGCAAATCAGAGGCAATGCCTACACCTGCCTTTTGATTATTTACGGAAGCATCTGTGGCTATTATATTTTTAGTTTTTGCATGCTCTAAGTAATCTAATAGTATGCTATTTAAAAATTTGAGGGATTGTAATTTGGCGTTTTGCGGGAATATATCATCATACTCAATAATAACATGACAATTCGAGTCATTAGTCTCAATTACATTTCTAATGTTCACATTTATACTTTGTAGATTTTTTTGTACAAACATTATCTGAGGTGTGTGAAACCGTGGCCAATGAGCAAGGAAGAAGGCGTCTGGGTTTGCGATAAAAGCATATTGAGATCTTCTTGCCGGTAAGCTGTAAAATTTTAAAAATGCTTGTACGGTCAAAATTCGAAATCGACAAAGCAGTGTAGGCAGGCGCGCTTCCTGGTACAGTACGTTGATAGCCACAAATCTAGGGAGTCCCAGACACATTCGCAGTGCTTCTCGCTCCAAGACAACTATAGGTTTCGTTTTATAAGCAGGGCCACCCGAGAATAATATGCAGCCGAATTCCATGATGGGGCGCATGTACATCTTGTACAACGTTATCAAGGTGTGCCTCCGTAACCCATATTTCCGGTTACTTAGCTTGTGTAGTAAGCCTGAAGCCCGCTGTGCTTTGGTAGTTATATACTCTATGTGTGGACTCCAGTTAAGTTTGTCATTATAAATTATTCCCAAATATTTTATAGAGTCTACTTGCTGGATGGGTTCCTGTTTATATAGAATTGAAATTGAAATTGGTTCTGCAAGCGGAAACGCCATGAGCGCGCTTTTGTTGACATTTAACGATAACGAAATCGACTGCAACCAAATTTCCAACATGTTAATATATCTTTGTAATTTAAGTTGTAATGAGTAAATATCACAGTCAGCAGCAAAGAGTGCGATGTCATCAGCATAAATGTAGACAGTAACTTCTTGATCTGTTGGAATTGTGCTCATTAAAGCATTAAATAATATTGGAGATAAGACTGCTCCTTGGGGAACTCCGCGCGTTTGTTTAAATCTAGATGAGGAACATCCATCCTTGACGCAGTAGAATTCTCTTGATTTTAAGAATTCTGCCACCCACTCAATAAAATATTGTGGGAAGTTCAATCTCTCTAGCGTATTTAACAATATGAAGTGCTCCACACTGTCATACGCCTTGGCTATGTCAAGCGTTACTAAAGCAGCGTATTGCCTTCTTTTACGCGCGAGCTGTATTCGGCTCTCTAAATCAGCATGGGCACACCAAATTGAGAAATCACTACGAAAGCCGATTTGGTTCGGTTTTATTACTAAATTGTCTGCCATCCAGATACTTACTCGGCTATGTAGGACCCTCTCTACTAGTTTGACCATGTTAGATGTTAAAGAGATTGGTCTGATATTATCGACTGTTAATCCTCCACCCGGCTTTTTTAGTATAGGAATCACCTTTGCTATCCTCCAATCCTGCGGCACCCATGAGTTTTTTAAGGAGTAGTTAATAACATTGGCGACGTCTCGAGGCGATAAATTGAACAGAATTTTAATCATGGGTACTGTGATTCCATCTGGGCCAGGAGATGCACAGGGTAAATGTTTAATCACGTAGGATACTTCAGTCTGTGTCACTTCTTCAAAGTCAGACTTTGTCGTAGACTTGTGCCAGTTGTTTGGCACTACTGAAGTGAATCTGCTTTCCAGACCTTTACCGATAGCCTCTAAGGTAGTGGTCATTTCTTGTGCCGACAGGTTATCACAAGCTACATTAACTGGTGATGGCAAGATTTTCCGAGCTCTCATATATCGGAACAGTGCTTTCATATGTTTAGGCTTCGACAGGTATTCATAATGTCTTCTGTCATAATCTTGTTTAGCCTGAGCTACCGTTCTTTTAAAGCCCGCAGCAATGAATTTATAATCGGCCCAGTTTTGTGGGGATTGATTATGTAAGAGCTGCTTCCAAGCTGCCTGTCGTCTTCGGTGCTCTCTTGTACATTCATCATTCCACCAACGGCTATATACTCTTTTTGTGGATTCAACAGTAAATTCGGCTCTTTTGTAGGATCGTTTAATGACTGCGTTTATTTTCAGTGCTTTTTTATCATCGCTCTCTTCCGAGTGAAAAGCCAGTGCTGACTTCAGGTCATTTCTAAATTTAGTGTAATTTACAAATACTCTTACATTTGAACAAGATGGAATTATCGGACAAGAAATTTCAAAACTTATCGGCAGTGGCGTAACTAGGGGGGGGCAAGGGGGTACAAGTGCCCCGGGCGCCACTAGGGAGGGGGCGCCAAGCCGAGTCCTCGGGTTGGCGCCCCCTGGAAAGGTTGTCAATGTTTTTTTCCGTAAAACCGCCTGGAAGGGGGGAGGGGCGAGGTTGTAATGTACGACTGGAAGTGGGGATGGTGGTGAAGGAAAGGGTTGCCGCAATGGCTTTTGCATCGGGAAAAGGATCCTCTATTTTCATTTTGCTGCGCTACCTCCGTGCCTTCCCATGACCCTCGGCTAAGCTTTGTTTTGTGCTCCGCAGCACTGGGTTAGATGAGTTTCAGCGAACCCCACCAGCCTCCCAAACCACTTACTGAAAGCTTCCCTGAAACCAACCACGTACGTAAACAAAATAAAATAAAAAAGTTCGAATGCACCTTTTTTGAGTAAGAACAGAAAACTCCAACGAAATAGCCGATCGTCCAACGACTAATCGTCCACGCAGCGGCGGAAGGAAGGGCGAATATAATCCGTGACCTCGGCACCAAAGGCTAAACAAAGGCGTTTATTCGCAGAGTTCTCTGGAGGAAAGACGGAGAAAGCGTGACACGACGGCGACGTTTGTTGATTCCCTGCATCGCGGGCGCCAGCAAAGCAATAGAAGGGCGGGGGTCAACGTTTCCCACATGCCATCCACCGCCATGGGCAGGTTCATCCTTTGGCCCAAAGAACACGCACCTGCGAAAAAAGCGCAGAGCGTAGTGTACCCGACAGCATGTGCCGACTGCCCCGCTTCGTACGTTGGAGAAACCAAGAACTTCCCTGAAAGAATGCGGCCGCACAAGGATGACCTCCATCAATGGAACAGCGAACGGAGCGAAACGGCAGAACACTCCGACCAGTTTAACCCCCATACCAGACCCGAGGGCGCGGTGTCTAGCTGGTTGCTTTGTTTTGTACTCACCCTGCATTCCTTGGGATGCACAAATAGCGCGAAAGCTTAGGTACGAGAAACTTGGGCCTGGGAAGCGCCCGTGCCGTCAAGATTTTTGCAGTGTGGACTGGAAGAGAACAATGACGGGTAAGGGACTTCCGGAAGTTTGAATAAAAAAGAAAAATACTATACAAAAACGCGGGCGTAGCTCATCGAAATCAGAACTGGTGGCCCTTGGCCTCCGAAATGGCCCGCCGCGCGCCAGTAGGCAATCGCGGAAGCCTACATTAGCGCTAATAATAATAATAATATAATAATAATAATAATATTATTTAATATTATTATTATTATTATTATTATTATAATTAATATTATTATTATTATTATTATATAATAATAATAATAATAATAATAACAAACATTATCACGGGCATAATGAGGGGCGCGGAAATATATTTGCCCTGGGCGCCGTCCTATCTAGTTACGCCACTGCTTATCGGTAAGTGGTCACTGTTGGTGCCACAGTCCAGCGCTTTCCAAGAAGAAGTACTAATGGCTGAACTGACAAAACTTAAATCTAAGGCCGACCTGGAGTGATTACGAATAAATGTGGGGGTCCTGACGTTGAGGCACGTCAGGTCATTGTCCATTGTCCACTCCCACAAGCGTTTCCCACTAAGATCAGTTCTAAAACCCCAACTCGTGTGTTGGGAATTAAAGTCTCCAACTAAAACTTTGTCTTTGCACCACGATTTTGTAGCTAGATCCAAACTTCGTGTGTCTTGAACTCCATCCGGAAAATACATATTAACTAAAGTGAAAGGAGTGCAGTTGGGCAGTGTAATGTCTACTGCCAAAATTTCGCATTCTGGCGACATATGTTTGTATGAGCATTTGACTTTCATACTAATTCTATTACTAATAAAGAGAGCTAGACCCCCACCTCTCGATGGACGGTCTAATCGAAAAGATTGGAAGTTATTTAAATGGAACAAATTATGTACAGATAGCCATGTCTCTTGTAATGCTATAATATCAGGAGCGAATTTAGAAGTCAAGTATACCAAATCCGTAGATGCAGAGTGGATTGATCGGCAATTCCAATGGAGAATCTTAAGCGACCCTATGGTTTCGAAAGAGCTGCTTCCGCTATAGCTTTCTCTAGAATGCTTTCTTTCAAGAAATCCCTCTTTGAAAGGCTCTCCTTTTCTTTCAGATACTTTTTGTTCTTTGTTTGTTTCGGTGAGTTAGTTTTCCTTGACACAGGGGATCTAGATCTCTTCAGGGACCTAGGGTCCAAATCCATGTCATCGGAATCTATTGTATATGCAGCTTTGTCTTCACTTACACTCTGTATATCTACTGCAGAGGGTGCTGTAGACGGAGAATTCGATGGTGCGGTTTCAAATTCCTCATTTTGGCTGTGGACGCCTATTGCAGAGGCTCCTGCGGGCTGATAATACGATGGCGCAGTTTCAGATTCACCGTCAGCTATTGGTCGTGAACTCTCAACATGTTGGGATACTAGGCCTGACTCTCCCGCTGTACCAAATATGCGAGTCATCTGGTTAGCCAAAATTTGAGATAGAGAATCGCAAAGGTTAGAAGTCAGTCGTTCCATGGCTTTTTCTAGAGCCTTTTCTATGGCCTCCGCTATATTCAGGGAAATCGACCCATTTATTTCCGAGATATGTCGTGCTGCAACACTGGCATACCCCTGAGTTCTAGTCTGTATTTCCGCTAGGGCTTCTCGTCGAGAACAGCGCCTACGCCCTATAATTTCAAGCATTTGCATTTCTCGAGCCTTTGCAGAACAGTCAGGATTATCTGCACAGTGTTGTTCGTTGCAGAGACAACATTTCTCTTCTTTAGCTTTGCAGTAATTTGTTTCGTGGTTGTCACCACACACTCGGCATCTGAGTTCTGACCTGCATCCTTTAATAGTGTGACCGTATCGCCAGCACTTCGTACACTGGAGTGGTCGCGGTGACAGCGGTTCCACTTTGTATATTAGTGGCCACGCCTTGATTTCGCTTGGGAGATTCACTCCAGCAAAGGTTACAATTACCGACTCAGTCGGCGTCTTCTGCTTCTCTACTAGTCGTGCACACCTATAAACGGAAATAGCACCAGTCATGGCAAACATCTCTAATACCTCAGACGGGGTCAAGTTAACATCGACACCGCGAACAATACCTTTCACACATGCCAGATGCGGGGGAATAAAGGCGCTCACCGGATTGGTCGCGAAACTCGAGCACTTCAATAGGTCTTGGATACAGAGCTGATCAGATGAAAAACATAGAACACCACCTCTGCCGAACTGGCGGACCTCTGTGATGCTGTGAAAGTGAGACGTCACAGCTCTAAGCTCCGCCTGGATCACTTTCGGATTCTTCATCCGAATGAAGCCGTCGTTGCTAGGGACGAGGGCCACAGGAACTGCGGGAATGCCGTTGCGTAGAAACTGATCCACTGGTATATCCTGTGGCGGAAGTGAAGCAGACCAGGGGCAAGCCCCTGGTCCAGGTGAAGAAAACTGCATCTAAGTGAACTTTCTAGCGCTAAAAGCGCTTACTTAGCTGTAAAAGCACTATAGGAACACCTAATAAAGACAAAGAAACCACAGCCACTACACAAACTTAGGCCAAAACCCCAGAGCAAGCACGACCAGCTACTTGCGTGTTCGAGCGCACGTGGCCACACCAATGGGCGAATCTGTAACTTCTCCTTCTCCTCGGGGGTCCACGCGCACTTCTTTCTTCTTCGTGGTGTGAGTCTTCACCTTGGCATACGACCCACTACTAGAAGTAGGTGGCAATATGTACCTTGGTTTGGGGACGTAAAACCACATATTATCATTATTAATCCTGATATTTTGCGAGTGACTATTTTTGCAGTCGAACTATGCCCCAAGTTTGCCGCGTGTCGTAGAAGAAAAAAATCACAGCATATCCACGGAGTGAATGATGAGTGGGGCGAAGCGTCCGTCAGTCTGTCCGCGCTTCCGTCCGGGCGTTCGTTCTTGCTTCCGTGTGTCCGTTCGTGCATCCGTCCATCCGTCTGCTTGTCTGTCTGTCCGTCCGTCCATAAAGTGAACACTCCAAGTACCGCTATCTCGCAGCTTTTCATCATATAGACGTACCGCCATCCAGCGGACATTCCAAGAACTAAACGAGAGGTGGCTACCTACTACTACTACTATACTACTACTACTTCTACATACATCGCGGACCGTCACGACCCACGGCTTAAGGAGCTCCGCCCCGAAGAACTATCACCATCTTGAACCGGCATGCGCTCACTTCGTTCTCTTCTACTTGGCTCCCAGAACACGCGCGCCGGTTTGTCGAGCATGGGAAGGCCACTTATCTCTGACGAGGACGAGTAGAGAAAGAAGGAATGAGAAAGGAATAAATTCTTGGAGAGGCGAGATTCTAACCCGCGTGAGCTTGATCAGAAGGCAAACGTGATGGTAATCACTTCGAGCCTTCCAGAAAGAAGGTGAGAAGGCAACTGAGGGTGGGAAAGAGGAAATTTGTGAGGGGAGAACGAGTAAGTCGACGGAGAGATAATTATTTTTATTTATTTATTTGTTACTGTCAGTTTGCTTTGCGAGCCATAAGTAGGGGTGGGTTGCACAAAAGGTACTTCATGGTGCACAAAAGAGACAAAAAAAAAACGAACTGTGGATTCACTTTGAAAAAGAAGAAAGTGTGTAGAAAGAATACGAGATCTGTCTTGAACAGAACTCGCAGCATGTGAAACGTCCAAAACAATAGAGTATAGATAACACACAAAATACTGCAGGTGAAAATACCGGAAGAAACTACATAGATCATTAGAAAAAGACTGTCGCTTTAGAACAAGTAGTATTACTGTGGAGGAACAACAACAAGATGGTGAAAAAAAGTGACAAGAATGCGCAATAGAGTAGGTTCTTACACACCATGCGCTCTAATAATATTTGGCCCAGCAGTTCGTCTTAGTAGACACCATTGTGCGTGGGCCGGTCTGCAAGAATGATTTCATCCCGGTCGGAAGCGGGAAGCACGACGTTGTCCTGCAGGTGGGCTAGGCAGATCACTGTGGCCCCGTTACAGTGAACTCGACGGAAGGTTCTCGAACAACCCTTTGTGGTGCGGGGTTGAACAGCGTGAGACGGCGTGGCTGTTGCTGTTCTCATAGAGTCAACCTTTCCACAGAGATTGTCGCCTACGCGGGGTCGTGACAAAGCACCGACGGTTCAGAAGGGTAAGATGGCGTCGCAGTAGCAGTTATAGGGAATCGAGCACCTGGACTGCCGAGTTCTAGGAGGTTCTCGAACGCTGTATCTGAACGCAGCCATGGACCGCTGTAGAAGTTCGCCCTGAAACACGTTTTCAAGTAACCATGGAATGAATTCGCTGAAAAAGTTCATTGCCTCACGAACTCAACGCTGAAAAAAATGTTTAGAGCGAGTGGAGCGTCCAGTGCGAGTGGAGTTACAAACATTTGTCGCATGCTGCAATTGCATTCTTTCTTCCCGACGAAAGCGCTGGAAGCTAAGTCGGGTAAGATGGTAGCGGAAAAAAAACGTCACCCGCGCCTCGTGACCTTGAGCACTTCTTCCTTTTCTTTTTCATCGAATGCTTGGCTTTTTCTGTGTGATCGCGCGCGCGCGTGGACAAGTCACGGCCTCCCACGACGATCTCTGTAACGACCAAGTGCGCCATGTTCAAATCAGCCAATGGCTGGCAGATGGCCTTTCTACGAGTAATTTTTGAGCATCTTCCGTCATTTGTCGAGATAGGGGATCTATCTATCTATCTATCTATCTATCTATCTATCTATCTATCTATCTATCTATCTATCTATCTATCTATCTATCTATCTATCTGTCTATCTGTCTGTGTCTAGCCGCCTGCGACTTTTAGCTCTCCTGGCCGTTTCAATAATGGTATCGATACCAAGCTTGGTATGGCATAACATGACTGTATGAAGAGCATATTCGACTAGTCATAACATGAAAATCATGACACGCATGTCATGAATTACATTTCTTGGTCCTGCAGCTCTTGTGGTGGTTTTGTTCACATGGCATGTTGCACAACTGGTATGGCACGGCATGATTGCATGGCGAACACAAGTGTCACAGAACGAGCGCTAAAAATGGGCGCGCCGCCAAATTCTTGCGATAACGGGCGGGAGAGACGCCGCGAGGTCAAAAAAAAATAAAACAAACATCCAAGGCTCCCCGGGCGCGCGCTCTCCCCTCGGAAGCGTGGCTTCGCCGACGAACCTCCTCACCCCACATCGGCGGCCGAGCAAGCCCTCGAAATTTCTAGAACGAAAGAGGCGTGGTCATGCCGAGTTGAGTCATCCGACGCGGAGGGCATTCGAACCGTCTCGCCCTCTCCCCAGCCTTCGCTGCGTATCGCGCCGACGAAATGACGAGAACCTTCTGGAATCTCGCGCGGAAGGTATTTAATCGAGCGGCCGAGACGAGAGAGCAGGAGAAGACGGAAGTTAGCGCCAGAGCGCGTAGGGTATCCCGCCGTGTAGTCGGCGAAGGTTTTGTCCGTAGGGACAAAGCAGGAGAAGCGAGGTTTCCTGGAAGAGAAACTTCAAAGGAGAAGACGGAAGATAGCGCCAGAGCGCGTAGGGATTCCGCCGTGTAGTCGGCGAAGGTTTTGTCCGTAGCGACAAAGCAGGAGAAGAAGAAGAGGATTTCCACCTGAGGGGTGAAGGCTCGATCTACAGGCAAGAGCGTGTGTCTACCGCTATCGAGCGAAAACGCGTGGCAACAGCTGCGTGTGTGAAGCCGACGTGTTTCCGGCAAAGAAGTTTGAAGCTTGGAGAGTGGCCATTTGAAGACGCGAGGTTTCCTGGAAGAGAAACTTCGGCGAGGTTTCCTGGAAGAGAAACTTCAGGGGCAGCGGAACGACAACAACGCTGGACTTTGAGTGAGTGATTCTCGGAAGAGTATCATCCCGACTTTTGTTCCAAGAACTTTGGACTGAATAGGTTTTCTGTCTCTTTAGTCTTTAAGTGTCTTGGTTGTTCAATGCATGCGACTGCATTGTAGTGCGTATTGTTGTCTGTGTCCGTTGTTTCGAGTGTGGCCGATTGTACTGTGTAGTACGTTGTTTGATTGGTGACATATTGTCCTCATCTATTGTGGAGTGTGCATTCTTGTGTATGGTTTTCGATCTGCCATTATTGAGAATATAATTGTGTTTGGTTTATCAACTCTCGGCTCTGACTTGTTCTTTGGGCCACAGCCGGCGCCCGCTGGCGCGCCAAAAAGGACCACTTCTAAATTGTCCACGCTTTCGTGGTGCGGTTCGGGGGGCCGATACTTCGGCCCTTGGAATTAGCCCAGCGATCGCCTCCCTAATTAAACGGACCTGTGTGACAACAAGTGACACACCCTAACATGAAAATCATGACATGCGTGTCATGTAACAACATGACTATATGCCACGCTCGTGATGAGCACACGGCCGTTTCGCTAGCGTCACATATGCCAAATTTGCTATTACAGTACGTGAATGAATGACGAAGTTATGATACTGTTGGAAGCATGATAAACATGAGATGCGTGTCATGTAACAAGATGACTACATGCTACACTCATGATACGCTCGCGGCCGTTTCGCTAGCTGCACATGTACCAAACTCGGTATTACGCGACGCGAACGGACGACATAGGTGACACATCCAAACATGATAATCACGACATGCGTGTCATGTAACAACATGACTACATGCCTCAGTGATGATGCGCTCGCGGCCGTCTCACCAGCTTCATATATGCCAAATTTGGTATTACGTGACGCCAACGGATAACGAAGGTATGTGACTGGTGCGAACATGATAATCATGAGATGCGTGTCATTAATTAACATGACTACATGTCACGCTCATGATGCGCTGACGACCGTATCGCTACCTTCACTTATACCAAATTTGGTATCACGGAACCTGAATGGATTACGAAGGGATGTGACAAGTGTAAACATGATAATTATGAGATGCGTATCATGTAACATGACTACATGCCACGCTCATGATGCTCTGGCGGCCGTTTCGCTAGCTTCACTTATACCAAATTTTATATTACGGGACGTGAATGGATAATGAAGGTAGGATACTGGTGCAAACATGATAATCATGAGATGCGTGTCATGTGAGAACATGAGTACATGCCACAGTCAAGGCGCCAATACATTTCGACGTGACGCGGTGCGCGTGCTCGCCGGCGTTCATTTCGACGCGTCACGCCGGCGTTGCCACGCCAGGCGCCGGTCCTACCATATACTCGTAGGCGCACGCCGCGCTGCTTTGACGCATGCGCGTCTCAGCGCGTCCGGCGTCCCTCCGTCACGAAAAGAGGGAGCCGCAAGTATTGCCTGGGTAAAGCATCGGCGCGAAATGCAGCATGTCGCATTTCACGCTGGTTGCCGTCGGGCCACGCCGACGGACGCTGGTCGCGCCTGAGGTCAGACTACAGAGTGCTCGCGTTGCGCTAAGGTGCGTCGCTGTGCCCAGCGTGCGCGCGCTTCAACGCTACATTGGAGTACGTTGGGCCCTTCATGATGCGCTCGCGGCCGTCTTGCTAGCTCCACATATGCCAAATTTGGTGTTACGTGACGTCAGTGAATGACGAAATATGTGACTGGTGCAAATAAGATAATCCTGGCACGGGTCTCATGTTCGAACGTGACAACATACCACGCTCATAGTGTGCTCGCGGCTGTTTGGCTAGCTTCACATATACTAAATTTGGTATCACGCGACGTGAATAGATGAAGATAAACGACATATTCAAACATAATAATCTTGACACTGAAGTCATGTACGGCATCATTTACCTCCACCTCGTAACGTTGTGCTGATTTTAAAGTGACAGATCAACATTTCTCATTCGTGCTTCGCATATCATCAATTCCCACTGTACATGGGTTCTGCCTTTTTTTCTTTTTGCTGACTTTAATAATTTATTGTTAATTTCATCAGGCTGCGTGCTGCGCTATGATATTTGGCTCGCGAGTTGTCGGGAGTCTCTAGTACCGATCGGCAGCGTTCTGACCACGCTCAAAAAGTGTTGCAGGGCCCCCTTAACGTCACCCGATTCAATTTTCAAACAAATTGAAAGATTGGGTCCTGATAGTGACAAATACAACCTTCATTCCAGACAGAAAATACTAGGAAATAATGCACCTAATGCATTTTTCACAACCTGCGGCGTTTAACGGCCGCGCCATGAACTAGAGAAGGTGGCGTTGGATAGCGTCGCAAACACCCGAAACGGCCAAGCCAACATGCAATGCCAGACGTCGCCGGCGTCTGTCGAATCGCTTATTTTTCCCATCGGTTCACAGAAACCGGTATGAACAGCGCCGGTAGCAACCAATGCTCCCGGCTGGGGCGAAGCTCTCAGCTTTAGTGGAAAGGGAAATGAAACGAGAGGTGGAAAAAAGAAAGAGGAGGACGGGAACACGAACATCCTGCATGCATTTCGGCGATTGTGACGTCACGATTCCCATTCGCGTGCACCCGCCGCGCGCTGACAATTCAGCCAAAATAAAGTCAACTACTCAAAAATACGGGAAACAAACTCCGTTTATCAGAACAGTCGCATCTTCCGAGGAGAATTTCGAAGTTTCGTCAATTTGTTTCCCCATGTCTGTTCGGGATCCCTACACAATGCCTTACCTAGAAAAATAGCTTCAGGAGTGCTCACTAACCGTGCGAGCCTTCGGTCAAGACGCACGTGTCCTGGCCAACGAGCCTGTGTTTTCTCAATCCGCGCTCGTGAAGTGTGCACTGTTTTCGTCTCGAAATAATAAAGTAGGCGAAAGTTCTGGCGAGACTGGCGCATAGTTATCACACCGTAATAAAATAGTCGGAGCGGCGATAAGAAATACCATGTACTACATAAGAAATGCACGACGCCACGCGACAGCCCTCCTCCCCTTTTCTCAGCCAAGTAATCGGACGTGCTACACAATAAGCCCGCAGTGCTTTGCGCAAATAGCGAAATGTTCGCCGACTCTGAAGAACAAAAAACGGCTATTCTGACTGGCATTGTTATTGTCACGTAACAGTATACTGCCACGTGCGTTTATTTCTTCATTTTGAATTGTTCGGGGTGCGAGGAGCGCAGCGTAAAACGCATCTCTCGTTCCGCTTGTGAAGTCGGCTGAGCGGAGCGTGAAGGTGCTTCGTTTCGGCATCGTTTTGCAGCCAAGCGGACCGAATATCGGCAAACGCGCTCGTCGAAAACGCGAAATCGTACGGTGTCCCGGCTTAGCGGGATTGACGTGTGCATGCACAGATACGTACGTTACCCGTACTGCTTACCGTACACGCGCTATTTTTTTGTTGTTGTTGTCAGATTTAACGATACCGTGTTAGCGTAGGAGTACGTATAGTGTACGTAAAACATGGCGGCGCTCTCGGACGCCCGCTTCAATGTGATTTTGGCGTAGTTTTTGGAAGATTCACTTTGTTGGCAGCAAGCAACTGTTTAAAATGACTTCGCTTGCTTTCAGTTAGCTTCGACGACCGAGTGTGAAAGATAAGTTGGCGAAGTTTTGAGATAGCTTCCCATTTCGAACGTGTCTAGGCCTAACTCGATCGATTAAGAAAATCAACAGATCGATTAAACAGATCGATTAAAACAAATCGGCAACATAAATGTTATCGTGTTTAGTGCGTGGTTCATATTTGTTTACTTTTATTCTTACTAAAATGAACTTGTAACAGTGTTTTGCGCAGTGACACAAGCAGTCATTCTCGCTTTCTTTTTCTTCTCACTGTTCTTACTTATCAACCCTCTGATAGGAGGCGCCACCATCCCAGTTGGGGTAGAGATACTGAATATGCTACCTTCAGGTCCGTGGGGACCATATAGAGTAATTCTAAGTTGGTGTAAAGCTGGGGCACATAAACGTTACCCGCTAAACTATAAGACGCTGTCCGCAACGAACGTGTGCTGTACGGCAACGCCATTCATTTTAACATCCGCTATCACGCTAACGGTAAATTATAACTGTCCACTATTGTATCGAGACGCTACGTTATCGCAGGGGCGTGCGTCAGCGACGGCCAGCAAGGCGCGAAAAAGCCAAAAGCACACACGACATTCTTGATTGATATGTGGGGTTTAACGTCCCAAAGCCACCTTATGATTATGAGAGACGCCGTAGTGGAGGGCTCCGGAAATTTCGACCACATGGGGTTCTTTAACGTGCACCCAAATCTGAGCACACGGGCCTACAACATTTCCGCCTCCATCGGAAATGCAGCCGCCGCAGCCGGGATTCGAACCCGCGACCTGCGGGTCAGCAGCAGAGTACCTTAGCCACTAGACCACCGCGGCGGGGCACACATGACATTCTTACGGACAGAACCGAACGTGTTAGAGGCGGTGCTTTTAAAAAAATTAAAAGCATACCTTCGAATCACGGAGAGAACACATATCGATGTTATCCCGATGAACGACAACGCTCCCGATTGGCTTTCCGGTCATTCTTAGGGAACGAAGACACTCGGACGTGCGGTTGGTGACAGTGGAGCCCGCAGCAACACCCCTTTAGGAGAGCTTGCGGACGTAGTCCACGCGACCATTCAGTAAATGAAGCACGCCACCCCGCAGCACTTCACAGAGGCAGAAAAACACGGTATTCTTCGCGCGGTCGTCAATAGAAACACCGGTACGCCACGGTATACGCTCCGTCGGGCTAAGCTATCGCGCTCTCTCAAACAGCGGGAGAATGCACGCGCACGCCTACTCGGTTTTATTCGATGAAACTAGGGTCAGAAATGAATGACGTCAGAGGCCATGCCCGCAGTAGTGAGCAGGCCTGAATTATTCTTTTCTTCTAGATGGCATTGCCCTAGACCACGCCTAGCTCAGATGCGAGACGGAAGGTTCTTTCTCCCCTTGGCCACCCTGCAGCCTACAAGCGCTCACCCTCCTCTCCACTCATTTCTTCGTAAAAAACGTGGAATGACTGCACTAAGCGTTTGGACAGTGGAGATATCGCGCTTTTTGACTAGCCGCTGCCGTTCTCCGTTTGCGCAGTCGCAAATGCAGAAAACGACGTGAAATCACGACGATAGGTTACAGCGCGAGAACTGAACGACGACACAGAGACAAGAGGACACGACAAGACACGTGTCTTTCGTGTCCTTCTTGTCTCTGTGTCGTCGTTTAGTTCTCGCGCTATAACTATCGGCATGCCATACCAACTAGCCCAAAGCTGCCACACTTCTAAGTGAAATCACGGTTTATCGCGCACGATGGATAGATAGTCATGCGAGACAAGGAAGAACAGGCATGCGACTGCGCTGCAAAGCAGGGTAGGTGACGATTACCAACAGATATCTCTCGTGTATGGATCGATCGATAGCTCATTCCATCCTGACGCCACGAATTGTGCCAGCAAAAACGATAACGGACAGGAAAGAATAACGCGTTTGTATTTTTTGGTACTTTTTTAGAGGCTGTTTAGGGGGTGTCTCAAGTTTGTTTTATCTATGCTTCTTTCTTTAGATATTCGAGAACAGCAAGAAGAGATGCCCTGTAATAGAAATAGTTAATTTTTTAGATAGATCGCACAACTGCGCTGAAAGTTTATTGCTTCTCTATATATACGGTTATTTATGACAACCCTAAAGGGCCTGAACATTTTAATAAAATACACTTCGTAATGAGTGTAATCAGCTTTCAAAGGAAACCATGTTTACTGGATTTTCATGCACAGTGTTTTGATGAGTAAATTCACAAAGGGACACTAAACAACGATTTTTCGTGTATTCATCATCATCGGCCTGACTACGTCCACTGCAGGAAAAAGGCCTCCCCCATGTTCCGTCAGTCAACTCGGTCCTGCACTTGCTGCTGCCACTTTATATCAGCAAACTTAATCTCATCTGCCCACCAAACTTTCTATCTCCTCGTCGCCCGCTTGCCTTCTCTGAGAATCCAGTCAGTTACCCTCAATGAGCAACGGTTATCCCGACCTACACGCTACGTGCCCAGCCCATGTCCATTTCTTCTTCTTAATTAAGGTGAATTCACAAGAACACATGCGCCGCAGTAGGACATTTTTCAAATGATCCCGATGACATAAGACGGACCACCTACAATTAATCACTAGTAACCGATCTAGCTGCACTAAATAAAGAACCTTCCGTGCATGAAGTGGGGCAATAAAATGCTGTTTGTTCGTTTTTGTTTGATTCATGGAAAAAAAGAACCGTCGGATGTTACTATGGGGAGAATGGCGCGAGTGATTCAGCAATTCAATTTTCACGTAGTTGCACAGGGCAGGTAGTGACATCTAGCGGGGCGCAATTGAACCAAAAACGTTTGCAATCTCGGAGCCAATGGCGAGAAATTGGTCAAAGGCCGTTGTTGCTGCTGTGGCTCCCGCTGCTTTCGGTCTGCTGCTACTAGCGCAGTAAAGCCGGGCAACGTTGTGCACGGCAACAGTGACGTGAAGACGGTTCGATCGGTCCGCTTCTCGCGGCAGGTAATTTGAAGTGCGCTAATCCGTTGCGAACCACTAAAACGTGATTTTACTTCAAAATAGGCCCTTCATTAGCACAAAAGTAACACTACGAGGTTTCTGGACCACTATTTCAACAATCATCTTCGACTTGATAGTTTCCTTTAGTGTCCCTTTAAGGTTACGCCTATCATTCTCCTTTCCATCGCTCGCTGCGTCGTCCTCAGTTTAAGACGAGTATTTCGAGTATTAGTAAAGTGCAATTTCAGAGTCGCCAAAACACCACTCTAACCGCGAGACCACGCTTGGTAAACGAAAAAGCACACAGAAAAGAAAAATGCAGGTGAAGAGGCCAACACCATGATGCCATAGTTTTACAAGGCGCCTGCTGGGTCCTATGCAGTTTCTCATCTGTAAAAATGAAATACGTTGCCATCTGTGGGTGCCATAGATCCAACATACGATTTCGTCCAGCCCATGTCACGAAAATAATTGCCATTTGTGACGTCACGCGGGGAGATACCGGCACGAAATTTTAAAATTAAAGTTTTACCTTGATTCTCTGTGCTATTAACGATCTTATGAGGGTGAAACTTGAGAGTTCTCAGAGCACATTTTATCAACCTAAACTGAGTTATTGTTTCAGTTTATTGTCCCTTTAAATCCAGCAGTGTAGCCAGGGGGGGGGGGGGCACACTTGTGAATTGTATGCAGTGTGCCACTGGCGCTCCAGGCTACACCATTGTAATCATGTGCATGGAATTCGGCTGGCATGGGCGTTTAGATGCCTATAAACCACACGCAAAAAGCTGCATGCTTTGTAATTTTGTCTAACAGGACTCGATTAACTAACTAGAAACGTTTATTTGGAGGTATTCGAGCAGACAACTTCATTGAAAATTGCAGGTTGCTAAAGAAATTTCGAGACATTTTTCGACGCAATAGAGTTTTTCCAGGGAAGTGCAATATTTCCTGCTAAGACTTTTTATTTGGGGGGGGGGGGGGGGTCGGGTGGACATTGGCTTCGATGGTTTGCTAGGAGCTCAGTTCAGCAAGGTGACTTAGCCAGCGAATGGTACTTCGCTCCAGGCCCATGCCCCCCCCCCCCCCATTTTTTCTTATATATGCATATATAGAGAAAAAAGACCATTTGCCTGCCCTGCCCCCACTTCAGATAATAATGTAGCCAGCCCCCCCCCCTCCCCCCCAACAAAAAATAAAAAAGTCTGCATGCAACCCTGGCTTGACATGTACCGGCTGCACGTCTATGGCTGAAACATGTCGTACGCATCCCAAAGCTAAATTCATTTGGAGTTCTATCATTGCCACAAGGCACGAGCGCAACTGTGCTGACTACACCAATCAATGCCAAGATACCTCGCAGCAACGGTGCACTTGACGTCATTTGCGAGGGTCACTAGCGTCGGGGTCGCCATCTTGGCGGTCCGCACGCTCGCCATGCACGAAATGCTCACTGCACGCGTTGTGTCCGAGATCTGTACGGGAACTTGTATGTCTATAATAGTGACCTCAGGAATACCTCCTGCACACCAAAGCACGAACAGCTGGACGAGCGTACGAACGGACCTTCATTATGGCACGGCGATAATGCTACCCCCTTGCGGATTAAGGCTCAGTGCATACCCCCTTAAACGGGGGCACCAAATCTGGCCCATACCTTTCCGCAGTCAGGCTTGTCGCGTAATTGTTTCAATGCATGGTTATGTAGCCAAGCATGATTTTTGGGAATAATGGCATTCGAAGATGGCTGACGTAGTTGCTCCTATAGAGTTAACTTCTTGCCTTAAACTCCCCCCCCCCCGGAAGCCTGGGACCAAATTAAGGCACACCACTGTGAGAAGCACGTTATTGCTTCAGTTTTCATTTTTGGATGTATCATAGAAGTATGTTTTCTTCATAAGAATGGAAACTTGAGCGGGTTCATACGGGGTCATCTTGGTCGAACAGCATTTTCTTCCAAGACTCGACGAGGGGAGCCGAGGGTGGCCTGATGCTTCTGCACAACTAAACCCCCTCCCTCACTTCACTCGTCCTATCCTACCGCACCTGTTGTGTTGTGCAGTCCCCTGCGTACAACACGACCTCTGCCTATGTGCCCTTACTGTTGCTCCACAGGCAAGGTGCCTGTGGAGGTAAGACGAGCCACCGTCCTTATAGCGAAGTCCACTGTCGACATCATCTTTATTGGAACTCCTACAGAATAATCATCCCAATGATGATAGTCGCTTGTCATTTCCACAAAATTTTCAACATCCTCCACGCCCCCAGAGTGAGGCCTCATGATGAACAATACCACAGTTGTTGTAAACACTAAACACACAATGTTCGTCACTAATAGTTTGAGGTCCAACTCAATCAACGTGGAACGATTCGGGTTTCCTCTTGCGCCTGGTCTTCCAGCGGTGCTTCCGATGGTCTTTGTGAATGCGTTTCCCATGATGGCTTTGGGATGTTGATGGTCATTTTCCATTCGCATGAACAATGATAATGCCGACTCTTCCACGATGTTCTTCTACAGTTCATTTTGAACAGTTTTCTTAAGTTCCATGTCCTGTTTTCGTTTACCTCAGAAGCACTAGCCTTGTCTCTCTATGTTGATTTGGTCTCTCTAATTCCCGGCTGTGATGCTGTTTGGGCATTCTTCGCTGAAGTGTGATGTTTTATTCACATTGCTCTCAACCTTGACATCATCATCTTTCTAGAAGAGGAAAACTGTGAGCTGCACATAGTGCTTGCTTCTGTGTTCTCGTGGTCTTCCTTGTGTTCACTCTCGCTTTATAAAGTGGCCTTGATTTCTTTTTGTAGGGCACTCGTACGCATGCCAGTGAGGACGTTATAACATCTCAGTCTGTCGACGTTGGCTTGGACGCATCCTTACCATCTCGTGGGTGAACATTTGGATATACAAAGTCTTCCGACTTTTAAATCATGGGAATGCCTTCCACCTTGAACACCGGAGTTGTTGTACATGTCTTGTCGACAGTTTCATAGTTATTGAACGCTGACGACAGTTCTAAAGGCGTGGGCCAAATCTTTGTAAGTAGGGGTTGTTTTTTGTGGGCTCCTTTAATGGTTATTACTGCAGTCAAGGTGCTAATCCGTTGGCTTCCACCACGCTCAAGAATATATCCAGAGGCTGACTTGTCTGGTATCTGTGCTACAAGATTACTGTCTAATAGGCTTCGGCTGGATGGTGGTGACGCAGATACAGAGTGTGCCTCTCTTTCTGCTTCCATTTTAATCTGTTGTCTTATTGTCTCCAAATGAGCCTGCCGTGCTTTTAATGCTTGGGCGATCTTATATTCGGTTCCGACCTCTAGAACGACCTGGCGCTCACAAACTTCCTCCTCCTCCACCTCAGCTTCCAAATTATCGATGTCAACTGCATCCTCTACTTCTTTGTCGATTCTTCTAAGCTCATCGTACTGGTAAATCAGAATTCTGCGAATATTCCGCAACTCACAGATTGGTAGGCGATCCAATTGACGAAGAGGTTCGATGTCTGCGTTGACTTGCGTGATGGTTCTGCGTACTTGGCTCTGCCTTTTGTAGAGGGCCTCCATGATCTGCTTCAATGTTGGAAACGTGAGAAAGTCACTGGCCGGCCGTGTCACGAGGCAAAGTTTGAGTCAAACGGCAGCCGTCACAGAAAGTTCGGACAACGAATATCCGTCAGTTGTCGGCCTGTCATTCTTCATCATCTTGTAAATATCGGGCCATCGTCGTGAAGGGCGAGTCAGGACGGAGCCGTAGTAGACTTGAGGGCTCCAGTCTCCTGAACCTCCAGACGATTCCTGCACTCATGTCAGTCCATGGGTGCTCCTAGTGGTCTCAGTTCCAGCCATAGTCGTGCTCTGGAGTCTGGGTGGTCGTTAGGCCTCGTTCAGGAGCTTGACTTAACGGCGGCATCAGAAAATCCTGCAAGCTGCATATGCGGTCGAAAAGTTGTGAAATACGCTCTGTTTCACCTCTGAGGGCCTTTTCTCCCGGGTTTCACAGCACCAAAATTATGTGGAAAAAAGGGCGAGCCGCCGTCCCCATAGCGAAGCTCACTGTTGACTTCTTTATTTTAACAAGCTCATCTCATCTATTCTTGAAGATGATATCGCCCTTCCCCATATTCTACACAATTTTCAACAGCGCCTATGCCTGACGCGCTCTAGCTGACAGGCACCGGGCCACGGTGGGCGGGGACCGAGGCACCATAGCGGAGAGCGCGTTCAATTCCCATAAAGGGCACGCAAACCACGATTCTGTGGACAAAATTTGAATTTATTTTTTTAGGTTGTAACTAAGTGTAGTCAAATGGGCTGTTTCACAAGCAGGTATGCTTTGGGCTGGCGTCTGCCCCCTCAACCTTCCAGAAGCTGATGTCGCAGATTCCTAAAAGATGCTCTGGTGTTTTGTTCTACACAGACAATATTATTGTGCTTGGCAGGACCACACAAGAGCATTTTGGCCACTCTTCTCCATTGCATCGAGTCCCCTGGACTCAAACTCAATAACAAGTGCACCTTTTTTGTCGAATAATTGTGTTTCTTGGGCCACAGGATCACTGCTCTGTTGCGCTGTTTATGCATTCCCCTTTGCAATTTGTCGAACCAACAAGGTCGACGATTCGCTATTCTGGTTCATCCTGTTTGCGTCTCAACAACCACTTCAAGGATGAGTATTTCGTCAACCACTTCATGTCGGCGTAAGAGTGCTCCACCCGCACTTGATCGTGTGGAATTTCCCACTGAGTAGCACAGTCCCTTAATGCAGCAGTTTGTTCACCAGCCTGGCACATGACCGGGAACATCAAGGGGGCATTTTTCTGCGTGGAAACATTTCTTTTCGAGGTCCAGCTCTTTGACGAATTCTGTACAAGCTTGGCCAGATGAGCTTTCAAACCCTGCATAAAAGGAAAAATTAATGATTGTTTAGACCGCACAATTTAGTTCACACAAGACAAAGGCGATCAAAAACCTCGGAAAGAGACCTGATTCCATGACTTACATCAGGTGCAATGCCAGGGAAGTTAGCGAGACTTTCGCACCAAGAAAATGATTAAATAATTTAAGAACCCATATGTAACCATTATGAAAAAAAATGGCATTATACAACGTCATCTTTTTCCTCTTTTTTAGACTTAGTTATAAATGAAAATGCTTTGTGACCCAGAAATGAATAAACCTAGTTATTTTCACAGTTTTTCTGAATATCTCTTTGTTTTTGAACCGCAGCTTTTGCAATAAGTAGTACCGGTAGAGTGGAACCACAGCCAATCGTAGAGGCCACATTTTCAACGACAAAATGCAAGCATAGACTTACACATTTTGCTCACGCAATAACCGACCGAAGTACTTGCATAGCTCCCACATTGTCGAACTTGATGTATGAAATGGAGCACACGATGATGTGAAATGTGCTGTGAATTGTGGATCATGATGGACTGTTTCATACTAAGCAGGTATGCTTTGGGCTGGCGTCTGCCCCCTCAACCTTCCAGCAGCTGATGTCGCAGATTCCTAAAGGATGCTCTGGTGTTTTGTTCTACACAGACAATATTATTGTGCTTGGCAGGACCGAACAAGAGCACTTTGGCCGCTCTTCTCCATCGCATCGAGTCCCCTGGACTCAAACTCAATAACGAATGCACCTTCTTTGTCAAATAATTGTCTTTCTTGGGCCACAGAGTCACTGCTCAAGCCATTTCATTGCTGCCAAAAAAAAAACGATTCTAGCCTGAATGCCCTCAATCACACTGACGTTGCTGGTCTGCGTTTCTTTTTCGGCTAAGTCAAGTACAATGCCAAGTTTGCCTCATCCCTTGCTGATGTCATGGATCCGATGACATCAGCAAGGCCTGCTCCGTAAGTATCAAGGCTCCACCTGGAGTGATGCCATCTATGCTAGTTCCTACTCAAGGTCAAGTTCCTACTGTCATCCAGCAGAGCTTACTTCAGATATTTTATCCCACTATTCCAGTGGTTGTCTCCACGAATATATCGGACTGCAGCCTTGGGGATGTTTTTCCAACAAGTGGATGGGCACCAGCTGCACGTAGTCGCCTTCTTCTTCTGCACACTATTCCCAGCAACAAGGAATTACACAGTTGGTCAACGGGAAGCACTTGCATGTGTCTGGTCCTGCGAGCGTTGGCACACAGGCTTTTCAGGATGGCATTTCACACTTTGTACAAACCACCAACCCTTTGTGTCCCTTTTGTCGTCTCGAGACTCAGGAAGACGTCCCCTATAGGCGCTATAACTATACAGTGGAATACTGCAAAAGGTGAGACAATCAAGGTACACGTGCATTGTTCCGCCTTCCAGTGCCTGTTTCGCACGCAGATGTCTCAGTCAACGAAAAGATTGTGTCTCTCACTGCTCCACTCTGCCTCACCACAGAACAGTTGCAGCAGCACTTGCGTGAAGATGCTACCTTGGAACAAGTCAAGGCTTATGTTGAATCATTTTAGCCGTCTCACAAGTTTGTACTGGATGAACTACAGCGATTTTTGCCATGCACAAAGTACTCTTTTTGGTCGATGACTTGCTTTGCCTGGTAAATGCCTCATAGTTTATCCATCCCTTACTCCACAGGTCATCTCTACCATAGATGAAGCGCACCCTAGGATAGTCCGCACTAAATCACAACTACGAGAGCATTTCTGGTGGCCTAGCATGGACAAACAGGTGAAAATTGCCATCCATAACTGTGTACTCTGCCAGAATGCACACGAGAGTTCCGAGACTGAAGTAACTCTGCTGAAAACGTTTCCCCTTCCAGAGCATCTATGGCAAAAAATTTCTATCTATACTGTCAGTTATACAGAAAGAGCCCCGCATGATTTCAAGTTCGCTATCACCTTCGTATACTACTTGTCCGTGCTGTTGGTAGATCAGTTTTGCAGCAACCCAGCTAGTACAAAACAAAATATCCATCTTATTCAAGAATATATTGTCTGCACCTTCAGCAAAAAATAAGAAGTCAACTTCAGGACAAAAAATCCTGCTATAAGGAGGACTCAAAGATACTTCTAAGCATTTCTCTTATAGTAGGCCTTGACTACCTTTCCGCTCTGTCACGAGCAATAGCAGACAACGCTCGGTGAGTGTCTCGCAACTCCACGCGAAGAAAATTAATATCGGTGCTGAGCTCGTGCGTGCACGGGCGCCTAAACAGAATAAAAAAAAAGAGCCTGGGAGTCCCTTTGTAGTCTCCTGCGTGTTCGAACGCCTTTCTTAGACCACTACGGAACCCACGCATATGCAACGGGCACGTCACACGTTTCTACTTCTATGGAGCCTGCTTTACAGATTATGAGTGCTTCTAAAACACGCCACGCATGATAGGTGACGTATTGCTTGAACGATAAACTGGTATCTGTCAAAATTGACACTCAATTTTGTCCCCTTTTTTCCGTCTGCGTGGGTTGCATCCATAACCTTTCTTCAAGACTGCTTGTCAAGCCTTCGGCTCTTAGCGCCATTCTGGGCGGAGCCTCCAGGCTGACCTAAGGGTCGGAATGGCCCTTACTCAGCCTCCTCAGAATATTTTCAATAAAGTCAAATCTCACTCCCTCAAGATGTCAGCTCCAGCGATACCCCATGTTCAAAATATTTAATCTCGTCTTTCTTCCATCTTCCCCTGAACTTCCGCTTTATTTAGGATTTACTGCCACTGAGACACACCCGAAGAAGAGCAGACGAAAGTTACTGCAACAGGTAACAGTTTTTGGCGCACCACAGTATGCACTGAAACAATGCACCAGATAAAATAGACTATACAGTAACTCGACAGTTACACTATCATTGAATACTTCACCGTCTGAAACTGCCCAATCACCTACAACAAACGATGTATAGCTGTGCTTCGGTATATGTCAGGCAGATGGGACGCTGCATTAATAGGCATTAGCAGGAGCACAGCTATTCCCTCACTCAACACAGCGGGATGCAACTGCCTAGGCACTGCCAGTTTTGTAAAACGACGGGAAAAGTAAAATGCGTACCGCTCTTCAGGCAGGCCAAGATCATCGGCCGTGCAAATGGCACGGAAAATCATGAAAGCCTTGCATGTTACACGATACGGACCTGACAAGTGTATCAGTGAAGCTTGGTTACACCTATAAAAGAAAGAAGTTGAATTTCTTGTTTTTAAGTTGTCGTTCACAATGTACAGTTGCGTTTGATGGTGCACATGCACTTTGCTGTGGTAGAAAAAGAGGCGTCATCCGAATAAAGCAGTTGTTAGTCAGTGCTGGTCCCATCCACATCTTCCTTCTTGAGCCCTGTATGTAGGCGTAGTTTTCATTGTCTTGCCAACTAGGGCCCCCACCGTACACTTCTGAGGTTCCCAAAGCTTTCACTCTTTCACTCTTTTTGCATGTACTTGAACTAAGTGCACTTAAAGGGGCTGTGCCACCATATTTGTGGCTTGCGCATTCTTTGCTAGAAGCATTCCCTACAGCTCCAAGAAGCATGATGCACACACCATGATTCGTTTCTTCTCGCTGAATGATCTTATTTCGCCTTTTTTTATGTGGACAATTTTCCGTTTTCAGTTCCTGGGTGCACAATTGGGCTGTGACATCGCAGTGTAGGCTGTGACCCTACAAGGCTGTGAGGCACGTTGCGCTGATTATCATCTGCTCTCACACACATGTGCCCAAAAATATCACCTTCAAAACAAATGTGCAGCAGCCACAATGCTTTGCCGAGTACGTATGTGGCAAAGGTCTCGGAAGGTCACTCACCTCACTACAATAAGCGTGCGCATGGGAGAGGGGTAAGAGAGGTGACAACTACCATAATCACCTACGAGGGGAGGTGGGTGAGAAGGGTGCAAACACAGCCCCATATATTGACATAATGGGGGGGGGGGGGGTACCGCACTTAGGCAATGTCAGCCCCATACATTGACATAATAGGGAGGGGGTGTGCTGTGGTGAACTTTTGCCCCCCTCCCCTTGCAGGGGAAACTTGCGCACAGCTACACTAACTACAGAACTGGTGCGAAGTCACTACAACCTTCAATGCCCTTCCAACAGAGCTGTGCATGTTTGATGCCTAGGTGTGTGTGTGTGTGGTGTGTTTGCGCTCAAATTAATTTTTTGAAGAGCTACAACAGTTCTGGACATGCTTGTGATGGGCTTCGGTCGAGAGAATGGGCATTTAGGTTCACTTGGGAGGTGAATTAAAACATATTATACATGTTTGCTCTGTCCGACCGTTTGTGTGGATTGTCCCAGCATATAGAGGAAACCTACAAGAGGCTTGTTTGAGCTTCAAAATCTCATGGCACCAACACTTCAAAAATGCCAGCCAAGGTAATTGGAGTTCTATAAATCGACTTCTGTAGAGCTGAAGCCTAAACGAAGGTTTCTCAATCTGACGCAGTGATGCAATGGTTCACCTACCTCGCTGTTGCGACCAATATGCAGCTTCAGTGCTGGATTTGAAGCGGCTGTCTTTCCGTTACCTAAGTGCAGAGAGCACACCTGAAAGCAACACATAATCATGGGATCAAAATTCACTGAAGACTGAGTTGGCAGACATCTATGACTGCATTCAAGTTATATTCAATCATATTTCTTAGAAAATCATTTGTCTGAAACATACAAAAGAAGTTTGCGATACAGAAGTCTTATAAATGAAATATATCAAAATACACTCAAACTTCGGTATAACAAATACAGATATAACGAAATATCGGCTATAACAAAGTAAACTAAAAACAGCCTTGCTATATAGTATAAGGAATATCACTTATAACAAATTTTCAGATGTAACAAACTTGTTTTTGCGTAAGATGAAACTTTGTTATAACGAGGTTTTGGTGTAGTGACATGTTTAAACAATAATCTCCAACTCCCATTTTGATTCATTAATTTTTTAAAGCTTTACAAGGGTGGAGGAATTCAGTGAAGTAAAACTGCTGACAGAACATGATTAGGATATAAATAGTGAAACCATGCCCACATCTTGCATCAAATGATGTGCACTGAACTGCGGCACATATCTTCATAACGGAAATACGTCGGGACCCGGCATAAAACACCTTTGTTTCAATGCTTTAAGGAATTATGGGACGAATCAGCCGCACTTTTTTTTCTTCATAAATAGCTTCCTCCGCCACTATGCATCGCTATCAGTGCTATGATATTCTGCTGATGAGTCAGAGACATCTAGAAAACCAGCAAAAAAAATAGATGTTTGCGATATGTTGTATCGGTGATACATTTAGTTTATATTTGTTTCGTTCAGTAGAAAATTTTTAAAATTTTTGTTTATTGTGAGCAAGTTAGCAAAAGTGTTATATTTATGGTACATTTCTCATTTTCCGGCATTTTATATGAACCTTAAGATTTTATTTCAAAACTGAAGCGGTAGACGAATAATTGTGTTAAATCATGTGTGCACAAAAATGAAGCAGCTGCTTGCTAAGCCTAGCTGCATAACAGGCATGTACAAATGTTTTTTCAAGTTTAAGGGAAAACTATACGTCACAAGACAGTGCCTTATGATGGAAAAGGCTCTAAAATTCCTTGTTACCTTTTTTTATTGCCATGGTAGCAGTGCAAATGAGATCACAAGCTGTGCCTCAAACGAAAAATGAAGCAGTGGCTTGCAAAGCCTAACTGCATAAATGTTTTTTTTTAAGTTTGAGAGACGACATTGCGTCACAAGACGCCTTATGATGGAAAGGCTCTGAAATTTCTTATTGTCCTTTTTGACTGCTATGGCAGCAGTGGCAAGAAGACAGAAAATCTGTGCCTGAGATGTTCCTGAAATTGAATGCCGAAAGAAAAGAAGGGCAAGATCAATCTGTAGACAGTCGGGAAGCAGTAGAGAACACAAATATACAAGAGGTAGGAGAACTGAGAGACCTTCAACTTGGATTGTGTTGATGAATTAATTTACAAGACTTAGTGCATTTGGCGACACTACATTAATCTGGCATGCCTTGATTTATAGCCGCAATTTTATATGAAAGTTGCTCATTCCTTATCTTACCCTGACAGAAGAGACAGAGAGGAGGTGAAAATGTTGGTGTATGCAAAGAGGTCAGACGGAACTGCTGGCACCGCGGGACAGGAGCAGGCCCACGTTGTGTACCTCAGCGAGAAATTATTTGAGGGAGCACTTCCTTATGTACAGTGCCCCTGCAGTACAGTGAAGAGCCCCTCCATATCACTTTTGGGAGACTCTTCATGCGAGAAATTCTGCGAAAGGATTTCAGTCTAGTGCACTCACGAGACAGCTGTTGTCCGTCTTTTTTAAAGATACGTGACGGGTAAACGGGACAGATATGTCTCACTTTGTCTCCCATATACTAATGGCGAAATTCTGGTGAAAATTGCTTTACACGACTTATAAGGACATTAATTTTGCTACTCCGCACTGTACACTTTCTGTTATCACATCGAAAATATACCTAGATGAACCCACAAAGAGTTAAAAAGAAGCAGCTCCATTTGCACAGCACTGATAGCCCAATCTTTGTTTCTATAAGGTGGTCGTGTCGGTGCAAGTTTTCATTCAATTTTCATTCAATGCACAAGCCCTTCCTGCTAATGCAAACACCACTCATACTTGTAAAAGACTGAGTACGATGTCACAATTTCTAACAAAATTTATGGTAGGTTCAAATCTTCTACCTGAAATGACCGACATAAATGTGTCTTTACAAAAAGATCAACTGTGCCTAAATAGGCAAAAGTGCTTGCTGTCACAGATATGAGCAGAGGTAAGTGAACGGAGTGCCTATGCCAATTTCCTTTGAGTAAGACAGTGACAACTGTAGACACAGCGTAACCTCGCTGTGCACATCGTTACTGACTACAGTAGGGACTAATATCGAATACCTTCGTAGTGAGTCACAATGTTTTCTCAGAGGCAACGGTTCGCAAACTATCAGCACCAACAGCACATCGGACGATGCAAGTTATGAATGATAACACAAGTAACTAACTAGGTTGTCTGCAACAGCGCCTGAAAGGATGTATGTAATTGTTTAAAGTGTACATTATTAAACTTTTGATTCAGGATTAATCCTACTGTATTACACTTGCCCAAACACAAGAACTGTGGTGACGTCTTAGCCGAGTACTTCAGATATATTTTAGGTCATCTGGGATTTTTTTTACTGCTCATACAAGCGAAATGAACGAGTGCTTTTCGTGTTCTCTTTCCTCCAAAGTAAGATAAATGGTCCCGAGCAATTACAACTCAATTGCCAAACCATGGCACGCGGGCCACGGCATGACGAAAAACACCCCCTCACCTTCTTGCCTTGTCACTTCCTACCTGAAGGATGAGATGGCAGTTTTGACCCAAAATGGGAATTTTGCTGGTAACCTAGCTGGATTTGATTGCATTGAAAGTGCATTGAGTGCATTGAAAATAAACATGAATACTGATCTAGTTTGGTATGATATATTGTCAATTATAAAGTTTTTCTCTGCGTCTATAAAGCCCCCCTAAATTTCCGTCCGGCTTCATGTCGGACGCTCTGTTGGCTTCACGCAACTTGGCTTTCCGCCTCAGAAGGTTTCCCACACTTGAACTAGTGAGTCAATTTGACAATAACTGCCTTTCAACAGTCAAAGTTGAAAGTGTACCCACCCACGTGCTATATGTTAAGTGATCGTCGGGTAGGGAAAATGCCACCTTCCAGTTCTCATGGTGCTTCCACACGGACGGAGGGCGGTGGAAGGTGAAGACGCCGCATCCTGCACTTGGACCTGGGCACATTGTGATCGGGACAGAGTTCCGCCATCAAACGCTCGCGTTTCGAATTCGTGTTGCCGCATCCAATCACGGCGCAGGACTGATTCCGCGGCATGGTCCTGGTCTGTGGCTTGTACCTGAATTCACCTGCGCGCGCGAAACAAGTGCGCACACTGTGAATGAGCATGATTCAAACACGAATGCGCACAAGAGGCTCCAGAGTTACGACTGGATGAACTGAATCAATCGCATTTCTAGCGTCAAGCACATGAGTGTATGCACGGGAAGGGCAGGCGGGGTGGCCCCCATCCTCCAAATCATCTCGATAAGGGGTTGGGGTGGGGGTTGCCCCAAAACAGTTCTCACTGTGACCTGTCGCATCGCTGCTTGAAAAGTGGACTTACAGCTACAAGACCTTTTTTTTTTATTTTATTCTGTTTACGAATACTACTGTCTCAATTATTGAGAAATAGCAGGAGTGGACACAAATTTTAATTAAATACAACGAAAATACGATTTAGCAAAATACATGATTACACATCTCTTTTTCAAATTTCTGAGCATCGAGTCTGTGCAGAGTCGATTTGCGAATTCGCACCTGTTCAGCTCATTCCATAAATCTACGGTCCACACAAAAAAACTTAAAACAATTAAGATTAGCTCTAAAGGGTGTAATATTTAAGGGAGCGAATCGTCGAGTAAGGCGTGCAGAAGCTGCAACGAAAGAAATGGGCATTAACGACATTCAAGCTGGTGTTAACTATTTTATGCAGGAGGATGACATGACCGCTAGTGCACCCATTTTCGAGAGGACTGCAGCGACAAAACGGGCACATCCGAACTAGGCACTGACCGTCGATCATAGCGACAAAATATCAACCTTATAACTTATTTCTGGACATATTCTAGCATAGCTATGTCATGTTTGTGGTGAGGTGACCAAAGAACCGGCACATAATCGAGTACGGGCTTGACCAAGGTTTTGTACACCACCAGTTTGCATTCTTTTGTGGAGTTGCTTAACGTGCGTCTGGTATACCAAAAATTTCTAAGAGCCTTGCTGGAGATTGTTTCAACGTGAGTGTGCTATTTTAAATTTGTTGTGAGAGTTACACCACGGTATTTAAACTCAGTGACACGAGCTAAACTTTGGCAATAATGGCAGCCAAATGCCATTGATGTTGCCTTCAAAGAACTGTTTATCTCGCCTGTGTACTCTCGAAAAGCCAGAGACCAAAGGAAGGCTATTGTGAGAAGCATGTCGTCACTACCTTCTACTTTTTTTTTTCATCTATTGTGAAGAACATATTGCTGGGAGGCAGGGGAGGTTGCGAAGAAAATTTGCCTCCCTTCCCTCACTGTGGGGAACTTTGCACACACCTCAAACACATGAACGTTGTCTATCTCGGCTGCACAAACTATTAAAATCCTCAACAACCCAAACCTTTTTTTTTCTTTCTTATCCACAGATGGCAGCACGAGCTCACGACCTCTTAATGAAGCTTTCCCAGATTAACCTTCCTGTACGAAAGTTCCTGCACAGCAGGCCAGTTCCACAGGTTCTGAACTTCCAATTCAGTGTGTTTTGCCACATAAGAAGCCACCTGGCATTAAGAACAGCTTTGTCAAAAAAAAAAAAACTCACAGGCACCCTTACGCATCCACCTCGGTCGACTTGAAGGTGAGAGGAAGCCACCTTCTTCCATTTGTTCTAAGCCAACATACCGAACCTCCCGCACCACCCTCCGAAAGCTTTCTGCATCCAATGTGGTTTGGCGCTGCCTCTGGAATCCGCAAGCCTTCGACCAAGCAATGATGTCATGCGATGACATCGCAGTGACACCAGAAATTTAAGCGACCTGTGACGCCATGATGATGTCATAAGGTGACGTCAACGATGTGATGATTTCTCGTATCACTCATATTGACACTGCTGACAGGGGACGTCAATTAACTTGCGCATTTGACAAAGCACCTGAAGCCTTAACAAGAATACAATAAGAAGAAGAAGAAAAAGAAGAAGGCAGTGCCTCAAACAAGAGGAAGGTTTTATTGAGGTGTTCCACCTCGGTAGTAGCATGTTCTGCGGCAGCACTGGCCGTCATCACAAAGAAAGCCTGCTTTAGGCGCCATTCCGGTATACTATAGCAGAACCACTGGTAGTGCTCTTAGCACTAAACATGGGGGGATTGCCGGCCGTTTTGAATCGTGCTAGATACCAGGGATATAACTCAACAAAAGTAATAGTTATTCGTCCCTCAGTTGCGTATTAGGTCGCATATTGCTACTAGGGGATCGATAGCTACTCGTTGATAGAAAAATCTTGGCATGAGTAAATTTTATGTCAGTGCTCCTTTAAGGTAACATTATAACTTCCTTTAACTCTTTTTATCTGATTCCAAAACACTTTTTCTGAAAACTGTGCAAAAGCGCACCCCCGGATTTAAAAGTTGGAGAACAAAAAGCTAGATTTTCTAGACGCAAAAGCAACACCAATGCTGCAGCAGAGGTCTGCGATTTCGCTCCCATCAGAAAGCAGGTTTCTGTCTTCAACTTTCCTGTTTCAACAGGCCCTTCTCTATGTTAAGAGGCACAGGAAAAGTAAACATTTAAAGGTGGCTCTAAGTCTTCAATTAGCTACGTCCAAGATATTGCTCTGGCCCGCTTTACCATTGGTCTGACCAACGCCTGTATTTTTCTCAGTGCCAGTAGCAAACGCTCACTCCTCAATAGTAGCCATTCATTCACCTTAGTTGATGGAGTTGCTACAATGCAACGCCCTCCAGAGTGTACAAGTGTTCAAGTCACATGCGCATCGCAGGGCGCAATGCTGCTGTTCTTGTGAAGACTCAGGTAAGCTTAGAATAACAGAAACTGAGCTAGTTGGTACGTATTCATTCCGAAAAAGATAGGGCGTGCAAACGCAGGACGCAAGGAGGTAGCCAGGACACCACAAAGGCCTTTAAGTACAAAGGGCGCTTGTGATGTCCACACTTGATTCTTCAGTCCGTGCTTGCACGCCCTTTTTCAAAATGAATGCAGTAGCGTTTGTCCCTCTCCTATATCACACGTTAGTCAGGCCTTTTCCTTCATACTCCTTCCTTTGTGGCTCAAAGCAATACCGCCACTGATGAAAAATGCATTTATGACACATTTTGAAGCCACCGCATGCAGCAACATCGCAGTGACGCGCCCCCGCTGGTATCACGCGTGGTGCCACAAATGGAGACACGCCTTCTCAAAACACCGTGTCCCATGGAGAGCGGGCGTGACGACCAAAACAGCGATCATGAGGGATGCAAGACGCCGCCCCACACATGAAAACACAAGTGAACAAAAAATTACTTCCTCCGACTTCCACTGCAAAACGCCACCTAAACGGTTAGCCCCCCTCCCCCCTGAACACAAAGCAGGCGCTAACGCTAGCCAAAGGTGAATAGAAAAGCACAATAGGAGAGAATGGTGAATGATTAAATCAGGTGCATCTGCCTGGCACTGGAAAAATAGAGGAGGTGCTGGTTCGACAATCATTTTTCCAGTATTGTCTGCTACTAGTGCATCATGATCACATATGTCGATGTGCATAATTCCACGCTATCACTTGTTTAGTAACTACAGATGGACATGTGCTCGGAAGTTTAGCAATGCAGCCAGGAAACGGAGCACCATACCACTTAAGAATGTAGGAAATAGCCTTTCTTGACGGATGGCTTACCTCTTGCTGAATCAGTCGGCGGTGACCTTTGGGAGCCCGACGTGATTCCATCATTCTCGTGGTACATTTCCAAGGCACTGTTCAGGACTTGGCCTGCACCGAGAATGAGGTCAGTAGGCAGTTCGTCAAAAAGCGTGACCACTACACGTGGCAAATAAGTTCTGTGGTTATAACTTTGTAACAAATGCAAATTTTATAATGTTTATACTTTCTGTAAGAGATGCATTTTTTTGTTGCTTATCTCACTGACTGTGGCAAACCAAAGATTAAGCTACTGATTCCCTGTAGTTTAGAAAATTTATTTACTTCGGAAATTAAATACTGTATTCCACACAAATGTATCATAGCTCCGATAGCAATTCAAAAACGAGAGGAACGAAATACTAAGTGCATATACAGCACATGTGTTTTACGTAGATAGCTTCTGCTATGTATAGCTGGCTAACTTTGAAACTTTTCTTTTTTACGACCAACAACTTTGCATGTAGGCAATAAAGTTCAGATACGAAGATGACTTGTTTTACAGATTTAATTTTGTATAAAACCGCTGCCCATGTGTTAACTTATCACCCTACTGCAAGCTCTTGCACATAGCATCAACTGTTTCATATCTTTTGTTTTATAGCGTTCCTTTCTTTGATAGGTAATTCTTTCACTTCCACCACAGAAAAATATCGAGAAGTAGCTTGTGGTCAATGAATGGGAAACTAGAAGTTTCTAATACGCTTTGGCCTGGTTGTTCCCACCTTTGTTGCTGGGTGCTGGGAAAGTTTGTCTGGACTGCACCTTGAGGTCCTGCAATACGGAGTGGATGTGAGTGTTTTCCTGTTTTTAGGTATCTTGTAGCTTCACTAAATTTCGCGCTTCATACCTAGCATGCTGTAGATGCTATGCAACCAGTACAGCCACAGAAAGCTCGCTCTGCCAATTCAACAATGCAGTTACTTTTCTTATATGCAACAAATTCCTCAGAATCAAAACTTTACATCTAAAAACAATTTCTCAACTCAAGACTACGTAACGACTCATTTCTGCATCTTTGCATGACGCACCGTGTTTCCCCTGTGAGCCGAACGTGGTTGCTGCTGCAGTTGGTTAACAGCAGGATCTGCTTGTTCTGCACCAGGGTCGAGCAGCGTGGATGAATTTGTGATAACATGTACGCAGACATTGTCCTCCACACTTCCACTTTCGGTTTGTTGCTCATGGTCGCTGCTGGGTTGGTTGCGTTCAGCAACACATTGCCGAAGCCTTCTTTTTACCACCTGTGCAATGAAAGCAAAACACGGATAGTTGCCGTAAACATCCCTGCGCTCACCGCTTTTCATGTACGGGCATGTCTGGAAGCTGCATAAATAATTAAATGACAGTAGCACAACGCATGCAACTTGTGCCAAGCATCAAATCGAAGAGTGATGGCCTGGTTAAAAGTGTTCATCATCAAAAAGTGTATAAATGCATGACTTTCAGAAATAAGACAAACAGAAGCACAGGACAGGTGCCAGAAACAACTTCCCATCTGAGCATCTTTGTCTTATTTGATTCAGCACTATCCCTCTTTTAAAGTTATGAACCAACTAGCCCAGCAATGTATTTCATTGATCAATGCATGTGAAGATAACATGGGGTGCTGATAATGTGTCCACCATGTCTGGGTGATGCATCACCCAAACATGGTGGACGAATAACCCAGCTGTAAGTTTGTGCACGAACCGCTGTCAATATGACCCTGTTTCACAGTACCCAGTACCAGAAGAAATTATGAGCAGTCACCAACTAGCCCAATTCATCACTCTCTAGAAGTGAACTTCTCCTCAGATCAAGCGGGAGCTCTGCCATCCCATATGGGATACTGTGTGTATGCATTTGTATATAAGTGAGTGTATGTATTTATGCTGGCATTGCTGACCCCTACATGCAGATGGAGGGTGTGAACAACAGTTAAAATGTCCCAGCTATTAATTTTTTTTTTTGAATTCACATAAGCGTTTAGGCTACAGCATTCATTCACGCCATCAGTTAAGTTAAGCTACAATGGTCGCTTGGGCAGTAGGGCATACTTCACATATTAATAGCATAAAAAGGACTAAAGACCGGAAAGGGCACGCAAACAGCAGTACTGCCATCGATTCCATTGTTTCTATGGTCCTCCATTTTTTTTGCCTTGCTTTTATGTTAAGCACCTATAATTAAATCACGGGTCATTAAATAGCTTTCACTTCGCTATTTCTTCACCAACGGGCCGCCGTTCTCTAGAGATCAGCTCCTTCCGAGGCTATGCACCAGCACATTGCTTCAGACCGCTTCCCTTCCCACACAAGTTGATCACTTCGCGAAACGGCGAAAATTTGTTTACACAGTGCTGAAAAATGGTGTTTCACGAGGAGTGGTCTCACGACCATCGTGCAACCACACAGGAAGTCTACGCCACACGAAGTCCCAAGCGCACTGCAAAACGCCTACGCCTAGAGGCGCACACCTCCGTTTATTTTGCGATCCTGCAAAAGCGTCTACCAGCGATAGGCCGCACGGCGTGTCGCTGGTTGCACATGCACAGTTCGGAAGTTCTGCACGGATGCAAACACGAAAAGGGCTCGCCTTTTTAGTGTATCCTAGGCGAAGCACCGGCACAGGGTTTTCTTCGGAAGGCTTGCCGTCCACAAAGTGCTCGGAGCACACCTGCGTGTCGCGCAAATGAAGTTCGTATTGAAAGGCGAGCGTCCGTACTGCCCGCATTTGTGCATACTCACCCGGACATACTTGCTCGGCTCGAAGTCTTTCCTGTTGACCGCAGCTATCCACTGACGACGGAGTTCGGGGTTTTTGTCCGCGCGCGGAAACCGGTGGAAGCTGAAAAGGCCGCACCCGCACCATTTCTGACAAGTGTTGTGTTCTGGGCAGAAAACGTTCAGCAACCGGCTCCTCTTTCGCTGGTTGTTTGAGCATCCAAGTACGACGCAGTGGTGTCCAGACGACCTCCTGTAGCCACGGTAGCAACAAGCGCCGCGAAGCGAGGAATTTCCGGGCGTACTGGCTTTGGTGCTAACGCTTGCCATGTCTGCTTGCCGCATACATGCGTACACGCTCCGCTTCACGTAGCTTGCTAGTCGCTTTGGCTTTGATTTTGGCAGCCCAAAACAATATGGCGACTGCCGCCTCATTTAGACAGCAAAATAGCTTTCATCGCACTGAAAAAGTTTATTGTGTAGTCCACAAAGTAATGAAGCCGCTTATTTTGTGGTCTAGTCCACAGAATAACTGTAGCACCTATTCCGTGGTGCGGATCTTGACGCGAAAAGTGGAAGTGGAGCCCTTGAGTGCTGCGTCGTGTTGTTACGCTAAAGGAGCGCGTTTCGCGAAAGTTGTCGGCAGTAATCATGAACCCGTACATCGCAGACATGGGGATCAATTTAGATGCTGTGAACTCGGGCCTGAGAGCCGTGAAGGCGCTTCGATGTACTGTCGGAGAAGTGTTTCGTACTTTGACGGATGGCGTTCCTTGTTCGCAGGGCGATGAAAAGAAGGAAAAGAATTTCATTCTGGAACTACAGGGAACGCTGGGTGCAGTCATCTCTCGCATAAGAGAGTTGGAAACAGCCGTTACACTGCTTGGGTCACCTGTCGCACCTCTCAACTTGGGAAGCACCGGCCACCTGTGTCAGGATCCAACGCTGGACAGGACTTCCTTGTATACAGACATGATCAAGTCATATCGATGGTTCGACAAAGTCCACGAACACACGAGTCACGCGTCAGCAATTCTAACCCAGAATGGACTGAAGAGATCTAACAGCTCGCTGTTCCCAACAAAACGGTTACGAAGACCACATAGCAACGGCCACAATTTCTCGCCTCAAAACGTGGATGCATTCATCAGCAGCGTGCAAAGGCAGTTCGTTGACATGTCGATTGAGATTCTCAGGCCGTGCGGCAACTCCGCTGTTCTCAAGATTACGCTGAGCCGGACCTTGAGGGCCCTGGTGTGCCTCCGCGGCCTCATCATCGAGTGGGTACTCGTTAAGGCGTTCAACGAGGACTTCTACACCGATGACGACCAGCTTGACATGTGGTCGAAGTCTCGGTACCAGGTTTTTGAAAAGGTGACTGACCATGCCAACGCGGCGATGCTCCACTTCTTCTCTCCGCAACTGCCAGACTTGGCCGTCAAATCTTTCCTCACCTGGCTCCACAGTTACCTGCACCTGTTCTCAGCGCCGTGCCGCAGGTGTGGAACACGTCTACAGCACAACATGCCGCCAACGTGGAGGGACTTGCGCAACTTGGATGTCTACCACGAAACCTGCCGGCCGTGATCATTCCTCGGACCATGTTGTGCCATGCTCATCTACGTAACATGCACATGTATTCGTGTACGCCTTACTTTTCCCTGTGAATATCAATACCGTTTGAGGCGATTCTTGGTCTGTTTATTTTACAAAATATTACTAGAGCACACCTTTGACTAAAGAGGCTTAGAAAGAATTGCTAGAGTGGAAATTGCATGACAGAAATAGGAGGGGCTGGGTTAAACGCTCGTGATGCTTCAGAGTGGTGCTAACAGTTCTTGTGGGCGAAACGCGATCACATCGAAATAATTAAGGATGGCTTGGATATATAGATGGCTTGCACATAATGTCACGGATGCAGCTTCTTAAATTACCGATTCACCAACATGATGGCTTTGATAACATAGAGGCAGCATAATTACATTAACCTGCTTTGTGAATGTTATTGGCCTCTGTGCCTCAATGACTAAAGAACTTGCAAGTGATGTAATGATAACATCAACACGCGATGTCGTCCACCACGGTGATGCAGCGGTGACGGTGCTCACCTGCTGATCCGAAGGTCGCGGGTTCGACACTGGCCACAGTTGTCGCATTTCGATGAAGGTGTGTTGTGCGATGTTGGTGCACATTAAGGAACGCCACATGGTCGAAATTTCTGCACCCCTCCCTCCACTACGGAGACCCTAGTGCGTGGATTTGAGGAGAGACCTGAGCGATTGGAGACCCTAGTAATAATATAGTGGTTTCGGGATGTAAAACTTCAGATATTATTAGAACACGCGACATCGCAAACACTGTGTGCCACCATGCGGTGCACAGTGCGTTTTAAGTGACGTCGGTGCAAGCCATCTGTTGCCCAATGCTGTCCTGAGGTTCTTGCTATGTCCTTTGTAGAACTACTGCTGCTATGTAGCAAAACGGCTCCTCCTTCACAATACTGGTGTAAAAGCGAGTATCATTTCTGGTATTTCTAAGCAAAATGGCACACAAGAACTTAGGACAAATAAAAAAGAGGGACATACAGTTTTGTCTTCATGCTACGTTTTTAGACGCTGCTGCCCTGACAATACCAAACCTGCAATCTACACCTTGATACTGCACAAATTCAGATTCAAAAGATACCATTGAAATACGCAGCACGATGTTTACTATCCACTCTGCTCAGGCCAATGAAAGATTCGCAATGTGGTATGCACAAGGCTGCTCATCGGGAACACGTTTCTTGCATCTCTACAAATTTCCTGGTCCTCTGCACATGTGCCAGACGCTGGCCACAAAGCAATCCTTAGATAGTGCTTTTTGAGTGTTCGTGCATTTGGCAATTATCGTCTGGAAGACACTCTCTACGGGGAAATGGTCATTTAGAGCGTAGCAGCCTCTGATGCTACAATGTTTAAGGCTATAAATTATTTTAATCACTGCAGTTATGGGTGCCTTCTAAGCAAGACTGCTTAGACCCAGTTTGCCATGGCACTGTTTGCAAGGTTGGCGTGGCAACTAGGGCATGCCCATCCTAAAGGAAGTGCAATTATAGCAGTGAAAATAGGCATCTTTCTAAAATAGTCAAGCTCTTCAGCCAGTGTGGCTGCCCTGAAAAAAATTTCTGGCTATGGGCCTGGGACAGAGATATGCAAGAGGTTTCACATAAGCAGCTTCACTATAGAACCAATGTGTGCTTCTACCGACTTCGCTATTGCAGCAGACAATATGTGGGTGGAGCGAGCCATTGTTTGTCTCGCCACATTGTAACAAATTGATGTCCTTGGTACCAAAATAGGTCTGCGGAAACAAATGTCGCATTATGTCCTTTCGCGTGCTCCATTGTCAAGAAGCTTCATGTACCAAAACATCAAGGATAAGAGAGGAGAAAAAAGTCTGAGTGATATTACATTATCAAGTAAAATCTTTGAGCCGAAATAAACAACACGGGACCAAGAAAGAGAAACACACAACACAAGCGCTTGTGGTGTATGGCTCTCTTTCTTGGTCCCTGCCCCGCCACGGTGGTGTAGTGGCTAAGGTACTCGGCTGCTGACCCGCAGGTCGCGGGATCAAATCCCGGCTGTGGCGGCTGCATTTCCGATGGAGGCGGAAATGTTGTAGGCCCGTGTACTCAGATTTGGGTGCACGTTAAAGAACCCCAGGTGGTCAAAATTTCCGGAGCCCTCCACTACAGCGTCTCTCATAATCAAGTAGTGGTTTTGGGACGTTAAACCCCACAAATCAAATCAAATCATCAATTTTTCTTGGTCCCAAGTCGTTTATTTACGCTCACAGATTTTACTTAATCACTAAATACCAACTAGCCCACCTAGCTACATATGCTATTGCATTACCTTATTGGGCATTGAAAGTAGATGAAGGTGACATGTAGACCACATGACGATCCTGTTCTCAAAGCATTTACACGATTACTCCGCATGGAAACAAACTTAATACGAGGCCCATGCACAACTTTCTCTCAAGAGCCAACCTCATCCCTCTAATTTCAGCAGTCATGGTCAAACTCAAAGGACTCATGTCAGACGCACTCGTTCTAGCGTCACATGACAATGTCAAGTATGGTGTATGGCTTCTGGCTCTGGCTGACGTCACAGCGCAAGATTCCTCCTGCTGCCGTCATCTCAAACAATTAGTCACTGCGAAAAGTGTTACAGTAGTGCTCTGTGATGCAGTGCGCAACCAAAATTTTTAAAGAGGCCCTTCGACGCCAACTGCAAAACGACAAGTACAGCAGGTCTGCCCAGAAATATCATTTAATTAATGCCAGGTTTACTTTGTACAGAGTTCCAACACATTCCATTTCACTTTTGCCTTGGCCATAATTTACTTGCAGGTCAAATGAGCAATGACGGTCCAGTTCCGAACCTTTGCATTCGTGATGAGGTCCGGAAACTGACATAAAAGTTAAAACACAAAACAAAGGGTGAGGAAGGGAGGGGGGAATCTTTCACTAGATGGGACAACAACAAATGGACACGCATACAAAGTCCTAAACTTCGTCTGGCAAGTATAAGGAAGTTGACGATTGTGAGTTTGCGCGAGATGGTTGTTGCAGGTCGAGAGGAGAAGCAATGTCGTCTTCACTTGACATCTTCCGTCCGTGCTTTCATCCTGTTGATGAATGCCTGGCCTTTGCTTTTGCGGAAGTTTTCGTACGGGTCGTGAAGGTTGATGCCGACGCCCTTGTAGAGGTCTTGGCGGTCTCGGACGTCGCCCGGATGGATTGGGTCTTGAATGCCTTGCTCGGAGGCACCGAGACCGGCCCCTCCCCAACCTAAAAACAGAGTGTTGATTAGAGTAGGTAAGTCTTTCGAATGAGACAAGTACCAAAAATTCATGGTTGATACTGACACCACCAATATACTTATTATTTGTTGATTAATATGTATAGGACCTCTTACTTTACCTTTAATTTGAGACTGCAAATTATAGTGGCTTCCTTATCATCTCGCACAAGACGAACGATACAACAAAATTTCTTGAATGTATAGCTTTGCAGATGTGCCAAGTCAGTTTGTAAAGAAAATGCAAATACAGTAGACTCTCAGTAAATGGAAATCTGTTAAACGAAACTACTGCTTAAATCGAACTATTGCCTCTGCAATGCTTGGTTTCGGGTTTGTATTCTGCACCCATGTTCACTTCTCAGTGAACGGAACTCCTGTTAAATGGAACACATTTTCCCAGTACCTTCAGGTTCCGTTTACTGAGAGTCTACCTTACTGTTATATACAATCTGTAGCAATTGTTCATAGCTTTTCTATCTATCTATCTACCCCTCACATGTCAAGTGCCTATCACCATCACCACAATGGACGTATGTACTCTTACAAATTTAAGAAGGAATTTTCCCTGCTTTCAGGGAAAGAGGGAGGGGGGTCGCACCTCAACTTCTATTGTTTTCCCTTCGTAAAGGGGCAAAGACCCCAGCACTCGAAAGCTTTTATCACCGCACTCTGAGAGACCTGCCTTTTCTAGTAGATAAACGTAAACGTACTCTGCTGTCAACTCGTGTATTTCTCGACTCAGCTAAACTAGTGTGCCAGCAAAAGTGTGTAATCCCCAGAAAGTATTCCAGATTGTAAGAGGCGTGCGTAACTGACAAAAGGACTCGACCCCTCATGTCAGATTTGATTTCAACATTTTATAACGTTCTGTTTTCTAGACTGTTCAGTCTAGAAAACGTCGTTCTAGAAACGTCGGACCGACGTCGTTCTGTCCACTATTTTCGGCAGTGCAGTTCGACGTCACAGTGCTTAGCAATGGGATCCCTTAGTAGTGGCGGTTTCCTGCATTAGCATGGTCGGCAGAATTCTATTTTTGCAATACCTGCTTTAGGCACCATAATCATGTCATGTTGCTGTACACATCAAGCAAGTAGTACGTCTTAAATGTTTTCGCACCGAGGTATATTTAACAGAGAAAAGTGATACAGCAGCATAAACAGCACAGTATTACAATTACTGCTGAAACACTTCATTAAGAAGGTACAATTAGCCTACATTTCCACAAACAAACTGTGTTTCGATCCAACGAACTAAGCATTAGGTAGTGTGGTAACACTTAGTGACGCACTTACCCATTTTACGAAGGAGTTGATGACCCTTGTTAGACTCGTCCAACCTCGAGTCTCTGGGGTCACCGCCATAAGATGAACCACTGGGCACAGACAAAGCATCGTATTTAGCCACAGCAATACTTTCACCCCACTGTTTTGTTACCTGCAGACATAACCACCTTTTCGAAACATCCTTTAAAAACAATTTAGACCATATTTATAATCCTCATTACAGATATTAATAAGAAACAATGACTACTGCCCCAACTTCTCTATATCCTGCAGATTAGTCACAGCTACCAGTGACAGTGAAATGATCCTAGCTACCAGTGACAGTGAAATGATCCTCAGTAGTGCCTTCATTATACCATAAACTTTTTGTATTAAACACACTGCACATGTCTTTAAAGGAGCCCTGAAACACTTTTTTGAGTAGCCATAAAATTAATTCACTCGAAAAGCGTATTACCTCACAAATTGAACGCTGTAAAAGTTTTAAGAATCCGTCCAGTACAAGCGGAGTTACAAAGATTTGTCACACGCTGCAATCACATTCTCTCTTCTCTCGTCCCGACGAAAGCACTGGAAGCTGAGCAGGGAGGGATGGGATGGGAGGGGCAAACAAAAAACGTCACTCGCGCTTTGTGACCTGGAGCATTTCTTTTTTTTTTTTCTTCTTCGAATACGCGGCTTTTTCAGTGCAATCGTGCGCGCACGCGTGGACAAGTGACGGCCTCTTACAGTGACCTCTGTAACAACCGAGCGCGCCATGTTCAAATCAGCCAATGGCTGATAGATGGGCTTACTGGGCTTATTTTTCGTGATATGTCGAGAGAAGAGAAAGCTATTTTTAGCTGAATGTGATAATTTATTGTTAATTCCAGGCCGCATGCTGCGCTATAATATTTGGCTCACGTGTTGTCGGAAGTCTCCACTACCGATCAGCAGCATTTTCTGACCATGCTCAGAAAGTGTTGCAGGGCCCCTTTAAAAATAAAATTATGTAATTATGTGGTAGTCACACAAATATCAGAGAGAGTCTAAATGAGCCCTGCAACACTTCTTTCAGCATGGTCGGAAAATGCTAGTCAAGGCTCCACAGAACATGCGAGCCAAGCTTGATAGCACAAGTGGCCTGGAAGGCAACAAGAAATAGTTCCCTCTAATTTCTGCAAATGATGGCACAGACCCAAGTACCTGTGCCATATACAGTGGACGTACGAAATTCCAGACATGCCCGATTTCTCGGACTCATCTGTGACACCGCCAACTTTCCCAACCAGCAAATGTACTAAATAGTTCGAAATTTCAGTCGCTTACAGCCTTCGCCATCCGATTTTCCAGACATTTAACCACTGATCGCAGACTCAGTCACTATCAATGCCACCATTTTCGTTGTTTTCATATCCTCGAACTCACCGCACTCGCATCGCAGGTGTGGCCAGCAGCACCACGCCATAGCTGCCGTACCCTCGAAACAGCCGCAATCTAGCGCGCGCCAATCCATTGCCAGCCGTAGGTTACTCAAACGTGTAGTCAAACCCCACTGTGTTTCTTCACACACTGTTTGGTCAGCTGAGCTCTGCGGTAGATCGTGTGCTGCTGCGCGCTATTTTCAGCGTTTACATTTCCCAACCTCCAGCATCCACCAAGTTTCTAGCTATTTGAAGCTGCGCTTTTCGTCAAACAAATTCACCGTTTAGAGCGATGGCACCTACTGTTTCTTAGTCTTCGCCCGCGCCTTTGAAGCGCACAAATCTCCCCCCGTAGGCTTACGATGGAAAAGAAAGCCACCATCAACAAACAAGTTTAAAGTGGCTGGTCGCAGGCAGAAGTTGGGAGGGAGTTCGGAATGTAGTGAAGAAGAGGAGCTTCAGCGGCATTTCTCGGCGCATCAGGGGCATCGCCATCAGCATAAGCTCGTGCTTTCTGCGCTTGGCCGGACGCTGCTGACTGCTTCGCTTTCTGCGTTCTGCGCTGCAAATAAACCCCGTTACAAGTGGTGGATTCTGCTGGGTTTCGATCACCCTGGAGCTTCGGATTTACCATCCATTTTACCATCCATTATGCCTACCGACGCAAGCGCCGCTCCAACTCCTCCACCGGCACCGCCTACTGTTCTCTGCGCCGGTTCTCTGCGTCTGCGAGATCCCCCTGTTTTCTCAGGCACAGAAGACAAGGACGTTAACGACTGGATTTCAATGTACGAGCGAGTGAGTACTCACAACAAATGGGATGACGCCGCCAAGTTGGCCTACGTCTCATTCTACCTGTCGGACATGGCCAAGCTGTGGTTTATAAACCACGAAGCGGAACTCCCTACATGGTCGGTCTTCAAAACGAGCCTCACACAAGTTTTCGGGCAGCCTGAGGTACGCAAACGCCGTGCCGAACAACGCTTACATACTCGGTCCCAGCAGCTTGGTGAGAATTTCACAAGCTATATTGAGGACGTTCTGGACCTTTGCAAGCGAGTCAACGAGTCGATGTCCGAAGAGCTTAAGATCAAGCATATCATGAAGGGCATTGAGGACGACGCTTTCCAAATGTTGCTTTCTAAGACTCCTCGCACTGTCCTAGAACTGACCGAGTTATGCCAGAGTTTTGACGAGTTGCGCAGGCAACGTCTTTCCACCCGGCGTCCCTCGGTGCTCGACGACTCTTCGTCCAGCCTTTCCACCCTTGGCATAGGAGAAGACTACGCCCCTCTTCTCTCCAAGATCCAAGAGTTCATCCGCGCTGAGGTCGCTCGTCAGCTCTCTTTGATGTCCTGCGTACCCGATCAACCACGCAGATTCACATCTACACTCCGCGACTTCATTCAAGACCAGGTCGCACAAGTTCTTCCTCCCGCCCGTGAACCGCCCCCAGTCGCCGCACCTCTCACGTACGCCGAGGCCGTTGCTCGACCTCGACAGCCTGCGTTCCAGCCAGCACCTATGTATTCGCCGCCGCCCTTTTCGCCGCCGACCTATTCACCGCCGCCTATGCCGATACCACCTCGGCCGCAGTTTTCTGCCCCCCAGCCGCAAGTCGGAGTCTACTCCGACCAATGGCAGACCTACGACAACCGTCCCATATGTTTTGCTTGTGGTGGTGTTGGCCACGTGGCACGTTATTGTCGTCGTCGCCAGGCTGCTCAGAACATTCGACGAATGCCCTCTTTCGACCCTCAATTTTCTTCTACGCCTTCAAGCCCTCCTTCCTCTTCCTTTCCTTCTGATCGTCCACACGGCCCGACCCGCCGCTCCCCATCTCCACGTCGACGTTCGCTTTCCCCTATGCATCGCCGTTCCGGACCCACCGGCCAGGAAAACTAACGGCCGCAGTTCCCGAGGCACGAACTGCGTCCCCGTCGCCATGCACAAGTCCTCGCCCCTGTCCAGCTAACGTCATTGAAGTGTCAGTCGATGGTATCGTCGTCATGGCGCTTGTCGACACCGGAGCCGCTCTATCCGTCCTTTCCATCAACCTGTGCCGCAAACTCCGCAAAGTTCTGACGCCATTATCCGGCCTCTCTCTGAGAACGGCTAACGCACAAAGTGTAACACCTCTCGCAGCCTGTACCACACGAGTCGTCATCGAAGGGATTGTGTATATCGTCGAATTCGTAGTGCTGCCCTCGTGTTCCCATGACATGATACTCGGCTGGGACTTCCTTGCGAATAATAATGCCGTCATTGACTGCTGTCGCGCTGAACTTGAGCTATCTGCACTTCCTGATGTAGACGCTGTCGAAGCCTCCCTGCCGTGTTATAAACTGTTTGTTTCCGACGACACCAGCGTACCACCGCGCTCTTCTCTGCTGGTGACTGTGTCGTGTGACGCTATTTCCGACGGTGATGTTTTATTTACGCCCTCTGCCTTGTTCATTCAACGCAAATGTTCTCCACTGCCCATTGCTCTCCTTACTCTCCACCATGGCATCACGAAGACGCTCCTGTACAATACGCTAGAAGGGCCTTTACCTTTATTCTATGGTGAATGTCTCGGTCACATGCATCCGATCGACGCCCGTCGCATTTTTGACGCTCCATCTAGTTTACTTTCTACGGACCTCAGCGCACTCATTTCTGACTCTGTTGTTGACCAGTCACTCCTTGACGCTTTCCACCGCTCCATCGATGTCGCAACGTCTTCTTCAGAACGAAGCCAGTTAGTGAACCTGCTGCAAAAGTTTCGTTCTTCTTTTGACAGCCACGCTTCTGGCCTCAGTCGCACATCGAACATATCTCACAAGATTGACACAGGAAGCCATACGCCTCTACGGCAGCGCCCCTACCGAGTCTCAGCGTCGGAGCGCCGTGTTATTGACGACCAGGTTGCTGACATGCTCCAGCGGGGTATTGTACAGCCTTCTAACAGTCCCTGGGCGTCACCGGTCGTTCTTGTTAAGAAGAAGGACGGCTCCATACGGTTCTGTGTGGACTATCGACGTTTAAACAAGATCACCCGCAAGGACGTTTACCCGTTACCGCGAATAGACGACGCCCTTGACTGTTTGCAGGGAGCAGAATACTTCTCTTCGCTGGATTTACGGTCTGGATACTGGCAAGTTCCTATGGAAGCATCTGACCGACCGAAAACAGCATTTGTCACACCTGATGGGTTATACGAGTTATACGACACCCATTTAAATCGTCTCGAGCACGTCCTCACACGTCTCACCGACGCCGGCCTTCAACTCAACCTTAAGAAGTGTCGTTTTGGTGCCCGGCAGCTCACCATTCTTGGCCACGTCGTATCGCGGGAAGGCATACTTCCTGACCCCGCCAAGCTTCGAGCAGTCGCCGATTTTCCGAAGCCAAAGAACTTGAAGGAACTTAGAAGTTTTGTCGGCTTGTCGTCATACTTCCGCCGCTTTATTAGAAATTTTGCTTCTGTATGTGCGCCCCTTACGGACCTTCTTAGCGGCGACAAGGACCTTTCCACCTGGTCACCAGCATGCGACGATGCATTCACCAAATTACGCCACCTGCTGACTTCACCACCCATCCTCCGCCACTTTGATCCTGCCGCTCCCACGGAGGTTCATACTGATGCCAGTGGTGTTGGACTTGGCGCTGTGCTTGCGCAACGAAAGGCAGGGTTTGATGAATATGTCGTCGCCTACGCAAGCCGAACTTTAACGAAAGCCGAGGCTAACTACTCCGTGACCGAGAAAGAGTGTTTAGCTATTATTTGGGCCCTTGGAAAATTTCGCCCCTACCTGTATGGTCACGCATTCGACGTCGTCACTGACCACCACGCCCTTTGTTGGCTATCCACACTTAAAGACCCTTCCGGACGACTTGCTCACTGGGCGCTCAAACTTCAGGAATACGACATCCGCGTTATTTACAGATCTGGTCGTAAGCACACGGACGCCGACGCCCTTTCTCGCTCACCCATATCGGATGAAGGTGTTTGCCTCTCTTCCCTCGAGCCTGCACTTGCATCATCCGCCTTGCGCAACATGACGGTGGAACAACGAAAGGATCCCTGGATCAGTGGCCTCATAAGCATTCTTTCTGATCCTCTCACTCCTTCGCCGTCTCGCGCTCTCCGCCGCCAGGCTAGCAACTTTTGCCTAAGGGATGATCTTCTTTATCGACGCAACTACCTTTCTGACGGTCGCAAGTGTCTCCTTGTGATACCCCGCCATCTTCGAGCTGCTATCTGCGAAGCTTTTCACGCGGACCCACAGTGCGCCCACGCAGGCCTCTTCAAGACATACGCTAGGCTTCGACTCAGATTTTATTGGCGTGGCATGTATAACTACGTGCGGAAATTCATTCGCTCGTGTGCTCAGTGCCAACGACAAAAGTTACCTCCCGGGCAAGTCTACCCGTCACAACCTCTTTCTTGTCCTAGTCGACCTTTTGATCGCGTCAGCATTGACATTTACGGACCACTACCATCAACTCTAGCTGGTAATCGCTGGATTATTGTTGCGATAGACCATCTGACACGCTATGCCGAAACAGCCGCGCTGCCGACTGCCACAGCCCGTGACGTTGGAACGTTTCTGTTGCAACGTTTCGTTCTGCGTCATGGTGCCCCTCACGAGCTCTTAAGTGACAGAGGCCGTGCCTTCCTTTCTGACGCCTTGAAGGCATTACTCAACAAATGCCGAATCGTGCACCGCACAAGTACAGCGTACCACCCTCAGACGAATGGCATGACGGAGCGCTTCAACCGTACCCTTGGCAGTATGCTGTCGATGTACGTCGCCTCTGATCATTCAAATTGGGACCAAGTTCTCCCGTTCGTCACCTACGCGTATAATACTGCCGTACAAGCTACTACTGGGTTTTCGCCATACTTTCTTTTGTACGGACGAGAACCTTGAAATACAGTAGACACTATTTATTTATTCAATACTGCCAGCCACCCTTTGGCAGCCAGGGCAGGAGTGGTACAGTGCAGAGTTTAAACACAAAGTTTACACGCGACCAGTAACACGGTCCGCGGTACACAGGGAAGCAATAATACAGTAAGCTTACAGATTGTCACGACACACAAGCGCACGCAATCAGTAACACGGCCCACGATTCGCAAAGCAGCAGTAATTCTCGTTCAAATAGCTACATGAATATACAATAAAAACGGCAATGCTAGTCTAATGCAAGCACACACAAAGTACACTACGCGCATTGACCAGGAAGCGTGAAAAAAAAAAAAACAAAAAAAAAACATGCAGTGTGCGTTGTGGCATGGTAGCAAGATAACACGTGAAATATGTTAGTTCAATAGGACAGGGGAACAAGACCAGCACTTCCAATCATACACAATTTTGAATAGCCGTTGAAAAAGCATTTTGATTAGTTAAGTTAGTAACGTCGCGTGGCAAAGTGTTCCATTCTGCTATCGTTCTCGGGAAAAAGGATAGACGGTAAGCGTTTGTTCTCGTGAAAGGCATTAGGATTGTTTTGTTGTGCTTGTTCCGGGTGGGGCGTGACATGTTGAATTCAAGATAAGTATTGAAGTCTAGCTTTGAATAACCATTGACTATACTGTGTAATATTTTAAGTCGATGTAATTTACGGCGGGACTCTAGTGTTGGTAGGTCAGAACGCCTGCGCAGTTCTGTCACGGATACACGCCTGCTGTATGCGTTGTGAATAAATCGCAGCGCTTTCTTTTGTACCCGTTCGAGCATCGCTGAATCCGTCTTTGTGTGTGGGTCCCAAACAACGTCTGCATATTCGAGCAAGGGGCGGACCAGCGTAGTGTACGCAACGGTCTTCGTTCTGCTTGTACAGTGCTGAAGTCGGTGTCTTAGAAGCCAAAGTCTGCGCAGTGCTGATGATGTAATATTTTGTATGTGTTTGTTCCAGGTGAGGTTTGATGTCATGGTTACACCCAAATATTTGAACTCGTTAACAACCTCTAATTCAACATTGTTAATTTGATAAGCATATTGAAATGGAAACTTTTTGTGCGTTATTGTCATTTGGCGGCACTTTGTTGTGTTGAGGCTCATGTTCCAATCGGCACACCAATTACTTACAGCTGTTAAGTATTTGTTGAGAACTTTCTGGTCATTTACCGATTCAATAGGGAGATAAACAACGCAGTCATCGGCAAAGAAACGGAAACGCACCGGACAGTCGAACTGTAAATCGTTTAAATAGATAATGAAAAGCAACGGACCTAAGACGGAGCCCTGTGGGACTCCAGAAACAACCGATGACAAGTGAGAGGCAGAGTCACCTATCTGAACGTACTGATACCGGCTTGATAAGTAGGAGTCCAACCACTGAGTTATTTTCTCATTTTTGACCAAGTTTCGAATTTTAACATCAGGTTGCTATGGGGTACTCGATCGAAAGCTTTTTCGAAATCCAAGAATATAGCGTCAATTTGCCCCCCCTTATCTAAAACTTTTGAGATGTCGTTGGTCGTGTGTATTAGTTGTGTAACCGTGGAAAATCCACGCCGAAAACCATGTTGATTGCTCGTAAAAAACATGTTGCTCTCAAGATACGTTACTAGGTGTTTAAATATAAAGTGCTCCAAAACTTTACCGGCTGTACACAAAAGGGATATGGGGCGGTAGTTTTTTACAGAAAGTTTATCGCCGGATTTATGCACCGGAGTAACTTTTGCAGTTTTCCAATCGTCTGGAACCACACCACTTTGTAGACTTTCGTTAAATATAATGTAAAGGTATTTCGAGCACCACTCCGCATACCGGTAAAGGAATGCATTTGGTATTCTGTCGGGACCTGCGGACTTTTTAGGGTCAAGGTTGAGCAAAGCCGAAAATATTCCCGGCTCGGTAATAGTTATATCGGGAATGTCAAAGCCAGGAATATTGAAATTAGTGCAGCACTGGGTTGCACGTACAAATACAGACGAGAAAAAAGCATTAAAAGCCCTTGCTATCGAGCAGGCATCGGACACTTCCCTGTCGTTTATTTTAATTTTGCCGACTGGGTCTTTCTTTTGGGTGATGTGAGTCCAGAACTTCTTAGGGTTGGTGACAAGAAAGCCGTGCATCTTAACATTAAAAAAGTGATACTTTGATTCTTTGATTTTTATCCGTAGGTCAGCCCTTAGGGAAGGTAGCACGTTAGGCGTTTTAGGCGCTCGGGAGAGACTATTCTTCCATATAAACCTTATGAGTCCGAAAGTACAACTCTGTCCGAAGCTGCCCGACATGCTGAAGAATGCCGCCAGCTTGCCCGCTTTTTTTCTACCGAGGACCAGTGGCAGCAGCAATCCCGCCAGACTGGCGACCGTTCGGCTCCAAACTTTCCACCTGGTTCATTGGTATGGCTTTGGGCACCTGCTACCGCGCCTGGCCGCTCCGCAAAACTTCTTCCCAAATACATCGGGCCATACCGCGTTGTAGAGCAAACTTCACTCGTCAACTATATCGTGGAGCCCATCATCCCATCCACAGACCTACGCTACCGCGGCCGCGACACTGTCCACGTCTCTCGTCTCAAGCCATATTACGACCCATTAGTCGTTTGTTCTCCCTAATCCGCCAGGATGGCGTCTTTTTGTGCGGAGGGCGATTGTAGTGAAGAAGAGGAGCTTCAGCGGCATTTCTCGGCGCATCAGGGGCATCGCCATCAGCATAAGCTCGTGCTTGCTGCGCTTGGCCGGACGCTGCTGACTGCTTCGCTTTCTGCGTTCTGCGCTGCAAATAAACCCCGTTACAGAAATTTCAAAGCAAACTGTTTCGAACTTCACGAAAAGTAGGGAGAGGATCTAGAAAGTGACTGCCAAATCAACTGGGGTTTAAAAAAAAAAAGGTGAGTCAGGGTGTTTACTTGAAGTTTGATGAAGTGCTCTTCGTGGCTCAATACCATGATCACTAAGAAAATCCCCGGTGTCAGGCAACACCCTGAAGCAGAAAGCGGAGGTTTTCACGCTTCAGATGAATGTGAAGGACTTCAAGTTAAGCAGTCGATGGCTTCGCAATTTCAACCGCTGCAATGACTTGAAGTTCAGGGAGATGTGCAGGGAAAGCAGCGTTGTCGATGATTCCGTATATTAGCAGGCTTTGTCGGATTTTAGTTCGGACGAGTCTGAGTGACAGCACTTTGTGGCGATCTGGTGTTTTAACTACATAAGATTAGTGTTCAAATAAAAAGAAATTTCACCACAGTGCAGTTGGTTGTGTCGTGTATTTACCAAGGTAAGGGTGCGCCGCGTTACTTTGCGATTTTTTTTTAGATTTAAAGTTTGGGGGGGTCGACCTATATTCCGGTTCTTACCGTATCTCCACACTCTATACCGCCCCGTTAGGTAAGGTTAGGTTAGGTTAGGTTAGCTTAGGTTGGGTTGGGTGTGGTTGGGTTGGGTTGGGTTGGGTTAGGTTGGGTTAGGTTAGGTTAGGTTACCCTTAAGGGGGGACGCGGGTCTTAGAAAAGTAAAAAATGGCCAAAAAATCGATTTTGAGAAAAACGCATTTTTCGAATCTTTGAACCTATAAGCACCTCTCCTCAAATTATTAACGCTAAATTCGATAAAAAAATAGGTTAAAATCTATTTTCAAACCATCACGGGAGTCGCAAAACAACCCGCAAAACAGAAAATTTGTTCGAACTTCCCGCGCGCGCCGCCAGCGAAGCAGCCGGCGTAAGGTCCCTAGATGAAACAAGGTAGCGTCACTCATTGTTCTCGAGCCGTCCTCCTCACTCTCTCGATTACTCCTCTTTTTCTCTGATATCCGCGTCTGTAATTGGTGCATTACTTGCACGTGATCTTGCAAATGGCTGGTGGTGTTATTTATTATTATGCAAAAGGTTCAAAACGAGTACGCATGCGCTCGTTTTGAATCCGGCATGCGCCTATGGCTCCAGCCGGATTCTCGCCGTGACCAAAGACAAAATCGTAGCCAGAACATAAACTGAAGAGGAGGAGCGTTTCGGTGTGCGCTAAGTCGACCAAGATTGTTACGCCATGCTTGTTCAATGCAACATCTGCGTTTTTCAGCAATGCTGCGTTGCGGTAAACAACAGAAAATGGTTTCGCTCTCTTCAACTTACCTCGTGCTTTCCGAGATTAAGCGCACCATGAAGTGCAACTATGAACCATTTCACGCGAATGCTTTCGTGCAACTCCGTCAACGTATGTCGACGCGGATCTGCGAAGCGAGTTCACTTGTCGGTTTTTATTGAAACGCCAGGCGCGCGTCTAATGCGTGTCCAGTGCATGCCAGTTGGTACAAATACATGTGGGTATGCACGTATACAGAACAGTTGTAGGTTGTAATCAACGCACCTTCAGAAACATTTCACTCTTGACCAGTTCCCGCTTGAGCCGAAACGCGCTGCTTCGAGACACCTCACCAGTAGAACTCTCACTTTTCAGGAAGTTCCCAGCACCGCATCAGAATCACTTGGCATCACGATTGTCCAAATGGGCACATTTAAAAAAAAAAAAAACGTCATCGCAGTGCTGCTGGACGAGTGTTCGTACCAGTCTAGTCTTAGTTTTTTTTTTCTTGCGTGTGCACAAGCCGGTTGTAATCAATCGTCACAACGTCACGCCCTGTGGCCACTTACAGGATCCAGCAAGAAGCACGTCCACTGTGTCACAGCACGAACAAAACACAATCGGAGAAGTGGACTAGTTAGAACTGGACGAAATACCGCGGCCGTGGAACTAAAATGTACTACGCGAGACGCCATGGCTAGTGGTGTAAAGTATAGAACAGCCCAACGTTGCCGGTTGAGTAACGCACATCCCGCTTGCTCTTGTGTTGTGCCGTTTATGTTCATAAAAGTAACTGTTTATTCTACGTCTTATTTCGTTCCATTTTGTTTCATTTACATCTATTCACCGTAGCAACAGAACCCAAACATTCGCTTTTGGATGAATGTTTTAAACCTTCTAGGGGGCGCTTCAGGCAAAAAAGCGAGGAGGAAAAGGGAGGGTGTCGCTACCTTGGAAACTTGTTTCATCTAGGGACCTTAAGCCGGCGGATCGGCGCCATCTTGGGCTTGTTTTGAAGCTGGTTCCTTTGTGCGCGTTTTGCGGGCTCTCAAAATGGCGTAGCTCCAACACAACGACTGCCCTCCCCCGTTTTGCGAAGCCGTCTGCCGAACCGCTGATTGGCTAGAGCGCGCGCGCGCCGGCGAGCCCCCCCGTCTCGCGCTTACCATTGGCTGGCGCGGCGGCGCGGCCACGGTTGCTCGCTCTTTTTTTTTGTTTGTTTGGTTTTGCTCCGTCGGCGCCTGCTCTCGTGCGTGTTATCTCGTCTGCTACCCGCTCGTGTACCGACGTCGCCGACGTACACGTCTTTCTGCATTTCGCCGGCATGGCTTGGGAAGCTCGCCTGAAGAAGAACACTCGTCAAGCTTTCGGCAGGAAACGAAAGCGAGCGTGGAATGCGCGGCAGAAGGGAGCGGCCTGCGCGCCGCCGAGAACGCCGGAGATGGCCGAGGCAGCGCATTCTGACGACAACGGGCTGTCGGAAATGCCTGTTATTGCGGAGGCAGCACATTCAGACGACGACTCGCTGGCGCAAGTGCCTGTTATTGCCGAGGCAGCACATTCAGACGACGATTCGCTGGCGCGAATGCCTGCCGAAGCGGTGCCCTCTATTCGGCCCAGCTGCAGCACTTCGTCGGATCATCACGTCAGCGGATCGTCATCCGGCACTACTGGAACCATTCAAGGTCGTGTCGACACGACGTTTTACTCTGCGGACGAGTTCGCCGAGTGCTCCATACGTGCGGCGAATTTAAAAGAGTCCCTGGCATCGCAGTGCGCGACAGCACGAAAGTTTGAGCTGCTGGACGTTCAGCTGGAGGGCGACGACAAAGAAAACGGCACGCAATTTGCCATTGTTGATACAGAAGCGATAGACTCGCTATTTGGACTTCTCCCCTGCCCCGAGTGCGGCTCAAAAAGTATGACTTTCTCCAAGGGAAAAAGAGACTATGGGCTGTGCTCAAAACTCGTGCTCGCATGCAGCAGTTGCGACTTTCGCGAAGAACGGTTTTCTTCACCGAGAGTTGCCGAAAATAGCCAGGCCAAAGTAAGGCCTTTTGAAGTGAATTTGCGTGCCATGAAAGCGATGAATACTATCGGCAAAGGGGCAACAGCTCTGACGGACTTTTTTGCCGCGATGAATATTTCGCATCGAGGGCTTCACCAGAAAACATATCAAAGCCACATGAAAATCATGCGGGAAGCCTGCGGTGCGACTGCTGCCGAATGCGAATCCACTAGCGTTGCCCGCGTCAAAGAACTCTATGCGGAGTTTGGCAATCCACCGGGCAACGTCGACGTCATTTATGATGGCACGTGGCTTACCCGTGGACACAGCTCCCATATCTGTGTTGGTTGTATAATTGAAATGTACACTGGTTTAGTTATTGATCACGTTGTACTTTCAAACTTTTGCCTGGGCTGCGCCACTGGACCAAAGGAAGATGAGGAGGGACACGCTGCTTGGCTCGTCCAGCACGCCCCTGTGTGCCAGAAAAATGTTGACTGCAAGGCTGGCCAGATGGAAGTAGAAGCAGCCCTACGCCTCTTCCGACGCTCCTTAGAAAAGCATAAGCTTCGGTACACAACAATGCTTTCAGATGGTGATAGCCGAACCTTTCATGCCCTCACTGAAGATGAAGTTTACGGACACATAAAAGTTGAAAAAAAAGACTGCATCAACCATGTGCACAAACGAATGGGGGCTGCCTTACGAACGCTCATCGAAAAGAAAAAAGCTCAAGGTGGGTCACTTGGCGGAAAAGGTAGGCTCACTCAAGACAAAATAAAGAAAATTACCTCTTACTATGGCTATGCCTTGAGGAGCCACAAGAGTGATGTGCCAGGCATGAAAAAGGCTGTGCTGGCCACACTAAGGCACATGTCATCAAGAGACGAGGCACCCAAACATGACCTCTGCCCTGAGGGAACAGATTCATGGTGCAAGTTCAACAGGGCCATAGCCAATAGTGAGGTGCCTCCACCGCACAAGAACAGCCTGCCCGATTTCGTCTGTGAGGCACTAGAGCCTGTGTTTATGAGGCTTAGCGACAAAGCATTGTTGGAAAGGTGCAGTGATGGGATCACCCAGAATCCTAGTGAGAGCTTACACGCTACAATTTGGCAACAAGTCCCCAAGACCACCCATGCCTCACTGCGCAGCGTAGAAAGAGCAGTGGCTGAAGCCATCAGCCGCTTTAATCAGGGGGCCACGAAGAGCAATGAAGCAATTGCTGAGACGCTAGGCTACAGTGCAGGAAATCTCTTCATGCGTCGTAGCCTTGAAAAGGATAAAACCAGGCTTCACAAATCGCGGAGGGAGCACCTGCAGAGCAGTTCAACAAAGGCAACACTTGCAAAGCGACATAAGCCTGCAAGAGACACTGCATACAGCCCTGGCATGCTGTAGAATTGTAAGGATGTCTGGGACAAAAATGTGTGTTTTACTTGAAATAGTGTTTTATGTATAAAAGGGCGATGTTTTTATATATAACATGTGTCTTCCTTTGGTTTTCAGTGCACTAGAACAGCCACAAAGTTGTAGACTGGGTTCCTTATACTGATTCAACGGCCAGTACACAGTTTTTAAATGAGCTGTGGCAAATATTTTGGGAAGGTGCATTGACACATTTGGTACAGCCATACTCACATAATGTAGAGCTATACAACGGTGCCATTTTTATTGCTCTAGCTTCACTTTAGCAAAAGTTACAGTTATTAGAAACTTTAAATGCGTTTTTCTCAGTTCGATGTTTTTGTGCACCACACTAAACCTTAGGGGTTTTTCTTATATGTTACTGTTGATTGAGAATGACAAACTTGGTATCATTTTATTTGTAATAACATTACCTATGGGATGATGCTATTTTGATTACTCTAGAAGCATACTGTTAATTACAATTATGGATAGTAATGAGCGGAAATTGAACAGAATATCCATTGTAAGTGCTGGTCTGTTTTCTTATCTATATAATGCCTAAAAATTAATAAAAATAGCATCACCCCATACAGAAAGCCCTCAGCATTGGGGCTATGCATTTATTTTTTGGATCTGGCTTGATTAAGTTGCCAAAAAGCCCCCAATGAAGTGCATAATTAATTAAATTACAGATGTTAATATCTTTTTATCCACTGAAGCTATTTCAGAAACAATTACATATTTGAAATCAGCATGAAAAACTGTCCAAGATGGTGAGGTTTGGTCAAGATTGAGCCAAAAACAGAAAAAAAATTTTAAAGACCCATGTCCCCCCTTAATTGCTGTTGCTAGATGCTCACTCAAAGGCTAAAAACAAAACTTACAAAAAAGAAGGAGGTGTTGGACTGCGTTCCGGAGAGCGCCGTCTCAAGGGAGACTGTGAACGCGACCGGGACCTTGACCGAGAGTGTGACCTCGAGAGCGACCGTGACCGTCTGCTGTGCCTCGGCGGGGACCGGGACTCCGATCGGCTGCGACTCCGCTTCTTTCTCCTAGGCTCCTCCTCATGCCTTGCACTTGGGGGGCTGGAACATGATTGAGGAAAACTCACTGGCATTAGAGCCAAGCTGCAGCCGTCATAAACATATCAAGCAATACATAGTGCTACACCATACAAACAACACACAGTACGTTTCAAGCAACACATGGCCGCTCCATGCGTGTGCATCATGTTCGCTTCTATCCCTTGCTATTGTCACATCTTGCCTTGCTCTTCTATATAAGCTGAACCAACACAGCCAGTCGGCAATTCTTACATTACTTAGTTAAGTTTAAAGACGTGGCATCTAGTGGCACGTGCCTTTCTCATATCTTTACAGCGAAGCTGTCCCGGTCTATACTGTGCTGTCGTCATTGCCATGGTACAGTCGAGTCCACATAGAACGGCCCCACTTAAAACGAACTTTCGCTTAAAACGAACAATATCCGTGTGACCGTGAAAATACACATTGTTTCAATGACACAAAATCGCACTTACAACGAATGTCTCCGAGAGCCGCCGATCTGTTACAGTGAACGAAGTCGGCGCTCTGCCGACTTCCCGGGAAACCACTTTCGACCATGGATGAGGCATCGGCGAGGTGCCCATAGATTCTTATTGTTAAATGCCGACCCTACCTTTGCATCCCTCTAATTGCCGCTCTCCCCTACCGCTTTTTGTTCCCACCCTTCCATCCTTTGCCCCCCCCCTCCCCCCGCTACTCTGAGCAAGACGAGGCCTGTGTTTTCACACTGCCACCGCTCTTTCAAAGACCGGTCGGCCATCTCCCCTGTTTTTGATCGCTGGTACTGTCGTTGGCGTCACCGGCCTGGAGTGACGAGACCATTTGCCAACATCGTCTGTATCTGATCGTCTGCGTCTTGTCTTATCGTATCGTTCTAGTGCACGCGCGTACGCTACCCCACCCACCACTTGCGATTCTTTTCGTGTTTAGGACCTATTCTAACTCACTACACACTCAGCTCAGCATGCCCTCCGCACGCGTGTGGAAGCATAAAAACGGCATTTAATTTGCGCGAAACGAATCGCAAAATATCAAAGTCGGTGAGGCCATGCAAAGCCGCCGGCGCAACAAAACGATTCTTTGAACACCGCCGCGCGCGCCGATCCAGGCGGCCATGTTTAGACCTCTGCGCGCGCATTCTATGCGCGAGTTGCGCGGACCTTTCAAGCAAGCTGCCCGACCTGCCTCCTGTTATGCCAGCGAGTCCTCGTCAAACGTCCGTGCCTCTGAAAAAGGCAATCTGGGTCAAGGCCAGTCCGCCTGGCGCGATCACCTCGACGGCGTGAACACGCGCGGCGCCCCTCTGGCCCATGTGCAGTGAGTCAGCTGCGCACGTGACAGCGAGCCGGCGGCCGCATGTCTGGTGGTCTGACGCATGGCGCGGCGGCCCCCATTGGCGGAATCTGCCCTGACGACCAGCGGCGCTTCTGATTGGACATTTTGGTTGGACCCGGTGTAAATAAAAGAAGCCCTGCGGCGCGTCGCGATCGGCGTTCCTATGAGCGAGGAGACCCCATGTCGGAGGGCCGACATGTATGCGAGTCAGCGGTCTTAGGCGAAAGGCTGACCTATGTGTTAGAGAGGAGAGCTCGGCTTTTCGAGTCTCTGTCGGCCCCAGTGCCGAAATTGTAACGCCTCTGTATATATGCTGTACATAAACCTTGTTTAACTCACCGTCGTCTCGTCCGCTCGTCTTATCAGCTCTGCGCAGAAGCAGTCGCGAGCTGATAAACATACGCTACCAAACGGCTGGTGACCTTCCCGGCGGAGTTGGAAGCAGTGGCGCCATCGGGACCGTGTTGGCGTCGCCGTCTTTCGCAACAGTGGTGGCTTCGGCGGGATCGGTCCGTCGTTTCGCAACAGTGGTGGCAGCGGTGGGATCGGCCGGCGTCAGCGACATCGATGCGGTGAGTGCCTGATGTTTTCCCCTCAGTTCACCAGACTACTCTAGCTCAGGTTGTAGTAGTTTAGAGAAGGGCTGTGTGAAGCATTAGAGTGAGCTTTGATCGTTTCAAGCAAAGTCGAAGTGCTTTGAAACCAAAGTTAATGCGGAGGGGGTAAACACGGGAGTGTGAAAAATTGCTTGCGCGTCTTGCTAGTAGGCTTATAGTGGGTACGGCAAGTAGATTCTTAACAGGGGCAAACAGCAAGAGGCTAGTGTGAACGATGGAGAACCTTAAAGTGAAGGAACTCATCGAAATTTGTGAGGAACTCGGCATTACCTTGGGCCGTGCGAAACGAAAACAAGCGATCCTTGAGATCATGAAGGATGAGGGAGTGTCGGCTGAGGAAGTCGATGAGGCCTGGGTGGAAATCAAAGCACGCCGCGAGGAGGCTGAAAGGCGAGAAGCTCGCGAAGAAGCTGAAAGACAAGAGCGCCTAGAGTTGAAACGACTAGAATTGGCAATCCTACAGTGTTCGCAGGCGCCTAGCGTAGGTTCTCCAACAGTTCAGGTCAGCGGTTTTAGAATTCGGGACCAACTGCCACCGTTCGTAGTAGGCGAGGACATGGCGAAGTATCTCGTCAAGTTTGAACACGTCTGTGAGCGAAACGCTTTGGAGCGGCCTCTTTGGGCGCGGAACCTGCTAGCTCTTCTTCCCGGCGAAGTGTCCGACGCGATAACTTGCTTGTCGAGGGAAGCGTTTGAGAGCTATGACGAGGTTAAGGAAGTGCTCTTGAGACGTTATAAGTTGTCACCCGAGGCTTTCAGGCAAAGGTTCCGATATGCTAAAAAGGGGAATGAGTCACACGTTGACTTCGCGTTTCGTCTTAAAGCCGATTTGATTGAATGGCTCAAGGGCGAAGGTGTTGATGACGACCGCGATAAAGTGGTGGAATGCGTTGCATTGGAGCAATTCTACCGCTGCATCGAGGAGGATGTCAAACTTTGGCTGCAGGACAAACTTGGTGAAGTACAGCTAAACAAGGCAGCAGAGTTAGCTGAGGAGTATTATACTCGCCGAAAGTTGCATAGCAGGGCAGCGCGCGTTGAAAAGGATGAAAGAAAAGAGGGCTTTTCAAAGAAACCTGATCAACGGAAACCCGCTCCGCACCGTAATTTCAAAAAGGACCCGTCTCTTACGAAGGACACTGTAGAGGAAGGGAAAACAGAAGCGGAAAAATCGAGTGAGGTTTCTAAACAACGCACTGATACCACACGGGCGTTTGAATCACGGAAGCCACTAATCTGCTACAACTGCAAAAAGGAAGGGCACATCGCGATAAACTGTAAGCAAAAGTTTGCTTTTGCAACAATTAGAGAATCGGAAAAGAACATGCGGTTGTTGGAGCCGTATATCCAAGAAATTAGTGTGAATGGGAAAGCGTGTCGAGCACTTAGAGACTCCGCGGCAACCATGGATGTTGTCCATCCTTCATTGGTGTCTCCGGATGACTTTACAGGAGAATGCGCGTCGATCAGGCAAGTCGCCGAGGAGCAGAGTGCTTGCTTACCAATCGCCACGGTTGTCATTGAAGGCCCGTTCGGTAAGCTTCGCACCGAAGCGGCTGTGTCTGCCGCGCTTCCCGATCGTTTTCCTTATCTCTTCTCCAACAACTCAGAGCAGCTTCTCAAAGAGCAGGGTAAATCGTTCTTCCCCAACTTAGCGTACATGGCCCTCACGCGATCGCAAGCGCGGAAGCTCTCGCAAGAGCTTGACCTTGTTCAAAGCGGTGAACTCTCAAGTGACCTTGTCGGCGGGTCGACGGAACCTCAGAGAGGAAACTTTCCGCGTGAGTCATGTGAGCAGTCGCGCGAGCGGCCCGTCGCCGACACGACCGGCGCGGTTTCCGGAGAAAGGGGAGACGACATGGCGCCATTGAGTCAGAGCGAGAGGGCTGCAACGCTCTCGCCTGTAGCGGAAAGTTGGAGCGAGCTGCCGAGAGTTGATCGAGAGACGCTCATTCGAGAGCAGAGTGAGGATCTCTCGATTGAAGCGCTAGTGGAAAGCCAAATTGAAGCGCTAGTGGAAAGCCAGAAAAACGCGGCAAAAGTGCTGTCGAAGGAGCACTACGAGAAATCGGGGAAGAAGCGCGCTTTTGAAGTTGATAATCAGGTAATGCGGCTGCAGCCATCCAAAAGGAACAAGCTTGAGGTTGATTGGGAAGGGCCCGCCAAAGTATTATCGAAGCCTTGCGATTCAAATTATGAAGTGAAATTAGGAAGGCGGCCGGACAAAATTTACAACTTGATGAAACCATACGTTCAACATCAAGCGGTCGTAAATCTGTTGTTGAATGCTTCAGAGGAAGAGGAAGCAGAAAGTTTGAGTTCTATTGAGGTAATCGAAGGGGGATCGAAAGTAATTCGGGAGCAGATAAACCTAGAGCCTAGCTTAAGTGAAGGAGGACCTGAAAAAGAGGACCTGAGAAAGATTGGTTCCGAGTTTGAAGACGTGTTTTCGGACTGCCCCGGAAACATGAGGGTGATCGAACACGACATCGAGCTAAGCGGTGAGGAGTCAATCCGTAGCAAGCCGTATCGTTGTTCCCCTGTGCAACGTCGAAAGTGTGAGCCGCTCTTGGTGCCGCATAGGTATCGTCGCCTAAAAGTGGCCGGTTACTGGAGTGGAGCATGTTGCTCCACAGCGCAACTTTGACGTTCGCTAAAGAAAAAAAGAAAGGTAAACGCTAATGCAGGTGCATTGAGCAGTGCGTTCCAGCTAGTAACTTCTCAACCTTTCGGTTTCTGGCTGGCGATTCGGGGCAAAATTTTGACCTCATCACGACCTGGGCTGAGCGCTCTCGTTCAGAGTGATCTCAAGGGGCCAACTTTATGTGGTATTCTAATTCGTTACGTTGTTGTACGTGGAAAAAAAAATTGAGTTGTCATTTTAAGAGTCTTGTGTCCCACATGTGCCTCTTGATGTAGAGGGAACAAAATTCCGATAAACACGTAGATAGGTATATGTTGTACTATACTTTGTCTGGTGTTCTGTCGGGTGACCGGGGGCACTTGCTTGTGTCGTGTGTTGTCTGTTGTCGAACCGTTCTTAGCAAGTTGCAGAACCATCGACAAGTGCTGAAACCGAAGATGGTCAGAAGAGACGAGCGAAGTTGGCCAGCAAGTTGTGGCGACAAGCCAGTGGAGCTGGGATCCGTCGTCAAAAGTGGAATGTGTTCCCGGACCAGTCTGGAGCTGTATTCTCCCCATGGCCCTGGAGGCGAACCTGGAGGGACCTGGCGAACGAGCGCACCTGACATCCGAGCCCCGTGGAAGCAGCTCGTCTTTCCGGTGCATTGTCTGGCGGCGGGGGTGCTGTTATGCCAGCGAGTCCTCGTCAAACGTCCGTGCCTCTGAAAAAGGCAATCTGGGTCAAGGCCAGTCCGCCTGGCGCGATCACCTCGACGGCGTGAACACGCGCGGCGCCCCTCTGGCCCATGTGCAGTGAGTCAGCTGCGCACGTGACAGCGAGCCGGCGGCCGCATGTCTGGTGGTCTGACGCATGGCGCGGCGGCCCCCATTGGCGGAATCTGCCCTGACGACCAGCGGCGCTTCTGATTGGACATTTTGGTTGGACCCGGTGTAAATAAAAGAAGCCCTGCGGCGCGTCGCGATCGGCGTTCCTATGAGCGAGGAGACCCCATGTCGGAGGGCCGACATGTATGCGAGTCAGCGGTCTTAGGCGAAAGGCTGACCTATGTGTTAGAGAGGAGAGCTCGGCTTTTCGAGTCTCTGTCGGCCCCAGTGCCGAAATTGTAACGCCTCTGTATATATGCTGTACATAAACCTTGTTTAACTCACCGTCGTCTCGTCCGCTCGTCTTATCAGCTCTGCGCAGAAGCAGTCGCGAGCTGATAAACATACGCTACCAAACGGCTGGTGACCTTCCCGGCGGAGTTGGAAGCAGTGGCGCCATCGGGACCGTGTTGGCGTCGCCGTCTTTCGCAACAGTGGTGGCTTCGGCGGGATCGGTCCGTCGTTTCGCAACACTCCTTCCCGCGTGTTTTGGTTTTCAAGGTCGCCTTCCCGCCGCATCCTCCCCTCTTTTCACTCCATCGCAATTCCTTGCCCATCTCTCGCAAATCGGCTCTTCTCTCTTGACACAACTCCTTCGCCTGTCTCCACCGACGCCAGCACCAGGCTGACTCGAATTCAGAAGTTTTGTTTTCTGACTAGAAACGGGCCCAGAGCTGTACCACGAGTTCTGGCATGTGTGTTGCGTGTGCGCGTCTTGCTCGTTCTCGGTGTGCGTGTGTGGTCAGGATGGAGGACGGGAGTCCTTGCACGCTTTTTCCTGCCGCTCAACAAAACGTCGAAAGTGTGACCACTTGGCTTGGGCGTAATCCGCGCGTTAGGTGCTGCATTGCGTAGCGCTTTCTCATAGCTGCTTATCACCTGGCAGTTAACTTGCCGCATCGGGCATCCCGGTATTCAGCTATGGAGATGGTAAATATTTCGTGGGTGGTGGTGACGGCTACAAAACTGTTTTCACGAGGCCGACTTCGTCAACGTTGGGCCTAATGCCAAGCGTGAAGCTTCCAAACGGGACCACTCCGGCGGCGTTTTGTAGCCGCGCGTCGTCGACTCCGACGTGGTAGAGAGGGTGGGACATAAGTTGCGATGTTTTAATTACGGCCAATGATGATGCCGACACCGCGGAACCGTGCACGAATTAGGGCACTGTGAATTAAGTACGCGGCAAGAGTGATTTGGAGGAATCGGATTGCGAGAACGACGAAACTTTGGAGCCAGTGCCTCATGCAGCTTATGTCACAGCACGCTGCCATTTTAAATAAACTCAACACCGCCCTTATCGCTTCTGCTCTTTGACACACGTGCATCGCGGAGTTTTCTGGGCAAAAACTTTTGTGTTTTCACTCGCAACTTTTAAAAGCTGTGTTTCATTTACTACGAACTTCGGGATACAGCGAACGGACGCCGCGTCAGGCTCAGGATCGTTATAAGCGGGCTGTACTGCTGGTTGCAGTAGTAGCCATGCACGTCATGTGACCAGAGGCGGGAGTGAATAAAGATGACAATGATGTTCAAAATGGTGATGATTATGACGATGCTCAAAATGACGACGACGACGATTATGCACGTGATCTCGTAAACCGATCACGTACACTCGCATGCTTGTAGTTTTGCTTTCCGATGGTTTTTAGTGCGTGGAAGTGGTAGGACGTTCCCTTCAGGTGCCACAATTCTGTCACCTGACAACTTAATTTTGCCAGAGCTTTAAAATTAATGTGGCTATGAGGCATTCTTTACATGCACCCAAATATAAGTATATGAATTATCTTGATTTTCGGCCCCATTAAAATGCTAGAAATCAAACCACTAGGAACTGAACTCATCCACACCCTCTTGCCACAATTATGCACCTTCTCAATTGACAAATGCGAACTACAGCAGGTGTGGCTTCACAACAGTTCAGCTTTTCGGAGAAATGTGCTGAAGTCGACAAAGCTTATCTTTTGTGTATGAGCTCTTTACAGGAATATCAGAAAGAATAACATAAACCACCAAAAATTCAGGAGCTATCACCCTATCGTGAAAATAAAGGCAAGCAAAGCTTGGCGTATGCTTGCCTGACATACTAATTCACTTTTGTTCTTTATTTCTTACTTCCTATTGCATTGTGCAATGCTCCCTTCTAACCGTTTCATTCCTCCGTGCTGGGAATCGCATCGTCATCCACGTGCTTAGCAGCACAACACTTTGGTTCCCGCAAGTAACTAGTACGACGACCATGCGTTCACATCCATGCAATAATGATACGCGGCAATGTGAAATGACAAGTGACCGCGATACATGATCATTAGAAAACGGTGCATACACATATGCAAGCGATCAGTGCATCTTTGAGGGCTGTAATTCTTTGCGCCTGCAGGCACTAGGTTCTTTTTCGGTCACACCTACAATACCAACGATACTTACGAAGTGACACAAGCTTCGCTTGAGTCCCGCCACTGGGAACAGTAACATCTGGTCACCCAAAAAATGAGCCCTACACGTGCACCGTTCCTCACCTCTTGCTCTCGCGGTACTTGCGCCGGGCAATGTCGTCTCTAATCTGGTCTTCGATCTCCTTGGCCTTGGCTCTCCGCTCTTCCTGCTGCTCGTCCCGGTCACTGCGGCCCCGACTGTACCCGTCCCCTTCGTCGTCCGACGAGGGCCGCTTGCGAACGTACTGGCTCTTGGCCTTGAAGAACTCGTACAGGCCCAACTGCTCCCATCCCTCACTGAAAAAAGAACAATACGCATTCATGAGGAACAGCTGACAGACGTGATCAAAAGGGGAACACCAAGGATGAAAGGGCATATGTAGAATGGGAAAAGGTTTGAGTGTGTTGGTAGTTCATCCTACTCTAGAAACAATAGTGGACTAAACGAACAGAACACAACATAAAACTGGAAAGAACTTCTGCTGTCTTCATCCTGTCCCGTATTCATTTAGTGCGCTATGATTTCTGAAGTACATATGCAGAATATTTTCATAAGGTGGGGGAAAAGGAGAGACTAGCTGGCATGGCTCACTCACAGATTCATAATTTAGACAACATGGAATGAGACGGACACACACAGTCCCTGTCGTGTTGTGATGAGCCGTGCGAATTTCGAAACCTAACCGACTAGCCCGGCAATGGGCTCTACGAAATTTTAACTCTAACACAGGTGAAGGGCAGGTCAACCAGATTTTGTGAACAGAGCTTGTACTGAATTCTTAGTTAATCATCGAGCAGATAATATTGTAGTGCTACAGAGCTCTAATCAGTCTAAGCCTAAAGGAAAGAGACAACAAAGTATGGAAATCACAGGCAACAGGAGAAGTACTGAACTGCGAACCTGTACCTGTGTCGATTCTATGGCCCTTGATAAAGGTGTGCTGCTACCTACCATTGCGAATGTTCCTACAGGCTGGACCCCTGAGCATGACTACCTGGGATTGTTTCTCAGAACCTAGCATCATTAATGTGCTGAACGTGCGAACCGCTTCACAGTGCTCTCTCCCTTGCTGGCGTACCTCGTACAGACACTTGATGCATCAGAGCACCCCAGCTGCCCCCTTCAACCCTTAGTGTTTCGGTGCTTATAAAAGGCCGGCAGCATCTAGCAATGGAGGCTTCCTTGTCCACATGCTTTGTTCGTGAACTGTCTTCGTTATGAATTAAATGCTCTTTTTTTTTTTTTTTCGGCTGTCTTTTGCCTTGCTGCTGCCTGGATGTTCCCAGCCTAGACCTTTGGTCTTCACGTCCTGCTACCCAAGAGACCCCGGGGCCTCTTGTAACGCCATACAGAACATTATATGGCTCGCTTACAGCACTACAAAATGCCATGATAGCACAAACTGTGAATATGCACTAACTTGTCAGATATGCAGTAATTGGCTCCAATCACAGCTACCCTTCAAATCAATTAAGTGCAGAACTGGAAGTGTAGCAGTGCAGAAATAGCGCATTAGACTAACCTGTTACGCGGCCGCTCGTGAGAAGGTGGACTGTAGAACATCTCCACGGCTTGCATCAGGGCCTCGCTGGGGGGCGCTGGTGGAGGCAGCCGCATTTCCTTGGGGTCCAGCGGCCTGTAGTCGCTGTCATCAAGCTTCATGCACAAGCCCAGAGAACAAGACATGCGGGTGAAGCAACGGATCAACTAGACAAATAAAAACATTAAGCTGGCACACCTGAACTAGCAGCCCAAGTGGTCTGCCTGAACTCCATCTTGTCACTCAATAGGCAGTGCTATAGAAGTGCATGTCGTATGATCATAGAAGTCGAACTTAAATATCTAATTGCACTCAAACCTCATCATAACGATGTTGCATCTTACAGAAGATTAAGTTCTTTATATCCGAAAAATTCATAATTATAAATGTATATTCCAAATGCTATATTGGAAAACTTTTTCATTTATTTTGTTATAATCGATATTCCATTATATCGAGGCTTGAGTGTACAGCCAAATGTTACGATGAAATGCCCGATAGCATTTCCCACTGCAGAGACTTTGTTGCAAACATGGCCCAAGTGCAAAAGGCGAGGCCACGTACCCTGACGAGGGGCACAATGAGGCCTGCGGGCAGCTCGTAGTACGGCATGGTGGGCACCAGGCACTCCAGGGCCTCCGGGGGCAGCTCCGGTGGCATGTACCCTTGAGAGTTCATGGGCACAAACCCAGGGGGAGGATGGCGCGGGTCAAGTAGGCCAGGCCCTGCGGGCAAGTCTAAGTGCCTTCGCCATCCACCAAAATACCCGTTGCCCATCCCCACACGATGGGAGGGGGAAGAAGGCCATGCGACCCCCCTCCCTCCCATGTCGCGGCAGTGGGGGTTGTTCAGGGAGCGTGCTGCCTGAGGAAGGCTTACGCTGTGGCATCGGGCGAGAGTAGTACTCGTCTAGAACAAGCTAGCAGATTCCACGGCGCGCAAAGGAAGCGCACGAACGAGGGGAACGTGATCCACCTCGACGTTGCGAGGGTGTGCACCGCCCACCGCGTGAAAACTCCCGTCAGGTCGCACGACTCCCCCTGGAGAAGGGAGACTGATTCAAAGCCACAGACGAGCCCCATCGACAGATGGGGATTGGCTGTGAAGCCCTCGGCGGTATGGTCTAGCCTACTGTTAAAAGGAACTCTGCATGTGCAAACCATGTACACATTTCCTCCTTGATCACAACCGCCCGGCTTTATGGCAGTGCGACACTTTTCCTATTTCTGCGTGCTACATATCATAAAATTAAGGGGAGATGTGTGTCGAAAAACAAGTTTTTTTTTTTTTTTTTCAATATTACACATTTCTGTTTTTATTTGCTTTTACAAGTTTAGATTCTCTACTTTTTCTACACACAAAAAAAACTGAAAATTGTAATTAAACCGAGAGAGGTTAAAATTGCTTTTAAAGAGCACAAGCTGGTTATAAAAAGCTAAGATGAGCTCATTGTCAAGAGTCCCCTGGGTATTCTCACCTGGCGGCTTGCCATTGCATTTCACGTGAGGGGTTCACTAAAGCCACCGGCTCAAAATAACAATGATTGCCAAGCTCTCATAATGGAAAAAATCATCTTAAAAACATATCTTTGCTGCATAGATGACCTTTCAGTTATGCCTTTAAAATGCGTTTTTCTCAAGGTCTATTATGGGGCAACTTCGTGAGTTAGAAAATCATGTTCTTGGCAGTTCAGATAGCCTTACTGTAATGAAATTTTGCCCACATAATCCTTGACATATGAAGGGTGCAAGTAATCTGCTTTTAATTCTTGATACAGCCTGTATATTTATTACAAACCTAAAGGAGGCGTTTATTAGAGGCTGAGAATTCTAACTCCCACATTACATTTTTTTTCTACTAAAATGTTTTATGTGCCCACTTTATTGATAGTTATTTGCATTCTACAGCTAAAGTCGAGAAATATGAGCCAATTTATGGCTCAGAACGATAAATATTTAGCAGCGGAAAATGTTTGTTTAAAAAGAGTTATACTCTATCAATTGTCATGGCATAAAAAAAGTGCAACTTTCTATAAAATTATTTAGGATTTTTGAAATCAGCATAAAAGCTTATATATACGAAAAAAATTTCATTGCCCTAGGCTGCATATTAATGGAACCTTTTTTTCTAAATCGCATCTACTCTTAAGAATCAAAGATTGGGGTCAACACGTATTACCAACAGCTCGCCCTTAAACTTCGTAGCAGCATGCAACCTAACGAGTCAAAGTTTCCCAAATTTTTTATGCTGCCATTTAGTAGTGACTTGAGCTCTCCGTGACAAGAAAAAGAAAAGAAAGAAAGACTTGTAAAAGCAAGCTTTGGCACTGCACAAACGGCATCTGCGATGCATGTTTCACATTGTGTAAACGAGCGGAAATTATGCACAAGCGTTCTATGCAAAACGTGCCTGTTATAACATACACAACGCTGTTATGGCCACAACGTCCCCATCCCTAAAGCTTGCTAATCTTACGTTTTCTGTCAGGCTAGTGAGGAATCCTTTTTTTTTTCCGCTATAATGGCAGTGCCCTCGATTACAACAGGTGCCTCAAGAAAAGATGTGTTACATTTTGAATAAATGCGCACAGCGTACGCTACACACACGTGCACATGCAAGTATGTGTAAAAACTGCATTCTTCTCGGTACCGGCACTGGGATGGCCCATGTCACCACGAGGAGGCATGCTCTCCGAGTCGATGTAGAAGTTGCCATAGTCCTGCCGGGATCTTGAATCTTTAAAAGACAATATGCAGGAATAAGGGTGAGAACCAGATAGGGAAAGTTGGCCAAGATGCACTTCTTTTCACAGTTTCAAAGCGGCCAGGCAACAGTTTTTAAGCTTGCAGCAGACCAGGAATTTCACAGCACGGGCCGGGTAATTTCTCAAAGCCCACTAAAAATCGCTCTCTCTTCTTTGCACAAATGACTGCTGTGTAACCAAAGGTCCCTGCCATATACTCAACTTCCCGGATTTGAGCATCGTAGCCCCATGGTTACTGCGCTCACCGCGGGAGGGCGCCACGTGCTCGCTATCACATTGAAATTAAGTTGTGTGTGATGCAGCTTCTTTCCACACGGCTATCCCTGCCTGCTTAGCTGCCAGTGGACTCGTCGGGACGAGAGATGCATAGCTTCCTAAAAACTAGAGGGGACTCAGGCCCTGCGATTGTTCGGGGGCCGTGGGGACAATGCGATGAATAGTACAGGAATTTGCCCCGCCTTCGTACTTGAGGGCAGCGAATCGAACCTGTGGCTTCGTTTATTGCTGTGTTTTGGTTCTGTTTCGAAGAAAAGAACGACGAGCCCTTTTGAACTTCGTAACCCGATTAGAAATGATAAGACTAAAAAATTAAGGTGGCGCAGCGCAACTGCTGAACATTTCCCGATTGTCGTTTCGTGACAAAGCAGCTTCTAGCCCTGTGAAGCCAGAATGAAGGGAAAGTACGAAGACTAGGCAAATCCGTGCATTACTCATAATTCTCATGCTCGCTGAAGCGTCATGCATTGCAGCTCCCATAGACACTAGCACCAGAGTTTCCTCTAGTGTACATATAGGAAGCTCTACAAGGAGAAGAGAGAAAGCAAGTACAGCATGCAACAAATCTCTGTAACTCTGCTTGTATTAGACTGGTTCTAAATATATTTGCAGCGATCGATTCGTGAGGCAACAAGCTAGTTTTAATGAAGCGATACAATGGCTACATGTAAATGGGTTGCAAGGCCCCTTTAAGTAACGTGCGAGAAATGCACAAGCTACTTATGAATATTTACTGTCGACATTTCTAAAAATAGCAAACAAAAACTCTGCTATCACCTGAAGCATAGTATTCAAGTTAAAAGTACATATCCCGTATTTAAGGGAAAATGGCCATAAATGTCACGAACTAACCAACCTGCTCAATATTTCTTAAAAAGTTTAACAAGGCTTGTGTAAATGCTAATTTTTCAGATTCAAAAGAAGTGGAAACAACTTTGAATAGTAGCAGCATTTGACTTTTGATAAATGTAAATAGTAACCTGTGAAATAAGTTTTAAAATTTACTATAAAAATTACAGTTTATATGCCAGTATAGCAAGCTTTTAAACTTCAAAAATTATGAATTGATGTGGGAGTGATATGTTCATTCAACTTTTATTGATTGATATGTGGGGTTTAATATCCAAAAACAACCATATGATTATGAGAGACGCCATAATGGAGGGCTTCGGAAATTTTGACCATATGGGGTTTTTTAGCGTGCACCCAATTCTGAGCCCACAGGCCTACAGCATTTTCGCATACATTGAAAATGCAGCCGCCGCAGCCTGGATTTGATACCGCGACCTGCGTGTCAACAGCCGAGTACCTTAACCACTTGACCACGGCAAAGGGGCGTTCATTTAACTTTAAAGTGAAACTTCTTGGCAGTGCGGATTTCTCCTGAATACCGTATTTACTCGCATAATCCTCGCACTTTTTTTTTGCCAGAAAACTGATGCAAAGTTGGGGGTTGCAAGAATTACGCGGGGAAAACTTTCGATAAAAACGCAGAGAGGGAAAAAGAAAACGAAGTGGCCGCAAATCGGGATTCTCACGCCAGCAACTTACAGCAAGCTTTAAGAAGTACTAATTAGAGCTTACCTCAGCAATAAAAGCAGAGGTTCAACACAAGGCAAGATTTATTTGAGACACAAAAAGTGGAAGAAAATAGTCGAGAATTAGAATACCACATGCAAAGCTTGTGGGCGTTGCGGGCGTAGCGGTAGTGTTCGCAACAACAGGAGCCCTCAAAAGGTAAGCGTACGATGTTAGTATTGGGCTAATGGCAATTTAACAGAATCGTCCGCAGTTTCCTTCTGAAGAAATAAAGTTTACCATCAATCCCAGTTTTAGGCACACAGCAAGCCCAACGCGTCTTGGTGGCTTTCAGCTGTCGTCACCAGTAGCGAACACAAAACTCGTAGGCTCCGAAGGGCCTACCAGCGGCCTTGTTGCCGCTGTTTAGCGCATGATCTATCCCTTGCCACTTGAAGCAGCCGTGTGGTTTCAGTATCGCATAACGTGACAAGATTGCCGGCACAACATACAAAACACGCCGCAACGCGCAACGTTACTAGATCCTGCCTGGTAACGTTGGCAACGCGCACTGGCCACTTCCGCTTGGCTTGGATTGGATTGAATCTCCGTGCAATAGTACGCTTGATGCTGAAGAGATGGCGCCAGATAGCACGTGCTATCATCATCAGTGGCTGGAACGAGCAGACGACATTATTGCGGGAGTTTTCGGGGGTGCGATAATTACTTGAGGAAAAAAAAATCATATTTTTCTCGGGCGATGTGGGGGCTGCGAGAATTATGCGAGTGCGAGGATTACGCGAATAAATACGGTAAATGTTTTCACGGTTCAGCAGCCTTTGACTACAGTGAAACTACCTTTACAAGAAAAAGTTCATGCGAATCGATAAACACCTGAATAAGTAAGTGCTTTACTGAGAGCATTGAGAGCAAAAAATTATTGAGAGCAAGAAAGTTCAAAATGTTCTTGTGACTTGCTGTTTCGTTATTCGTATTTTAGCTTTATCTTTGTATTAACATACGAGGTCCCACCTGCGGTTTACTACCTTGGGACCTCCTCCTGTATACTTACTCACAATGTACAGTTCTGATGCTAATAAAGAAACATTGATTGATTGATTGATCGATTGACTCACTCATGTCGTAGTCGTCGTAGTAAGGCCGGTCGTTGTCCATAGGGTCGAAGCCTGCAACATTTCAAGCAGGAGTTAGGGGCTTTCGGTCAATGAATCAAAAGAACAAACAGTGACTGAAGTAGAAAAGTAGAAACGGTAGGGCTGCGTACATGCACAAGTACGCGAGTGAACCACAAAGTAAAGACACACAATGCGCTGTACTCTGACACCTAATCGTTTTCACAGTTCTAAAGCTGCCTTTTTTTAAAAATTTAGCTACGAGCTTGACCCCCCGTATATAGAAATGCTTTTTCATTGAACTTGACTTGCCACTGCCTCAAGGCAATGCGTTTTAAATGCATTACCGCTGCCTTGGCATCGCCTAAAGATGACTCGTTCAAAAAGCATTTGTGCTGCATTGAAGGTGGCGGCAAGTCAAGTTGAAGTCAAAGAGCGTTTCTCAATACGGGAGTAAGTCTTGTAGTTAGCGAAGAACAGAACGTGGAAGGCAAGAAGACACGTGTCAAAGAGACAGGGCACACAAGAGAGAGGTCAAGACACCCCAAATGCTAGCTCTCAGCTGAGCCCTCCATCATTCTAAGCAAAAAAGACTGCTTCTGTCTGCATGCAATGATGCACGTGATTCAGTTATAGATTGATTTTGAGTCAAGCACCTGTTCACCTTGTACATTTGGAGTTTCCTAACATGCACCAATTGAAATACAAGGTGCTTCTGCATTCTGTCCTCAAGAAACTGTGACTGCGTTGTCTAGGAATCTAACACCTTTATCCTGCCAAGCTGCTGTGACTAGGACTTCTGATGTCCACACAAGGCTTACAACACAAGACTTTCAATGCCCACGCAACACTTATGCAGCTTTCAGAGCATTGCCTGGCTAGGAACGGAATCGAGTAAAGAGCCACTGTTTTTCCTCTGAGAGCATGCAGGCAACAGACGGAGAGGCAATACCTAAAAAAACTACCCACCATGCATTCCATGAGGTGGCATGCCACCGTACTGGCCGTGCGGGGGACCTCCGTGATGCATGTACCCGGGTGGTGGTGGGTGGTCGTAGCCAGGCGGCATGCCGTAGTGGGGCGGTCCCTGGGGTCCGAAGTGCGACATCGGTGGTGGAGGTCCGTTGCCCATGTACGGTGGCCCACCACCACCCATGTGACCGCCGCCCATGTGACCCCTGCCACCCATGTGGCCGCTACCCCCGTATGAATCGACCCCGTATGAATCGCCTCCGTATGAATCGCCCGGGTAAGTGCATGGGGCCTCCGTAACCGTGGTTCATGCCACCTAAGCCAGGAAAAAATAAAAAGGAATCACCACGTTTTAGAAACTCCCGTGGCTCTGTGACTTGTTTATTGCGACAGCAGCAGCAAGTTCCCTTTGCATGCAGCACAGGTTTATTAAGAAAATACTGTCAGCAGCAAAACTTTACAGGATCTGCAGTGCGAGCAGCAACGACAGAAAATTTGCGTCGTCGAGCCACTTACTGTTAAATGACTTAGTATCCAGGCTATCGGCCATGGCCTCCACGATTAGCTCTGGCAACACACCGTGTTGCAGGATCTTATCGCAGAGGCCATGGCCAATGGCCTTAATACCATGCCAGTGATGGCAGTTGACGCAGCAATGTAGTTTTCCATTGCTCCACCTTATGCAGCAGATCCTGACTTTTATGGCCGACAGTACAGTACTCACAAACTAAAGCACGAAAATTTAGGGCTCAGTAATGCATATACTTCAGCTTCTTGCTTTTAGAGTTTGTCTAATATCGAAGCAAATTTGACTTGAACGCTTACACCGGAGCCAACATAACCTTGAGCAGCCAGATTTGCAGTGGCACGAGTTCTCACGAGCAATTTCTTGTGGTAGATGCTATATAAAAGAAACGATGCCGTGTTTCAATCTGTGAGTACTGTACATGCTGTGATTTATGTGAGGCAAGATGTTTGTGAATGACCTCAAATATTTCCCAACTAAGTATGAAGAAAGTGATTGTTTTGATTGTCATCCTAAGTAGAATTTATCTTGATGCAATTCGCACGTTCATCGACTACACTGCTTCCCAAGCTATGCAAGAACCAAACAGAAGCTAAAGAGAATACAAAGTGTAAGATGTTGATACAGTGATGACAGTGAGTGAAAGGAAATGGCATATGGTTGTCAACGAGAGAATGACATGGGCAAAGGTCACTCTCGCAACAGTCGCCATGAGTGCCCCCGCCTCCAGCCTGAAACATCAGGCACGTTCTTGGCAAAATTTTTTTTTTCCAGCTCCTTTGCATGTACCTTCTCAAATGTGTCAAACTTTAAACTATACTAAATTCTTTTTGAGACCACACGGCGCTGATGTCCTCTGCCCCATCAAGCTCCAAGACATACCGCAGTTTACAAGCAAAAATTAATGAAACTGTGTCGCACAGAATGAAAGGCACGTCACGTCTGGCCCTGCTTTACCTCACAACATTGATTAGAATTTACGTGCAACACACAATAAGCATGCATTTTAGTTATGACCGTGTCACACATATCCCAAACACGCTACGCTGCCGCTGCGTAGCTAGCATGGTTTGTATATCACCTGTTATATGCCTGCAGTACACATACGACTGCAGTAGGGCACAAGCCCTACGAAGCAGTTAACTGAAGGTGCTTGTCATAAGCGTCGTCAGCAATTAGGCCATGCTGGTGTGTTTACCACCTCCATCCTTCACGTCTCTGTGTATTTCTGGTGCTTATCCATAATGACATTGTCATGACAATGGCCCCTTCAGATTTTCAATACACGTCTCACCTATCCCACTTTAGCTTTGCTGCAAAGCTTCCTTTCGGACTTGGCTACGAACTCAAGTGGATGAACTCGCAAGAGTGCTAGTTCAAACCTATGTTATAATAGACGCAGCAGAGGTAGGGCTTCAATTAACGCCGTTTCAGAACTGCAGTTTGGCCAGAAAGTCTGAAAAAGCAAACGTTGAAAAGTGTTTCAGTGCCTAAAATTTTCAATATTTTTGTACACTGACATTTATGGAACTTGTGACACTGCTGCTTCAATCATGCCAGGAACTGTGACACTGTAATCCATGGCACTCACCAATACTGATTGCATACTAATTAAAAATTTTCCAGTATGAGTCTCAACATGCTATAAATGAGAGGGCACATTTGCTCCGTTCCTGCTTCCATTGCTCAATGGCTATCAAAATCTTAAGAGTTGTGGAGTGTTCCGTTGACATGATAGACAATTGACTGAACGACCTTCGCAAAGTTTTGTACAGCTGCTCGAGCTTGAGCACCGAGTCCAGTAGATTATCATTTCGAAGGCCTTCCAAATGCCGGTGTGACAAGGGTATGAGTTCAGGATAAAATAGAGATTTCTAAAAAAGGGGGGGGAAAAATTACCCCTTATCTGCATTTTTCACTGCAAATGTCGTTGAAAGACAATAGTCTTGCATAGAGAGTGAACAAAACGTTTATTTGATCTGCACGAGAAAATAGGTGAATGGCATTTTGGAGGCGCTGCGTTAGAGTGCCCCAATGCGTGCAGTGGAGGCGAACGAGCACAACGAGGCACGTGATAAATGAGCGCTATCTGTCAGTTATCTTGGAAAACGAAACATGGCCTCTGATATCGCAAGCGCGCGGCGTGCGCACCCATCTCGGAGGCGATAAGGTATATAACGCAAAGCGACGGGTAGGTGCCACCACTGGTTCGTCTTAGCATAGCGTTGGAAACACTTGCCTTTTCATTGCCAGTGCAGCGTGATAAACGCTACGGTCCTTAGAATTACTTCTGTATGCCATCTTTAGGATAAAGGGATACGCCACAGAATATTGACGTGTTGCTATTGTGCCTCAGGTATGTGCATTAATGCTTTCTAATTGACTATTGTACAAGTATCAACGCTGATCAGTTTTAGGTTTACCAATGGCCAGCTGTAACAGCCCACAAAAGTGGGTACGTGACTGCGGCAGGCATGGCCAGCCACGTTACATATGATACGTCGTCTGTCCAACAAATACTGAGGTGCACGACAACAAGCCTGACGCACTCTCGCAAGAGCTGAGGCCGTTGGAAAGATTTTGTACGGCACACCCATATAACACATTCTCTCCAACGGACATCCAAAATCTGGAACGCCTTCATCGGGCTCTCCGTACCATCGCAGGGCTCCCCTAAACACACTAAGATATCCGCCCTTGAAGGCGCAGGGGGCTTGCTCCCTCTGCAAGACGTCATTCGTGAAGCCCGCACTCGACACCACATCCGCCTGGTAAATCACGTCGCAAGGTCGTTGCTTTCTGACCTGGGATTGCCAGCGGCATGATGATGCACCTCTTCTAATCAGTCATTACCCCCATGGGAAACTCCAATAGCCTCTCAGCTGTTCCATCGCCTCATATCTCGTCACAATAATACTGCCTGTCAGTTTCTTGCCACGCGACAACTCAGGGAAGCGAGCTTAGATACCGTAGACGTATACACAGACGCTGCCCTCTCCGACGGCGAAGCTTGTATAGCATGGATCTGCGCGCAGAACACCGAGTACACTGGGGCATGCAGGTGCCATCAACCGAACGGTACCCCTATGCATGTCGAACTACTTGCCTTATGGGGAGCGACTGCCAAGCCTCCCATACACTATACAGAAACCCCTTCGTGTCTTTACCGACTCGCACGCTGCCTACTCGGAGAGAGAGAGAGAGAATAAACTTTTATTAATAACAAATGCACACTGAGCATTCTTTGGGTGAGGCCCTCAGTCCAGGGCTCCGTTGCCTTGCGCGACCCTGCGAGCCCGCTGGACCAGCTACTGCTGTTCCTGCCAGCGTAAGCTGAGCAGTGCAGACTCCCAAGAGGAAAAGGGGTGGGGTTGGGAATGGGAGGAACGCCCTGTGGGGCAGAGCATTCCCACGTGGAGTGGTACACTGTCGGTACGGATCTACAGAAGGGATAAATCGCTTTCATCCGACTCTCTACCCCTCCTACTGCCTACTCGGAAATATTTCGCCCCACGTCGGAGGATGCTACAGCTGCTGCTATTCAAAGCATCATTCGTAGGCATGAAAAAGCTGACAGGTCAATAGAAATTATTTGGACGCCGGGGCATATTGGTGTGCCCGAGGGCAATACGGCGGCACACGCCACTGCTGCTTCTGCAGGTGGGTCGACCAATCTTCCTCTACCCCCACCCCTCAGGGTTAACCCGTATGAGTTCTCAAGTCAAATGGCTCCCTCGGTAGCCACAATGCACTACGTACGCATGTCCATCATGCTAGTAAAAAACGCATTGCGCGGGTTACCCCACCAGTCCTATTTTCCAGCAAATGTCCGCTTTCACGCTCCCAAGAAGTCTTCATTAATAAGGTCTACGCAAATTCGTCATACACACTGTACTCTTTAGCAAAATGACGACAACCAGATATTGCGACAGTGATGTGCAATCACTGCGAGCTGCGCTGCCGTGCAGACCTTCACCACTTACTGTGGCAGTGTTCCGCATTTGAAAAAGGGCTAATGGCCATACAAGCTTTGCAAACCACAAATTATCGTGAAGCCCTCCTTACGGACCCGGACACGCTGTTATTATCTGCCCAATATGGAAGTCAGAGCGACCTGATCAGAGTAGTTTAGGGGGTCCGACAAACCACAGTATTGACCCTATACGCCTCAGTACCAGTGATGGTGAATACAGTAAGTGTAAAACCCGTGACACTGTGAACTAGTAGTGTAGTTAGAAAGTCCTGTGCCTCCCCCCCCCCCCCCCCCCCACCTTTTTTTTTTTTTTTTTTCAATAAAGGACTTTTCATCTATTCATTCACCCTGAAACTTGAGCAATATTGGTGGGGGCTGCGGACGAGGTTGGATCTTGACCATTCTGGATATCGTTTTGGCAGACAAAAGGACACAGACAGACACCAAAATTCTTGCTTCAAAAAACAAAGCCAGAATGCCAACCTTTCCCTTCATGCTATCGTTGCTTTTACGTACTGGCACCAGATAGTACTACTGCTTACAGCACTCATACACCAAATATACTTCAGCAAGTCCACGAAGTTCTGTGGTAACCAGCTGGAAGCAAAACTGCGAATCGACCTAGCTTGAACAAATTCGCCTGAGTGGTTCTTGCGCAAGTGCACGAAGACAAGGAAGAGAAACACACATCCAGGAGCAAGCATTGAACTGGTCTAGCAGCAACATATCCCACAGACACAACAGTTGTAGTGAAACGAGCGAGAGAAAGCCGGTACCAACCTGGCCTCATGTCTCTCGATGGCATCTGATCGGGCATCATGTGCGGCGGAATGCCATCCATGTTCATCGACATTGGCCCATATGGGTGCTGTTCCTGCGGCAAAGGATGCCCACCACCGAGTCCATCGTCGGGCATCGAGGCGGGGCCCAAGTTTGGACCCTGACCCACGTTCGGACTGTGGCCCTGAGCCAGTTGAGGGTCCGATTCCGGGATACTCTTGCTCGCTTGCGCTTCCAACGGCTGTTGCGACTCATCTCCTTCATTGGCGCTGCCACCACCACCGCCGGCACCTCCACCGTCGCCATCTCCGCCTGCGCCACCTCCAACCTCAGATCCAGTAACGGCAGAGTCTTGGCTTGTGGCTTCCTGCAAGGTCCCACGAAGAATCTCATTATTATCAATCAGCCTGACAGTGCCCACTGCAGTACAAAGGCCCTTCCCATGCTTTGCCAAATCAATCCAGTCCTGTGCTTGCTGTGGCCACTTTATTCCCATAAAAGTTCTAACCCCTTAATTGTTTTATTTTTTTTCGAATTTTCCCACCAACAGCTTTTTTTCAACTTGATATTGAATAACTCTCTTCTAAAATGCATGTTTTGATCGACTAAATAAAAAATGAAGCTAACATTAAGTTAAATTAGCATATCGAAGTTTATTGTCCTATGGTCTAATAGTTTCTTTCACAAATCCCAAAACAATGTCATTGTAGAGAAACTGGCGAATATCACACATCAAGTCATCAAAGTAAATTTCAATATCTGAATAATTAGTGTCCAAAGAGCCATACGATGACAAAAGGATTCTGTTCTGTGACGCTGCATAAGAAACGCATGAGTCTTCATCGGAGGACATTTTCTAATCAGTGAACGCAGTTCATGCAAAAATGTGACATGGCCGTTAAATAAAAGTAATTGGCAAGCAAATGCCGCCATCTGTGATGCAACACATGAACTAGCTTGGAAACAACCAAGTCCTATTCAAAAAGCTCACGGGGAGATATCTGAAGCGGACGAGTCACACTCACCCAAAACGGTGTAGGGACACAGATGAGCAAGGATCTGCGCTTGTGCAAAATGGTTAAGGGGTTGCTCTCATCTGCCCACCCAACTTTCTGCTTCCTCTACGTGCGCTTGCCTTCGCTTGGAATTCAGACTGTTACTCTCGAATGACCAGTGCTCACCTGACTTTCTCACTACGTGCTCAGCCCCTTTCCCTCTCTTTTGTGCTCTATTCTTTTCAGTTACCGCCTATCATTTTATTTTTTAAGACTCTACAGAGCGAGCTGAATATGAATCTGATTACAAGTGTGGTCAGCAATAGTGGTTTGTCTTACGTTCCCGTGCCTCTCCTATGTTTGACCAATCTATCCAGCCCTGTGATTACTGCCGCCACATTATCCCTCCAAACTTCTTAGCATCTGCCCACTAAGCTTTCTACTCCTCCCCCCCTGACATGCTTGCCTTTACTTGAAAGTTGGTCTTACTATTGTATTTACTCCCATAATCCTCGCACTTTTTTTGGCCGAAAACCGATGCAAAGTTGGATGGTGGGAGAATTATGTGGGGAAAACTTTCCACGAAAATGTACAGAGCAAAAAAAAAAAAAGTGGTCGCAAATCGGGATTTTCACACCAGCAACTAAAAGCAAGCTTTGAGAAGTACTACTTAAAACTTACCTCAAAAATAAAAGCACAGGTTCAACACAAGGCAAGATTTACTTGAGACACAAAATGTGCAAGCAAATAGTCGAGAATTAGAATACCAAACGCAAAGCTTGTGGGCGTAGCAGTAGCGTTCATCACTCAACAGGAGCCCTCAAAAGGTAAGAGTACGATGTCAGTATTGGGCTGATGGCTATTTAACAGAATCGTCTGCAGTTTCCTTCTTAAGAAATAAAGTTTATCATCAATTCCAGTCTTATGCACACGGCAGGCCCTGCGCATCTTGGTGGCTTTCAGGTGCCATCACCAGTAGCAAACACAAAACTCGTCGACTCCGAAGGGCCTACCGGTGGCCCTGTTGCCGTTGTTTAGTACATGATCAATCACTTTCAACTTGAAAGCAGCCATGTAGCTTCTGTATCGCCCTATAACCTGACAAGATTACAGACACAACATACAAAACACGCTGCAACGTGCACTTGCCGCTTTGGCTTGAATTGGATTGAATTTTTGTGCAATAGTACGCTTGATGCTTAAGATATGGAGCCAAATAGTGCGTGCTATCATCATCAATGGCTGGAACGAGCAGGCGATATTATTGGGGCAATTTTCGGGGGTGCGATAATTACTTGAGGAAAAAAAATCGTATTTCTGTTGGGCGATGTGGGAGGTGCGAGGATTACGCGAGTAAATACGGTATTAAAGACCAACGGTTGTATAACTTATCCTGACTATGCACTTACGTGCCCTTGCCAATTTCTTTCTTGATTTTGACTAGGGTAAAGGATTTCTTTGACTAAGGGCCTTCAGACTTCGCTGATACCGGCTTTTTCCCTTGTATGACAAGATGGGCTTGTGGAAGGAATAACTGCCACGTTAAACCAACTGCACAATTAGTCCAACAGTCATCCAATTATCAACAAGCATTCGAGTTTCCTGCATATAAATTTGTGGTTCACTATTAAGGGCTGATCAGCCTTTCATGCTTTACCGCCATAGCTTTCGCTGCGTCCTATGAGTAACAAGCACAGTGGGTGTTGCCCAGAACATATACACTCAAACCTCGATATAACAAACCTGGATGTAATGAAATACAGTTATAATGAAGTAAATAAAAAAAAGTCTTGCAATAGACATAGTGTTAAGCACAAACCATTTAAACAAGTTTTCGGATATTAACGAACTTATTTTTGTGTAAGATGCAACTTTGTTATAACGGTTGAGTGCAGTGCTTTTGTGTGTATGCTTTTTTGTTGTGTCCCTGTCGATCAGTCAAGCTATATAGTGCACAGTAATGCTCTACCAACACGCCCAGTCTTCAACCTTGGAAGATTCTAACCAATCATCAAGTGCTATTGCTGGGTATGGAATGCAAATGAAACAGGATATTTATGTCCTATGCAAGGGCCTGATGCTATCACGCCCTTGCATAGGACATAAAGCAGAATAATGATGATAGTGACGACGATGATAGAAGGCCAGGAGTCCCACTCGCCTGTTCTGAAGCAGGAGCTTGCTGAGGCTGTTGTTCACTGCCAGTGCTCCCAACCGGTAGTGGCGGCCGTGCCGATCGCCACTTGAGGGCCCGGGGCACTGACCGACGTGGGCGGAGGCAAACCAGTCGACATGGGTAGCGCCTGGCCGGTCGTCGTTGCTGGTGCGGGCGCAGCTTGCGGCAGCATGCTAGGCGTTGGCAGGGCGGAAACGCCGGTCAGGCCCGCCTGTGCTGCCATTGCAGGGGGCAGCACCTGAAGGCACAGATTGCACAAGGTACTTCACTCGAACCACAACTACGCTGTCCGACAAAGAAGACATTAGTAATTAACCCCTGAACACTTTTCCGAGAAATCGCCGGATGACTTCCTTTAACCGAGCTTACTGCATCACGCATAGACTGCTGCCGAAATTTTTAGAATCTGTCAAGCACGAGCGGAGTTGCAAGGACTTGTCGCACACTTCAAGCACTTTCTCTGTCCTTGCATGTCATCGAGTGCACTGAACTGCGCAGGAAAGGGGATAACAAGAGGGGAACAAGTGGCCTTTCTTTGTCAGCACACGTCATGGCCTAGAGTATGTTTTCTTCTTTTCTCTTCAAGTGCGCAACTTACCTTCACTGTGATAATGCGCACATGGCGGCAATCCGCGGCGGTACCGATTACTACGCAGCTCACAGTGCTCGATTCCACCAAAGCCCGTGAACATGGGGTGTAAGTCACAAGTGATTTGGTATATGGCATCATTTGTTGGGAGAAGAGCAAGCAATTTCTAGCGGAAAATTGACAGTAAATTCCGGGCCGCATGCAGCAGTTTGGCTCGCACACGTTCTCAGATGCTTTAACTATCCCTTGGCAGCATTTTCTGACCACCAAGTGCATTGCAGGGACCCTTTAATTAATAACACTTAATTGCCCACAATAATTCACATGGCATCAGAAACCAAACAAAGAAAACAAAGCCAGCTGAAGATGGTCTGGGACCAGCGAGCACAAAAAATCCCCCAGTTACTCACCCCAAACTGCAGTGCCTGTAGCCGCGCTGTGAGGTGCGCCACAAAGTCCTGGTGTTGCTTTTGAAGCTGCGAGTACTTGACCTGCACGGCACTTGTCACTGATGTGATGACTGTTCGCATGCTCTGTTATGAGGCTGGCCTGAAGAGAGAGAGAAATGGCAGCAACCAGGGGCGTCGAATACAATAAGAGCAGGTGTGTATTTGACTTGAACACAGTATTTTTTTTCAGGGCAGGTATTTGACCCCAGCTAAACCCTCATTGATTGTTAAAAGTAGAAGTCTGCTTGTTAACACGATGTTCACCAGAGAGCTGAAAAGAAAGTAACTAGGTCCACTTACTTGGTAGTTTGCCAGTGAAATCGCCGGGTTCTTGAGTTGCTGCGGAGAAACGGAAAAGCAGCGTCTGTTAGATGGAAAGTTACAAGTGTCCTTTCATTCGCTAGCCATGCAATACAGAAGTTAAACGCTGTGCGCCCAATTTTATGGATCCACTTTCACTTCACTTCATATAACTACTAGAGCTCAATGGTCGATTTTCCTGATCAGCAACAGCGCTTCTCTGCTATGCAGTTCGTACTACTGATGGAGGGTAGCCTCTTACTAAAAGCAATTTGTTCGAGCACGGAAAATGTTGACTCGGCCGTCTAGATGTAGACACGGATAATACAAGCCCAAGCACGCGGAACTGAGACCTCGTTTTTACTCGAAGAACCACCCGTGCCGCCACTAGTAAGGCAAATATGCATCGCAGAGAAGTGCTCTTGCACATTAGGAAAATCTCCCCATTAGAATAAGGTATATATTACTTTCCCTAAGCTTCCCCTGAATGTATTGTATGTCTGCTTCAAGTGGTAGAGATCAATGAAAATGGGCATGCTCTAATGACTGCCTATCTCGTCATTCATTTCGTAGTAAAAGCCTCAACTCTAACAAGCTTGCCGATGTAGAAGGGTTCACTGGTCAGATGGCTTATCCTCAAGTTCCCGTAGCACAGTGTGTCCCTTCTTCAGCTCACATACCTGAACAGATACTGATGCCGCCGTGCTCTCACTCAAAATAATGTTCGGCATAACAATAAGTGGTGGGCAACCCACGACTTCGGTAGCTAATAATCTAAACTTAATGAAAAACGAAATGGGCATTCGTTTGCTCTGCCTTCCAAGAAACAAGTAGAGGCACATGCTCATCCTGCCCTCTCCGGTGCAAGAGGCCAGACTTCAAGGTATGTAGTGGCACGCAAGTCTACTAAAATGCTTACCTCGAGAATTGACGCCGGGAAGTAGTTGTTGGTCTCCCAAAGCTTCAGCAACTGTAAAAAGGGAACATGCATACTTGGTGCGATTCCACAATCGAGCACTCATCACACGCTGTTTGTAAAAACCGAATGGTCAATGCATGGGGACGGTCTACGAGGAACAACCAACGCATAGAGCACGTAGAGCAACAGTACACATTCGCAGGCTATCACTAGACCAGCCAAACTACTGTCCATCAGAAAGCTTGCAGACGAAAACATAGGCTGGCAGTCAGTGTAATGCGGAGGTTAGCTATCAGGTTAACATTCTGACCTGGACATAGCTTGACAAGTAAGTGATCGATTGTTGTGGTCTGTATCGCGGTATAAGCCTACATTGGATGGTCTAGTCAGAGTAACATGGCAGTTTATTAACAAATGCAAACAGGCTGCGCAATCCTCTCATGGCTCCTTTATCAAAGAGGTCCACTCGATCATTAGCACTGATGCACAGAGAAATACAAAGCCGCGAATCCGCTAATGTGGCTGCTAAATGACTGGGCACAGAACGCCGCTGCCAGTCAAATGCCATGCACTAATTTCTCGCAATTAAATGCACTTGCAAGAGGTGATGCCACAACTTACTTACGCCGGGCACTGCAATCGCTGAACAGGTGTCGCGATCCCAAGTGACAAATATTGGCAAAGCATGTAATATTTTCAGCACAGGTGCAAACTGGCACACACATAACAGCATCCAGAACAGCAGCAATGCAATGTTCATTATGAACTACGTCACCTTTAAAGTGGCAATGATCACAGAGCTGTCTGAAACTTTATGCAATTATGCACAGTAGTACCCCGGTATAAAAACACTAGTTGGAGAAATCGGAAATTCATAACACTGAAGCAGCAATTCATAAATAAGAAGGGGGCTGATTAAAGAGCTTGCTTTAAAGTCTGGGACAGACTTACTGCCAAGAAAGTTCGGCTGCTTTGCTTATCTGTAACCATGGCATACAAAAAGACATGGGTAGGTCAAAAATAGAAGAGCCATCTGAAATTCCCAGCACTGTTCTTCTCTGATGGGTGTACGGTGAAAAACAATACCTGATATGCATGTTCAACAAGAAATGAGAACTGGGAGAATTGGCACGCTATGTTTGAAGGGCAAGCACTACAGCAGACAAATTTAAAGAAAAAAAAAAAGAAGAGGGTACAGGATGATTGGGTGAGGGGGGGAGAATTCCGGAAACTGGACCACACATCAATTCTTCAACCGCTTCTTACATCCATTCTATGTTAGCTCTAGTGCTTCCATTCAAACACACTCAACAAGGACACGCAAGCATTGAGTGAACTAACGAAGTTACAGCCCAATAGGTTAAAACTTTGGGTTTTTTGGGTAAATTGCAGACTTCCCCTTTAATTTGAACATAAATATTTGAGAAAAATGACAGCACAGGACACCAGGGTATGATGCGCGATGTTGTGCCCCCATTGTGACATAAAGCAAGCCAACGTAATGCTTTGGTATGCTTTACGTCCAACATAAAGTGCGACCTTGTGAAATAAATTGTGCCACCACTTTAGAACAGTAAGCGTGCAGGTGTGAAGTGTGCCGAACATCAAGGGGTAATGTGCCATGTTGTTGCTCCCAGCATTATCTAAAGCATGCCAATGTAACGCCTCCGTACACTTCATGTTCAACGTAAGGTGTGATGTCAAGCACAATGTCAGTGTGTCATCAAGCGCTGGCATGCTTTATGTCACAAAACATGCTGTTGTAAAGCATATGGGGGTGTTATCACCCCCTGGAAAGTCGTTCGCACCTAGTGGCGCACACATGCCTCGCAGATAGGCCGCCTTTAGGTTTCGCAGCCAGCGAGCGGGAGGTGGCGCTAGGCTCACACGAGTTCAAGTTAGCACACTGGCTCCAGCAGCGCTGCTGGTGGCGGAGAGGCCAGGCCGGTGCACACGAAAAAGTGACAAGGCTTTGGCGGCGATCGTGGATGGACGTCTCCTGAGGGAAATCCACGAGGTGGGGGGCAACCGCAGGTTGTTTCCCTAAGATCCCTCGTGGCGAGTCAAACACAGGGGTGGAAGTACTGCGCCATTTGCACCATTCTGCGCCAATCTGACCTGCTACGCCAAGATGTGCCAAAATGGCAATTTGCGTGAGCAACATTCAATTTAGTCGAGTTTTATCATCGACCGAGCAACACATGTAGGTTATACAAAGGACGTGATTGCGTCTATATCAAATCAGTTCGATCAGGTCGTATTTAGGTTCATGCATGCATCTTGTTAAGGTGGCGGTTGTGTGCATGCCTCATTATGCATACATGTTTTAACAACGAAGCTGTTAGCTGAACCATATAAACTGAAAAAAAGAATCAGTTTCACCGGTGAAGAGGTGACTGCAATAGCAATAATTTGTAAAGCTATAATGGTAATGCAGTACGCGCTGCTTTCTATTTTTGCTACCGCACCGTTACGCGTGTAGCGCTGCCTTGCGCAAACCACGCCCGAATGACTGCGGACAATCTAAATATTTTTCAAACTTTTCAATGAGATTACGCGTACAACGTGTACCTTAGAATTTGTTCCGGAACTTACACAGCTGCTAGCGATAACGCTGGAATCTTGGATGGAACATGTGTAAATGCCGACGCACTTTGCTGCTTGGCAGGTTATCGATGGCCAATGCTCTGGTTTGCTGCTATCACTCTACAGCTTGTATTGCTTGTAGACTGACGTTTCGCTTTCCGGGCACAGGTTTGCCCAAATAAAATTCACTCATGAATACAGCGGCTGCTGCCTTGGTCGATCTCACAACCCCGTGACAATTCGAAGGCTGGAAGCTAACTCTTTTGGATCCGACATCATGACATTCTATAAAACACTGGTGTAAGAGAAAGGTACGGCCGCGCCTGGGAGAAATGTTCTTATCCCACAATCTGTTCCTGTTGAGAGCACACCACGTAGAACAGTTTAAGAGCCCTGCGCTGATGCTTGCTGGAACGCTCGTGCCAGTTTATTGCAACCACGCCCTTCGAATCAAAGTTCACTGCTGCTGCTCGAGCAATGGTTCCCCCCCCCCCCCCCCCTTCCTCCGCGTATTTTTTTTTCACGCTTGTTCAAAACAGGCGGCGTGTTTCATCTCAGCTAGAGCACTCGACGGCTGTTCTAACACACGGTGGGATGCTAGCGCCTGCGCCCTCCGAGCGACGAGATCGGCCGCCTCGTTTAATCTCTGCTTGAGCAGCGCTCACCGCCCCAGCTAATGCATTTTTCCGCGCGGGTAGAGCATAGGAAGCGCAGAAAATGTTACCAACTTGTAGCTTACACAGAACATGGCGGCGAAAGCAAAAACCTGTCGAGTGTCCATATAGTCCCTATGGTAATAATAAAAAAAAAAAAACAAATTACCCAGCAATGGCACGGCGAGCCCATCTAAAATTCTTTGCGGTCCACTGTGGCACTTCAATAACCAGAACATAAGGTTTTACATTCGTGTTTCTAGAAATGTAACTCACAAGAGTGGAAGCTTGGGCTAGTTGGTCTACCCTGTCCTTTTTCCTTTGATCGCGCGCTGAAACATCTTGCAAATATGTTTCTAGAGCCCTATTGGTTCAGAGAACATCACTTTTTTATATTAGTTCATCTCTAGTCTTGAGTTGCTGTGCTTCAAGCTTTGATGTTATATATATATATATGTATATGTTCGCAAACCCTGACGAAGACCGGTTCACCGATAGAAACCGTTGGTAATAAAATTAAGACAACCGCAAAGTTGTGTTTCTTCTCTTCCTATATATATACGAAAAACAATACTTTATTACGAGCGTTACGGCCGGGACCGGCCTTCGTCAGGGCGTACATTATGTATACATTATGAGGATGTATGCCCTAATGAAGGCCGGTCCCCGGCCATAACGCTGGCAATAAAGCATAGTTTTTCGTTTGCTCATCCGCTTCATCTGATGACTTATAACTCGACCGAACCCAGGAAGACTTTCAAGAAATATATATATATATATATATATATATATATATATATATATATATATATATATATATATATATATGGGATATGGCACAACGGAGCGTTGTCAACAAGGATAAATATATTTATTTCCCAACAGTTTCGGGAGGGGACCTCCCTTCATCAGGGGATGAGTTATACTGACATGAACTTCCTTGCTGCCGCGTCCCTCTCGCCTCAAAAGACGTTTGCGAGAGTGAGAGGGAACTGGAAGAAGGAAAAAAAAAAGAGAGAAAAAAGACGAAAAAAGAAAGAAAAGAAAGTAAAAAAAGTAAAAAACAGGAAGAACCACTGTCAACACTGAAAACGAAGCCAACTGTCCGTCTACATCCACCTACGGTTCATATCACGTGCTGTTCAGTTCTTGGCGTGTGTCGGGCCACCCAAGATTGTCGCCGCGGTGCCGGGAGGGTCCGGGACGGCGTGCCTAAAGAAAGGGGTTTCCCCGTAATTGGTCGTTTGGTCGTTCGGCGGGCGGTGTGTGTAAAGGAAAGGTTTCTCGTTAATGGGTCGGTCGGCTATTTACGTTTAATCTTCGTCCGTTTCCCTTCAACGGTCATGAAGTGGTAGGCGAACGTAAACACTTTGTATGTGCATGTGAAAAAAAAAAAAAAGAAGAAGAAGAGGAAGAAGAGGACAGTGTACACGTAAGAGTCAGTCAGAAAAAAGCATGGTCTCCAGCTATCAATCTTTGTCACCAATTTTCTCCTGGCTTACTTCTCGGAGGCAGTTGAGTTTTCCGGGGTCCTCATTGATACCGGCTACTAATGTACGAAATTTGAAAATAAAATATGCCTCACGCTGTTCGCGCTCGCGTCTGTTTGAAAAACCGGACTGCAAAAGAGTTACGCTAATATTTTTAAAACTGTGGTTTGGCAGGCGCAGATGTCTAGATAAAGGTAGCTTCGGCAGTGAAGTGGCGTGGTACCGGTGATTATTGAACCGCAGCCGAAATGGCATGTCTGTTTGGCCGATATATTCTTGTCCGCAGATGTTGCAATGTAGCATGTATATTACGTTACTGGAGTCACAATTAAGGCTTTCAGTTATGCAGAATTTGAAATCCGAGAAGTTCGCTTTGGATTCACGTGTTGTGAGCATCTGTGGGCATACCTTGCATCGAGATTTTCCGCAGGGATGGCACCCTGATTGAATTTTGGGGGTGTTTGTTTTTGCCCTGACAAGAATGTCCTTCAGATTTTTATCCCGGCGGTACACCACGTGAGGTGGCTTCGCGAAAATAGAAGTTAGTCGTTCGCTTTGCCTGATTATGTTGAAATGGCGGGAAAGTATGTTGTTGATTCGTGGCGCTGATGAGGAGTAAGTTAGTACAAGGTTCGTTTGGGAAGTCGTTTTAGGTACTTTGTTTGGTCCCTTAATTATATCATTCCTGTTCAGGTGTCGAGCACGTAGTATGGCATCGTCAATAATGTCTTCCGGATAATTTTGTTTCAATAAGGAATGCTTTAGGTGTTCCGCGTGTCTGTCAAATTCCCGCATATCGGTGCATATTCTTCGGTACCGGTAGGCCTGAGAATATGGAATACCCGTTTTGCAATGCTTTGGGTGGCTGCTGTTGAAATGTAGGTACATTTGACGGTCTGTAGGCTTTTTGTAAAGGTTTGTTGACAAGCGGTCATTTTCGACCGTGACAGTAACGTCCAAAAAGTTAATGCTAGTTTTGGAAATTTTGTGCGTGAATTTTATTGACGGGTGGCATTTGTTAAAATCCTCTATGAAGCGGAAAAGACTTCCCTCATCATGGTTCCATATCATAAAAATATCGTCTAAGTATCTTCTGTAGTAGAAAGGTTTCAAGGTGCGTCCCTCAATGAATGGGATTTCAAGTGAAGCCATAAAGGTGCTCGCGAAGTTTGGGGCCATTTTCGTGCCCATTGCAGTGCCACTGACCTGAAGGAAATGCTTGCCGTTGAACTCAAAATGGTTATAATTTAGTACAAGTTCAAGAAGTGTAAACAGTACCTCGCCACTTACACTAGTTGATGAGTCAGATTTTACATATTCAGTGTTGTGTTTGACAGATTGAGTACATTTTCCTCATAAGTTTTCGGCTGCTCTTGGCTATCACGTGGCACGGGAGTATGACGTGGCACGGGAGTATCACGTGGCACGGGAGTATGACGGGAGTATTCACGTGGCACGGGAATATGACGCTGACACTCCCGTGCCACGTGATAGCCAAGAGCAGCCGAAAACTTATGAGGAAAATGTACTCAATCTGTCAAACACAACACTCACACCCGCTCAGCTTCAACTTTTGTCGAGAGGCTTGACCTTTTGTCCATCATCCGGTAAATTCAATGAATTTGAACTGTACCAAGACCTCGATAACTTTGCGCGTAATCTCCGCCTCCGTGAATACTTTCATGATCGCAAGGACTGTACGAACGAGAATAGAGTGATTGGTGGTGACAGATCATGGTGTCCGGGTGAGCAGAGGGACAAACACCTCGATATGTATATATCAGCAGTTCAAAAAGATATCATCAGAGCGTATGGAAAAAATCGGCCATTTCGAAACAACATATCAAAGTCAGAACGAAGGGCACTCGATGAACTACGAAAAAACACTGGAATTACTATCAAACCGGCTGATAAAGGAGGCTGCATAGTAATTCTAAATACGTCGGACTACTTAAAGGAAGGGGAACGACAGCTATCAGACACAAATTTCTACAAAGAACTTCCAACGGACCCGACTCCCGAATTTGAAAGGGAGATAAAAGTAACCCTAAACAATCTCCGCCGGGACGAGAAAATTACCGGCAAAATGTTAAAAGCAATGTTACCGGCCCACTCTGTTCCCGGTCGATTCTATTTACTCCCCAAAATACACAAGGCAGGTAATCCGGGACGTCCGATAGTATCCAGTAACAGCACATCAACAGAAAATATATCAGAATTCATCAATTCCTTAATAAAAAACATCCCCCCAAATTTTCCCTATTACCTAAAGGACACAAACCACTTCATCTGCGAAACTTCAAGTCTCGACATCCCAGGCGGCAGTTTTCTGGTGACCATGGACGTCTGCTCACTGTACACCAACATACCCCACCATGACGGAATAGCGGCTATGGTTTCTGAATATGTAAAATCTGACTCATCAACTAGTGTAAGTGGCGAGGTACTGTTTACACTTCTTGAACTTGTACTAAATTATAACCATTTTGAGTTCAACGGCAAGCATTTCCTTCAGGTCAGTGGCACTGCAATGGGCACGAAAATGGCCCCAAACTTCGCGAGCACCTTTATGGCTTCACTTGAAATCCCATTCATTGAGGGACGCACCTTGAAACCTTTCTACTACAGAAGATACTTAGACGATATTTTTATGATATGGAACCATGATGAGGGAAGTCTTTTCCGCTTCATAGAGGATTTTAACAAATGCCACCCGTCAATAAAATTCATGCACAAAATTTCCAAAACTAGCATTAACTTTTTGGACGTTACTGTCACGGTCGAAAATGACCGCTTGTCAACAAACCTTTACAAAAAGCCTACAGACCGTCAAATGTACCTACATTTCAACAGCAGCCACCCAAAGCATTGCAAAACGGGTATTCCATATTCTCAGGCCTACCGGTACCGAAGAATATGCACCGATATGCGGGAATTTGACAGACACGCGGAACACCTAAAGCATTCCTTATTGAAACAAAATTATCCGGAAGACATTATTGACGATGCCATACTACGTGCTCGACACCTGAACAGGAATGATATAATTAAGGGACCAAACAAAGTACCTAAAACGACTTCCCAAACGAACCTTGTACTAACTTACTCCTCATCAGCGCCACGAATCAACAACATACTTTCCCGCCATTTCAACATAATCAGGCAAAGCGAACGACTAACTTCTATTTTCGCGAAGCCACCTCACGTGGTGTACCGCCGGGATAAAAATCTGAAGGACATTCTTGTCAGGGCAAAAACAAACACCCCCAAAATTCAATCAGGGTGCCATCCCTGCGGAAAATCTCGATGCAAGGTATGCCCACAGATGCTCACAACACGTGAATCCAAAGCGAACTTCTCGGATTTCAAATTCTGCATAACTGAAAGCCTTAATTGTGACTCCAGTAACGTAATATACATGCTACATTGCAACATCTGCGGACAAGAATATATCGGCCAAACAGACACGCCATTTCGGCTGCGGTTCAATAATCACCGGTACCACGCCACTTCACTGCCGAAGCTACCTTTATCTAGACATCTGCGCCTGCCAAACCACAGTTTTAAAAATATTAGCGTAACTCTTTTGCAGTCCGGTTTTTCAAACAGACGCGAGCGCGAACAGCGTGAGGCATATTTTATTTTCAAATTTCGTACATTAGTAGCCGGTATCAATGAGGACCCCGGAAAACTCAACTGCCTCCGAGAAGTAAGCCAGGAGAAAATTGGTGACAAAGATTGATAGCTGGAGACCATGCTTTTTTCTGACTGACTCGTACGTGTACACTGTCCTCTTCTTCCTCTTCTTCTTCTTTTTTTTTTTTTTTTTTCACATGCACATACAAAGTGTTTACGTTCGCCTACCACTTCATGACCGTTGAAGGGAAACGGACGAAGATTAAAGGTAAATAGCCGACCGACCCATTAACGAGAAACCTTTCCTTTACACACACCGCCCGCCGCCCGCCGAACGACCAAACGACCAATTACGGGGAAACCCCTTTCTTTAGGCACGCCGTCCCGGACCCTCCCGGCACCGCGGCGACAATCTTGGGTGGCCCGACACAAGCCAAGAACTGAACAGCACGTGATATGAACCGTAGGTGGATGTAGACGGACAGTTGGCTTCGTTTTCAGTGTTGACAGTGGTTCTTCCTGTTTTTTACTTTTTTTACTTTCTTTCTTTTCTTTCTTTTTTCGTCTTTTTTCTCTCTTTTTTTTTTCCTTCTTCCAGTTCCCTCTCACTCTCGCAAACGTCTTTCGAGGCGAGAGGGACGCGGCAGCAAGGAAGTTCATGTCAGTATAACTCATCCCCTGATGAAGGGAGGTCCCCTCCCGAAACTGTTGGGAAATAAATATATTTATCCTTGTTGACAACGCTCCCGTTGTGCCATATCCCATACCTTCACGAAGACTAACTGGCCCATTGAATTATTACTCCCACTATATATATATATATATATATATATATATATATATATATATATATATATATAACCTTTTGGGGTAAGCTGGTCACTTGATTAGCATTAAATTCTTAGTAAACAGCACTGAATTTTTTTGTGTTTATGAGAAAGCAAAGAGAAAGCGAAAATTCTAATTTACAGTGATGCCTTTCGGTGCTCCAGAGCTGCTCCAAAACGCGCCTTTTGCTGCTCCAATACTTTATTATTCCTTCCCCCAAAGCTGCTCCGAAAGACTAAAGCCCACTTCCAACCCTGCAAACATTTACGATGCTGCATTCGCGGTACCTTGTGTTTGTCTACGTTGCTTGCTTGAGTTTTGTATTACAATATTGTATAAGGTTGCTTAGCGTGCCAAGTATTTGGTTGCTTGACCAAGTCGGTTGTGTCCATGTGTTCAGACAGTGTGGCTCATTGCAAGACCCCACAAACAGGCTATCGCAAAGCGTGCCAAACATCAAGGTGTGACGTGTGATATGCTGTCAGTGTTATCTGAAGCATGTGAATGTAATCCCTCGGTATGCTTTACGCCCTATATAAAGCAGCAAGATGGCAAGTTGGGCCAGCTGGATTATGTTCATAATTGAAAATTTTGTTGAAGTGCACTAAAAAACGGACGTAAAGAAGACGCTGACAAGGACAGCGCTTGCTGACAAGGAGCAAGCACTGTCCTTGTCAGCCTCTTCTGTCCGTCCGTTTTTTAGTGAACTTCAACAAAATTTTTAATTATGACCTATATAAATCGTTATATAAAGCAAAATCTAAGCATGCATTTGCGTAGGCACACTTAGTGTAACGAAAGCGTGCCTACGTAAAAGCATGTTAATGTAGAGTGCCCAACACCGGGTTCTCAGTGTGGTATGAAGCGTGCCAATATAGTGGGGTGGGTAAAAAGGTTGGGGTTTGAGTGCACTTAGGCAGAGAGCTCTCACTTTGGCAAGTTTCTGGCCTTTCTCCTCGTCAACGCCAATGCTGGTCGTGCAAAAGATTGGGACGACAACTTTGTCCAACGACTGCTTCAAGCCATCAGCGTTCTTCCGCACGCTGCAAAAGAGATCCAGGAGCATGACGTTTTTCCTGCGCACGCCACGGTCACAACCGAAAAAAAGAGAGAGAGGACTTTTGTTTTTTAAAGGTTTCTCGAGCAAAAGAGCGTGGCGGTAGAGGGCTCGCAAGAAATGAAGACAAATAAAAAGTTGGAATCCAGAGAAGTGGCTAATTTACCAGTGGTGCAAGACATCATTGATCAAGTACACAATGTGCAGTTTCATGTCGAAAGGAGCGCCCGGCACGGTGACCCTGAGGAAAAGAAGACAAGAAGCATTTAGAACGTAAGAGCAAGAAGACAGAGAACTCAACTAGATGTTTAAATGTTAACATGCAATGCACTTTACACAACAAAGTGCAAACTTGTGACATAAAAGGGATACCAATATGAAAGATAAAATAAGTTTCAATTGGTAAATTATTCTTCAAGAAATTTTCAATTTTTCCACCATATGTTTGTTATTAAAAGGGAAAACGTGTGATCAAAAGTTCAATCGTAAATTTTGTTCCATAAACCACAGCACTCGAATGTCAGCATAACATCATAAATTTCAATTCTTTTTTGTATTATATTATTCTGGCTGCATAAAATTTCCTCAGACTAGATTCATTAGGTCTTTATTGTCCTTGGAATATGACGTAGTTATTCAGCAATAAAGGGTTATATAGGCCGTAGTAGACATCGTCAAAACCTGACAATGTCGCAGAGAATAGTTTTGAGGAGGCATCGCCAAGTGCGTTTTCTTTTGGCGTGCTTTCTGGCCTACCAAGTATCATCTCGAGACAAGAGTGTTGCTACCAGTATTGTGAAAGCCCGATGTACTAACATGACAGAAATCATTTTTCTCTTTTTTAGCATCTTTTGAAGTTTGATGAGTTAAAAGTGAAGTCGTCTAGCGAACTAGCAGCGACAAGAGGTTATACAGGACAACAGAGAGATCGATTCCTGAATGATGCGTCGGGAAAGTGCGACACTGTCAAAGAAACAGAATGCAAGGTGTTCTTATCTTTGCTTACTTCTTGAGCAGATACTGGCTTATTAGCTCATTACGTTGCGGGGTGGTTGAGTGAGAAAAAATCCAGCCCTTTCCTGCCTGTAAAAATGAAGGACTCGTACTTTTGAGACAAAAAACATTTCCAAGGGAAATACTCTTCAAGAGAGCACATACAGAGCAAAATTCTCACTACAGAACAGTCAGGCAGTTTCCACACAGGAGAGAGTGTTCGTAATTTTCATGTGCAGTGTACATGAAATGCAGTACCACTGAATCATGTGCAGTACCACTGAATTCTGCATCTGACTCGCACGCATTAATTCAGACTTCCAGGTTAGTAAAGACTGCTGCTCGAGATACTGAAAGTTGGTTCCAAGTTGATGTGCTCAAAAAAAAATATATATATATATATATATAATAAGCAACCATAGTTAGACACATCACTGACTGTCAAGAGAGTGGCACTGTCTTATGTTAACAACTAATGTGGACTATCTGGAGCAGCTTCGATAAAGATTCAGAGCAGTCCGAGCATCAAATCAGCACATATCACACACCTTGCCAATGGCGCTTCTCTTTTTTCTTGCTTTAGCCATGGAAGCTAAGTGAGACTGAATTCTATGAAAGCCTTGGTTTGAAATAGGCAGCATTTAAGCGAGCCCTGCAACACTTCTACAAGCAATCATCAAATGGATTCATTGCCTCCCGAATCAACACGTGACAAAATTTTTCGAATTCATCAAGCGCGAATGAAGTTACAGGGATTCGTTGCATGCTCTATAAGCTCTCGTTTACCTCTCATACCACAGAGAACGCTGAAAGCTGCACAGGGAGGGGACGACAAGGGAAAAAGAAGCATGTTTGTCCGCATGAATTATGCCATGAGCGCTTCATTTTGCTTTTTTTTATTAATATTCGTGACTCATTTTGGGCTCGTGGCGCCATCTTGTGACGGCCGGGGTAACCGTGCAGCTCACCATGCTCAAATCAGTCAACAGCCACAGACTTTGTTTTTATGCCCTCATTTGTGCTGTGCTGTAATGTTTGGCTCACACTTTTTTCGGGAGCCTCGGCTACTAATCGACACTGCTTTCTGACCATGCTGAAAAGGTGTTAATAGCGTTGCAGGGTCCATTAAAGCAAATCTTAGATATACAGAGTGACCAGAGCATTCCAATGTATTCAAGTCTTGGACTCGCTATGAGTTGGCTGTAGTGCGTAACTGCTAAGACAACTGATGGGACATTAAAAACTAACATAGTATTTGTAGATTACAATGAAGGTAAAGCCTCGCAGACAGCTCGCAGTCACTGCTTTTTCAACGCTTTTGAAGAAGTGTATCGATAAGTTTTTCATCACGAAACTGTCAAATGAGAAACCGTGAACTCTTTTGAGGTAGACTGCAAGACGTTCATAAAATGGTACTGCGTGAAAGAACCTATAGTCACGTGTCGTGGTGTTTAACAAGTTAGCAAGTCAAAGCATGAGGAACTTTTCAGGACTTCAGATTAGTGAAAGCATGATGTGTGCAGTATAGTAAAACAGCTCGAAACAATGAAATCAACGTATCAGTTCTAGAGCAAAGAGGTAAAATTTCATAAGAAGCCACCAGCGAAATCAATAAGCATTGGGAAACATCTTCATGTCTTGCAGAACAGGATAAGCAGTAGACTTTGTACACAGCAGTTAAATGTGTAAAGCGACAAGAGCCTTGGAAATGTTCAAGTGTGCTTCACTTTCTTAATAGTAGTGCGATAATCAGAAGTAATGATGCCAACAGACAATACTGCTGGAAAAGAACATACATTAAGTTGTTAAATGTGGGAGCAGTACTCAGTGCAAAAGAAACACGTCAGACAATCTCTAAATGTTATACACAAGTTAGTACATGAGAAAGCGTTAAAGCTGAAGCATTCCAACCTTTTTTTTTAACGAACCATTACATCACAGTGCTAGGAAATGCCCAACGAATATGTGCTCACCGAAATGGAATCCTTGGTGCAAGACTCAATGATAGGCTGAAGGATCTTATCCAATTCTGCAATCTCTATGTCACAGCTCTTTGCCTGAGCCATCAGCTTGTCATCTTGGGCCTTTCGTATGGCCTCGTCTAACTGCACCTGGAATGCAGAATGATAAGATTAGACACAGGACATCAGATGAATTGGGAAGACTCTGCAGCGAAATTGAAAATTTTCAAGACACGATAATCGATCGGAGTGTTCTAGTACAGTGATGAGGTACTACCGAACACCAGTTTCAAACTAAATGATCACGCTTATTATTTCCACCAAAGTGCACAGCTTTCGATTAATTCCGACTTAACAGGACTTATCTCGCACCTGAATCAAAGTACAGGCACATACACTCCCTCAAATGAAACCCCCTTACCATGAGATTAACCCATGACAAAAACTGAGCCGTTAACCCATCACAATGAAATATACGGCATAGATCTATCTTTGTTGGAATACCAGAAAGCACAGACATAACCAGCAAAAATAGTAGCTTTTTTTTAAGGTCGCAGGTTCTGCCCGAGGCCTATGTACTGTGCAATGTCGGTGCATACTAAAGAACGCCAGATGGTCGAAATTTCCGGAGCCTTCCACTTATGGCATGCCTCAACCTAATCATGGCTTTGAAACGTAATTCCCCTCCCCCCCCCTTTTTTTTTTTTTTTTAATTTTAGCACCGAGTATGTAGTCCCCTTCAACTGAAGGACTGATGTGGCCCAATGAAAATACAATAAATAAAGTCTTGTTGAAAATCAGCTTCAAGGTTTTATCCACATCTTCATTTTCGACTCCTTCCATGCACCATTGCTCTATTGAGCTTCAAGTAGAGATTTGTACGCACTCTTACTAACACCGCATTAACACCGTTCCAGGAGATGCTGACATCACCCCCCCCCCTATCTCCAATAATTATTTCACCCCCTGCCCACTTACACCCAGGCTCTTATCCCCCCATCCCTACTTTCCGAGTTCTGGTAACAGCCTAAAAAATCAACATTCTGGTTAAGCCCTTGGCTTCAACAAGCCTCAACCAGGCTAAATTAGCCCTCTCCCGCTCACCTGTTGCTGTTGCAAAAGGACTTGGTGTTGTGCGGCCAAGTTGACCTCACTCTGTCGTATCTGCTCCTGAATCTCCTGCACCTGCTGCTGTAGCTGAGCAAGCGCCACGTTGGACGTTGCCTGCCATGGCATGGGAGCCGGCGGAGCGCTCGACAATCGTCGGCGGCACTTCCTCTTTCGGCTTCAATACTGCAGCAGGACAGTGACGACGAAAAAGAAGTTGGTCAACGACGACAATCAACACTGAAAATGCCGTATAGTTCCGCTCAAGTAGGTGGCTCTGCAGACGACAGTTTCAGAATCATGGGCGCCGCCATCTCAACTTTTCACCCAAATAATTTCACAGCTTTGCACGTTATGGCATCGTGTCAATAAGGTTGTGACACACGAAATGCATTCCTGAAGTGATTTTCACATGCACAAACATTCAAGCCCACTGTACAAATGTTCAATTGTTAGGAGATACAAAAGGACACTTACAGCAGGTCATCACTGCTGAATGTATCCATAAAAGAGTCCATAATTGGCAGTCACCACTGAAAACAACCTCAAGTTAATAATTTTTGGAACTTTACGTCCCAGAAACGACATGGTTACGAGGGACATCATAGTAGAAGGCTGTGGAAATTTCGAGCATGCGGTGTTTTCATGTAAATACATAGGATCCTAGTATTTCACCTCCATCGAAATGCAGCCACCACAGCTGGGATTCCATCCCACGACCTTCAGGTCAGAAATCAAGCACCACAATCACTAGACCACTGTGGCGGGTAAAGACCATAAATTGTCACCGCTAGACAATGAGAGGTGCACAATTACCAAAGTTGGACAGCATGAGGCTGCAATTGTACGTAAACTTTGCAAAAACACACTTGTAAGTTTTTAAAAGCCAGTGACGCCACCCTGGTACAATCGATAAAATAAATAGCGATTGTTAGACAAGTGCAAGAATGTGTGATCCAGGCAAAACACCTTTTTCATCCTTTAATTCAGCAATAGCTTGGAACATTGTGAACTTCTTTTTAGACTTGTTACTCAAAAACCAAGTAGTGAAAAAAGATTTGCTCGAGTTAGAACAGGCAGTATGGTCATGCAGAGATTCGAACGAAGATGTCAGGCAGAAAAAGACTCCCATGTGTGAATAACACGACCACATCGAATGTCAAAGCTGTCACTCACACGTAACCCAGCACAATAGTGTGGGGACGAAAATTGCGACAGGATCTTGAATTGTACCGAACAATCAGCGGACAAGCCCATATCAATAAAATAACTAAGAATGCTTGTGCTACACTTTCAGGTGTATGTCACAATAGTGCAAACAGATGGTGTACGTATCGCCTTCCCTATTGCTAGCCTGGCTTCGTTTCTCGGTTTATGCTAACGATGCCACGAGAAAACACAAAGTTCACGACGCCCTCAGGCTCCTAGATGGATGCATGTATTGCAACATGCACATGGAAAGCACGACCGTGGGTATTTGTGCCACCTCGTGGGTGACAGTAGCTCTCCCAAGCTAAAGCACCTCCAAGATGTGTGTACTCCGAAATGGCAAACGGTGCCATAAACGGAGCTCACCAATAGTATGCCACGGCATGTATGCGTGGTGGCTGAGAACCCACAACGCACTGCAGGCCCGAAGCGAGAAGTTGCAAAATCGAATATCCAATTCCTTCGAACCTAAAGTTTCCTTTCATAATTCATTTTCGTCTACCTCAAACTGGACAATGCTAGTTTTTCACTCCCAACCACTGACACGAACACCAGAATTTCTGTGAAATGAGCTCTTTAATGCTCTCACAGTGATACTCTAGTAATATTCACTAAAATACTGTGACGAGATTCGCAATACAAATAATTAAACCTGTTTAAACCACAGACAAGTCAGAGGGGACACAATTCCACAATAAACTAAAATTTTTCCAATCAAGTTAACTCTAAACCTTGAGTGTCACATCTCAAAACCCAGACGTAACAAGCTAGAAACAAAAGTCATTGAAATTATACCTACTTTAAAGCATGAGATTTAATAATGTTGGTTTTTCATAGATGCCATTTAATGCTCTGTCAATCTTATGTTTCAATACAAAACAATCAAGCAAATTGGAAGTATTGCCCACTTAAGAATGAGAAAAGAGAAATAACAGGTGTATCAACAATTCAACTACAAAATCTATGTTCTCTACAAAGCTGGGCAGCCAAATATATTAAAAAAAGGTAAAAAAATGTTGCCCTAAATTCAACCCAGAAACAAAAGTACATTTCAGTGCTAAGCAAAGCAGAATATGAGTTGACTGAAATGCTCAGGCCTACATGGTTGAAAATTCTCATCCGTCCCTCAAACATGCAGAATGTTGCACAGAAAAATGTCTCAAGATGCTTACATGATTGTCCAAAAGACATCCTCAAATAGGTGAGGGCTACTAGCACACAAAAATCATAAGCTTGCAAGTGCACATTCACAAAGGAAAAAGAACTACAGCTTCTTCTTCTTCTTCTTTAGCCTATTCATTCCACCAAGTACTTCTTCTTCTTCTTTTGTATTTCACAATGTGGATTTCACTTGCAAACAGAAAAATGTCTTGTAGACTGCTCATCCTATCAATGATTGCAATATAACACCGAAACTCTTTATTTTTATAAACATGCTCAGGTGGTTTGACAATTATGTAACGAAATATCACTTAAATGACTAGCTTTTATAAAAAAAAGGCCTCTTCCATTATGAGCAAGTTCGTCATAAAGTTACAAAGAAAAGATAAACTTTACTAATCAGTAAGACCCAAGCACACGTGCGTGCTTATTTACCAAAAATGTGCAGATGCCTTTTTAAAACTGTTTAAAGCCACATAGCCGGTAAGTAGTCCTCAAGTACAGCTTACCCGACGCGAGAACAATAACTGGATGCACAATGACAGTAATTAGAGCAGTGATTTATATTATTTTTCATTATGAAACCTTGGAATGTTATTTTTAACATGCATAGACCAATAGATAAGCCCGAAATGCCATTAATTAAAAACTTGTTTGACAGGCTGTGCTTTTCTCCCACACATCAAGCTAAAGGTGCCCAGCAAGCCAGGCTAGCAAACAGCACAGAGAAGGTTAAGATGACAAACGAAGCAATAGCAGCAAGGAACAGTTGGCCAGAACGTTTCGTTATGACTTTATTAAAGTACACTCAAGTGATGCACACATTTCCGAAATTCGAGGAGATGCATACACCGTAATAGCTGTTTTCAGACACTGCAACTACTGCTTTGTAACAGTCCTCGCGGAATGAAATGTGATCAATTTTGGGCTAAGGAATGCACATACTTTTGCTTCCACTACTTCGATTCACATCAATACCAATGTAACTTTGACTATAACATTCAGATCCAAGCCAGCCTTATATTTAGCAGCCAGTTGTGTAGCAACATGATGTGATGATATCAAGCAATTGTGCATACCAATCATTACACTGAAAAGTTAGGTGTTGCAATCAGTGAAAACGAGTACACAGAACACAGCAGGATCCTCCTGTCAAGCCATACCTTTAATTTAGTTTCGTTTGCTCGAATCGAGAACTCTGAAGGTCGCAACGGCTGCTCCACTGGGAGAACAATGTTCAACTTGTGCAAGCAGTTCTTCGGCTCTCCCAATCCCACAGTACTCAACTGCATACCTCCCTTTTAGGCTGTTCCAAAAATTCATTAGAAAGCGAGTATTCAAAGTCCTTGATCTGAAGTTGGATGTAAGCAGGGCTATGAAAGATGCTTAAGCGAATCAGTTTCACCGGCATTTTGTGAGAACCGATATCCAATTGGCTCATGCCATCCCACTATTACAAACAACGAAGAATGTCTGTAATGTCATTTTTCGAACAACACAAGTTGCTACTGAAATTCTGGACGCAGCATCGGACATACTAGTTTAATACATTATACTGTGAAAATTTTATTGTTTTTAACAAAACTACACTTGTGAGTGAAATTATAGGAAGCATAGAAGCTTGTGTCAATGTAGCTGTCAGTGTCACCAAGAGGTGAGCCATCTGCTGCTGAAAGCACTGCTCGGGTGACATTACTGCCAAGGTAGAGCTCTTGACAGCAGACAGCTCACCACAAGAAGGTGCAGACAACAATTTCGGCACGGACTACCGTGTCCCGTATATTTATGGTTGCAGGTGCTGTCTTATTCTCTGTGTTCCTACACATGGCTTGCGCCGACGTCCTCTCAGCCGCCGTGTTAGAGTGCCACCGACATGGGAAACCTTAATTTGCCGCGATCAGACATGGAGGATTCTGCTGTAAGTCCTCGTACACGCTACAGCAGCAATAGGATTGCTGCTCAAGTCACATTGCAGCACATAGTGCTTCTGCTACAAGTTCTTGCACACACACTAGCAGTGTTCTGTGGCACTGATACACTGATTTTGTTCCATAGCCATCACATCAGAGCATCGGAGGCTGCGTGTCTGCCGTCACATGCAAGGTATACCATAAAATCCAGAGCAAGCGCCCCTACCGGAGCTGTGCCCCCCTCCCCTACAAGGGAATTTCAAATATGCGCCACCTCCTCTACACCCACCATTTTTGCTGTTTCATTTATAGTTTTCATACACCCAACAATGAAGACTTAAAATAGTGAATGCATGCATATTTGAAAACGTATCGGAGAAGTGCAGGCACGAATTCTTATTTTTAGCAGCTCTTCCGCCACCATGTTGAACTTCAATTCATGACCAAGAAAGTCCTTTCGAATCTTGTCAGATTATCCTTCACCGTAATGGGGCACTTTCTCGGGATTTTAAAGTATGTTAACGAGCGTGCTTTCACAGCAATATTTTCTTAGGAGGTAGCTAATTTTTCCACAAGCATAAAACTGGTGCAGCTTATGCCTAATTGTTACATTTAAACTGAAAATTGCTGTTTTGACTGTTTGTTTGTAGGTTTTTCAGCAAACCAAATTTTTCCCAGCAAGCGGCTAGGCGGTCCAAAGTGGCCTTTTGGTTGAAGTGTTTCGAGCAATGTGTTCATTGGTTGAAGTGTTTCAAGAAATGTGTTCAATGAACACGTCATTAAGGTGAAAGCTAAAATGTACACATGTAGTGCAAGAGAAGGTTCGAGGCCACACACTTCGCATGGCCCGATGAAACAGGGAAACCTTGCAGACGACGTTGAACAAGTGCAAGAAACGAAAGGTCATTTCACTCACAATTCTGTTGCGCGGCAACCTGATGCTTGTAGTAGGCGTAGTATTCAGCCGCCGAACAGGAAGGAGAACTTTGGGGTTGTCTTTCTGTTTCTGCTTGGTCATCTGTTCAAACTCCGGGCCATTTCGGGCAACAAACTGGGCCAGTTTGTCAATTATGTTGCGCAGCTCTTGGTCTGCGAAACGAAACGTGGTCGGGGCGATCAGCACCGGTCGTGATAGAAGCGTTCCGCGAGACGGTGCAGGCAATCATCAGGCTACGCGGTATTTGCAAAACCTAGCAAAACCACACGGCGCGGCGACCAAGCTTCTGCGGTATTATACAATATAAACCAAAATTACTGGGGTTTAACGTCTCTAAACCACGATATGATCATGAGGTATGTCGCAGTGGAGGGCTCCGCAAATTTCGACTGCCTGGGGTTCTTTAACGTGCACCTAGATCTAAGTATGTACACGGGTTTCAAGCGTAATCGCCTACGTCGAAAATGCAGTCGTGCTCGATCCTGAGATTTCAGGGTAGACATCGTTGAACTGAAAAGGCTTCAACAGCGAACTAGCGAATCGACCGTAGCAAACTCGCCCGTTGCCGCGTAGCTGGTTCACGCCGGTAGTTACGATTGTAATTTGGGTAACGCTTAGGTCAGCCGCGCAACCACAACCGCTTGAGACACTTCAGCGCACAATGGGTATGAAGGCTTTATTAAACCGCAGCACAGTGATAAGCGGGTCGCTCAGAATCCCGCGACGGCGCGCGAAGTGGCTGCCAATGCCTGCGGTGTTTCATGCTACCGAAGTTCAGCGGATTAGACGGCGTAGTTCCCGGCACGCAATGAGATCGCAATGCGCGGTTGGATAGTGAGGAAGATTACCGGCCTACAGCATCAACGCGGACCCCAACGACACCCTCGATGAGGTTTTGTTTTCAACGAGCCGGACGTCATCAAGCGATCGGCGGCACACCGTGAGGACGAAACGTGCGACGCCAACGAGGGTGAAGCGCTTCGCGTTGCATCCGCCCGAAGTGCGCGGGTACGAGAGAAATGGCGCGTTCGTTAGCTTACCCGGAGGGGCAACAGGCATTTCCATGTTGATTGGCATCAAAGGGCACTACAACGCGAATATTTACAGCTTCCACCGATCACATCGCACAAACACACTCAACAACCCGCTATTCTAGTGCACTCTAAACCCGCAAATGCTGCGCTCCCGGGTGGCCACACGTTGTAGTCGTATTCCGCTAGATTTGGCAGCTCAGTCTAATAACGTTTAGCGGCCGCGAGAGTTACGTTCGAGAAGTTATCGCCTGTGGCGTAATTGTCAGTGAAATAAAATTCTGGTGATTTTACAGAGGGCTGTAGTTACGGCTACAGTTTGTGGTAACCACGACAAGCTGTATGTTGTAAACGTTAGTTTCTATCATCATCATCATCAACTGCTTGTTGATAATGATTTTTGTTTGTTTATATTGATCTACATATTTTGCTAAATACCTAATAGGTTGTTGGACATTACTGTTGATAAAACTGTGATGCGTTGACACGGCGAGTCTGGCGATGACACTACTGAGAAGGTTCACCATCTTGCATCGGGCGCAGTCGTGAAATCGTGTACTTGTGGCAGTGCTGGACTTTCAGGGCAAGAAAATAGCAGCCTTTTCTTCGACCTCGAGTGGAGAATTTTGTGTGGACCTAATTTACCTAACCTGCCACAATCAGGCGAAAGCAGAGTTTCGGGATCGTGCGCGCATAAAAACACATGCTGAGAACCATAGCAGAGAACTAAACCGTATTTTTTTCTTCTCTCAAGTGATCAACATTTGGCTCAAAGAAATTGTTTTTTGTGATCCCACCGGCATCCTCGTTGCCTGCACGGCAGCTGAGGGAAGGACTCGCACAATGAAGATGACATAACCAGCCGCTACGAGATGAAATGCGGTGGTGCCATCAGATGACGCAATGAAAACCTTATCATTGGCTAGGGTGTCACAGAGTGCCCGCCCGATACGAAAGGAATAGCGTCACTATCATCATTTTATAATGTAAATGCACGGCGCAACAATACTTTAGGCGAGCGAACTCCAGAACTATCTGCTGCCCAATAATGTTCTGCTTTGCAAGGAGCCCGAAAGATGGCGCTACAAGCTCTGCACTGCTAAGGTCCCTAGGATGAAGTTTTTTCATCTAGGGACCTTATGCACATACTTCCCTCCTCCCCCCTCCTCTTGGTGTAGGCAGGCCGATGACGTAGGAAAGCAGCAATCACTCATTTATTGTCGCCAAGACACCCTCGCCACACCGTCAACGTGAGTGCACTACCTTGAGGACAAAAGGTTACAGCAAATTTAAAGCAACCCCAGTGCATCAAGTTTAGCAATCATCGTTGTATCCAATAATTTGTTATACCAAGCTTTAGGTGTGCAATGATCAGGTAACTGCCTGCTTAAGGAAAATATCAATTGTGTGGCGCATCATTGGTTGGCCACGTATGAGCAGCAAGACTTGATATGATATATAGAAGGCAAAAGAGGGAAAGAACCCATAGGCATGCATACATGTTACAGGTCTCTTGCAGTAGCTTGATATTCAAGCATAAGCTTGCATGCCGATTATGCTTCACCTTTACGACTGGAGCGTGATGGTGTTATCAAACACTATTGCGCTTACTCATTTGCTTGCAATTTGCTTCTCGGTTACAGCTGCTAAGAGAGAGAGAAACAACTTTATTTTTTGTCCTTGCTTGGGTCAAGGGAGGCGGGTGTCGGGAGACTAGTCCCTACTGGAGCCAAGCTTTCTCGGCCGGTGGTCATACCTTGGGTCTTGGCAGTGTCTTCAGCCAGCTGGACTGCCCAAAGTTTGTCATGCTGCAAGGGAAGGAATGTCCGATTCATGGAGCAAGAAAGACAGGAGGGGAAACTCCGGCCCAGCGCGAGCATGCGTCGCGATAATGTCACCTTGGGAGAGGAGGTTGGCTAACTACTAGAGTTACTCCATATGCTACCTTTAAAGTATGCAGTATGGTGGCTAGAGCCATATATGCAGTAAGTAACTCTAGCGAACTACGTGCGCGCAGCGATCCTTGCGGCGACGCACAGAAGTATTCGTTTCCCGCCGCGGGAGGACAGTACGCGCCCACGCGGTCTCCGACGCACTCGAATGTCGTCTGCTAGATCTGCTTCTCACCGACTCCACTATGCTACTGGACGCAGCTATGCAAGTTTTTCGCCGGTGCGGTTTGCTAAAACAAAATAAAGTAAGCAGAACGTCTTAGTGCCAGCATTTTTTTAAAATTATATCGTTCGATCAGTTGCTTTGCGGACAACGAAAGAAATGAAGTGGCAGAATTAAAAAAAAAAAAACATTGATTGATATGTGGGGTTTAACGTTCAAAACCACCATATGATTATGAGAGACGCCGTAGTGGAGGGCCCCGGATATTTCGACCACCTGGGGTTCTTTAACGTGCCCCCAAATTTGAGCACACGGGCCTACAACATTTCCGCCTCCATCGGAAATGCAGCCGCCGCAGCCGGGATTCGAACCAGCCACCTGCAGGTCAGCAGCCGAGTACCTCAGTCACTAGACCACCGCGGCGGGGCAAATAAAAAAAAATACAGACGATCTGTAATCGTAGCTAGGCGCGTGCCTAAAATCACCCATTGTGTAGCTTGACAAGGGATATTTTGCACGTTCTTCGATATAACAGTGTCATACAGAACAACTGTGTGCGAAAGAAAGACAGGACATTGGTGAAGCACGTTTGAGCTGACGGCAATTGATTTGAACATAAGAGCAGAGACTTTCTCGAGCTGTGAATCAATTATGCATCAAAAAAAAAAAAGAAAAGAAAAAGTTTGACCTTTCAACGCTCCGTCTGACCAAGAACAGTAGGGAGAATGGGCGAGGGCTATATGAAGAGGAATAATTTTTGCAGCCGAACGGTCCGCAGGCGCTACACTACGCCAAGTTTAATTTTACAGACCCGCCGAAGATCTTGTGACTCGCTGAAGCAGTGCCTTCAATACTTGAGCGGAGGTTTTACTTATTACTCGTGCCCAGACATTAAGCCAAGAACTGGCCAGAATATCACTGAAATTACCGATAAAAGCAGCGCCAAACGAGCGAAGGTAGAGGATACCCGTCACGAGACAGAAGTCTTCGGCGAATATTTTTACCAACCTCCAAACTTTCCAGCTAAGCTACATCGCGAAAAAGGCGTATTTTTCAGTTTCACGTGATTGGTTGTTGCAGCTAGGCGTGAACGATTGGATTTAGGAAGTTCCAACATAAAACAAGCTTCGGAAGAGAGCAGACACACGAGAAAAATGTTTTTCTGTTTTTTTTTCGTTTCTATTTTTAATTTTTTTTCTTTAATATGAAAAGCTTATTGTAGGCCATGTTCCCACAATTAATGTTCCTACTCTCGCATGCGAAGGTGAAAGAGTGAAAATTAACCTTTTTAGTGCTTCTGGACAACTTCGCGAGACTATCGCGGTACGGTCTATCTCCCAATTAGGGCGATCTGGCTGGCTTAGCGAAAACTCGTCGTACCGATTCGCCGTCTCGCTTAGCGAGTGTATCTCAGCTGTACACTAATACATTGAGGGGCGAGAGTAAGCGTGCAAGCAGACGACAAGAGCTGGAACCACGCTTCTCGCTTCTGCTGCTCCGGCGCGGCAGTTCGGCTGCGCTTCTGTAGGTGGCGCTGTCACGACGTTTGCCGCCCAGGAGGTGACACAATCGCGGTGCGGAAAGGAGTCGAGTTTCCCCTCCTGTTTACTCTTCCTCCGCGGTCTGGGCACAACACCCAAAGTTGTCAACTCTCCCAGGGCTACTTAGTAAAAAAAAATTACAGCATATCCACAGAGTGAATGACGAGTGGGGCGAAGCATCCGTTCGTCCATCCGTCCGTGCATGCGTCCGATCGCGTTCGAGAAGGCAGACGGCGCTCGGGTAACACCGACGAGACGCGAGCCTAGAAAGCCGAGCGCAATCGTCTTCGACGCGCCCGCCGCTCAACACAATTGATAAATCCGATAGAAACTCCATGTTATTTCAAATGAGTGAACTGGGTTCACCAGCTAGTCTAATAGGTGAATCCATTTTGATATTTATTGTATCACCAATTCATTATGTCGTTTAGACCCATTCAAACCTAATAGGATGACCCATTAAACCCTTTGGAACTTTCCAATTGGTGTCCCAAAACACAATAGTAAACTTCTAATTGGTTACAATTGGAAATGTCCAATTGGTTTCAATGGGGTCCAATTGAAAATATTCCAAATGGTCTGGATGAATTTTTCTTTACTTGGACCTACTGCAAATACAGTTCTGAACTACCCGCTATGTAATGATTCAGCACCATTTTTCAAGTTCCGGTGAATCGGTATGCACATCAACATAGCGGCAAACTTTCCATGTGGCTGATAAAATTATGACCCATGCTCTGTAATGAATGAGCAGCATCAAACCGAGCACCCACTCGGGTTCCCAATTCCGATACGCTTATGCCACACAATATTGCACCAGTTGAGATTTTTTTAGTCGACAGAATGCAGATTTGAGGTCTTTTTTCTGAGCAGCTTAAGAAACTGGCGAGGCTCTACAGTACAATGTTCAACTGCCAAGCACAAGTGTGGGTTCAACTCCAGATTGAACCCACGTTTTTATATCTTTTATCATGAATGACGTTACTAATACTAATTAATCCCTTGGTTCTATCCCCAAAACCGATACCAACGCAGACCCTTCAGTTTCCGTGTAACAGGAGTTCTTAAGCACCGCTCATCAATGCATAAATTCCGCTGCAGCCAATGCAATCCAACAATGCTAAACCCATAATGCGACTAAGCTTCACTTAGTCACATTACAAGAGCTTCCTATTATCTTTAATGCCTCAAGTTCTAGAAGCTGTAACAGAATACTAAATTGGTATACCCTCAAACAGCAGACTACAAAACCGACTTCATTTGTCTGTTCTTGATAGTCTCAACTCGAAACTGTGCCGAGACAGACGAAAGACACAGGACACACCGTTTTCGCATTGGTCGAAAGATTTTTTTTTTATTTTTCACAATTCTCTGTCATTATATCAACACAAAGAAAAATCAAACAATAAACTTTGTACTTTTTTTTTTCATACCCACATGGGATGCGTGTACAGTTCTGAAGAAAGAGTTGTGATAACATGACAATTTTGATCCGGAAGCACAGAAACAGTTTTTTCTCCCGCTACATAAGAAAAGAAAAAAAAAATGGAGCCGAAAACAAAGAGAAAAAAAAATGCACAACACCACGTTTCCCTATCAATGTGACAGGACCGCAGTCTGCAATGACAATAGTACAGTGTACAGAGTGTGTGTACATATATGTATATATACGATTGGAAACGTGTACAAGCAGCAATGTTTACATTTTGTAAAACTGTGCAGCAAGATTTTCGCCTTATTACCATCATCTTGTGTATGTGTGTGCTTGTTTGAACATGTCACAATCTAGGAGAAACAAAACGGTATTCACTCACATGCTTGCAAGATCCTAGCGACATGCAACGAAAACCGATTTGTTTTATAACCACGCTTCAAATTTTGGCACTACAGCAGCATTCATTGCGATCGAAGTAATCGAAGAACATTTTCTTCAAAAGAAAAGAAAAAAAAAAAGGTTTTTTAAAGCTTATCACAGATACATGGACGACAATTTCCAGTAGTAACAGCAGTAGTTGACACGGACTGGACAAGGTTTTCAGAAGGAGTGGGGACAAGGAACAGCGTTCCAAGTTCTCTCTCAAGAACATGGAGAGAACTCGTGCGGATGCCAACGAAATATGGAATCATGTAAAAGAAAAAAAAAAGAAGAGAGAGAACGGGCACACTAGAAAATGGCGTTGGGTTCGAGGATAATAAAGCTCATTAAGGCATAAATCACGACAGCTGTTCCAGGCATCAGTTCCGACAAGAACAGACAAGAACATCTGGATGAACCTGTTTAGGAAAAAAGATTCCCAACACGAAGGCACCGCTTCTATAAACCTCGTAAGACTTGTAGAGCAAGGTAGACGACTTTGGAAGGGGTATTTTTCAACGTAATAATTACTGTGAGAGAAATAAAGAGGACTAATTTTGCTCCCCCTTCGAGAAGATATTTTGTAAATCTTTACAAAAAAATTAATATATAACTGGGAAAAGGAAAGAGATGACTGAGAATGATTTGTTATGACTCGAAGACTACCCATCCTCGGGAGAAAAAAAAAAAGAATGGAAGAAAAGGGTGACAATGAGCAATGGAACATGACGCACATGATCTTCCTTGAGCGATGGGCGCAATGCGTTATTCTTAAAGCCTTCTTTTCTTCCCATTTTATTTTGCAGGAAACTGAACAACTACATCATAAATAAACGGTAAAAAAGTACGAACAAAGACGTTCGGATCAAATTAAAAAAATAGAGTTCGGGAAGAAAAGCTCGGGAAGAAAAGCAGCAGTTCACGGCTTTCGGCTGACACGAGCGACTTGCGACGTGCACCACCACTAGAATAGACCGCCACACATCAAAGAGGCGTGTAGAAGACTAAGCAAGATAAATCGCACGCTGGAATTAGTCTGGCACGCCACTGTTCTACACAGGTACAACAGAATTGGCAGAAAAAGTGAGACAACGAGAAGAATAGAAACAAGGGCCAGCAAAAGAGCAAAGTATAACCGTAGCAAGAACCAACGATGCCTTCCAAAAAACCCACGGTTAGGCTACACAAGGGAAAAAAAAAAGCGCGGTCCATGAGAGACTGCATTGAGGCACACTATAGCGTTACATTATCACTTCTGACATCGAAGAAAATAAACTTTTTTGTTTTTTTTTTGTTTTTTTTTGTTTTCCTCTCAGGACAGCACTTGCAGGTTCCATCTATACAGGGAGGTTGTGACGAACCAACAGCGAACCCTGTTCAAACAGTCCTGTGCACTTTTTTTTTTTCTTTTTTAACAGAGGTAACCCTTCATCTGGCAGACAGTTAAGTGGTTATGCACACATTGCCATTTTTTTTATCTGAAAAACTAAAAAGATGGCTGGTTAAGTACACAGAAAAGCCTGCAAGTTTGCTGCATTGTCGCACACAACCTTCCCCACCTTCACTCCGCGTTTCACACAACCAGAAAACTCTAGAGTGAGACAGAGAGACTGTTTTGCGGTGGGTGGCAAAAGGAGGTGGGCAGCGAAAAATTAAGGGAGGATGGAGCCAGGCCAGAAGAAACTCTAGAAGCACTGCACACAACCTTTTTTCCTTTTCCCCAAAATTTGACCATGGAGCGGGTCGCTGATAGGGTGAAGCGGTCTCGATTCCGTACTCACCAGCCTCCCCCCCCCCTCCCTTCTCTGGTGATACTTTCACGAGACCCTTCCAGAAAACTAAAGCAGCTACTTTTTTCCGGGAGCCTTCTGCACTGCAGCTGAAGTTCCGAGCACCGACGCATTAAGCCCTCCGATGCGTAATGGCGAGCTGGCTTGACACCAAGGTTGACACTTCCGAAGGCAGTCTGTCACAGAAACGACAATGACGACTCGACGTGGGAACGGCACCGACTGATCTCGAAGGAAGAGAAAAATCCTCGGCTGTCGCAGCTTCTCGTTGAGGAGCAACAACACTTCGTCGTCACAACCGAGCCAGTTCACAGATCATTGTTCACATACAGTTTTGCGGTTGCTGACAACGCACAACTCGAGCACTCAAATGTCAGTTGCAGTCCAAACGAACCCTGGAAGAAGGCGCAGCTTTACACTGTCTCTTTAAAGAGGTTGAGGTAGGCAAAAAAACAAGGACGTGAAGTTCTTCACAGAGTCCGGGGCATGTTGGGATTACCCTCTGAAGGGTGCTTTTGGAGTGTACTCTCCTCTAAAAGGAAGTTTTGGGAACACCCTTTTAAACAGGAGTTTTTGAGGGACTTCTTTACAGTCCATGGCTCAAGGAGGGGCTAGAGTGGGGATAGCAAGTAAGACAGACTGGAGAAAAAAAGGCAACAGGAACAGGAAGAAAAGGCAGAAAAAAAAAGAGAGGGTAGAGGGAAAAAGCAAAAGTCAGCCAGAGAGAGAGATGGACTCGACTGAGCTGCGCAGGCTCAGAGAACGGCCAGCGCGACGGCGTTGGGCGAGCTTCGACTCCCCAGGAGGGGAGAGGCCAAAGCCGCCAGTTGGAGGAGATGGATCGGGGGTGTCCAGTGAACGGGGCGGGCCACAGCGCAGCTCCATGCTCCAAGCCATCTGGTGTTGGACCAGCCGCTTGACCGCATTGGCACTCTCAGCGAATGCGGCAAGGTCGCGAGCACTGTTGTTCCTGAAAACAGGCATAAAGAGCAGCAATAGAGAATGAATACAAGAGCAGAAATGAAAGAAGCCCGATATGCACAAACCTTAAATTGACACCTAACTGAAGGAAACCCTACTTTAAAATTTTTTCGAATCCGAGAGCATAGTGCTGATCATTTGTTACAAGTTTGCTTGTAAGTTTCAATGAAAAATTTTCGATAGTCGAAGGGTCAGCAATCAGTGCATTCACCAAACTCGCTTTGCATAGCCTTGTACTTTGCACTATCAAAGTGAATAGCCTCAACAGTAATGCATCACAAATAAGGGACCAAGTGAAGTAACAGCACTTATTGTGGTCTGCCATGTTATAAGCATCTCTATTCAATTTGAGGTAGAATCTGCTATTTCCACTCTTGTCAACAAAAGCAGTCTCGGCTAACGTTTCGAAATGCACAGTACCTCCAAAGCGTCAATTGCAACTCTGCCGGGTTCCCAATGACTGACCACATAGCGTTATTTTGAGAATGTTCTTCAACATTACAGCCAATTTATTCATTTGCTCTTCTGTCAATTCCAAACACTGGTTTCTTTCTCCGTGCAGCTCTACGCAGCAAATAATGCAAGAGTGGTCTGGTCACCGCGAGAGGTTCTGCTAACCTGCGAATGATCGAAGGGGTGTGCAGGGCAGTACTGGGCCCACCGTGGGCCACCCAGGGATGGGCGAGGACTTCCTCAGCCGTGTAGCGCTGGCTGGCATCCTTGACGAGGAGGTGCGAAATGAGGTCCTTGGCCTCGTCTGAAATGCTGGCCCAGTCACGGTCGGGGAAGTCATACCAGCCCTCCTGGATCGAGGTGAACAGCTGGTCCTGGCAAGCCTGGCAAAACTCTCCACGCTCCCAGCCGCAGCTGCTGCCACAGCGTCCATAAAACGGCGGGTAGCCGCACAGCAGGATGTAGATGATGACACCAAGGCTCCAGAGGTCACAGCGCTTGTCGTAAGTGTGCGCCTCGCCCACAAATGCCCCGACCACCTCGGGCGCCATGAACTCGGCCGAGCCGACAGGCGTTTGCAGCTCGGGCGTTGTGGGCGGCGTTGCCTCGTTGCCCGGCAGCAACACCACACCAGAACCCAAGTCGAGGTCGCAGATCTTTACGGGCCAGATCTGCACAGTCAAAGAAAGCAAAAAAAAAAATATGGGCTCATTGAGATTTTAAAGCCATGCCCCTCCATCGGCTGACAAATGGGCACTGAATGTTAGATCTACCGTTTATGGCAAGTAGCACAGCACTTCAAAAGGAGGAGGTTTGAAGTGTGGAGAAGCCCATGAAGATAAAATGTCGCTGAAGACAACGTTTGGGCAAGTGAGCTTGGGCGAAATTCTTTATAAGATTTTCATTTACGATAATAACAAGCGCACAGCTTTGCTACAGCAGGACATATGCAGCCAAATCTGAATGTACTAAATCTGAAGGGATTCCAAGTAGTTGGACATAGTAGTTTAACACGAGATACGTATGCCGTACGTAGCAGACTTCTCAGCAAGACTTCCCCTTCCACACTGGTATGCTTCACCCCATTACAATGCAGCCTTGCAGCAGTTTATTATTAATGCAAACACATCGGTGGGCACCAACAAGAGCATTGTTGCGCAAACTGTTCATGCTTTGGAGCATGCACCTCGTTCACCTTCCTACCATGGCCTGTAGTTCCCTTTGGAATTAAATGCCCCATTCGACTGTATCTGCCATCTCATGGATATCGGATGCTAGAAGTGACTGCAGTACCATTAGTAGCATGCCTTTCGATACAAACGAAGTCAAATGTTACAGCTACTCAATATACAGGAGAGCGATAGCTTCCATTAGCTACGGTTAAATTATATTCTTAGTTTGAATTTTCTTCATCAAGACACAGCCAGGAAATTAGTGCATCATTAACAGTGAAGCAGCCGTTGCAGCCTAAAGAGCATTCCCACCTGATCTGTGTCGAAGCACAGGATGTTTTCTGGTTTGAGGTCCCTGTGCGCAATGCCCTTGGAGTGCAGGAAGCGCAGAGCTTCGGCAATATCCCGCACCACACGGCTCGCCTCATGCTCGGTGAACTGCACTCGCTGTTCGATGTGTCGCAGCAGGGGACCCCCGCGCATCTTCTCAAAAACAAGGTAAAACCTGAAAGACAAATGTGCACCTTCTTCATTAAACATTTTTCTGGCAGACCATTAGTCACAGCAGTCTTTGTTAGATACAGGTACAATGCAATAATTGTTAATTTTGTTGTGTTAATTTTGAAGGCTACAAACGCAAAGATTAGGCGAATTCGTTGCCAGATTTCACATTGTAGTCTAACCTTGTCTAAAATTTATTAGCTTAAATGAACCAGCCCTACTAATAGGGCACAAAGACAGCAAGTAAAGAACTTATTGCAAATCGGCCCTCATTTCTAATGGAAAAAAAAGTTGTGCGAATCGAGAGTGTATCAGCGAATGGTACCTTTATGTCTAATGAATAAGCAATGAATGCATATAGCTTTAAACACTGTTCAAGCCTAAACAGGCTAACTAAGCAATATATATATATAAAGCGAAGGACATGAACAAGTTAGGCAAATAGATGGACACACCCACCGATTTTCATCTTCAAGGAACTCAATCAGCTGAACGATGTTCTTGTGGCCTGAACAGTGATGGAATGTCTCCACTTCCCTGAATACACGGGCCCGGCTGTGGCCAGGACCTTTCTCAATGATCTGTAAAGGCGAATAGGGGACAGTGAAGAGCAATCAGTGAAAAGCACTCGAGAACAGCTTCAGATCAAACAATTTACAAAATCGGCAGCTGCAGCCTACAAAGCTACGACTTTCGTCGTGACAATATGCGAGACCTGCCAAAATAGAAGGCTTTCTACAGAAAACAATCCTATTCCGCGAAATAATAGGGACTGTGCACCGACACGATCAGCTTGTGGCACAATCATCCCACTCTTGCACTTTCAGCACTCTAGGCTGAAGGCAATAACAATTTTGCGAAGTCGAAGATGTTCAAAGCCAGACAGATTGCGTTGAAGACCACCATCATATCATCTCTTGAGCATATAGCTGCACAACAGCTCGGCCACAACACTACACTACCAGAGCGCACTTAAAGCTGGAAGGTATGAATGAAGCTCAATCCCTTTCTTAGTCATCGATGGCAGTTTGATTTAAATGGTACGCTTGAAGCTTCTGTAGACATCACATAACATTTCATACATCAGATGCATGGCAGCTAGTGACACCTCTTGCAGTAGGCGAGTTGGAATTAAGAAACAGTTCAATGAATTTGCCACCTGTAATGCATTTTTTAGAAGCTGAGAAATGAATAAATGTGCTTTAGGCCTTTATGCCTGAACAGGTTGTTCTAGATCACTTCTAAGTGCTTTCATATGCAGCATCCATGAGCTCTGGCAGCGCACAGTCGCAGCTAACTAGACCGCCAAGCAAATTGTGTATGTCCGTGCATCATACACCCCTTGCTGACTGAAGCTCCTGCATAGCTTGCACAGCGTTGTGCTCGATGTTTCACACATCGAGCGCTGCGCTCGATGTGTGAAACATCGTAGCAACGCTCGCAGGAAACCCGAGAAAAACATTAGGCACAAAGAGAACGCACCTTGACGGCAGTGTTCCTTGCCGGTGTAGAGGCAGATGCAAGTCTGTACCGAGGCATAGGCACCCTCAGCCGAGCACTTCCCCAGTGAGGGAGTACAGGTCGGAGAAGTTGCTCGCCGCCAGGCTCGAGCCTGTGCGCTTTTTCTTCTTGCGCCGGCGCTGCTGCTGCCGCTGCTGTTGTTGCTGCTGCTGCTCCTCAGCGCAGAGCGTCCCCTCCTCAACAGAGAGGATGCTAGGCAGATCTTCTGCATCACAGAAAAGGAAAAAAGAGACAAAACAAGAGACTAATTGCTTAGACAACGGCTGATGAACCTTACACTTAGGTCAAGCTATTCTCTAAGGAATTAATCATGGAAAAGGATAGGCAGGTCCACACAAGCATCTAGAACACAAACAGTGCAAATATGACTATCCACTGAAAAGGTTCAAATTTAGTAGAAACATATCACATCAATTAAAATAGGACAGTAGTTGGGGAAGACGGAAGCTTGAGGAGCTGAAAATTTTGTTTCGACAAGCGGTCATTTTTTCAAGGTTGCGACTGGTGCATCTTGAACAAAGAATGGATGAATCGATGGTGTGCAAGATAAAATTATGATGAAATTCTGATAGCAGCTCACTAGGTCCGTTGTAGCTGCAGATTTGAAGAAGGCAACACTGCTTGGACAACTGTTGCCTCCAGCGACACCCCATGCTCACCAGTTTTTCACCTCGCCGAACAACTTGGAAACTTATGCGGATTCATGCCGAACGGCAATCGTTTGACAATGACGATCATCGATTTTCCTGCAAAGTAATTAAATCACACTCGAAACACTTAGCCTTAGTATCCATCAGAGATCATGCATACTGAATGAGCAGTTACATGACATTTTGCAATATTAATAATAAAAAATAAATAATCTGATCTAATTTGATCTACCTTGCACATATCTACACGACTTGCACTTTGGAAGTTACCTACAGTAGCCAAGGCATTCCATGCGATAAGTCAAACAATTTCTCTTACTAAATACAACCAAGTCTGCATATAGTACTGTTTCTTGCACATTGACTGCACTACGATACCATAGCATTTTCCACAACAGTTCAATGAAAATTACAGCAAGTGGTAAAGAAAAGCCAACATACTTAAATATTCAGTTTAATGTAAATTATTGTTTGAATTTATGTTTTTTACATCATGCGTGAATTTTAGAGATTTTTTTTTCAGGAGATAATTTCGTAACTTGCAGATTTCTTAATCCAAACAATTTGAGGTCGATTGCCACGGTGACTAGCTAGTTGGCTACTCCTTCAGGATGTAACGTTCTGTTGGTTAATTTTTGTAGAAAAACACAAAATGGCTTGATCATAGACATATTAATTATCGACAAAGAAGTGCAGCTCTATCTCATTTTGTATTGCCCAGCATGGTTGGAAAGGGGGCAAAATATATATGTATTTAAAATGTAAGCAAGCGCACAATCAAATAAAACTAGGCAACAATGCCAGTTGCACGAAACTATGACGTGGTATATCACATCTGAAAAATTGTAATCTGGTAAGCTTTTTTTATTTATTCGAGGCTGCATTTCTGGTTGCACAAAGATGATATTAATGAAACTTAGCTAACAGTGATTCCTGCTACGCATGCTTGAGGAGTTTGATAAACGGTGCGGTGCAATGTTTACAAGTGACGCACTGATCGAATAGTGCACTTAACGCGGATAAAAAAAATAAAGGGGGGGGGGTGGCATTAAAAAAAATATTTCTGTAAACGCCGGTACGTCGGACGCGCGTAAACGCTAAGAAACCACACGCTACTAGTTACGGTGGCACTGCAAACGCAGTCTACAGCGAAAGCCCAGCAACGTGTCGGGTTTCGGATTCAGGTCGGCGCTCCCCAAAATAGTTTCGCATGATGCAAGACGTCGGGAAAATTTTATCAGAGCGGCGGAGGACGCACGAGATACACGCACAGCTGACAATTGCGAGGCTATTATGAACGGCGATGAAAAAAACGACACACAATCGCATATTACATCCGTGCGAGCTCGCACAACGCGTGCATTCCCGGAACAACAAAAAAAAAAAACCACGGCGGAGGCTTCCGTGCGCGCTGGCCTTCGGGCCAGTCGGTACGGTTTTTCTTACGCGAACTAAAACGCTAGGTACACAACGAGGCAACTCACTTATTTGAACCATGTTGAGTGTGAGATCAATTGTGCGTGAAGCAGTGACTAGGACGTCGAGCAAGCTCGCTGATGCGTAGGCCTCCTCGGGCGATGGAGCAGACAGGGACGGCGATGGCACGAAGTGACTAGAGGAAAGACGTCGACAGCACGGCGACTCCGTCGACGAAACCGAACGGCAACTGTGGTGGTGGTTGACGAAGACTGCGCGGGCGCCGAGACAGCGCCGATCAGTCGAGGTCGACGCGACTCCACGTAGCTGCTAGTACGGCAGCAGCACACAGTGACGGTGGTCGTGCAAGGAGCCGCAGGAGGAGAACAAGCAGTTGCCGACGACGAAGGCAAGCCGCTGCCACCGCTCCGCACCACGACGCGCCCGACGGTGCCCACACAACGCCGCTCCGCTCTACTCATTCCAAAGAACTGAGCCTCGGGAGGAGACTGCGTGCCAGCTAAATAGCCGGCTGCCGCGCCACCGTCGCCGGAAGACGACGACAACAGCAGCGAGCCAGGCAACAGTTCGAGAGCGCCGCCGCAGCGCTAGGCCTTTTTTTTTTTCTAGTCTTCCTGCTGTAACAGACGACGCACCGAAGGACGCACGGCAGCAGACGACGAGAGAAAACCACGCGACTCGGGCGCCATTTTCTAGGTGCGGAATCGCACGACCGGCACGTCCGCGCCTTCCCATTGGCTAAAGGTAGGAAAGAAAAAAATGACGTCAACAAAAATCGCGCCTTCCCTCTCCCTCGCTCATCAGCCTGTTGCGCTACGGCGGCCGTTTGGAGGGCACGCAACAAACGCGCCTTCTTCCCCGTCGGATCACGTATGCAGCTGGGAATGACTCACTCCACTGTTGTGATACGGTGCTAAAGGGGGAAGCGAAGAAAAAAAAAAGATTAAAATACAGAAGGAAAGCGCGCGCGAGCGCGTGATCATTCGCGAGGAAAAGAAAGAAAATAGAGAGGTCGAAAAAGACGTTTTCCCGTCTCGTGACTCGACTGAGAGCGCCAGTAGACGTGGCCGTTGCGTCAACTCGTTCAATTTCTTTCTTGTCGCTGCACACCGCATAATTTGCCCGAGTTGGCACACGCAAACCAACTAGCCGGAACGTCCAGGCTTTAGTGTTTTTTTTTCTTGTTTTTCGAGACCGCTAAGCCGTGACACTTACTCATAGTTTCCAGGTATCAGTGAAGGAAAGGCAAAACAAGCGCAGTTATAGTGACGGCATCGATACAGAAAGAACACGAAAAAAAGATAGTGGCTCTCTCCGAGATGGGCGACTTCGAGTATTGCCGTTTGCAATGTACAAAGGCGAACCGCCGTTTCGAAGCTTACGTTGCAATTGGCACCTTTCTGGAAAACGTACGTAAGTAGTACTTGCCACTCGCAGGTTTTTTGCTCGGTGATCTGGCTCTAATAAATTTGCACGAGCGGCCGCACACACAGAGGCGATCGAAAAAGCAAAAGCGGTGCTTTTTCAAAAAACTCAACGCTTGACTAATAGTCTCGCACGACTCAATTATGCATAAACCCCGCAGCTTTGTACGAAAAAAGCACGTGCAATAAATACGCAGAGAACGCATCGAAAAGCAGAATTGAGAACCCCCGTAATAGAGATCGAAATTGCCAGGACTTTGTCGTAAAATTGTGCTCCACAGATCTTCATTTTGTGCTTTATCACTGCCATTAAACTTGTAATTCTAAATAAAGTAAATCGCGACTACGCGTTGTTTTTGAAATGCAAGATGTTTCGGGTGCAGAGCAACTCCACACAACTCTTTGCCTACTATTCGACGCAGAAATTTGGGCTCGCTAGTGGCCACTGACCTTCTTATAAATATGAAACGCAAAGCAACTAGCGGGCCCTGCCCTCATCGCCCTTCCCTTTAAAATAAAAGGAGAAAAAAGAAAGTGCCACTCCAGGGATCAGATAGCAGATATACCGTATATTAACAACTGTCACATGAAAAGCGGAGACACGCTCCCAAGTGAAGGTCGCAAGATAGAATCGCGCCACCCTTTCAAAAGAGGCGAAAATGCCCATGGGCTTATCTTTAGGTGCACGGTAAAGAACCCCAGGTGGCGCCAAATTTCCGAAGCCTTCCACTATGCGGCCTCCCCCGTCATATCGTGGTTCTGGGTATACGTTAAGCACCACTTATTATTATTATTACTCCCAAGTGTCCGGCTGCCTTATCCCGTCGAAGAAACGCTGGTCGAAAGGTGCTGGGCACTGCTGGCCAGTAACAACTGTTTACTTTTTTCCGGACTAGCGCGCTCGGCGGGCGGTCCGCAGCCGTATCTTATCGAGCGGGATTAAAAAACAGTCGGTGGCGCGCCCCTTTATCGCGCGGCGGTGGACTCGACTATCGCCCCGTAGAAAAAGCGCCCGATCTTTCGAGCAACGGAAGAGTTTCGACTTCACGTGACCTTATTAACACACACACACGCGAGATAAGCGAAAGCGGCGTTTGCAGGTGATAGTGATAACGAAGGCGGGCTTTGTTTGCTACAATGTCCGGACTCCTTCAACTGCATGCGTGTGCAGAACGGTGCATCGTTTCAGAGGAATTGTATATTGAAACTGTTGCAGGAGCTCAAATGTTTGCTCACTCTATCAGCTGGAAGAGGCAGGCACCGCACCCCCCTCCCCCCCGCCCCGTTAGGTGGGCTGACTATATAGGCAGGTATGGACGAAACTTCGTTGACGACGCTTTGTCTCGTCTCGATTCCATTCGGCCAACCGGAACACTCGAAGGCTTTGTCTTACTCCAAAGGTACTTCAATACTCCGTCAAAAAGTACTCAGATCATATAGCGGGCACTGTATACAATAATACAAGCTATAGCTTGAAGCAGAGGCTTCCGCAGGGTTTACCAATGCGGACGAGGAACGCGGGGAAGAATTTTACTTTTAAAAAAAGCAAGCTTCCCAAAGGATGCAAAGTAAATAGGAAGCAATGTAGCGCTGCTGATAAAAGCCAGGTTTCGGTCCCCTCGGCTTTCCGACGCGGGGAGTACACCAGGAGTAGAGTGACTGCAGCATATACAGTTTTTCTAACCGCTCGCTTGCAGTTTCAAAGCCAGAAATTTTTTGGGGGGCGGGGGGTAGGGTCACCATGATTTATGTATGTTCGTGCGTGCGTTTGCATGGGTAAGTGTTATATACAGAAGCAAAACTGAAAATTCTCAGGGGGGAGGGGGAAGAATGCTCACCTGCCATTGTCGTCAAAAATTTGCAAGGTCCTAACCCTGCACATTAGCCCATGACGGGCCAGATCAGACAGGGTAAAACTCGGCGCCCTCCCGAGATGATTGACGACTAGGGGGCGTCTTAAAAGGTGGCGCATCCGTCGAATTGATTGATTGATTTGTGGGGTTTAACGTCCCAAAACCACCATATGATTATGAGAGACGTCGTAGTGGAGGCCTCCGCGAATTTCGACCACCTGGGGTTCTTTAACGCGCACCCAAATCTGAGTACACGGGCCTACAACGGCGCATCCGTCGAAGTATCTCTTTCCGGTCCCAGGAAAAAAAGCTCTACGCGCGGTTCACTATTCTTCATCAGGAAGGCACCAAGGAAAGCTCGATCACGAAGCCACACAAAACTGGAAGTGTTTTTTCCGGAAAGTCGCGAGGATTAAGGATAAGCCTGCCTCGCAGTTCTCTCTTTGAGAAACGGTGAACGTCATCTCGGCGATGCGGACAAAAACAAAAAGCCTTTCGGTTTTTCGGCAAATAAAAATAAAAAAAAGTCGACGGTTGGCTGCCGAAGAGGACGCGGCACAGAGAAGGAAGAAAGAAGGTCGTATCATCTTTGACCGGGCAGAGCACGAGACATCGCTGACGCAAAGGCGGCGGCGCGAGACCGCGTGGAACGCTTTACTTTCTGGCAGCCGAGCGCTTTTCTTTTTCTTCTTTATTTGTCGCCCCCGTATACTAGACGCGGTGGCGCCAACTCGGCGAGAGTCTTCTCCGTCCCGTAGCGCAACAGTGAGGAGAGGCGGTAGCCATGAGAGAGAGAGAGAGGTCGCAGAGCTGTTGCAAGAGCACCGGCCCACACGTACGCAAAAAGAGGCGACGCAAGAACCAGAGGAGTTTTGGCAAGGCCCGTTTCCGGGAACCTCCCCCCCGCACCCTTTCTATACAGACGGAGGACACAAAGAGTGATGATAGCGCGACCTGCAGAAGGGTCACTAAGAGAGAAGTTACGTACCTAGCAGTGACAAACGGAAACCAGGTCAGGACGGCTGGCCGACAACGTGCGGATCGGTTTATGATTTATTATTTTTTTATGACGGAGTTTGTCGTACACACCGTTCACACCGACAGCGCTCGCTGCGTCAAGGAGCTTACACCAACGTTACGTGCCCTGAAGGAAACGCCACGTATTACAGTTACAGACCTTCAAAGGCACGTTTTCCGACATTCAAAGTTGGCATGGACGCCAAAAAAAAAAAAAAAAAAAAAAAAAAAAAAAAAAAAAAAAAGGCCAATTTTACGAGCGTACGTATAATGAAAGGTGTCAGAGGTTGCTATCCTCATATCAGGCACGTAGCCAGATTTCTTTATTTTTTTTTTTCAAGGGGAAAGGGTAACCATCCCTAGAAGCGCAGCCACATTTTTCGGGGGGTGGAGGTAACTATTCGTTATGTAAGCGCATGTCTGTATGTGTGTGTGTGTGTGTATTGAGACAATTTCGGGGGTGGGGGTGAATCCCCCTTCCCTGGCTTCGCCAGTGTCTAGCTGATATGCTATCGCACTATACAGTAGACGCACTTTCTCATTATTCTCGCCTGTTTTTATCCTGTTTCCATTTCTTACACTGCTGGTTGTTTGTTGAATACAGTAACGCATATTACGAACAGCAAGGCGTATACCATCACGAAGAAAATAAATGTATTAACCCATAAACCTTAGATAGGAACATTCGTTGTTTCAAATCGAGCGCCGACGGAGCAGGTCGCTTTAATAAAAACTCGTCACTCATCACTCGCTGCTTGTCGCGGTCACACGTGACTCGCGTTACAGTAAAACAGATTACTTACGATCAATTACAGATTAGGCGTATACGGGAATCGATCATTTTCCTCATCCAGTGGATATATAGTCGTTTACACGTATACATTTCCAAACGAATTCGACCACACGTGAGAGAACACAGCTGAACGGTGTCGATAAGTTGGGCATATATTCAACTTGAAGCAGCGCCACGTGGAACGAGCTTTCAACAGAACCGTATACCAAGGTCTCGAGATGGTCGCAGATATATATGTATACGTTTGGCACGGTATCGACGTATTCGACGCTCGCCGTAAACCTTTGGCCACGTCGAGCAGTACGCCACACGTGATGGCGTTAGTGGATCGTCCAGATTAAACCATAAATAAGCGAGTCAACAAACGCACGAAACTGAGCAAAGCAAGTTGTTCCCGTTCTTTTAAGATAAGGCACCGTGACAGACGTGGGACAAGTGAAAGGATTATCCACAGCAAGCCGGTGTATTTAGCTGGAATTCTACACTCGTACAAGCAAGATTAGGCGGTGGTTCAATAGGCGCGTGCAGAATTGATGCCAAATGAGCAAATCAGCTAGGCCCAGCGAAGGAAGACGACTGTATGTATACAAGTTCGGTGAATGCGAATACTCCGGGCGTATACAAGGTTATTACTAATCCCGACGCAGGGCTGAAGTAATCCTTGATTTCTGGTTTTCGCCGATTAGAAAACTCAGAATTAGGCGGCAATAATCCACTTTTCAGACCGGAAGCAGGGTCTGCGCATTCCGAGATCGCGCATCACCACTGACGATACTATAGACGCCTGAGCGCTCAGCACACCTATAGACTTACTGATAAGCCACTGTCGCACGGCCGAAAAAGAGAGAATTAAGCTCACCTTCGCCGGTCTACAGCTCAACTTGAAGAAGTGCTGCTTCGGCACTCGAAAACTCCTAATTTTAGGCCATGTTGTATCTAGAGATGGCATTCTTCCGGATCCGACGAAACTCCATGTCGTTGCTGAATTTCCTAAGCCAAAGGCCTTCAAAAAACTTCACAGCTTCCTCGGCTTGTGTTCATGTTTTCATCGTTTTATTCGCAACTTTGCCTCCATAATATCGCCCTTGACTGACCTTCTTGCCAGCAACAGCGACCTTTCTAGTTGGTCGTCAGCTTGTAATGATGCGTTTGCCACACTCCGCCACCTTCTTACGTCACCTCCAATACTGCGACATTTTAATCCTCTTGCCCCGACCGAAATACACACGGATGCTAGCAAAGGTGGCCTCGGTGCTGTGCTCGCCCATCGTAAACCTGGATTTGATGAGTACGGCGTCTCTTACGCCAGCCGTGCGCTCACAAAAGCGGAAGCCAACTATTCAGGCACCAAAAAAGAGTGCCTAGCCATCATATGGGACATAGGCAAGTTTCGACCGTATCTTTACGGGCGCCCATTCAACGGGGTTACATATCATCATGCATTATGTTGGTTTCACGGGCCGGCTCGCCCGTTGGGCGCTTCGGCTACAAGAGTAAAACATTACAGAAGTTCCAGCACGCTTTCTCTGAGCACAGAGGTGGGTGACGTCACCATGGCCCGCAGGCGAGACCCAAGTCTCCCCCACCAGCTGGTCCTTAAGGTTTAAATCTACAACGCCTCCCAAAGAATGTCCGGGTTTTGCTGTATCCGTCAGCGGGAATGGGGAGGGAGCACTATAGGGTTAATTTCGTCATTCCCATACCACGTAGCACATGGATGTTCGCAGAAAAAAGAAAAAAAAAAAGACTCTGAATCGGATATACGACAGGTGACTCGATTCGAGGCGAATGCCTTCAACGAGGCTGTATAGGCGTATAAGTTGGAAACGTTTTCAGATGGTGCGCAGTAGAAAGTGGGTTCCTCGAATGAGAAGGCGGGTAAGGGGGACGCTTTTCTTTACGCTCTAGCAAGCGTGCGCAATAAGAAGTGCGCGCATAATTCTCGCGCGATAATTAGCGCGCGCCAGCACCGTTTCCACCTCCGAGCGCTTCTTCGAGCCTGAGCGCGCACAATTAACCACGTTGATTATGCAACGCGCTGTATACAAACCAACAGGCAGTACAGGTTTATACGTATACACCCGGTGTTTAGGCACGTGCGCCTTTCGTTGTAACTGGCATAGCCGTGTTTTTTTGCAACGCTTTCCTTCATTCTCCCGGTATACATGTTTTCTTATCGTTATAGTGTCCTCCGTCGCGTATATACAACGCTTATGACGTCTCATATAAAACGGCGACTGCTCCATTACGTGGCCTAGAAAGACCTTCCACACCAGCCCCCTTCTACACGCTGACACCCGACCTATAAGGAGGTCAGATTCAGGTGACTGCGGCCGTATAGATAACGCCGCGTATGAATGGTCGGGACTCTAGTCTCCTCTCACATCCTTTTACCACTCCATAACCAACCACACGTGTGCGGATAAATACAGACAGATGGACTGCAGTGCGGCGTCACTGGAGTAATTAACACTGTACGACCACTGCGCGACGAGAAAACGCGTTGTCCGTGAATGAAGTGACGCGAATGTTATCACGCATTTGCCAACGTCCCGCAGCATAGTGAATACGCTATACATTATAAAGTCGTTGCAGCCTCCACGTTGTAGCAAGAACCGAAAGGCTGCACGTGAGCTTGCACGTCACGTGGAAGCCGCCAATGGGGTAGCAAACCAGAGCATGAGTTCGTTTTAATCTCTCTCGTTTGCGTGGGTTTATATCGCTATCGTTAAACCTCACCAATGTGTGTGTGTGTGTGGGCAGGGGGGCAGAGATTGCGTAGTAGTGCTGGTATATATGAGGTATAACAACAACAACAACAACAACAACAACAACAACAACAACAACAATAATAATAATAATAATAATAATAATATCTGGTGTATTACGCTCGAAAACTACGATGTCACAATAAGAGACGCCGCAGTGCAGGGCTCCGGAAGTTTTGACCGTCTGACGACACGGGCCGTTTCACCGTCCATCGAAACGCGACTACCACGGCGGGGATCGAACCAGCGACCTTCGGCTCAGCAGCCAGAACATGGAAGCGAGATGGACCATCTATGACAACAAGGTCATCAAGTTCAATCGCATCTTGAGCGAAAGTCTACAACAAGTAGCATTAATTGTAAGCACAACAAATTTACTACAGCGTTTCAGCTGACACTCCTGAAAACATCACCGATACACAAGTGTGGCTGGGAGCCCAGAAGAAACAGGGCGCCGTGAGATTGCCGGGACGTGCTTTAAATTAAAGAAGTAACATATCCTTAGGGTAGCATCCTTCGGGTAGTAGTATCCTTAGGGTAGTATCGTCTGTGGCAGCGACACATGGCACTCGCACACAACGACACCTACGTACACTTCCGAGGAATTTCTTACACGACGCAGTGACGTCATGCATATCAAGCGGTTAAGAGAGAGAGAGAGAAAGAGCAATGAAACGACGTGCATTGTCCATCTAACCAACGGATCGGCGACAGTTACCCGACATATAGAGATGATGGTTAAAAAAAAAAGTGGTGAGAAGGGGGGGTGGGGTCACAACGACTGGCCACTCGAGATCAATCGTCAACGATTAAAAAAAAGGGGGACGGGGAGACAAAAAACGTGCTCAGAGCGAGGTGAAAAAAAATATATATATATAACGGCTTATTGTGTTTGTGTGAACGTCGCATACAACAGAACTCGTGGCTTGCCCAGCAGGCATGAATACACGCACACACACAAGTACACACACACTTCGAACGACACTGGCGACCTTCGTTGGCCCAGATTCGCAATCTGCGACGCCGAGACGAAAAACGTAGGCACGTGGTGGCCTTTCTTTTGAAAACTGTACACAATGCAACGAGGGGAAAAAGAGAATGGACAAAAGAAAGAAAGAAATAGACGTCCTTTTTTATAAATGGGATAAGCAAATAAGACACGGCCAGCGCTGCCTAAACGAGAGCGCGCGTCGTACACACGACGGCGGCAGGAGAGACCGCGACAAAGACCGATTGCAGACAGCGTTAACGGCGAGACGTTGCAGCCGGTCAGCAGAGCGAGGCATAACCTCCGCGCGGCCACTCGAAACGAGAACAGTTCTCCGAATCGGGAGAGCGATCGCCCGGACGCGACCCTTTAGAGTAGAAGAAATAAAGAAAGGCTGACGACAAGGTCTGCCCCGTGACTGGAAGGGACACCGCAACTTCTATTCCACCCCCCCCCCCCCCCCTGCAATCGTGAATCACGAAGTGGCCCATATTTGGTGATAGTATAAGTACACACACTGTCGGCATGCTTGTACTTGGACTAACGAAGCGTATACTTTGTTTGTTTGAGCCTTGCAGAATATGGCACACATCCACTCCGGGGGGATACGATGTAGTGGTTTGAGATTTAGTAGATAATTTGAACAACGTCCAAAGACAGGTCCATGCAATCTTCGTTCTTTCAGATGGAGGTCATAATTCTTGAGACATGCGTCAAATACGTTAAATGTGCTCAGGTGGACAAAATTTCCGGAGTCCTCCACTACAGCGTTTCTTTTCGTAACCATACGGAGGTTTTTGGGTCGTTAAACCACAGTTATAAGTCTTCGCTCCCTATATCACTGGTCGTGGGTAAGCGTCTAAAAAAACACCGCAAAGAAGCAGAACCGTCTTCTGAAGGAGGGACGCCACGCCCTCCATCAACGAGAAAAATACTGAAAAAAAAAAGATCCGAAAGCACAAGCGTTACACCTCACGTAACCTGGCATGTCCACCTCCATTGTGGAGTACGTGCACGTTATCATTCCTGTCTTTACAACTCGAAGTAGCCCTTGTTAGTATCGCTAGTGCACACACTCGACAGTTCACTTCCGGACACCGACACTAACGTATGTAACGCAATCGCACACGAATAATGTGCCTATAGCAATCATGACTGTGGACTAGCAGTCACACCGTACGCAGAAAGAAAGCTTCACACTTTATACGCGCTTGCAAAGCGCATGAAACGAAATTTCATTTCCACAGGTCGAGTGAAATGAAAAAAAAAAAAAGACTCGTATCTGCATGTTAATTTGCAAATGTCGTCGAAAGACGCTATAGTCTTGCGTGTGGATAGAGTGAACAAAGCATTTATTTGATGTTCTGCGCAAGAAAATCGGTGTTGTTATACGGTGCCTCAGATATCCGCAATAATTGCTTTTCAATTGACAACCGCACAAGTATGAACGCTGAATGTCGAGCAACATTGGTGGGCGCTGCGGATGGGTTCGGCCGTTTAGGGTGTCGGCTGGTGCCGTTTAGAGTACCCGGTACCGTTAAGGGTGCACAAACAGACAGACCAAAATTTTTGCGTCGAAGGCCCCTTAAGAAAGACTATCGTCTTTAAAAGAACAATGCAACAAAAATAAAGCAGGGGTTTGCAGCTACGGTTAAACGGCAACCAGGAAAGCAGAGTTGGCGAGTGTCAACGTTGTGTGAACTGCATCGGGACGCACTCGAGAACTATTTTTGCACGAGGCACTGCACATAGATGAACGGAGACGGAGACGGAAAGAATATCAATATATAGGAAAAATCACTATCTCAAGCCGGACAAATGCAGAATAGCCAAAGAGACGCACGTTATCATTTCAATACCGTCGTCGTCAAGAGTTCCTTCAGCGCTTTCCTAACCCGCATGCGCGTTTGTGTAGAGAGAGAGAGACATTCTCTTGCATAACAAACCACTCAAGCAAGAGAGAGAGAGAGAGAGAGAGAGAGAGAGAGATCGCGTAGCGCGAATCGAGTCGATCCGAAAAGAAATAAAGATAAAGCAAACACGATAGATTGCGTGGCAACGGCGCCGCTCCGATCGCCCCCACCCCTTCCCCCTCCTCCTTGGTTCTTTCCATATCTTCAAGCTATACCTACCTTACACCTGAACAATGGAACACGACAGCTCAGAGGGTAAGGGTGCACACGGAGTTGGGGGAAAGGCACATTCGGAAACCGGAGCTACACCAGAGGACACCGGTGCACGCGCTGAGGAGCACGAGCATAAACAAGAATCGTACGATCCACTTCGAGGAGGAGGGGAGGAGAGAAGGGGGGCGACGATCAGTCCACATATACATAAGAGCATGCACTAAGGAAAGAAAAGACAAAGATTAGTTGCGAAGGAGAGAGAGAGAGCTGTAGGACAACGGCTGCTGCCTCGCGAGCCCCGAAAATAGAGTAGGTGGCCTGGCTGGCGTGATGGTCGGCCCGGTCGACCCCCCGCGGAACGACACGAACAGGCCGACCGACCCTCGACCTCGCTTCTTTCACTCTCTCACTTCACTAATACCCACACCACTCGCTCACTTCACCTCAGAGGTGTTGCACCTCCTCCGACAACAGTAAAGATATAGGGGGCACACAGCAGAACACGCGCGATATAAAAACAGGCCCGGATATTTTTTTTTCTCAGGCGCGCGCGCACGCAAACACATCACTCTCGGGACAAACAGGGCATTTCCTTCTTTCCGCCCTAACAATGGATTAGCGCATTCTAGCGTATGCTTAAGGAGGAGAGAGAGAGAGAGAAAGCGAGCCAGTAAACAAGGTATATAACGACGCGCAATCGCTATATACGTGCTTGTATAGAAGTGTCCCTCGCCGCCACCAGGAACGAGATAAGGAAGAACGGGCGAGAGCGAGATGAGATAGCGATGAGAACCCCGCCCGCCGCCCCCTGAGAACGATAAGGTCACGATAAGAGAGAGAAGTGGCGACGAGGGATGTGGGTTGAAGTGCGTCGGTCAAGCCGTAAACAGTCGGGAAGAGAGAAATTGCGAGGCGTGCAAGTGCTTACTTACCCCCTTCACGCCTCCCCGTAAAATAATAAAGCCAGAATGTACCCTCCTAACTGTCCTTATCTTATCAAGATTTATAACCACTTGTGATGGCCTACCCGCGCCGTCGTATCGCGCGAGCCTACGTGAGGACAGCGCATCCACAAAAAGGGGGGAAAAAAACAACGTTTATCACTCCTGCGATGGATGGGGACAGCTCTTTGACAGCGGTCCATTCAGGTCTCTTTATTCGAGCAGGCGGGCGATAATGAGTTAATTATATCGATCAATTGCATCAACCAAGGCCAGAGAACACATAGGCAGGCTATCTCTCCAGTGATGGGCGACTGAGGAGCAGTAGGGAAACGCAAAGACACCGTACATTTGAACACTATGTATCTACGCAGGAAAGTAACTGTACTACTTATCTTTATTCAACGTACTTTTGCACCGAAGCATTTCACTGCTGAACATATTCTACTTCCATGTCACGCTATAGACGCAACCATCTCAATATCTTCTTCGTAGCGACGAAAAATACAGCAAACAGGTGAAAGAGCTCAAAATGCAAAGCATTCACCTGTGTGTCCCACATGAAGGACATTAATTTACATTCTCTCTCTTTCTTGTTACCACTGATAGGAGAAAATAAGGAAGTAAAAAGTACCTTGACTGTATATGCAAGGACAAGCCAACAAACGACAAAACTAGATAAATAACGATCGGAACAGACAACTATCTCCAACCACGTTAACAACCATCTCCAACCATCTTAACCCCCCCCCCCCCCCCCCGTGCCTCTTGCTGGCACCGCGACTGCTCCAGTGCTAATTGAACGGCCACACCCTAAACTCACCACTAGGGCGACAGCCTTAGATTCCTCATCGAACACGAAAATTGGCCGGCCGTCGGTGTAAACACGAGTGTTGCAAAAAAGAATTATCCTAATGTGACGACGTCCCCATACGAAGTTTATCGCGAAGTCAGATATCGCTTGTTGGTGAAAGACAGCGATCACTGAGGCAATGCACAACCACGTGAGGCGCGGAAAGCTTCGCAATGCCTCCGATCTTGGAGTCGGGCGTTAAACCACGTTGTGTGCGTGCTTTCACAGACGGCTGCGGGTGGATCCCAATCGAATGAGAGAAAAAAAAAAAGACGAGTGTGACTGCCCCGCGAGTCCTTCTGCATAGCTTCCCATGACACAGAAGTGAGACACACGGGCTGTTTTTCCAGGGCTACGCGCATAATCGAACTGTCTCGACGAACGAGACTATAACGCCGCCAGGAAAGCTCGCCGGCATGGGCAGCAATCGGCCTCATCGGAAAAAACACGCACCGACGACGTCAAACACCTGCCCTCCGGTACATTTTATCTCTTTTTTCTTCTTTAGATCACCCGCCTCAAGGACGGGGGTTCTCCCCAAAGGAACGTGGTACCTCGATCGCCTCCCGCTGCCACTGCTCATTAAATTTCACCCTCTCGCCTCCTGCGCGCTCTCGTTTCTCTCTCTCTCTCTTTTGCCACTTATCAAACAGCGAAACTGCAAAACGTGTATGTATAGGATACGTGCCCCGAACGCCAACGGACTTTCCAGCCTCGCTGCAAGTACCGTGCAGCACTAGTAAGGGCTCGCGTACGCGGCTCGTCTTATGCCGGCGATGTGTTCGATGTCATGTCGACGAAGCTTATCACGCGGGCGTTTCGAAGAAAGACGACGCCCAATTTACCGCGTAGTGCGGCAAAAATGTGCGTCTGGCGTACGTACCTGAAGTCACCGTAGAGATAGCAGAAGCTTCTCTCGTCACTGTATCGACGTAGCATTTATTATTTCTATTTTTCTTTTAATTAGGACTACGAGGAGAAACAGAAATCTCGTCGGACAACTCAGAATGTGAAAAAGCGCGTATTCAAGAAAGTCTTTGTAGTTGTGGTTGTTTATCGTTAAAAAACGACAGTATGCGTCAGAAAGTTCGACAAGAATTTGTGTTTCCGAAGAAAAATTCCCGTATTAAGACTGACGTCACCATTTAACGGCCATCACATATTCATTCTTACTTTCCACACGACACACACTTTCCTTTATTAACACGTGGGGCTTAACGTTCCAAAACCACCATATGATTATGAGACACGCCGTATCGGAGGGCTCCGGAAATGTTGACCACATGGGGTTCTTTAACGTGCACTCAAATCTGAACAGACGGGCGTACAACATTTCCGCCTCCATCGGAAATGAAGTCGCCCGCAGCCGGGATTCGATCTCGCGACCTGCGGGTCAGCAGCCGAATAGCTTAGCCACTAGACTACCGCGGCGGGGCACACACCATTTCCTTGCTATGACCAGGGTAAAGAGCGAGGTTTGTAAAGTGCTAGAACTAATTAACAAAAATAATCACGATCACGAAAAAGAGGATGCAAAATTCCATTCAGAATTTCTCTGTTTATTTCCTCAGAAACGGTATAGGTGTTCCTGATTGATATGCGGGGTTTAACGTCCCAAAACCACCATATGAGTAAGGTGTTAATTCTACAGAGTGCTTTCTTAAGAGAGCGGGGTTTCCCGAAAGCCGCACTGCATGGTACTGTGCTTGCGCGGAACGTCGTCAGCCTCCGCACTGGCGGTTGCCAAGGCAAGTTATCACCCTTCGGGGGCAAAGCAGCGCAAAGCTCCGCTATAGGATTAACGGAAAGCAGCAGCAGCAGCAGAAACGACAGCCTTGAACCATTTGGAGCAGCGTGCGGTGTAAACAAGCGCATTCACATACGCACGGTGGCCTTACATTTGGTCTCTTCGTTTTGGCTGCACCGGCTGAACCAGTTCAAAGGGTGCAGCACCTTCGTCCTCGTTTTGCCGGAGCAGCGCGCGCCCTCTGTCGCACCCTCTGCACTGGCTCCCTCGTTTTGTCTAGGTGTAAGCCTAGTTCCTGACGAGTTCTGTACCGGCGTGCACGCACTCCAAAGCAGGTGCAGAGTAGTGCAGCATGGCGGGCGTCCCCCCAAGGCCAGAGCAGACGACGTTGCAAATAGTTGTTCAGGGCGTTCAAAAGGAAGTTAAGGCACTTCACAATCCCGACGGGTCATTTATGACGGACGCCAACGGTTACGTCTATGAGGCATCAGGTAAGTCAGGCTGCATGCATTGCCAAAAAACGTGGTTAGCGGCCAGGAGTCGTAGTCGGTCAGCAAACAGCCTCGTAGCATTGCTTATGCTATGTCGGTATTTTTAATCTTGGTTTTCGCCCTTGCAGACGGCAAGCGCGTTACGTTGCGGTTCATGGCAGGGAATCGTGAAAATGACCCCCCTCCGGCACAACCGCCGACGCCTTCTCCTGCCTGCGACGGCGACGTTGACAGCGATGGGGCTTTAGCCGCATTTCCAGCAGCAGCCGCGTCGGCTGAAGATGTGGAAGAGCTTTGGAGCGCCCGAAAAACAAGGTTCTTCATCGCCAAATACTCGGAAATGAAGGACTTGGTGGGAAAAACCAGGGCACTTCGGTATGTCATCCTATGTCCAAAATTATTTGCAGCTTTTTATTATTCCGTTTCACTCTAGGCAAGCACCAACAAGATAAGGGCGCATGAAGTTCACAATGGCGATGGTTATTGTTGCCTACATTTTACTGCCAGCAATTTACATTTTACTGCCCCCCCCCACTGAAAAAAAATTTTGGCTATGCGCCTGACTGTGACATATACGTTTACATATACACACAAACAGTATGTATAGTCACGCACATATATACACAACGAAGGCATTCGTAATGTTTCATTAAGTCAAGTGATCTTCAAAAACAGCGACGGTGCTTTTGTGTTGGGCATTGCACAACCGCTGTCTTGCCGAAAAGGTGCAGCACCTCCAAGCTCAAGCCATGTTGCAAGTGTAGTGCTGCCTTGAGAATTTGCACTAGAGGGAATTGCATGTTGTTATTCTGAGGCACATCTCTAGCAAGTCTCGCCCTGCAGTCCTTGTGTCTTCACTGTCTGTCCGCATTTCTCTCGCACTGCCACTTTTCAAGATGGTGCAGCTCATTGTTAAAAGAGATATGCTTCTTGACACGTGCTACCCTATCTTTGAACCTAGACTGCGCCGTCGTGTCAGCAAACAAGGTTGCGCAGCTGCATGTTTTACAATGCAAAGACAGGTTAGAATATGGCTGTCTCCTTAGTGAAGCTTTATGATCCAAAAGAGTGATTTACACAATGTTCAACTTCTCCAACATAATGCTTCCCGCACAAAAAGAACGTTCGCAGTTATCAGAAGTGTGTGAATAGTGAATTTCGGAACCTAATCAAGTAAGAGTCAAATAGTAATGGCACCAAATAGAATACAAATAGTAATTGAATACTGTTTGAATAGTAAGTAGACCATTTTCAAAACAGCCTTAGAACAGAACATTTTATTTGAAACAAATAGTCACAAACTTTCGACAAAGGCCATTACAGTCAGTTTGAATCTACTCAAAATACCACAATTACGAAAACTAAGGTAATCTCGTATGCAGCAGGAACTAGAATATTCGTAACATTTTGTAATTGTAGGTTCAACTACGGCATTGACTAGCGTTATCAACGTGAGACTTTGTCACCTCACTTTAAATAAAATTGGGACACAAAAACAAAACAATTTACAACCAAACATTGCAGATACAACTAAATATGTAACGGAGCAGATCAACCCGTCATCACAACATGGCCTGCGCACTAAAAGCGGATAACAATGGGCGTTGAAATTTACATCTGCAAGAACAATTTACGCAAACGCAAAACTTGTATCTGTTGCTAGTCGTGAAGCTGCAAGCACTCGTAGTTCCCACCTTTGGTTATTACAAGACGAAGACAGGAGCTGATAAATGCGATACAGCTAAAGTGCAGTAAAAATTGAGCAAGAATGGAGCTTTCAGAAGCGCATTCATTCGACAATCAATATAGTGTAGGTAGTCTTGCAAAAGCTTGGGCTGCGTACAGGTCACATTAGGGATTGAAAGAATGACTTGTAGCTGTTTCGTTGTTTTGGGGTTCTCCCGCCAGTGCCGATTATTAAAAGAATATTTGTTACTTAGAATATGTGCAATTCGATTCGACTTAGGAACCGAATACAGTGCTGTTTGATTCATTATCCAAAATTTTCGAATAATCGAACATCCCTAGCAATTATCCCTGAAAGCTACACATATGAAGTACTAAGGAAAGGTTCATGTGCTACTGCAAGACTTGGGTCACGTTACGTCGCTTCCTTCTTTCCTACTAACTGTGCTTTGCTTTTTTGTTTAGCACAAGAAGGCTTCTGTGGAAGAAGTTGGCTGAGGCCATCAATACGGAGTTCTTGTGCAACGTGACTGCCACACAAGTGGAAAACAAATGGAAGTCGCTGGACAGAGCATATAAAAAGTCAAAAAAAGACAACAATTCTTCAGGTCACCACCGTGTGAACTGTGAATATGAAGAGTAAGTTACGATTGTGTCTTCATATCTTCAGTGATTCTCATAGTGTCTATTACAGAGAGCTGGCAGAAGTCTTGGAAAAAGAACATAGTGTAAATCCAAGGCTGCTCTTGGAGCCTGGAAAAACAATCCTGCCTAGTGCAAGTCCAGAGTAAGTAAAAATTACTTAATTTGTGCTGTAGCCTGGAAATGACATGGCACCTGTACAATTACTTTCAACAGCACCAGCATCACTGAAGCACCTCAAGATGCAGCAGTCCCAGTCGAGTGCAACACAGCATCCAAAGTTCGGAGCAGCACAACGCCAAAAAGGAAGCGCCAGAGTAGGTCCCAAGTCACGCCGCTCTTGGAGGCATTAGAAAAAATGCAAGCTTCGAGAGCTAAGCAAGAGGAGGCAGCAGTGAAACAACTGGAGGAAAGAAAAAAATGGGAAGAGGCAAAGGCAAAGCGGCATGATGAGCGCATGCAGCGATTCGATCGGTTGATCGACGTACTCTCAAATAAGGACGGGTTATAATATGGGCAATAAACTTTTATAACACTAGCAGTGTCTACTCCATCTAATTTGTTAAAAAAAAACATTGCTTCTAGACGCGGCACCCCACTTCGCAAAACATTTGCACACTGAATAAATCGCGAAGCAAAGATGAACTTCTAGCACTGTTCCTTTGCAATGAACTCTCGCAGAGACTGACTGTAGCCTGGCAGACTGCAATCAAAATCTCCTTCACTTTCATCATTGCCCACATCTTCTTCTTGGGGAAGCGTTGCAAGTTCCTCAAGGAAGTCCCTTTCATCGTTGCACATGTTGTGTAGCACACACGCAGCCATAACTATATAGCAGCACTGTTGCACACTTTTTGCATCAACAAGGTAGAGCCTCCTAAAACGCTGTTTAAGCAGGCCGAAGGTGTTCTCAATAAGCACTCGTTGTTGACTGTGTCGTTTATTGAAGCTCTTTTTCCACGTAGGAAAAGAACTTCCATTGTCCTTGAATGGGGTCATGAGCCATGGCATCAGTGGATATGCACTGTCACCCAGTATATAATTGTCTTCACATTCCTGAATTGCGCGTGCAAAGAAGGGGCTCTCCCTCAGGACACGGGCGTCGTGAACCGAACCTGGAAACCCAATAAACACGTTCAGCAACTTGTTCCTGTCGTCGCAGATTCCTTGCAGGATTATCGAAGGCCACTTTTTCCGGTTGAAGTAAGACTGCGTAGATTCGCTTGGAGTGAGTATCCCGATGTGTGATCCATCGATACAGCCGATGGTGTTTCTTGGGCCCTTGCCTTTACTTTTGGCGAGGAAGCCGTTCTTTATGCGGGTCACTTCCGCGCTACTAGGCCAGCAAATTATCTCATCGCTAATAGCGTGTAAGAAGTGAACGACCCGTGTCACACAAACATGAACAGACGACTCGGTAACATCGAATTTGTCGCCTATGGCGTACATAGATATTTGTGAGCCTAGGTACACAAGCGCTATGAGGCATGTTTTTTCGGCACTGATTTGTTGGCGGCCTTGCACTGCCCTTGGGTAGAAGGCTGAAGTCTTGAACTTGGCCCTGAAACTATCAAAAGTCTCCCTGGACAGCCTGAAGAGGCGCTTGAATTCATACTCATGGTACCTGCCGATAATGCTTTCGTACCCGGGTACACGGTTGGCATCGTCGCGCACCAACGCGCACGCGACCAAGATGCACGCATCGTCGTACTCATCGTCGCAGTCACTGCAAACGGCACCGCTGACGGAATCGTCGTCGCTGCTCGAGTCCAGCAATTCCATCGCAGTCACAAGAAGTGCCATCACGGCCGTGTATTGATCGGACAAGGCGGCGGAGGCGGCTATTTTAGGCTTACACTACAAGGTGTTCTCCGGCCTGCACTCACGTCAACTCACGCCTTCGTTTTGGCTGTAGCCGTCGCGCGCTAGTGTCGGCTAGTGCCGAGGCGTGGTTGAGGCTGCACCTGCACTTGCTCGACCGGCGCTGCACGCTCACTGCACCGCTTGGCACCGCTTTTTCTGCACCTGCACTTTTCTGAACTAGTGCAAGCCAAATCGAAGATTCCTATTGATATACAGGAACACGTGACACACGTGGACCTGTTCTGTCTCTCTTTTTTTTTAAACAGACATACGGGAGGGAGTTAGAATGGGGGAGGGGGTGCACAGACACGGGCCTTGAAGGAAGAAAGGACGCGCTCCCCCCTCCTCACCCATTCCGAAGGAAGGGAGCTGTTTACAAACAAGCGGGATGTCTTCAACGTCGGGCACCCCAGGAGGGCAAACGCATTATTCATACACAGCTTACGTGGAAAATCAGTCGGAGGAGGATAAAGGGAAGGCTAACAACCTGAGCGTGCCTCTCTCTTTCTCTTTTGGCGACGTCGACGGTCGTAAGGGTAGCGGACGTCCTTGGTGTGCGCGCGGCTAGGACGATACGCGTTACACGGAGTTTAGTTCTAAACTTCAGAAAGAAGGGGAAAAATATTCTACCCAGTTCGAAGCCGTGTAAACTGCCCCTTTTTCCTCTGGCAATAGATTTTCACTTAATCATTTCATCCGCTGTTCCTTTGCTCTCCGGGCTCAGCCGTGTGGGTACCGCGCTAGATATATGCTCATCCTCGGACGCACTGGGACGCTATGGTAGCGCTGTGGTAGTAGCGCAAGTGCGATCCAGAACCATCCCACTCGTCCAGAAATCATAACGGTGGCGAAGATAAACGGTAGCATTACCATTCATCATTTCGTTTTACTCATTTTTTTTATTCGCTCAAAACTCTTATTAGGTGAGCTGCGTGACTACTACTGCTACTACTACTACTACTACTATTACTATTACTACTACTACCACCACCACCACCACCAAGGGACCCCGAGCACTAACACCGCCCCCCCCCCCCTTCTTCCTACGGCGAAAGATGAGCGACGTTTTAAGGAGAAATGGGAGGGGGGGGGGGGGGCTTGCTCGGGATTTTACCACCACCACCACCACCACCACCACCACTACTACTACTACTACTACTACTACTACTACTACTACTACTACTACTACCACTTACTGTTTATTCTGCTTAGCAACCTTTTGAAACAAACTTGTTGTTTGCAGATGTTTCTGTTTTTACGTCTGCTGTAGACGTCGTTGATGAACGTTGGGACATCGCGCGGTATATTGAGGTGCTTGGCCCCAAACAAACAAACAAACAAACAAACAAACAAACAAACAAACAAACAAACAAACAAACAAATTGCGACCTCATCATCGTTAGCGAAGTCAAACTGCGACTCGCCATAATTACCGGCAGCGCGCAGGAAACGAGCGAACGTGCGCGACCTCGCTTTAGGGCGAAGGGAAGTGCGCGAAAAGGAAGGCGTATACAGTTCGGCGACCCCGAACAAGCGATTAGGCGAAGATCGACAAAGCGGAAAAAGAAAAGGGTGCGGCGAGTGTGCGAAGCTATCCGTGTGCAGCGCAATCGTATACACGTCAGGCTGAGTGAGTAGTACCGTGCACGCTGCTGCGAGCGATTATTGGGAAAACCGCGGTAAATGCTTCGACACCTTTTGCCGGCAGTTAGCCGGCAGTTAGCCGTCAGCAGTAAACCACCAGCCGACGTTTATACAGTTAGCATTCGAGCAATAATGGCAGTAGAATTCGATCGCGAAAGCAAGTTTTTATACACTCAAATGTCGTCGCCCGTCGAACAATCGACGAAAACTAGGTCGGATCGTGAAAGACATCCGAAGAGAAACTATACACTATATATACAATCTACATGGCATTTTACAGCTGTAGTCGATATTGTGTGTACGCACACACACACACACACACACACACACACGCACACGCACACACACACACACACACACACACACACACACACACACACACGTGTAAATTACAAGAAAACAACAGCCGCCGACCGGGCAGATATGCGGGGAAAGCAAATGCTAAAGTGTGTCAACGGCTCCGGGAAAGATTGTACACCACGTCCGCTGGGTTATATGCGTGCGTGTACTACGTGCGCCCTTTGTGTACGCAGTTCGCTACTGCTATCGTGCGACACCAACAGAAACAGCAACAAGCTTGAAGGCGAGGCGCTGCCAAAGCTCGCTCTTCGAATACTCTCTCGTACTCGCTCCCCCCCACCCACTTCTACCAATCACTTCAGTTAACCCCCCTCCCTCAACATCTCCTTCACTTTTCCTAAAGCACCATTCCAGGCGCCTTATAAGACCGACGCCAGTCACCTGCCGCGGAAGTGACAGGCTCTTAGAAGTACTTGTTGCTGAGATAGTCGGTTCGTCATACTGAGGGAACTTCTATAGACGCATAAAAAAACACACCACAAGAAGAAAGACACACAGAAAAAGAGCGCGTTTCTCTGTGTGTCTTTCCTTTTGTGGTGTGTGTGTGTTTTTTTTTTACGAGTCCTAGAAGTTGCCTCAGTATATGACAGGCTCTCGAGCGAACCAGTTTTCTTTTCTTACTCCTATATCGCCTCGTTCGCTGGCTTGTTTGTCTTCTCTTTCTTTCTTTCTTACTCCTATATCGCCTCGTTCGCTGGCTTGTTTGTCTTCTCTTTATTTCTGTATGCCTAAGCTTTCGCGCCTCGCCGCTAAGACGGAGAGACAGACAACCGAGAGGAGGTCACGCCAGTGGAAACGGAACGCGAAGTCAACAGAGTGACCGCGGGGCGCGACCGGTGCACAAGTACCGGGCGCGCCATTGACATCGGCGAATGGAACCACGTAAATGTTGTCCGGGTTCGAAATTGGGAAACGCGAAGCGCATCCACCAGCTTCGTCCACCGATACCATTCGGAAAAAGACCTACGAACACTGCCGAAAAATGCGGAACAAGCAGTAATAAAAAAAATCGGTGGACATCTCGATCGTTACAGTGAGATTAAATGAAGGCGCTGTTGTCGTATTAAATGATAGCCAACGTCAGCCCCATCTAAACAGCAGCTATAGCCAGCAGCTGCCGTAAGTTAGCGATCACTATAGGCAACATCCTGCCAAACCTATATGAACGACTTATCTTAGCTAACACAAAGCACGTTAAAGAAACCCAGGTGGTCTAAATTTTCGGAGCCCTTCACGCACTTTCTCTGCGAACGAACTAGTATTTTCACATCTAAAGGGCAGCTCTCTCAGTCGCACTGGGCCAGCTAGACAACCGCGTTCACAGAAGACGAAATGCTAGGCCACCGGCCCACCCTGCCTTCAGCGCGAGCGGCTACATACGAAGGCGTTCTGCGGTTTCTTCGAGAAAACGGACCGAACGGCGTACTAAGAAGTGTGACAGCTTGGGCTAGTTGGTATGGCATGACGATAGTGTCCTTCGTGTCTTTCTTGTCTCTGTGTCGTCGTTTTGTTCTCGCGCTATATAACTATCGTCAGGCGTACTGCGACTGATCTTAGACAATGTTGGGGTGTTACTTTTAGAAAGTGCTATAGTCATGGCATTGTAGTGTTGTCAGAGACACTTCTTCTCTAGTATTCTTTCGTACTTTCATACCACTTATCTCCAGTAGAGGGCAGCTAACCGGGGATTTACACAAGTTAACGTCCCTGTATTTCGCTACCTTTATCTATGTCTGATCAATACCGGCAACACAATCAATATTGATCCGTAGTTGGCACTCATTTAGCCATAATTAGCGAACACTAATCCGTCACTTCACCAGTGCTGGTATAGGGCGCGAGTGAATACGGTCGGCATCGCATTCGCGTCTGTATGTGGCAGACCGTGGATGGAGGAGGCCCGCAGGAACCTCGTGGCGAGCGACCGATTGCGAGCCGACTGATAACGAATAACGTCCGCACTGCGCCATCTTGCGCCGCAGCATCGGCCTTCCCCGTGCATAACGGAACAGGCGATAACGGACGACAAACAGCGGTCGCGAACTTCCGAGAATCTGCGATATCAGACGAGCGAGCAGCAGTGTTCATTCTCTCGGTGAGGAACGTCGTCACAAGGCGGTATACGCTGACACTGCTCGATTTATGCGACAGATGGAGAGAGGGACGAGAAAGGGAGGCGAAGGAAAGGCATGGCGTTTATTCAGGTTTTACCCGATTATAAAATAAAAATGAAAAAAAAAAAAACCCACCAGGCATGCGCGGAACGCTTCGCACAGTTACAACGAAAGCTGGAAGGGTGGCCTTTTAGAGCCTTCTTTGAACACTATTTGGGTAACCACTACAAGACACTTGCAGGGTACCCGCTGCGCCATAAATCACACTTTTTGTGTAGTAGGCAGGCATTTGCTTTACTATTCCATTCATCGGAGACTGAGCGTGGTACCCGCTACACATGCACTTGCAAGAAATGTTGTGCAATTTTTTTGGATGCCGTGGCCGACGACGACGAATTCTACCTGAAGTTATTGTAGTGGGTTGACGCATTCGCCGACCCTCTCGTTGCGCAATTCGAACTGTGTGACGCCTAGTTGTTCCTTTGCTGTGCTATAAAAAGCTTCATTACTCATATTAACGCGATTCCTTTTCCGACATCAAGCCTGCCTAAGGCCAAATTGCAACAAAGTTTCAAGCACTGGAACGGCTCAGTCAATAAAAAAAAAAAAAACTGGAACGACTTAGCGGTAGAACGCTGCGCTAGCACGCAGAGGACTTGGATTCGAATCCCATTGTGTCTAACATTTTTTTAAAGCAACTCGCAGGGCTTCTTTGTGCGTTCGCATAAAAAACGACTCGAACACGAAAATGTTATTGTAACTAAATGTCTTGATCCCTCCAGAGGTCCCCTCTGAAAGCTTTCTGGACCTAGCGTGCTTTATGCGTTGCCTCCGAGATCGGAGGCATTGCAAGCTCTCTGCACCTAACAGAGCCTTAGCATTGCCTCCTTGATCGGTCCACTTTTGATCAAGCAACAACACCGTGATGAAGGCACAATTTTAGCGCTATATATGTGACGTCATGCTGCCGTCATAACGTGATCTTCTGCATCCCCGCGTGTTAACACCGACGGTCGACATCTTTTTTTTTGCGTTTGATGAGGCACCTAAGTACATTTATTTTTTTTTTCATTTTTCGCCTGAAAAGTATACGGCGGGCATAATATAGCACACCGTGAAACAACTAGGAGCCTCGAAATATTCCTATCAGTTTGAAAAAAGAAAAATACTCGGTATACAGCTGAGTCTGTGGCCACGGTTTGAAGCTATTACTGCTTTCGCACATTCATTGCAATCAGCGCTCGTCGGCTTGCTAAAGCAGCAACGGATGCGAACGAGACGGAAAGAATCAAAAAGAATATTTTCGTACAGACGGCAGAACTTCCCGTAGGTGCCGTCGCGTATTCAAGATACCACGCACCAAAGGGCGGAGCGAATCTTCGGAATACCGGCTCATTAAAAAAACCATTTCTTTCAGCGCAAGAGACGGACGTTCTGACTCACAGGTTTTGGTGTTGCCAGTAAGGAGATTACGTCAAGAGGAGGACATACTCGAGGCCCATGTGTACTTAGATTTAGGTGCACGTTAACAACAACAACAACAAGAAAAAAAAATGCAGGTGGTCGATAAGCTTCCAGAGTCCTCCTCCACGGTTTCTCTCAACCATATCGTGGTTATTATTATTATTATTATTATTATTATTATTATTACGTCAGGGGCGAACAGATGATCAAAGAGCCGATTGCAACGCCTCCAAAAAAGACGGTGTAGAAAGAGTTTATAGAGGAGCCTTAATTTACCTGCGACGATTCATTCCCACAATATTCAACTGAGCTACGTCGAAAGCGAAGCTTAAAGGATTAACGAATCTGGCGACGCCGGACACATGTGAGCAAGCACGTGGGAAACGAGCCGACGTGATATAACGGCACGGGTTTTGTCATCATCATACTCGGAGCGCAAAAAAAAAAAAAAACGCGCTTGGAAACTTTTTTTATCGCGTGGTCAGCCCGAGCAGCAGCCGGCAGACACTTTTCCACGCACAACGGAACGGCAGATCGATCGTCACGCATGATTCCCACGTGCGTCGCCTTATCAACATCGCGCGACGGTAGATATCGGAAGAGGAGGCGACAAAAAGCAGCAACAACACACGTAGACGACACAAATACGAGGGGGCTGATACATCACATAGCTCGGATGGATATGCTGGGTTTAACGCCCCAAATCCACCATATGATTATGAGAGACGCCGTAGTGGAGGGCTCCGGAGATTTCGACCACCTGGGGTTCTTTAGCGTGGTACCCAAATCTGAGCACACGGGCCTACAACATTTCTTCGCCTCCATCGGAAATGCAGCCGCCGCAGCCGGGATTCGATCCCGCGACCTGCGGATCAGCAGCCGAGAACCTTAACACTAGACCACCGCGGCGGGGCTATAGCACAAAGATCAACGATTTATATTCGTACCAAACATAGTTTCTACCGAATCGTACTGATCACCTTATCTGATGAAAGCGAGCAGTTGATAAGATTGTACGAGGGTGCAACAACACAAACTGCGTAAACATCATCCCGTCACCGATATTACATTCGCAAGTGTCTTGTTTTCGTCGTCAGTGGCCGGATGTGTTTTTTCTTTTTTCAAAATGTAGCTGTGGCAAATACGCTGTATACCCCGCTTATCAGACATTCATCACACCAAAGTCTCTGAACAGAGCAGATAAAGATAATTAAAGATAATCTCGTTTCCACGGTGTCTACGAGCTTGCAAACCTATACGGCCAGAACCAACGTGTTCTGGGTTACAACCGACAATTAATGAACGTAAGTGAAAATGTTTTAATGAGCAATGTCGCAAAGACCAATTAAGGCACGGACACGAACATTGCGTTCTGTGCTTGCTGGCATGAAAAAAAAATTAAGATTGAAGATTTCAATACCCCCTTCCACCTACACCGCAGTTTTTAAATTTTCCTCGTGTACACAAACATGCACGACCAGGTATGATGAGTAGTTACCCCCTTTCCCTCCTCTAAAGTTATGATCACACCCTTGCAGCACTTGAGCACCAGCCGATACAAAAAAATAGGCAGCCGGTACGATGACGTCAGGTTCTCCATCCTGCGCGGGGCAAGTGAAATCGACCAAAAAACAGTGTAATGGTACTTTGATTGGCTGTTTCTGACGCCTTTGGCACGCTTCTAGAAAGCGGTCGTATACGCTAAAAAGCAGTTAAAAAAGAAAAAAGGTCACTCTAATGAATCAAACTTCATATATATATATATATATATATATATATATATATATATATATATATATATATATATATATATATATATATATATATGTATATATATATATATATATATATATATATATATATATATTGTAATGAATCTGAATAACGGACGCTCTGCTGGTAATGAAGAAAACGATGATGATCGGTGGCTGTAGTAGTAGCTCGCGCACGCCACTCGCCATTAGCCAGACCTGCCTGATAAAGCACATTTTGCCAAGCTGCGCCTGAACCTTTCTCGACGTACAACACCTCTATTTTAATATATATATATTCTTCAGTGCCCCTTTGAAGAATGTTCAGTTGCGTCGGCACACACAGGTTTTTTAGAAAGGCCGAACGCTTGACTAACGCCGGCCACGCTTGCCAAGAAAGGTAGCTTTTTTTTCCTTTTTTTTCCTATTTCTTCCGCAGCAGCATCATCCTGAGGCAGTGAAGCCATCACAGCGAAGCGACGAGGCGCCTCACAGGAGCGGCATTAAGCAAGCACACGGAGAGGGTGTCCTTGACACCTTTCTCTCCCTCCCTCCCTTCCTCAGTCTCCATCTCAATTCCGCACACACAGTACATGGAGAGAGATAAAAAGACACACACAGGACGACAAGAGCGGAAGGACAAAAGAGTAGAAAAAAAAAGAGAAAGATGCAAAAAAAAAAGAAAAAGAAACTAAGAACAGAGCGCGAGAGGACATCTCGAATCTCAGTCGCCCTGACGATAGTTATAGCGCGAGAACAGAACGACTACACAAGGGACAAGAAGGACAAGGAGGACACGAAGGACACGAGCGCTAACTTCCAAATCGTGTCCTTCTGGTGCCTTGTGTGGTCGTTCTGTTCTCGCGCCATAACTATCGTGATGTCATACCAACTAGACCAATCTGCCACACTCAGTCGCCCCTTTCGTTCGGGATAACAGCGCATGTAGCTTCTCTTCCTCCTCTGAACCTCTCCTCCTCCTCCTCCTAACACTGCACGATATGAGTGTGCAGTACGCCCGCGACATGCGCATGACCGGAGCAGCATGCTCTAACAACGCACGCGCACGCGCTTTCGAGGAAACCAAGAGAGAACGGGAGAAGAGGGAAGGCAGTGAGCTTGCGCACATCAACACCGACTAATTTCGGTGTTGCGCACATGCACGCCGAGCCGGACGGTGTGAGAGGAGGAGGACGGAATGGATGTAGAGAGTATATACGGTGAAAAGATCTCGCTCTTTGTCGAAAGTGCCTGCTGCAAAGAGATGAAGACGGGAGGCTCCTCAAGTCTATATGTAATTTTATTTTACTTTTACCTTTTTTCTGTTCGTTACGAAAAAGAAGTAGAAGACGCGCGGATTTAATTGCGCCCGCCGGCGAGGAAGAATCACGCGCGGAGGAGACGCGGTCGACCAGGGAGAACAATGCGAACGAGGCCGTTTCGGGTGTACCCGCCCGAGCGTGAAAAAAAAAAAAAAAAAACCGTGCTAGCACGTATTTTCTTTCTTATTATACAGTCGCAGTCAAGAATACGCACGTGCGCGCCTTGCGGGACAATGGTTGGACCCCGCTGGTGCCTGTCTCAAATATGCCTAATTTTGCCCAGTTTATCTTTCAAGGCCAGCGGCAACTGACTTGCGCTTTCTTTCAGGGCTTCAACGGTAGCTTGAGAGTATGGCCTGAGTAAGTGAGTGAGTGAGAACAACTTTATTATGGTCCAGTGCAGAGACGCTGAGGTTGCCACGCGTCACCCGGCTACTCCCAGGTGGGGACCGGGAGGTCTAGCCTGAGGGCCCTGTCGCGGGCACACTGCTGGACGGCCAGGATTTGGCCATGAAGTTCTGGGCTGTGCAGAAGCGCATCCCATACTCGGGTTTGCTATAAGTCGACCCACGAATATGCGCACACACACACACACACACACACACACACACACACACACACACACACACACACACACACACACACACACACACACACACACACACACGTTTGTGTGTGACGAACGCTGCTGTCTGCGCGTGCAAGTGGCCTACGAAATCAACGGACGAGGACAGGCTCACATGCTTATATGTACAGTCGGCGTCGAAGGTTTTAGAGACCACTATATATGTCCAAAAAACTCCAGCATGCAGAGGACTCCAGCAGAGCACCGCTAAAAACCGGTACAGTTTTTAGCATTTTTCCTTTTTTTCTTTTGAAAGACCGGAAATCTAACCTTCAAGCCGGCTTGCTGTGTAGCGGCGGGAATATTCTGCTTTATCTCGCGTCTCACTGTACCCAAACTTTTGACGCCGATTGCACACGTTAACGAAGTTTTCATCGAGCTATACAAAAAAAGAAGACAGCCTGCATGCGATAGTATAATGCAGTAAAAGTTCGTAACCACCAATGCAATGCTAGTATTACTACCAGGGTGCCTCAATACAAGTTATGACAAGACTCTACTAACGCAAAAGGGCCTGCGAGAGGATCGTCCGAGGACAATAGCCTTCGTTCGGACAGCGGGCCAGCACGTTCAGGATGCGAATGGCGTTTAATTGTTCGCGTTCACCTCCCCGATTCCCAACACCAAGATATACAATTACGAAAGACGCCCAAAAACGACAACTCTGTAAATTAGCCCCCCCGGGGGGTCTTCAACGTGCGCCCAAATCAAAGTACACTGGTCTCCCGCATTTCACCTCCCATTTAAATGCTTGACACCACGGCCGCGGGATTCGATCTCGCGACCTTCGGTTCAGGACGGCAAACCAAAAGCAATAAACAATTGTATCGGGCCAGTTGGTATGAATCCATCTTGGTAGGAAGCGCAGCAACTATTACACACAACACAGCGCTTGTGTTGTGTGTAATAGTTGCTGCGCTTCCTACCAAGATAAAACGAAAAGCGACGCAGAAAACAAGGGTCAAATTAACGACTCGGTATACACTGTTATGACCGTCGTCAGTAGGCGCCATGCTGTCGCTGAGAAGCGTAGCCTGGCGGCGTTCCCACGCTTGGAACCCCAGTTCTCTCGGAACCAGCGTCCAGAGCTGACGGGGGAGCGGCGCTCTTTTAATCCTCAGTCAAGTAGCCGACCGGCCGGCTGCCTATGCCCGCCAGGTATTGTCCCTGCTAGCCGGAGGATGAGACGTCGTGTCGCCATGACGCGGTAAGCTGTTCCAGAGAGGTCAACAAAGACAGCATCTTCCTTGGAAGAAACCGCAGCCGCCGCCACAAATTGCCCTGCTAATTGAGCGGACAGATCGGCGGACCGTTTGATGTCTGCTGTCAGGAGCTTGGGACCCCTCGACCAGCGGCACACACACGACGAGGAAGAGCCCCTCTGGCGCCACCTTGCAGTGCAGTGATCACGACACAATATTGGACGTTCACGTGGACCGTGCGTGCTCGTACCCCTCGCCTGTTGTGTGTGTGTGTGATTGGTGTTCCACTCGGAGAGGAGGAGCCCGACAGGGCTTATAACGACGCCGCAGAGTGCGGGACGTCGCTCTGAACCATGTAACGGTTCAACCACCACGCTCGTGGTTTGTTAACTCCTAACCTCATGCTGTAAATATTTGTAAATAGTGCCATAAACCTGTTTGTTTTTTTCGTATCCCCATCTTGTGAGCGTTCGTTTCCTCAATGCGAAGCTACACCACGCTACCACAAGAGACCGAGTAGCCCCCGGTCCGCAACGACTGGTGCTCAGCGCTGGGATTCGGAGCGACTACTGGTGATCAGCGGTGGGATCCGCAACAACTGGTGGCAGCGGTGGGATCCACGACAATACACTGTATAGTGCCTGATGACTTCGGCGTGCCTTATAGAAATATTCTGGTTTCGAAGTGTGAAACCCGGGAGTTTCATCATGAACTTTCATAACGGCAGATGGGAGCGGAATCAAAAAGGATACAACCGCGACACGTTATACAGTGGTTCACAGTAAGAGTTGCAACAGGGTGGCCATGGCACAAGGGCTCCAAGCCAACACTGCAACGTCGGCCAAAGTGAAGTTGGTTTGGAAAATACCAGTAGTCGAAAGAAGTGTTTACGTCACTGACTGTTTCCCAAGTCAGCACCCCAGCGCAGTGCTGGCGTCACTTGGGCGACGCTGGCGGCGTGTCGAAACTCGCATTCAATGTGAGCAGCAACACGCTGGCTGCGGTTAAGGTGACCGCAAGCCTGAACAAAGACACCTTCAAACGTTAAATTAGTTCACAAGTTACCGCTGAATGAAAAAGCTTAATTCACCAGTCTTTTTTTTTTCTTTATTGATGTGTAGAGCCACTAGGCAGTGTCCGCACCATTTTCAACACAGACATCGTGTTGAAACTCCTAGTGAGCGGATTCCGCTTGCCCCGTCGCGGTGGTAAAGTGGGATTCCGGTTGCACCACCGCGGTGGTGCAGTGAAGATGGCGCTTAGCTGCTAATCCGAAGGTTGCGGAATCGAATCCCGGCTGCGGCATCCGCGTTTTAGATAGAGGTGAAAGTGTTCGGGTCCATGTGCTTGATTTGGATGCACGCTAAAGGACCGCAGGTTGTCGAAATTTCCGGAGGCTTCCACTACGGCATCTCTCATAATCACATCGTGGTTTTGGGACGTTAAATCGCCGATATTACAGCCAAAGCTGTTACGAGATCAGAACTCGGGTCACGCGCAGCGCCGCAGTTTTCCACCGCCGCCGGTGTCCGTAGCCATGCGTACTATCACACAAAATACAAATAAAAGAAACTTATTATACGAAGAACAAGATACATGCGGTGACAGTGAGATTCGAACCCCGGACCACTGCGTGCCAGCCCAGTATTCTACCGCCGAGCGACGCCTGTGCTTGGGATTCGCTCGTTAACTTGCCTTGGACAGGCTTGATGTCGGGAAAGGAATCGCGTTATTATATAATGAACAATACAGCGTTTTAGAACCGCAAAAAAAAAAAAAGAAAAACGTCACGCAATGCGAATCGCGTAACGAGTGGGTCGTCCATTGATCCAACCCATTACAAACTCTTGTTCTTGTTCACTTTTTAACTGTGGAGCATATCCACTCCAGGCATAATTATTCATCGTCGTCAGCCACTGAATGCAACACAAAAAACTCGTTACGAGTGTTTGGCGGATACCACGCTTCTGCAAAGAATGAAGAATGACAGCATTGTGAATGCCGGCCTAGTATGCAAAAATTATGGATACTTCATGGCGTAGTGGGTACTCAGCAAGTGTGCTTCTAGCATTTACTCAAAGAGTGTTTAGAAAAGTCTCTGAAAGGTCACTGTTCATGATTTTGCTGTGACTGTGCTGCGCCTTCCGCGCAGGCCTAGCGCTTATTATTATTATTATTATTATTATTATTATTATTATTATTATTATTATTATTATTATTATTATGTTCCGGTAGTGTTTCGAAGTGGAAAACCCACTGAGAGGACAAAGTGAGGCTTGCCATTGCTTTGGTGCCTCAGTTTTGAGACATTGCCTCGGGGATGCTTTCAATGCCGTTTGCGATTATATTCAGGCATCCAAACGTATATATTTGTGATCTTCAATCAAATAATAATCATTTATTACTCCCCCCCCCCCAAAATTTCTAAATGGCAAAGTGAAGAAAACGCAGCTGAGTGGTAATCACAACACCTGAAATCTCAAAATTTCTCAACTTGACTTGCCTATTTTTTTTTCTCGTTCGCTCTCTTTTTATGTGGTTTTCCTTACATTAGTCATATTATAATACAAATTCATTACACATAGTTAAATGATTACAGAAAACTGCATTACGCTTTCTTGGCCAATCAACCTGAGTGGGTATGAGCCATCAGTCCAGGGAAAGAAACAAACATTGCTTTTGTATAGGCGGCAAAATTTTCCCCTGTTCGGGGACTTCACTTGGACAGTGCGCATCTAGAGAGAGAGAGAGAGAGAGAGAGAGAAAGGCGCCACGTCGCACGTATGCAGCAATGCATGTAAGTACTTGGGTCTGGTTACGCGGGGGACGAGGACCACGCCATGCCGAGCGCGCCCTCGATCCCAAGTGCGGCGAGGCCTAATCAAAGCACTGCGGCCGCTGCCGTGCGAAAAGACAACAGTCGTCTCCACCCTATACTCCTCGCCGGGACAACGAAGGATGCGCGCTATACCGTACACGCTGCACCGTATTTTCCCAGGAATTACGCGCATCCCGCGTAATATATGAATCACGAAAGCGACATTTATACTTGGGGGAAAACAAAACAAAGTCGCATAACGGCACGCAGCTTCGCCCGAGTGCTGCCCGCGGACCGATTGAAATGCGGAGCTGGGCAGCTTTCTTCGTCTCGCTTCAGTTCTTTTTTTTCCTTTTTATATTTATTTCTATTTTTCTTTCTATTTTCTCCCTTTCTCTCTCTTTCTCGCCCGCTTCCTTTTTTTTCCTATTGTGATGCGTTTTTTTACATGCGTGTTACGCCAAGAGAGGGCAGCACACGAACGCCCGGGCCATGTTTCGCGCTTCATGTCGCCATCATGGCGCTCGAACGGAGCAAGAGGAGAAAAACTTCTCGACGCGATCGCGCGCTCAACACGGTACAGATGTAGCTATATGTCGTACCTGCGTAATTTTGCATGTTTTATAGGCTAACCAACGACAGTGCACGACCACCCGAGCCCCTAAAAAGTTCCACACTAAATAAAAAAAAGCAGGGCGAAATAAACCTGAAAAGCAAACGCGCAGTATTTGAATCGAGCGAATTACTGCATCCCTTTGTTCGCGATGATACTTAGCGTTGCGAATTCGGAATACTTCGCCAAATCACGTGATCGCACGATTTGCGTCCAAGTGTCCTAATCCTTAATGTCCATCCTGCAACACTTTCTAGTTCCGTCTCCCTCGACTGCATGCGGAGCTTTTTTTTTTTTTTTTTTCATTTCCAGCACAGACGACCACCGCCCTATACGTCTCAAAACTGAAAGTCGTACTAATCGATCCCAACATTTACACTCATTTGCCCCATGGTACACAGGCCACCGTCTTCCTGTCCCTTGACACCCTTTGTATTCTTCTCAAACAAGAACAGCGTCGAACTGGTCGTGGGATCAAATCCCGAAAGCAGCGGCCACATTTCGATAGAGGCCAATGTTCTAGAGAACCGTGTTCTAGACCTAGGCGCACGTCAAAGAGCTCCAGCTAGTTGACATTTCCAGGAACCCTCAAGTTATCATAAAGTGCTCCGCTGCCTAGTTCCCTCAGAAGACTGCGGTGCATTGTATGGCGACACGAGAACTCCACTGCTCTATAGGGTACGGCTGGTGTCCAGAATCCGGTCCACAATGCATGTGCCCCATAGAGAGCAGTGGCCCACGACGGCACCCCCGTGCATAGATAGGCCAGCATAGGCACAATCATTCACGAGTACACTCACTCACGCTTCATTGAACGTGGTGAGTGCCAGTATGAGTGAGTACTCATGAGTGTCAATGGACGCGAGTGTGAACTCGAATGAACGCTCATAAGGGTGAGTATATAGGGGCGAGTATGAACGTGAGTTGGAAGGCTGAAAAAAAAATGCGGTGAGCGAGTTCTGTCGCAGATGTCATATAGGTGTTTCAGAATACGAACCATCACTCCCCCCCCTTTTTTTTTCACAATTAAATAAAATGTTTTTTTCATCATCATACGCTATATGGCGTCTTATAATCATATCGCGATTTTTGGAACGTACACTATAGCAGCGCCAAACAAAGCGCGTAAACATGCAATACGGCACACAACATCCGTCGGCCTTTTCGAAGAGACAGCTCGAACAACAAGAAGCACCAGCTAAGGCTTTCCCCGTTGAAACAGAAAGAAAGCGAGGAGATATAGCGTGTAAGTACAGATCACGCGGCGAGAATCGGCATGTATTCGAATGCCGCAGAACACACACACACACACGAAATAAGGAGCAACGACGACAAGTGTGAGGGTTCGCACGAACTATCGGTGCGGTGAGCGTTCACGGGCACTTTCCTTTTTTTTCGCTTTTTATTTGTTTCTCGTTCCGGTCAGAACACAAAAAGGTGCCCCCCCCCCCCCCCCGGTATAAAGGAAAAGACTACAGAGATCATCATCATCATCATCATCATCACGCTGCAGAGATACCGTGCGAGCGTGCGGGTTACACGGGGAGCCTATATAGACAAGACCCAAGGCGAGCCGCATGGCCCTCCGAGGTCCGGTCTCGGCCGCGTATGTACTGTACGCCCTCACGGAGGTCGACGGCAATGAGCCGCGTCCTCCACGAACCCAGTCGGCTCGCCGTTCGGAGGCCACGGCGTGCACCACATATTCGTCTTCGCGAGCACGCTACAGGAGATATCCGAACGCGGAAGGCCGCCACCGCTATGCCCAGTCTATACGAGCCTTCCAAACGAGCCGCGGAGCGGAAGTGCGACGCTCGCTACACATCGTGAAGAAGTGCACGCATAACGAGCCTCATTTTGCAGTAAGGGCAAGAAAACAACGATGTTGGCGAACAGCAGTCCCGAGGAGCACATACAACAAAAAGAAATACAAAGGACTTTACTGGGCCCTGAGAAACGCTACTCTATTAGAGCAACGTCGCGGGCCACTCCCACGTAGGAACGGGTAGGCCTAGCCTCACCGCCATATCATGGGCTCTCTAGACAGCCCTTAGTTGTGGTAGCAACTCTGAACGAATTCGTAAGGCAGGCGAGTCCCAATCCTCTTCTGTGAGCCGACTTGGGCACCGAAACGAAGGGCACTGCCAGATCATATGTGCTAAGTACCTCACCTCACCAGAATCTGGACAAGTAGAGTAAAGCCTATGACGAGACTATGCTGTATAAAAGTATGCTCAAATGAAGCAAGAAGTCCAGAAGCCGAAGACAGACAGACAGACAGACAGACAGACAGACAGACAGACAGACAGACAGACAGACAGACAGACAGACAGACAGACAGACAGACAGAATTCCGTAACTCACACGCACGTACACGAAAAACGAGCTACATGATTCTGGATCACGTAGATGAATTCTATCTGTCGATTCCCTTCCATCCATCCGTTCCGTTTACATCATTCTACCATATGGTGTAGTAGCGCGATTGGTACAACGTGTACGTTCCGTTTACAGTTCTTTTGACCAATCTCCTCCCATCTCATCATCACCATCACAATATATATATATATATATATATATATATATTATATATATATATATATATATATATATATATATATATATATATATATATATATATATATATATGGGAATGATGACAGAAGAAGCCGGTTCGATGCCACCGCCCACGGTAAGCTTGAACGGAAGAAGGCCGCAGAGGTGCGACCGCAGCACCTGCGACAGAGCCCGGCAACGCGCAAGCGTCAAATGCTAAGAAGGCCACGGCGTGCACCACATATTCGTCTTCGCGAGCACGCTACAGGAGATATCCGAACGCGGAAGGCCGCCACCGCTATATACCCAGTGTTGCGCCTTTGGGTAGCGTGGTGCGGACTCGGGCCATCCGAGTCCCCGGAGAGGACGAGTAGAGAAGCCGGAGAAGGAGAAAAAAAATGTTTATATACAGTATTTACATGGTAGCATGGTACAACATGAAAAGAGAATCACCCACGAGCGCCTCTGCGCTAGCGTTTTTATACATCGTCCGCCTTCCCAAGATCCCTTGCAAAGAAAATTTATGCGCAGGATACTCCATGAGATCGTCGTCTTCCTCTCCGTCCCCGAAGAGGGAAAGCCAAACACCCGCCTCCCTCTGAACCTAGGAAAGGGGGCAAGGCATGCCCAGTTCGCTGTTTGGTGAGGGAGACCCCACGCGCCAGCGTGGCACCACAGTGAGATGACGTGGAATCCCATGCGCAAAGTCGCTCCCTGATGCAGCCAGGTTGACTCAAGCAAGGCAGAATACCCCGTACAGCTGCTGGGTCGACGCTGCTTCGGAGTGTTGCTCTCGGCTGCTGACAAAAGCTTGGCCAACGACTTTTGTGTCAAGAGGAGCCGGCGACGTGGTTTTTCCCGATTGTCCGCGTCCGTCGCCGTCCCGGTGCAGGGTTGACTCATCAACAGCTGCCAGGTGCCAGCAGGCCGCGAAGACCACGTGGAACTTGGGCGAGGCACAACAGCACCCCCGCCGCCAGATGATACCATCGGGAGGTCGAGTGTTTCCATGCAGCTCGGCCGGATCGATGTCGGCGACGTTCCGGCAAGGCTCTTGCTTTCTCGAAGGGCCTGGTCAAACTGGAATGCTCCAAGAGCTGGCCTCTGCGCCCCGCTTCGGTGAAAAGTGGGTGACAAGCTCCAAGAAACGACCTTTGTCAGCCACACACAATGCGACAAGCACCGCGTGCACGCCACTCTCATCGCCAGGCCTCAGATTTTACAAAGCAAACATCTTATCTTAATAACTTAAGCTCAAGGAAACAATGTGCATACTAATCGGGACAAGTGTCCAGTAACTCTTTCATACGTAATTCCATTTGGAATCGAGATAACATTATAATCAAGCTAAACAAGCAAACTGTAGAGCTCGGGACAACGAGGGAGTCAGTGAAAAATTTCTCTACGCCCTCACTGTAAACACATTGAAAAAAAAGAGTACACATAAACTAGGTAAAGGTAAACAAAAAAATCAAACAAACCTTCCGCGTCTTTTGACGAGTCAAAACGCTCGACTTAGGGCGTCTGCATTTGTATGAAGGCCACCTCTCTTGTAGCGCACCTCGAAATGTGCTGCTGCAGTGCTATGCTCCATCTGAGCAAACGACCATTCTTAGGTGACATTTGGTGTAACCAGGTTAGTGGAGAGTGATCAGTTTCTATAATAACTTAGAGCCAGCAACATAGCAGCCTAGTTTTTGTACGGCCCAAACAATGCAAGCACATTCTTTTTCCGAAGTGCTATAAGCCTCTTCCCTGCTGCTCAATTTGCGACTCAAATACAAAACCGGCCGCTCCTCTCCACTCTGGTCCGTCTGACATAGCACTGGCTCCTAAACCGCGTCGCTTGCATCACACTGAATAGTGAAAGGTTTTGCAAATCCGGTGCCCTCAAGACGGGTTTCTCACTCAATGCGTGCTTCAGCTTCTGAAAAGCGTCTTCCTTCTTAGAGTCCCATTGAATGTTCACAGGTTCGGTCTTGCGTAAACTATCTGTCAAAGGGCTGGCAATCTCGGAGTAATTCGGGACCGTAATGCTGATAGTAAACCTGTGAGGCCGAGGAATGCTCTCATCTCGGTCTTAGTGCTGGGACGACGATAACCGACCACCGCGGCTACCTTGAGTTCGGACGGTCGACGACGCCCATTTCCTACAATGTGCCCTAAATAGCTTACTTCAGCACAGCCCAAATGACATTTCTCTCTCTTTACCGTAAGACCTGCATTTTGATCCGTTCCAAAACCATCCGAAGGTGTTCAACATGGTCTTCCCATTTGTCCGGAAAATATCGCCACATCGTCTAGGTAAGGCAGCGCAAATTTCTCGAGCCCGTGGAGAACCTTATCCATCAGGCGGCTGAAACAATACGGCGCGTTCTTGAGCCCAAAGCTCATCATCAAAAGGACGAAAAGTGCCCGGGTGAGATAAAAGCAGCGTATCGACTCGCGCGCTCTGTCAAAGGGACCTGCCAATACCCCCTAACAGGTCTAACGTAGAAATGTATTTCGCCTTAGACACTGTCTCTACCCTCTCTTCAATGTTAGGAATAGGGTAAGTCTGGGTCGACTGTTACAGAGTTCAAGCGGCGATAGTCCACGCATGGCCTTGGATCACGGCCCGGAATCTCAATTAAAATCAAAGGCGAGGGTGAATCACTGTCTGCTTCGATGATAACACCTAGGTCGATCATGCGGCGAATTTCGGCCTCTAGTATCTCTCTATGTCTAGGTGACACCCGATACTGCTTACAGCTGATCGGCTTGTTAACCGTCAGCTCAATGTCGTGCTTAATCACATCCGTTTTGCCTGGCTTCTCGGAGGAAAACGGTAGCGAATTCCTGTACTAAAAGCTCTAAATCTTCCTTTTGAGCCTTACTTAGGGTGTTCCCTGTGTCTACCCTATCTGACAATGTGCTGCTGACCGTGCCATCGGAAAGACAAAGGATTTCCGCGCCCTCATCCTCAGGAACATTGAGTGCAAGGTTTACTACTGCTTTCGTCGCATGTAGGGGTTTCATTAGGTTACTGTGATACACTTTGGGGCATTTCCGGCCCCACTTTACCTCGTAGTTGGTGTCTGAAAGCACTGACATCACTGTCGCTGGTCCCTCCCATTGTACGTCAGCTTGTTTTTTCTTGAAGGGCACAACAGCATCACCTCATCGCCCACTCTAAAGACTCGCTTTCGAGCTGACTTATCGTAACGGGCCTTGGAAAGCGCCTGTGCTGCGCGCATGTTGCTCTCCCACCACTTCGCGTGTAGTCCCCAGTCGCCCCAATAAATCCAGTACATAGGAAACCACATTAGGGTCCTCCCCATATCCAGTCCATGACTCTCGTATCAAGTGCAGCGGACCTCTCAAGTTCCTGCCGTAGACAAGTTCAGCCGGACTAAAACCCGTACTCTCGTGTGGGCCGACCTCAGAGAAACTCGCAGCTGGTATACACCCCTCCCAGTCACTTTTATGCTCAAAGCACAAAGCTCGCAAAACCGTTTCATGACCGAGTGCATGCGTTCCACAGGGTTCGACTGTGGATGGTGAATAGAGCTATGCGCGATTTTTATCCCGCAGCGTTCTAGGAATGTAGTCGTAAGGCAGCTTGTGAACACACTTCCGTTGTCACACTGTATCTCCGAGGGAAAACCCACCCGAGAAAAAATAGACAACAATGCGTCCACCACGCATACTGAACTCAACTCTTTCAGTGCGATTGCCTCCGGGAACTTGGTGGCAACGCACAGCGCGGTCAGGACGTACCGATATCCTGATTTAGATGGAGGCAGAGGCCCCACGATGTCAATCACGAGCCGACGGAAGGGTTCTGTGATTATTGGCACTAGTTTCATTGGTGCCTTCCATTTGTCTGTTGATTTTCCTATCCGCTGACAAGTGTCGCATTCACGGACAAACATCTCTACATCCTTCCAGCACCCGGGCCAGTAGAACTCCTGAGCCAGCTTAGCTTTCGTTTTCTTTATACCTAAGTGGCCCGCCCAGGCGTTGCTGTGGGCCAGGTCGAGAATGTTCCGCCGGTATTTTAGTGGAACTACCACTTGGTTGTAGACCCGCCCTTTACCGTTCTCATACCTGCGATGCAACACCTCGTTTTGGGTGTAGAACGAAACGTTCTTCCTAGAGTTACCTTCCTTATGTATGGCATCTAGCAGCATAGAGAGTGCGAGATCCGCCTTTTGATCGACCACTAGCGTTGCACGGTCGGTTCTGGCTAGCTGACACCAACTGGTGGACGCGGGTGTTAACACCGAGCCTGTCACCAAGTCCTCGTTTCGGGCGTTAGAGATATTTCCTCGCTGTTGTCGAGCATAGCCCCAGTTTCCGTCTCGACAACTCGCATGGCAGACTCATTTTCCGTCGCAACTACCTCAGGTTTTCCTACACTGCCCTCGGACGTCTGCTCCCCAGAGGGTGAGCTGCTCAGCTGTTGCGTCAGCTCGCGCGCCTTCGAACGGGTAAGGGCCATGCAAGCTATTTCGGTGGCAAATGATTCTCCACGTGTTTTTAACATTTCCTCAGACTTATTTGAAAATAGGTAAGGGAAGTGCTCCGGAAGGTTGGCTGAAATTGCTGCTTCCGTACACATTGGCCGAAAGGGCCCTCGATTACAACCCTCGCTATCGGTAGGCAGACGCTTTGCTTTTCTGCCACTTGCCGAATCCAGGCACACTCTCCTATATAGTCTTCGGAAGATACGCAACTTGGATGCGCTACATCCATTGTGGCCGCCGAGTCCCTCAATACCCTACACATTCGGCCGTTCACTGAGAGTGTCCTCATGTAAGGCTTCAACAGCTTTAAAGCTATCCTCTGACTCCTGAATTGTGGCAAATGCCATGTGCTTCTTACAGCTCCTGGCCATGTGGCCCTTTTCTCCGCAGCTGTAGCAAACAACTGGCTTCCGCGCTTCTAACGCATGCGCTATGTCACCAGGCGCCTTTGAACCTGATGAAGGTGCCGCCTTAGTCCCCTCACTGTCCTTTCCCTGCTGACTGTCTAATAACTTGGAATTCTCGGGTTTCCAGTTATTTCTTGCAAACCTCTTGCGTCCCTGGTTTCCCGACCAGCTTTCTACCTTTTCACTTTTTTCCGAAGTTCGTGGTGTACTGCGGAGACTACGGCGTGAGCAGTAATCTTCGGCGAGTTCTGCTGCCCTGTTCATGTCTACGTCTCTCATCCTATCCTGCACCCAAAGCCTTACCCTCCTCGGGAATTCCCCGGTAAAACTGCTCAAGTACCATCAACTCAATGACCTTGTCATGGTTGCCATAGACTTGCGCGCTTTTGAGCCACTCTTCAAAGTTGGCTCTAATTTGGTAGGCATAGTCTGAATGAGATTCGTTGCCCCTCTTAGAGTGCCTGAACCGCAGGCGGAAAGCCTCTGTCGATAGGCGATATTTTCGTAGCAATGCAGCCTTTACCCTGTCATACACCTCGGAGTCCTCTTTATTCATTCTTGCGATAACATCGGATACTTCGCCTGGTAGTACGCATATCAGTTTTGTGGCCAAGTCTCCCTACTAAACCCTGCATTTTCGCATGCTCGCTCAAAATGCACGAGGTATAATGCAATGTCGTCACCCGCCTTGAAGGTGTGGATTAGATCCTTTATCTTTGATTCTCCACCCCCTGAATTTCGATTTCCCACGGACATACGAAGCTCCAGTTCTTTCAGACGGATTTCATGTTCTTTATCCTCGCGATCCCTCCTATTTCCTCCTCTCTCTGTTCACGGGCTAAGCGCTCACGCTCCTCTTTCTTTGCCAAAAAGGTTTCTCTGGCCTCAATGGCCTCTTCTAAACTCACTTCCTCTTTTCCCAAGTGCTCCAAAATTTGTTGTTTTCTTTTAACCGAGCCGACCGAAATATTCAGCTCCTGACAAATTTCGAGGAGTTCTTGGACCTTAAACTTCTCCATCTTAGATATGCACACCGTTTCTCTTCTAAGGTAATTTTGCCCACGAGCCACCCAATTCTTGGTCTGCGAATCAAAATTTACCAAAATCACCCTACCACGTTACCGACCATCTGCGCTAACGAGTCTGGCGAAAAGAAGAGCAAACACGCGGCACTCACCACTTCGATGCAGCCGACGCAGGCGAATCCCATAAGCTGCCAGCCACTGTTGCGCCTTTGGGTAGCGTGGTGCGGACTCGGGCCATCCGAGTCCCCGGAGAGGACGAGTAGAGAAGCCGGAGAAGGAGAAAAAAAATGTTTATATACAGTATTTACATGGTAGCATGGTACAACATGAAAAGAGAATCACCCACGAGCGCCTCTGCGCTAGCGTTTTTATACATCGTCCGCCTTCCCAAGATCCCTTGCAAAGAAAATTATGCGCAGGATACTCCAATGAGATCGTCGTCTTCCTCTCCGTCCCCGAAGAGGGAAAGCCAAAACCGCCTCCCTCTGAAACCTAGGAAAGTGGGCAAGGCATGCCCAGTTCGCTGTTTGGTGAGGAGACCCCACGCGCCAGCGTGGCACCACAGTGAGATGACGTGGAATCCCATGCGCAAAGTCGCTCCCTGATGCAGCCAGGTTGACTCAAGCAAGGCAGAATACCCCGTACAGCTGCTGGGTCGACGCTGCTTCGGAGTGTTGCTCTCGGCTGCTGACAAAAGCTTGGCCAACGACTTTTGTGTCAAGAGGAGCCGGCGACGTGGTTTTTCCCGATTGTCCGCGTCCGTCGCCGTCCCGGTGCAGGGTTGACTCATCAACAGCTGCCAGGTGCCAGCAGGCCGCGAAGACCACGTGGAACTTGGGCGAGGCACAACACCAGTCTACGTACGAGCCTTCCAAACGAGCCCCGGAGCGGAAGTGCGAAGCGACGCTCGCTGCGCATCGCGAAGAAGTGCACGCATAACGAGCCTCGTTTTGCAGTAAGGGCAAGAAAACAACGAGCTTGGCGAACGGCAGTCCCGAGGAACGCATACAACAAAAAGACAGACAAAGGACTTTATTGGGCCCTGAGAAACGCTACTCTATTAGAACAACGTCGCGGGCCACTCCCACGTAGGGAACGGGGAGGCCTATAGCCTCACCGCCACATCGTGGGCTCTCTAGACAGCCCGTAGCTGTGGTAGCAACCCTGAACTTCGTAAGGCAGGCGAGTCCCAATCCTCTTCTGTGAGCCGACTTGGGCCCCGTAACGAGGGGCACTGCCAGATCATATGTGCTAAGTCACTAGCCTCACCACTTCAGGTCAAATAGAGTAAAGCCTCTGAGGAGACCATGCTGTACAGAAGTATACTCAAAATCAGGCAAGCCGGAAGAGAGAAGTCCAGAAGCCGGAGACAGACAGACAGGCAGAATTCCGTAACTCATACGCACGTACACGAAAAACGAGCTACGTGATTCTGGATCACGTAGCTGAATTCTATCAGTCGATTCCCTTCCATCCATCCCTTCCGTTCCGTTTACAATTCTTTTGACCAAACTCCTCACATATCATCTCATCATCATCATGATATATATATTATATATATATATATATATATATATATATATATATATATATATATATATATATATATATATATATATATGGGAATGATGAAAGAAGAAGCCGGTTCGATGCCACCGCCCACGGTAAGCTTGAACGGAAGAAGGCCGCAGAGGTGCGACCGCAGCACCTGCGACAGAGCCCGGCAACGCGCAAGCGTCAAATGCTAAGAAGGCCACGGTATGCAAACACACCGTCGACGGCGCGCTTGGGTCGACGGCCCAGCGCCGGTTCCAGCCGGTTCGGCTCCCTCCCTTACCCCCGTGAATAAGAAGCAGAAGAAGATAAGTGAAATGTGCCACAGCTCGTACCATCAGCACGGACGCAGCTTTGATACAGCCGGCGGCGCTTTTTTGCATGTAATATACGAGCGCGCATACCTAATACCGCACACACCCGCGCCAAGGGCTATATGTATCACCACCTGTTGTTGCACGGCGAAGATCACGGCACTATTGCAAGAAAGAAAGACAAAAACAAATGCAAGGCGGCAGCATGCAGGGTGTGTTCTGGACTGTAACATAAGCAACGTACCACACACACACACACACACACACACACACACACACACACACACACAACACACACACACACACACACACACACACACACACACACACACACACACACACACACACACACACACACACACACACACACGACCCAGTGTTTATTGCATACAGCCCCATGTGCGCCGCAGAAAAAACAGACCAAACGTTACAACGAGAGAAAGAGAGAGGAAGAGAGCCATGATTACTTTTCTCTTTCTCTTTTGCCCCTTCCCTTTCACTATCCGAGAGGCAAGCCATCCGAGAGGCGTGGAAAAGTGGTGCCCGTCTTTCGCCGGCCGCCGGCACAAAAGGCCGACGTAAACACGTTCCACGAATAGAAACGCAACACCGCGGTGGACCCCGCCGCGACGCATTGCGTGCGAGAAGCCTGCTTCCGCTGCTCTCATCATTATTATACCTCGAATTTCGAACGCGAAGCCCACCGAAACGGACGTCTGTCCATCGCCAGTCCCTTCCTTTCCAGAGTCACTCAAGCCGGAAGTGCCAAGTCGCTGTCACGGGGGTGGAGGCTACAAGAGATCAGAACGGCACGTCAGGTTTGAAATCGCAGTCGAAAACAACCACAAGGAAAATGGTGTAAGCAATACAAAAAAAAAAAAAAAGCCGGGGGGAGGGGGGGGTCGCGAACTTTGCGCCAGGAACAAGCTGCAGTCAACACTATGGCCCAAGTTGATTGGTATATGAGGTTTAACGTCCCAAAACCACCGTATGATTATGAGAGACGCCGCAGTGAAGGGCTCCGGAAATTTCGACCACCTGGCGAATTTCGACCACCTAAATCTAAGCACACTAACCTCAAACATTTTCGCCTTCACAGAAAATGCAGTCGGGAGAACGAACAAATCACGCGAAGATTGGCGGTAAAAGTGCTTGAACAAGGATATGTCGCTGAACAATCAACATTAATAATGTCAAGGGGAATCGCGCTTATGTCAGGGCCACAGCGAAAAAAAAAACAAGCGCTTCTCGGTTGGAACTGTGACAGCACTTGACTTACAGGGTCGTTCAAAAATAGATATAAAGGAGACGAAACTCAATATCAGCGGAATTAGGCAAATTCTGTGCAGGTTCCTCGCCACCTTTCGTCGTATACAAGCCCGCCGCGCTGCATATCGTACTATCAACAGCAAAAGCTTGCGAGACGCGATATGTTGGATAAAGTTTAAATTCCCCCTTTGTGTTGGAACGTAATTTCAAAATACATGTACCGTAATTTGCACTTGGCATTCCGACCTATACAGTCACCAGCTTGAATACTATAGCACTAAGCACTGATGTTTCAGAAGTTCGCATGTGTTGTGGATACAACGTCCCGCAAACTTTTTGCTGCTGATATAGTACGTCATATATATTTTTTTTTTGCCTTCTGCAGCTGTTCTCAACGTTCTGCGGTGAAACGCCGTGGAAAAGTTTTAAAATGACGAATTTAAAAATAAACAATAAAAACATATCCGATCAGCAAGTTCCGGTACACTAAACACATTCAAACGCTCCGAAATATGAGATGTGAATGGAATTTCGTGGCGTTCGATTCAAATTAACACCACAGTATGACGGTCAGTAGACTTCGACGCCCTGACGAACACACAGGAGAGTGTATTTCGCCGAAAATATTTCCCGTTGCATTACGCACGGAACAATAAAAGCTTTTTTAAAAAAAGTTCCTTTTACACGAAAAAGAAGGGAATCAATGCAAACAAAAATGTCACTTAAATATCGCCGTGCTGCGCGTCAACCTCCAGCGCATTTTTAATGCAGTGGCTCATAATGCACTGACTCATCGTTTTTTTGCCCGAGATGTACTCAAACGCGCTATAGTGACCGCTTCGAAAGTACACAGCCTCAACGTAAAGTGCAACTTTTATACATGAGAAACCAGTTACAGATCAAAGTTCTCGATCCACAGCGCCGAGCAAAATGACTTTTGCGACATTAACAACTCAGGGGCGAACGTTCTCAACACTTCATCCGTATCAACTACAACAAATCAAAGCGAAGTTTGGTCGGCCTTCTTCCCAGCTTCCTTCGTGCATCACAGGTCGAGGTGCGAGCTTTTCGAGCGAAAGGACGAACCGTGGAAGTTCGTGACGGGCAGTCCGCGACGCATGAAAGAGTGCACCTGTTTTTTAAAGAGCCGTTGCTTCATTATCGTAAAACGTGGTTCACGCCACTGTTTACGTTGACTGCAGTTATTGGTCGCACGTATAAGTTATACGAAAATGTTGATTGATTGATATGTGGGGTTTAACGTCCAAAAACCACCATATGATTATGAGACGCCGTAGGTGAGGAAATTTGGACGACCTGGGGTTCTTTAACGTGCACCCAAATCTGAGCACACAGGCCTACAACATTTCCGCCTCCATCGAAAACGCAGCCGCCGCAGCCGGGATTCGATCGCGCAACCTGCGGGTCAGCAGCCGAGTAGCTTAGCCACTAGACCACCGCGGCGGGGCTATATGAAAGCGTTGTTCACTACTTTTACTAGCGATATGTTTACCGCGTTCTGTAAACGTACACCAACCGACCTAACAAGCACTCTAGTCTGTGTATTACGGACGTTTCAGTTAAAATTAAACACCTTCGTGCCTTCAATTACCTCTTGACCTAAGATCCTATTTTTTACAAACTTTTTACGTACTACAAACACACGCAAGGTGCGCAATCAAAGTGCGCGAAAATTAGTCAGCGAAGCATTCGAATTTATTTACTACCGGCGAATATTAGATTCCAGGACGTCTTCGGTTTGGACGACATTCGATTAGTTTCTTTAAATATTGGCCATGGAAAGCGCCGATTCAACGAGGAACATACGAAGGAACGCCGATGCAGAGGACCCGCGCGCTCTAGTGGCAACTAATCTTCATCACGAACCAACTAAGCCACCGAAGAACGCATTTCGTTAAGACGCGTTTCAAGATAGCCGTTGCGAAAATATTCATCGAACATTCATGACACACCGCCGCAACGGATAAACGCTGCCAGGACATTAACGGCGACATCGTTATCGCGCGCCCGAGTTATCCGCGGCGTGTCGAGTAGGGCGGCCAGCGAGGACGCGTGTACAGTTTACAAACGCGAGCGAAGAAGGTTCGAGAACACGTCGCCTTTTCCACAGCTGGCAAAACAGAGAGAGACGATGCCGGCGGCGGCGAGGAGGTAAACTAGCCCACTCACCCACCACTCTGCTCTCTCTCTCTATAGTGCTGTTCGCTGTGCCGTTGCACTTTCCGCTTGCTTGCTTGCTCATCACACGGTGAACCGGAGAAAACGGGACTTTTCGGCGAAAGTTCGATCGAAGTTTCGCCTCTCTCGCAGGAACGGGAGACGCGGCGACGAGGAAGTGCTAAACAAAAAAACACCACGCCGCTGCTCGAGGAAAAAAAAAAAAAAAGAAAGAAAGCTTGCGAGCATTTGGATCGTCGTTCAATGTTGTGTACTCGGGAGCGGAATGCCAGATGACAAAGAGAGTTCACGAAGGAAGAGAGGAGGGCGCATGACATAAAACACGTCCGTACGTTGAACTTTCGAGAACATTCGACAGCTCGTTGGTTTTTTAAATTATTTTTTTCGCCTTTCCTCGCTCTTGTCTATTCCTAAAGGCACACTTTAGTGTACCGTTAACTATTTAACTAAAACCATTCTTCTCACATTAAGAAATTACTCAACGTTATAAAAAGAAAGAAGAAAGAAACACCACGCCTCCTGAAAAAAAAAAAGACACGCGGAAAGCGAGAAAACGGACGAATACAAAAACGTGATGTGGCGACGCCTCACTGAAGTTTGCGTACCGAATAACCGTGACGTCATAGATACTTGATAGCTTCTACTAGGGCCTGTGCAGTTCAAACTATCAGTAAAAACTTAAGCGCGCTGTCTGCACTGGGAGCCAGGAAATTAAAGAATCAAAATTCGGGAAATTTCGGTGAGAGTCAAAGCGACCTATTTACGAAAAAAAAAAGTGCCCATTTCGAAATTCGGGACGTCACCATCGGAGATTTCAGCCGAATGTCGACGTTGATTCTATTCCCCGAATAATACATTATAACCTGGCGAAAATAACGAGACTGGAGTTTTGAGAGTAACCCAGACATACTTCGTTGTTTCACTGCGAGTTTAATGTTTTGCCGTAGCTACGGGGAAAGGGGGGAGGGAAGGGTGAGAACAAGCAGCACGCGAAGCTCGATTTGTGAGTGCTTTAGGCGTGCAACTTCAAATTTGTCGTTCGCACGAACGAGCCATATGCCACTACGTTCACGGCTGTTATACGTTCCAGATCTAAGTAATTTTGCGAGCGAAAGCGTCGACTCCCATTCCGTTTCGTCGTCAAAGCTGTTTTGTTTCCGCTGTTCGCCCTGTTTTCGCTTCCATTCGAGGCAGACTAAAAAACAAAACAAAAAAGGTATCCCAGGGTCACCCTAAATAACGAAGAAATATCCCCGGCATAATAGTCGGAATTAACGATCCAACCGGAAACATTGGAACGACTCTTGTGTTTCACATTCTATACAGTTCATCTAACACATTGTTTTTATGTTACACAACCTACATTACATGATCCTTACACGTATTGCATAGTGCGTAAATTATACTTATCCATTTACGAAACAGCCAGCCATTTTTTTTTTTTTTTGCCTAGGAAAGGTTCCCGCGAAGGCAGTACATGTCATGGATGCAATGATGCATCATTATAGAGTGGCGTGGTATGTTATCCGTTAGATTGTTAATTTTTTTTCTAAGACACATCAAATTACGTGACAATAAAAGTGCACTGTTGAGCATACTAACCGTAGACGATGTGTTCAGTAAATAGACCGAAATAACAGAAGGCAAGATTAATTGGGAACTTAATTAGAAATATGCCATAATGTGGAAAACAAAGATGACGCTTGGGACAACCATCATTCTCATTACAATTCAATCCTAACATTGTGACCTACATGTCGTCCATTATAAAAACAATTAACAAGCCTGCCGAGATATTCTCGCACAAACCGGCTTGGTACAACAAGCAACGGTGTCAAGGAATCTAAGGTGATGCTGACATTAAACGACTGTTTTTTTTTTTTTGATAAGTGGATAGAGCGTTACAAGAGAAAGCACAAACTGATATAACAGCCCGCTCTTGCACAACAAGCAATGCTGTTAAGGGGAACTAAGCTGATAATGACATTAAACGCATGCAATACCCCGGGGCACACGTTGAAAAAAAAAAACTGAAGTTAGCCGAAGAGGACAACTCCGAACCGATCGAGGGTGAGAAAAATGCCCTTTACTGTGTCGTCTCAAGTCAGAGCTATAATACGCACTTTCCTGAAAGTAAAGATGGCAATGTAAAGTACAAGGCCGATGATTCACTGAAAGCACGTGAGCCTTTGACGAAAAAAAAAAAAACAAAAATCCGAGATAAGTGTTGGCGATATTTTACAAGCGCACTGCACGCGCAAATGCCGCTCGAACTGATGCATGTGACGCACGTTCTTTCTCGGAAAACTGCAAAACCTCCGCAATGCTGCGCGCAGTTCTTCTTTGTATACCTTTTTTTCCCCTCTCGATTGTTCGTGTAATATACGATCACCCAATTGGAAAAAAAAAAAAATTACCCTGGCTTAGTCACGTGGTGGCATCGCGCCACTTCGCGAACGGCTGTGTACTACGTCGAGCGGGCCTGCGGTGTGTGAGTCATCGCGAAATACCGCGCGCCAGCTGCTGCTGCTGCTGCTGCTGCTGCTGCTGCGTTCAGACATAACGGCTATACAGCTGCGCACATTCTATAGCGCCATTGCTCTGATGCTGCCGCAGCTCAAACGAGAGAACGCGGTAACTAGACTATTATAACTATACAGTTACAGTTAATCTGGCCCGGGTGAGTGATAGAGAGATAGATGAGTGTATATGTATGTATCTATGTATTTCCACGTATATTTATGTAGTGTTTGAGAGAGAGAGAGAATGAGGGAGGGACCTGAAAGCCGACTAACAGTCCCAACGAGCCTCACGTACATAGAAACAGTGTACTACCAGAACCAACGTTACTAGATCCTTAGTAACGTTGACCAGAACCACAGCACCATATAAAATTACAGCAATGGCGTGACGAGCAAACACCACTGTAGTATGGTAGGGCAAAATAAGCGAATGTACGCATATGACGCAAAAAAAAAAAAACGAAAAAATAAACACCCCGCAAGGCTTAGAAAATGCGATGGTACAACTGTCCCGGAGCTTCCGGAGCGCGTATACAAATTAACGCGCGTGCTGTCGAGACGAACAACTACGTTCAATGTTGCAGTTCGAATTTAAATCCTAAGGGCGACGCTAAAGTCTGCATGCGAGTATAAAGTTCCCAGCGCGCATGGTGACACCTTGAAGCAGCTAGTAGATATACCAGTAATAGCCTCCGAGCTGGCGCCGCCAGCTCGGAGGGCGCAGGCATGCCTGCACACTTCAAAGTGCTGGTTAAGTCAACTAAGATCTGATTTTTATTTTGCACAAAATAACTATTGCTCCTTCGAAGAGTAACCGTGAGGAGTATCCGCGATGTACCCGCGAGAGGGAGGAGTAACCTCGCAGTCACCCCCAAAAGTGAGGAATGGCTGCGGCAGGTTAGTTACTCCTCCAAAGGAGCAACCTCGATACCCCTCTCTTCCTTCTTTACTCCTTGACTGTACGATCCTCTCGTGCCTTATATATTTCGCGTCTGCGTTTCCGGCGCTGCGAGTCGTCTTGGACACGGGCTGCCCACAACGAAGCCAGGAAAATATCCATCAGCAAAAGATTTGCGCCACCACTTCCCGCACAGATGTCGACAACAGCAGCATCAACACAGCGGCATTTAGCGTGACGCCAAAACTACGCCCACCCAACAAAGCTGAAGAAAGAGAGGGAGCGAGGCGTGAAGGAACCAGGGCAAGATAAGAAACACGCGAGGCGGCTGCAGACAAAACACCAACCACTACAGCCTCACATGCGCGAACAAAAGAAGGTGTAAGCACAGATGTGTCGCCCTGTGACAAGGCAGCTACATTCGACCTTCAACGTGATAAGCACGTCGGCACACACACACACACACAAAAAAAATCGCTAGATCACAATTCTTCCCTCAAATGTCATCACGCTATGCGTCCGTAAACCATACGCATTCAAATGATTACACATGCGGAAGGAGCTCGCGGGTGGTGACGATGATGATGATTTGCTGCTGTTCCCGTTTTAACGGGCGTGTATACTTACAGTATGTAAAGACACCCAAGCACAGAGCTGCAAAAAATAAAAAGAAAAGAAGTACAAAAAATTGGCCCCTTATCTGCATGTGATCTGGAAATTTCGTCGAAAGACGATAGTCTTGCGTGTGAAGAGAGTGAATAAGATATTTATTTGATGTTCTGCGCAAAAATCGGTGAATGGTATTATGAAGGGGCTGCGTTAGAGTGGCTCGAGCGTGCAGCGGAGGCGCCATATGACAAAAGCGCCATCTGGCAGTTCTTTAAAGACGATAGTCTTTCTTGGGGACCTTCAACGCAAAACTTTTGGTCTGTCTGTCTGTACATGTCTGTTTGTCCACTTTTAACGGCATCGGGTACTTGAAACGGCCGACCCCATCCGCAGCGCCCACCTATGTTGTTCAAGGTTGAGCGTTCATGCTTGTGCAATTGTCAATTAAAAAGCAATTATTGCGCATGTCTGGGGCACCATAACAACACGTATATATTCTGCATCTGCGTATCTTACTAGAAAAGGCATACATAAATAATTTTAAGGACCATAGCGCTTATCACGCTGCGCTGACCATGCAACGCTTGCACCGAAAGGCGAGTGTTTCAACGCTTTTCTAAGAAGACACGGTGGTGGCATCTACCCGTCGCCTTGCGTTCTACACCTTATCACCTCTGAGATGGGCGCGCACACATAACAACCACAGCCCGAAAGGTGGGTCCTATAGACAACTTCCAGGGCGCATGCCGCATACCTGTTTCTATGCTGAACTCTGCATTCCGTTCATGACTGCGTTTTCAGGGGGTTTGTGGATTTGGCAAGGCTGATTGTAGATTGGTGAGGGGTTTGTAGATTTGGTGAGCGGAACGACCGGAAGGTGTCTCAAACGATCGACTGAGAAAACACGCTAACAATGTTAGGAACGGGAACGATGGTTTTCTTGCTCAGCACTGCACTGAGTGCAACTGTGTGCCCCTTTTCAAGGTATACAAGCACAAGGATGAGCGCACCCGAGTCATCGTCGAGGCCGCGCAGATGGCACGCGAACAGGTGTCATGCATTATTAGCAAGCCCTCCGTGTCTCTGTCCGAGAAGGAACTAAGGTTCCTCGAAGATAGTTACAGCGCGAGAACAAAACGACGACACAGAGACAAGAAGGATACGAAAGACACAAGCGCTAACTGAGTTTATTGCGCAGAGCACGAAAATATATAGAGGAGACAGTAACCATGTGACAAAAATCATATGGCACAAAGAGCAGAACATGAGTAAGAGAAAAAAAACAAAAAAGCGCAGAAAAATGGCAAAGAAAAATGTATAAGGAAACGAAACAGAAAGGTAAAGATAATATAACTATGTACTTGCGCGCACCGAAACCTCCGAGGAACCTCAGTTCCTTCTCGGACAGAGCCACGGAGGGCTTGCTAATACGATGCACCTGTTCGCGAGCCATCTGCGCGGCCTCGACATTGACTCGGGGGCGCTCATCTCTGTGCTTGTACAGCGTCGCTGTGTCCTTAAAAAGGGGCACACACTTGCACTCAGTGCAATGCTGAGCAAGAAAACCATCTTTCCCATTTTTAACATTGTTAGCGTGTTCTCTCAGCCGATCGTTCAGACACCTTCCGGTCGTTCCGACATAACAAGCACCGCATGAAAAGGGGGTCCTGTAGACAACATGCCGGGAGCATGCCGCATACCTGTTTCTATGTTGAACTCTGCATTCCGTTGATGACTGCGTTTTCAGGGGGTTTGTAGATTTGGTCAGGCTGATTAACTTGAACGGTGCCGAGAACAGGACACGAACTCGATTTCCGATTTTCTTGAGCCTGTGTGATACCTGGTGTTTGTATGGAATCGCGGCTATCCTTTCACACGTTCTGTATCGGTGTTGCTCGGATTCTGTCGCCGCCTCTGCTCTGCCTTATTATAAGTCCGCAGGATTTGTCACATGGTTACTGTCTCCTCTATATGTTTTCGCGCTCTGCGCAATAAGCTCAGTTGGAAGTTAGCGCTCGTGTCTTTCGTGTCCTTCTTGTCTCTGTGTCGTCGTTTTGTTCTTGCGCTATAACTATCGTCATGCCATACCAACTAGCCCAAGCTGCCACGATTCGACTCATAGTTGTTGAGAACAGCTGTTAGCTTCTCAAAGATGTTGACTCAGGACTGTAGAAAGGAATTTTTCTGTGTTTGTTTACTTCAGTGATTTTGTAAATAACTGGTTTGAACTTTGTTTTCGTTAGCGCTCTATCGTTTTTTTGTAGCCTATATGCGTGGTATATATATCTATCGGAAGGATAGTGATACGGATTAGAGCGAGTTGCAGGGCTTAAGAGCTGAGCTCCTTGGAAGGAAGGGGACGGTCAGCCTTTCGTCGCTCTATCGACAGCTCGTTCGATGGGCCGCGGAAGTGCGAGGAGCTTTGCAGGGTCGGAGGCGAAGCGAATGAGTTTTGCCATTGTTCCATTTCCCGTTTGCCAAGAAAGACCTAGCCCCGCCGCGGTGGTCTAGTGGCTAAGGTACTCGGCTGCTGACCCGCAGGGCGCGGGTTCGAATCCCGGCTGCGGCGGCTGCATTTCCGATGGAGGCGGAAATGTTATAGGCCCGTGTGCTCAGATTTGGGTGCACGTTAAAGAACCCCAGGTGGTCTAAATTTCCGGAGCCCTCCACTACGGCGTCTCTCATAATCATATAGTGGTTTTGGGACGTTAAACCCCACATATCAATCAATCAAGAAAGACCCACAGGACGCGACACCACGCGTTCGTCTGAAAAAAAAAAAAAGTGTAGACAGCCGTAGGCTTTTGACGATGGTCACTAGTGGATTCGTTTTAATTTGACGTTTGCTTTTAACGATTTAAGTTTCTTTGGATTTTTAGAATGGGTTCTATAGGCATGTCGGCTACTAGATAGTGGTTAGGTAACCCAACTTGGTTTTGTTCGTTTCTCGGGCGTTGTACGTTTTTCTAAGGTAAGCGTTGTGCGATCGCATAAACGACACGCATAGGAGCGTGCGTCATGGTAGATACGTGTAAATAGGCAGGGGCGACATTATGAACTAAGTACGACTGAGCGCAGACGCAAAGATATTCCATGCGAGTTTTTTCAGGGTTCACGCGAAAGTTTCTTTTGTTGTTCTAATGTTTTCTTCGCATCTGTCCGGTGTGGACGTCAGTACGGCAAGTTAGTTCGAGAGTTAATGCGTGGCTTTTATAAAGATGGTAACCGCAAGGCAGAATTAGTAGTTCATCCACGCAGGTGCAGCATGACAGTTGTCTCTTCGTCAGCTCTGAGAGAACTGACGACTATCTTTGGCGGCACAAAATTTTTAGCCTGGTTAACCTCCCTGCCTTTCCCTCATTTTATTCTCTCTTGGGAACTAAAAGATAGCGTGAAGCAAAAGGAACATAGGCCCCTGTGGCTAGCATTTTTGGATATCAAGGGAGCGTACGATAGCGTGGTTCAAGAGGAATCGTGGGGAATACTGGACACACTAGGCGTGGAAGATGTAGTCACTAATCTTTTAAAGGATATCTATAAAGGTAACAAGGTAATTATAAAGTGAGAAAAACGGGTATCCAAGCTTGCAGAGGTAAAGCGGGGGCTTAGGCAGGGGTGTCCCCTGTCACCCTTATTATTCATGATGTACCTACAAGGATTAGAGGCCAAATTAGAGGGAAGTGGACTGGGCTTCAACCTCTCTTTCGTCCAACAAGGAAAACTCATTGAACAGGCACTACCAGCATTGATGTACGCTGTGATATAGTGCTAATGGCCGACAACAAGGAAGATTTGCAGAGATTGGTCGACATCTGCGGTAATGAGGGGAGATTTAGATTTCAGACTCAGTAAGGAAAAATCAGCAGTCACGATTTTTAATGACAATGAAGGTAGTGAGCTTAGAGTACAGGAGGTCACGCTAGAGATAACATATAAATACAAATATCTGGGCGTATAGATAAGCAATGGGACCGAGTATCTGAGGGAACACGAAATATACGTGACGACTAAAGGTAACAGGAATGCAGCAGTCATGAAAAATAGGGCACTGTGGAATTACAATAGGTATGATGTTGTGAGAAGAATATGGAAAGGGGTCATGGTTCCTGGGCTGACGTTCGGCAATGCGGTCTTGCGCATGAGATCAGAAGTTCAAGCAAGATTAGAAATTAAGCAACGTGGAATAGGTAGGCTTGCTTTAGGAGCTCACGGGAATACACCAAATCAGGGAGTACAAGGTGATATGGGATGGACATCATTTGAGGGCAGCGAAGCTAGCAGCAAGATAAAATTTGAGAAGCGATTGAGAGAAATGGGGGAAGAGCGTTGGGCTAGGAAGGTTTTCAGCTACTTGTACATGAATAATGTCGATACAAAATGGAGGAAGCGAACCAGGAAGTTGACTGGTAAATACTTAGAAAACAGCAGATGGCCAAACCAAAAAGAACTATCGGTTAAGAAGAAAGTGAAGGAAACGGTGACTGACATGTGGAGAATGGGCATGATTAAGAAGTCCGCACAAGAGGTCTATCGAACGTTTAAGCAGGAAATTGCCAAGGAAAGGATCTATGATAATACTCGGGGTAGTTCTCTACTGTTTGAGGCCAGAACGGGAGTACTGCGAACCAAGACATATCGGGCCAAATACGAAGGGGTAGACACAGTATGCAGTGCGTGTGGAGAGGAAGAAGAAACTGCCGAACACTTGATAATGTTCTGTAAAGGGCTTCACCCTATAGTTCAGGATGATGGCGCAGAGTTTTTCAAAGCACTGGGGTTTAGGGACCGGGAGGGCAAAATAAACTTTAAGCGGGTAGACTTCACTAGAAGGAGGTTGTCTGATTGGTGGCTAAAGTCAAGGCGCGAGTGAAAATTAAACTCTTCACTGCAAAGTACGAATCCTCAAACTCTTTTTTAAGGAAAAAAAATAAATATAGTTTTTGGTTCATTAGGTATTACGGCTTGGTGGCGCTAGCCACCGCCCGATCTAAAGGGTACAGCCATATCCATCCATCCATCCATCCATCCATCCTGCACACAGCTCATGCGAGCATTAACAGGAAGGACCTCGAGGCTGAGTAACGCATATATACTTGCGCGCGGGCGTCACTTCATAGCAGGCAAGTTACCGTCTGCAAATACCGTGCGAAGTTGTTTCACCCATTACATGCGACACCGCGGAAAACCGAAGTTCGCCAGTCAACACTTCTTATAGACTATTTTACCGAAGACATGTGAGTGCCGCCATCCACTGATCTGTATTAAGGGAGCTGGATGGCGCAACGAGCACGCGCGGTCGAAGTCACCGGAAGACGCAGTTGGTGTCCCGGAAGCCACCGCCATATGAACAGTCGTTTTTTTTTTTAATGAAATGCTGGCCTATAGAAAGCTGCGTGAACTTTACAAACCAACCGAAAATGTCGTCGCGAAGACATTTTACGCATAAGTACCTCAAAATTATATTCCTTTTTACGCATTCTGCGCGGACATTATATTTGACCAACTTCTTTTTTTTTTGTCGACGCGTGTTGAAGGTGTTTGGTTTCTTTATTTGCGCTTTCCCACACTCGATGCCTCAAATATACGAGAAGTGGGTCAGTAACTTAAGGAGGGACAACTGGGACGCCGTCTACGAGAAGCAGACTTCGCGGCGACCATTTTGCAGAGTCGTGTTGTGACCCCTCGATTCCAAAAACGCATCTTCGAAACGATGTCATCCCAACATTGTTTTCTTTCCCGAATAAATCACAAAATACAAACCTTTGCGCTCCTGCTGCGCCATTTTTTTTCTCTGTCACCTGACCAACGAGTAATTGTAAAGTTGTACGTAACAGCACTGCGCCATATTCGAATGGCGTCACTGCGGCACCTGTCGATTTTCGTGTAGCGTTAGTCGGCGTTCAAAGTGATGCCTAATCGTATATAGGTTTTGTTGCATGCACTACATAGCTGCAGATCACAGCAACCCGCCATTTCGGGCGGCGTCGCTACGGCGTCTGTTACCTTTTTATGTAGCGTTGGATGACCGCCAAAATGTTATAATAAACACAAAAATACGATCACAACAACCGCCACCAAATATTATATCAATTACACGCCTAAAACGCCCAGAAGCCCCGCCGCGGTGGTCTAGTGGCTAAAGTACTCGGCTGCTGACCCGCAGGTCGCGGGATCGAATCCCGGCTGCTGCGGCTGCATTTCACATGGAGGCGGAAACGTTGTAGGCCCGTGGGCTTAGATTCGGATGCACGTTAAAGAGCCCCATGGTGTCGAAATTTCCGAAGCCCTCCACTATACGGCATCTCTCATAGTGATAAGGTGGTTTTGGGACGTTAAACACAACACACCAATCAATCGAAACGCCCAGAAGACGCCAGCTTCGGGGACAACGAAGAGACCTTCCGGTGGCTTCACAAGTGCCCGTATCAGAGAGCAGGGATGCGTCGTCCAGCCTTTTTAAATGGAGGTAAGTGCCGCCATCTTAGGCTTTAAGCTTATTTCTAGTTTTTGTTGAGTACGATGTGAACTATTAAGGTCATAAACATTGTTTGCACCATCTTGGACACTTTAATGTGTATACGCCTACCGTAGTATTGTTAGTTCAGTTGTCAAAGATAAAAAAAAAGACTAAGAGCCCAACAAGGCGGCACTACATCCCGTCCGTGAAACAGTCCACGCTGCTGGCTGCATAATGTATACTGAACAATTCTCCCGGGTTATACGCGCGCTTGGCAAAGGATCAAAACACGCGCACTGCGCCTAACGATCCGCTGCGAGAACGTAAACACAGCGCAGTCACTGAAACGTATGTTCTCCGTGTGCTCGGTAATTAAATTCAATTTTATTTCTTCTCAAGGATAAGGGCACGGCTAGGGAAAAGAAAAGTGACGTGGGAAAAAAAAACTGACGTCATTTGCAAGCCATGTGATTATTATATACAGGTGAAGAAGCTGAAGGTCAAATGATGTGAACATTGCACTGACAATAAACACAAGCAAAATTGAAAAATTGCGGGAGAGAAAGGGACCCCCCCCCCCCCTGGATACACCCCTTTTGCGGGCGGATCGCAAACACCCGGCGTTTGCGGTCCACCCGCGAAAAAATCCGAAATAGCGTACGGCCCGCAAATCCCCTTTGCGGTGACTCGATCGAGGGGGCGTGTCAGAGTTTGCGGGGAAGGGGGGGGGGTACTACAAACGTTACTTGAAAACTTATATGACACCCATACGCAAACGCCAAACCCGCAACACCCGCTAACGTAGCGTACGCAATTCGAAAACTACCAATTAGAGAGTTATAGTTTACCGTTAGCGTGATAGCGGAAGTTAAGGGAAACACGTCACCGTGCAGGAAAAGTTCATTGTGGACAGCGTCTTATAGTTTAGCGAGATAGCGTTTACATGGTTTACGTGCCCCAGCTGGGATGGTATAGTAAACCACGGAGGTTTGAGAAGTGAGAACAGTGAAAAGAAAAAAGAAAACGAGAATGTCTGCCTGTGTCAGCGCACGAAGCATTGTTAAAAGCTTATTTTAATAATAATAAATGTAAATAAATATGAACCGTGCCCCAAAAGCGAAATAATTTACCTTGCAGATTTGTTTACACAGACCTTCTAGTTAGAAGTAAGACGCGTTCGAAATGGGAAGCTATCTCAAAAACTACGCCAACTTGACCGTAATACTCGGTCGTCGAAGCTGACTGAAGGCAAGCGAAGCCACTTTAAAACAGTCGTTTGCTGCGAACAAGGTGAATCAACAACTACGCCAAAATCACTTCGAAACAGGCGTCCTACAGCGCCGCCTTGTTTACGCACACTATACGTACACCTACGCTATACCACGGTAACATGAAACAAAAAAAAAAACCACGCGTACGGTATAGCGGTATACGGGTAACGTACGTATCTGCGCATGCGCACTTCGATTCCGGTATCACGGTACGCCCGGTATCCCGGTACAGTATAACTGTACATTAACTATAAAGTTTGCCAGCGGGAGAATAGTGAACGCGATCGAGCGATTCCGCGTATAGCCAAACACGCCCGGGTCGAAAGTGATACGAGCGCGCTGTCAAGAAAACAAAAACAAAGGAAGAGCAACAACAATAAACACGTAACCCGCGCCGGCATCTAGGCAACAGATGTAGTCGTTAATGGGTTCCTGAAAGAACCAGTTTCGGGCGTTAATCGTTGCCGTTGCACAAGCGGTTCTATTCACCTTTTCATAAACGCCTCCCTGGGCACCGCCATAGCCCTCCTTGGGCTGTGCAAATTGGCGCGTCCCCTGGAAAATGCACTGACAAGGCTGCGCCCTTAGCCTTTGTACTCCCGAGCACAGCCCATCATGGCAGTGTTTTTTTTCTTTCTTGTGAAAAGGTGTAAAGTTGGTCGGTTTTAGTTGTCGCGCGTTTCTTCGGCATTCCCCGAAAGCGCGCGGGGAAGGTCGTATAAGAGTCATCGACGGAAGTGCGCCGTACGTACAATGCTCTCGGAGCAGCGGCAGCCGCAAGAAAACAGGGGAATCGATCAGCGTCAAAGACAGAACGAAAGAAACAAAAAACAAAATAGAAGCGCGGAAAAGTAACGCCCTGCTTCGCTCAAGAAGCGCACGCAAAGGTTATAGCGACGTTCCGCACACAGCTTCATAACAAAATGAGAAGAGAAGAGAGAACGGAAACATTTCAGGTTTAACGCAGCAACCACGAGTCAGCTGAAGGCTTACGCAATAAGAGACGCCGTAAGCGGAGGGCTCTGGAAATTTCGACCATCCGACATCGCACAGCATATCTATACATGAAAATGAGACCCGCGACCTGCGGGAGGTGGAGGCATATGCAGGGCAAGCAAGTCGCACGGTCCCTTTTAAGTTGGGAGGCGAAAGTATAATCTTTCTCTTCTTCTCATTCGATCGGCTTAAGTGTTTATCAACAGGAAATGTCTGCGAAGAAAGAACACTTAGGCAGCGACTGCGTTTCGGGATGTCTCGATCCCGTACCTATGTACGTATAAGCATTCGGCGCCATCTGCACGAGCTGCACCGCTTCGATATCAATCACTCAGCATTCCGTAACGGGATTACGGTTTTCCCGAGCGGTTACATGCGTCGAGTGATCCCGCCCGTTTAAATAATACGCCTTCTCAGGTATTGCGGACCGGCGGCCTGGTCGGTAGCCCATGTTGAAATTCAAATAACAAAGTAAAACGGCAGCGCTGAACATGCACTGCAGCACTGTCCTTCAAGGATACGGATATACAGAGATGCAGTTGGGCTTCAGCTCACTCCTTCTGTTGTATGCATTCATGAGTGGAAATGCAAATGCATTTTCATACGAGTTGCGTGGACAAATGGTGAATGCAGAAAAGATGACGACGCGAACAGACTATATATGCACGGCAGTTCTCCATTCACGCTCTACTGCGAGTGCGTTTCCGGCTACGCCGTTTCAATATTTAACTCGTAACAATCAAACTCGTCAATTACTCCGAGAACCGCTTCGGAAAAAAACATACGCCCTCCCTTCTATGCAGGTTCACGGATGTCGGAATTTTCTCTCCTTCGCAATCGGGTACGATCCCTCTGCTGGTCATCACTACCGCGGTCTGACGAGATCACACCTAACTGTGTATAACGTCCAGATCACTAATAGCGTTCCTGGATGAAAGCAAAAAACGAGAGAAAAAAAGATCACACGCGTTTGAGCAGAGCGGTTTTGTCAACGAACAACGTGCTTCATACACAGATCGATGACGTAAAAGTTAACAGGAACCAAGCGCGTGTTCAAGACATTTTAGTCAAAATCGTAGTAAAGAAATGAGCGAGGCCAGGGCGTGCAGCGCGAGGGCAGGATAACCGATGGTCATTATGAATAACAGACCATAACCCAAGAGGTGCCAAGCTATAGCGAAGGGGACGCAGAAGGTGGGGAGATGGGATTAAGCATTACTTACTTTATTAGTACGTAACCTTATGACCGTTCAATTTTTTTAGACGACTGATTAACTGATTTTCCTGCATCTAAAAATTTTAAGTTCCTTTTTCCCCCATTACATTACCCGCTGGTTTAATGGCCCATCTCCACCAAGTTCACAGGGATGAACGTTTCAGCATCAAGCACTGGCTCACGAGCTCATCGGAGAACGGCCCAAGAAATGCATTTTACATGCAGTGCTCATAGTCAGTCTGATGATGATGACGACGATGATGATGATGATAAATTAATAACAAGCCTGCTTAGCACACACGACGAAAGCGGCTGCTTCGACCTTCTCTGACATTAGTTTTATCGAAGCGTCTGCCGCAGAATGCAAAGAGCGTCTGTGTTTACACGCCCGAGTACAGAAACAACAATGCAATAACAATGGGAAAAGATAAGGTGTCTAACAACTCGCGCGCACGTATACATCTCCTAGGCCTTCCTCGCACAAAGACGTGCAGCGATGCACGCGGATGCAGTAAACATCCCGAGAAAAGGGGACAAAGCAACAGCAACAAAAAATAGCCATCGTAATAATGAATGAATAAAAACAAATAAACCGGAGCAACGGCCATGCACTGCAACGGTCACAGCACGCGTGACATTTAGCAACATTTCTTTATTTCTTTTTTCTTCTGCAGCAGGGTCGTTAGGGTCGAGCTCACTGTTGTGTCGTATAGATAGAAAACGATGATATTCATGAACCAGCACACGCTCAATCACCGGTCGAGCACGCTACCCTGCAACGTTCAGCTCCTAATCAGTGTTCGCGCCATTGAGTTATCGCAATACACTCGGATCTAAATATAACAAAGTTGCATCCCTCACGAAAATAAGTGTTATATTCGAAAATTCGTTATGAAGGTTTATCACTGACACTATGTCTAATGCAAGATTATTTTAATTTACTTCGTTATAACCTGTATTTCGTTATATCCGGGTTATTTATATCGACGTTTGAGTGCAACGTCTGTGTGCCTGTTTGTCAGAGCAAAGGTCACCGCCACTGAGTGCTTCGAAGAGGCTAATTAACTAGAGCGAACTCTGGCACCACGATCGTTCAGGGCCCCCCGGGAATGGTGGTTAGTACACAAATTTGCCATAGAATATTCTGGTTTCCTGGCTTTCAGCGCAACTGTAGCTTTGTGTAGTGTTGTGCATGGGCGTCGGTAAGGGGGTCCAAAAGGAGCACCTGCCCCCCCCCCTCCCCCTCCCAGCTGCGGTTCGACACGGGTTTGCATTCATTTAGGCAAAATTCTGCCAACGCCCATGCTGGCTGTTGCATGTTGGCGTTCGTTTCAGACAAAATTATTGACTAATCTGTGGGGTTTAACGTGCCAAAACCACGATATGATTATGAGAGACGCCGTAGTGGAAAGCTCCGGAAATTTTGACGACCTGTGGTTCTTTAACGTGCACACAAATCTGAGCACACGGGCCTATAACATTTCCGCCTCCATCGGAAATGCAGCCGCCGCAGCCGGGATTCCAACCCGCGACGTGCGGGTCAGCAGCCGAGTACCTTAGCCACTAGACCACCGCGGCGGGGCCGTTTCAGGCAAAAGGATGGACCGCTGTGAACTTTGTGATCGGATTTCAATCTGTCAGCCCGAGAGATTAGCGCGTGGTGTAGCGGAAATGCTGAACAATTTGCCGAATTTCGTTTTGCAACAAAGCGAACGCGGGCCACACGGAGTCAACAAACGAAGCCGAGAGAACGAACTTTATAGACAAATCCGCGTACCACCAAACATTTCCACGGTGGCTGAAACGCCGTGCGTTGCAGGCTCCCGTATAGACACTAGCGCCAGAGTTCCCTTCTGATGCGTTCGTTGAAAACCCTATAGTGCGTTCGTGAAAACCCCCGTTAGCTTTGTCGCGGTCGGTATACGTTATTATTTTTCTTTTCTTGAACCAACGGCCCAAACCGTCGGATCAGGACTCCTCGTCCTCCCGTCACTATTACCGCGACAACCGATACACGACCCTGCGTGTATAACACGCGACGTGCCGGGAGTGACGTCAGCGCGCAAGCGCTCAACGCACGCAGTGCCTGCAAAACAAGGGCACTGCAAGGGAGGACGTCGTTTTGCACGCTCCGTCGGCAACGCGCACGAGCATGTCACGCCACACTACAAACGAACATTCCTCGCTATAGCGCGCACACACACACACACACACACACACACACACACACACACACACACACACACACACACACACACACACACGAGAAAGACAATGAAAAAATAAGAGAGCACCACGTTGCGTAGAACCGGTACTACTACTACTACTGCTACTACTACACGACAACTGTGTTATACCACTGCTGTTGCTATACGTGAAACCGAACGGGCCCCGCATACACACATGCAGCAAGCCGGGCAGGAAATAGAAAAGGCGCGCGCGCGCGCCCTGCCGAGCAGCGATATTCTATAGGCTCGTTTGTGATCGGGAACACGTACGCCCGCCTGCCAGCCACTAAGAACGACGGCAGCTAGGAAACTGTCGAAACGAACACGCAACTAAATTCCGCCGCCGTCCGAGACCAGAGGGCGCGCCGCGGGGGCTCCACAAACGAGCGCGACATTTGTCACAACTGCCAAGTCGGGCAGAGGCGCTGTAGTCAATTTAGTTCTTTTCCTTCCTTCTTTCGTTTCTTTTTTCTTTTAAAACATCGATGTCATTTCCGACTACGCAAAGCTTTTTCTTGTTGCTTTTATTTTAGCGTTTAAAAACGCCTCAAAGATTTCAATTCTGAATTAAACACGAAGCTAAGGGCGCTGTCAGTTCTCTGAGAAGAAGGAAAAGAAAATAAAAAAAAATCGGCACTAGAACGATGCGCGATTCACGAGTATACGAAATAAGTATACAATTTCAGCGAGATAATGGTTATAGCGAAACGAAAAACCACGTCCATATGCATATAGGAGTGCATAGAAAAACAAACGGTGCCCCCCCCCCCCCGCTCCCCTCCCAGTCATCTGAAGGGGTGGCGTCGTCTGCACCTTTGCTCAGCTGTCGGATGCTGTCCCTTCATGTAACTCAAACCTAAATCATAACAAAGTCAAATGTGCCACGAAAATAACTTCGTCATATCATAAAATCTCGTTATCGACAGTTTTTAAACACTACGAGAAAAGCATTCTTCCTTTACTTCGCTATAACCAATAATTCGTTATATTAGAGTTGGCTACATCAAGATTTGAGAGTACGAATTGCAGAGCTATGAAGGTTTTTGAAAAAAATGTCGGCCGAGAACAACACCAGATGTTTTAATCCAAGACCCTCGTCATTCCCGCCTTTACCGCAGGAACACCACCGAGAAAAAGGTCACCGTGAGACGCATATTATCGCTAAATTTTGATTATCGAAAAGCTTGCATTCTATTCTGTATTCAGCCATATGGGAAGACGGAGGGGGGGGGGGGGGGGCTCCAGTTATAACTGACCCCATACCCCTCTCTTTCTCTTTATAGACACCCTTGTGCACACCTACGGAAACGTTCGCATTACCGAAAACTATGCTGATCTTTTTGAATATGCTCTCGAAAGCTGTACGCACCAATTGATTGATTGATTTGTCGGGTTTAGCGTCCCAAAACGACTATTTGAATATGAGAGACGCCTCCGGAAATTTCGGCCACCCGTGGTTCTTTAACGTGCACCCAAATCTGAGCACACGGGCCTACAACATTTCCGCCTCCATCGGAAATGCAGCCGCCACAGCCGGGATGATGTACGCACCAAACGAATTCACTTAAAACGAAAGGCTTCGAATAATACTATGCCCTACGCGCACAACCGAATAACAACGCGCTAAAATATCAAGCGTACTCGCGTCGAAATACAAAAAAAAAGACATCTCGAACAGTACGTTTCTGGCCGATAATCCCCGTCGCGTTTTTTTTTTTTTTCATTCCACAACGCCACGCCGTGATATTTCAGTTCCAGGGTTAGTAAATATTGATAATGGTTAATTTTTTTGTTAATTAGATATAATTTCGGGATATTATGACCAAGAACCACAATATGAATACGAAGCATGCCATAATGCAGAGCTCCGCGGAAATTTCGACCATGCATCAGCATTTAATAATAATAATAATAATAATAATAATAATAATAATAATAATAATAATAATAATAATAATAATAATAATAATAATAATAATAATATATTAATAGTGACGTAGCTGTGCAAAACCACCATATGATTACGAGAGACGCCGTATAGTGGAGCGCTCCGAAAATTTCGACCACCTGTGGTTTTTTTAACGTGCACCCAAATCTGAGCACACGGGCCTCAAGCATACCATGCACCTACTGGCGTGAAGCAGTGCACGGGCCTTCAATACTTTCGCCTCCACCAAAAATGCGACCACCGCGGCTTAGATCGAGCCTGCATCTTAAATAGTCAGTAACCTAATAAAAGTAACCGCTGTATCACAGCGGCTTCTGAAAAAGAAATGTTAAAAAAAAACAATAATAACGCGATATGATAAGAGTGAGACAGACAGTAGTGAAACAACTACCGACCAACTTTAGCCACACGTATGTGTTTAGAAAAAAAAAGTGTTATACGATTTAGAGTACGTGTTACTCTAGCATGGGAAAGCAGAAAGCCGTCCCAGAACAGGAAACCTAAATGGGAGTATACACGGGCGTTTTCCTTGGTGTTTTGTTTTCAATTTCGTCGACCTGCTGACGCAACTCCGGTAACGACCTAGCTGAAGAAGTGTGGCAGCTTGGGCTAGTTGGTATGGCATGACGATAGTTATAGCGCGAGAACAAAACGACAACACTTCGTGTTCCTTCTTGTCCCTGTGTCGTCGTTTTGTTCTCGCGCTATAACTATCGCTAGCTGAAGAAGCTACCGGGAAAGCAGATTTAAAAAAAAAAAAAAGGGGGGGGGGTGGACATGTTCGCACGCCTATGCCAGGTCTCCACGCAGCGCCCTCCACTTATTAAACAAAATGCCAAGCACGGTATGACATTGCGGCAATACACGCCACTCAGACCACACTCACCGTCGGCCGCGTTCTCTGGAGGATCCATAGTCGCAAAGGCGGTCGCAGAGCGGCGGAGTTTTACGGCGTGCGCGTCCGACGCAGGAAGTACGGGGTTCGATTACCGGTGCCGTCTCCCGCCGGTCATTTTTATTTTCAAAGGGGGAAGAGAGGCGCCACCTTTCCGTGAAAAGTACCGTGCTCGGTACTCTGGGCACCCTCAGTCCCCCCGAGGACATGGGGTGTCCTCTTCTCCCCTTCAGCCTCCCCTTGCCCGACTATTTAACCCAGCTTCCTCCTCCCCCTGCCTTTGAGGTGCGACCGCCGTCAGCAGGAATCAAACCCGCGTCTTAACCACAACACCATTTCGGAATGAACTCTCTCTGTATTTCGTGCCAACCGGTTGTGCCCCGCTATCTCCGACGACAGCGCAGCTCTGGCCGACTGGCTCGCCTACGATCTCCTGACGCCGACAAGAGCTTTCGCCGAGTGAGTGGTGCCCCGTCCTCGGACTCCTGCGACCGTGTCCATCTTTCCCGTTTCCTCCTTACTTTTGTCGTTTTCTGTCGTTCGCTGTCACTGCGCCTCACTCTCTCCTTCCTCTATCTATTTACCTTTCAATCCTATCCTTTTAATTCCTCCTTACCACCCATCCCTCGTGAGCTATGTATACTGTTGAGGTGTTGCACTCTGATGCAGACAGTTGCGGGGCTCATTTTTCTCTTCTTTTCTCTTAAAGAATCACATAAGAACTGCGATTAAGCTTATACACGTCTCCCTTAAAGCACAGCGCAAACACCGGAGCACAGATTCTGGCGCTTATTAGTGTAAGGAGAGAGAGCGCGGGTTAAGAGGAAAAATATGAGAGGGCCTGAATCAATTTCGTGACCCGCTACTCTGCGTTAGGAAAGAAAGGGAAGGGTCCGGTAGAGAAAGTCTTATTATTAGATTCGCCTGTAGAGTTACAAATGCTTACTAGTGTGAGCATTCACAAATCTACAGGCCCAATATTCCCAATTGCAAAACGATACCCGATTAAGTACATGTGCCTCTAGGACGCGACACGATGCACGGTGACAGGGAGATGAACATTTGCTGAGTGGAGACGTTGTTGTGACCGGCGCCAGAGCTGAAGAGGGAGCGGCGCTCCTTTAATCTTCAAACAAGTAACCGAACGACCGGCTGCCTACTGTTAGGACCGGCGCCAGGTCTGACAATGGATCGGCGTTCCTTTTGATGTTCCTTTTTAGTCGCCAAACGGGTTGGCGGCCTGTGTCCGCCATGTATTGTTCCCCCCCTGGCCGGAGGGTGCGGCGTCTTGCCGCCACGGCACCGTGAGCAGTTCGGGAGACCACAAGTGCCGCTTCTTCTTTGGAAGATGACGGCGGCGGCGGCGGCCGGAAATCGTCCCGCTAATTGAACGAGTCGTTCGGCGACCATTTGAAGCTTGTTTACGGCGGCCCTTTCGATGGATGCAGTCATCAACTTCAGACCCCTCGCCCAGCGACACCCCTTGACGAGGAGGAGCCACGTTCGTGCCACATGGCCGTGCAGTGACCACGCTTCAATTTTGAACGTTCACGTGGACCGTGCGTGCTCGTCACCCTCGCGGGTAATGTGTGATCCGTGGTTGGACGGTGCCCTCTGTACGCGGTCCCCGATCTAGGGATCTGGGGAGGACAGACCCTTTATAATGAGCCCCCACGGCTCATTCGGTGCTTTTTTTTCGAGAGCAGAACCGAGCAGAACCATGTAGAACCAAGCACCATGTAGCGCTATGTTAGGAGACATGTAGAGGCCTGCCACGTTTGAGAGCTCACCGTGTAGGGAGTTCGCAATGTATATATTGTAAATAAACCCTCTTCAAGTCTCTCTTCCTCCTGCCTCGACAACTTCATCCCGGACCTCCGGTGTCTGGAAACCCCGGTCGCAACAACTGGTTGGCAGCGGTGGGATACGAGTCTGCGACGGAGAGCGACATGTACCGGAGGCCAGCCGAAAGCCCTGGAACTCGGCGGGATCGAAGCAGCGTACCACCACCGCACGTAATGGGGTGAGTGCCTGGCTTTGTGCTTGAGATATATCGAGTCTTTTAGCCTAGATTCGTTAAAAGATAGATATAACCAACAACTGCCTGGCCACTGTGGTTGTTATCTCAGCCCAAGGCAGCACTGGATGATTATCTGAGCAAGTACGCTAAAGCAGGAAAGCTTAGATGATTCAATAGGAACAAGGGGTAATGTTTCAAAATTTCTAAGGGTACGTTGCGGGTTAAATTTTAGGATGTTGTAAAAAGCAGGAGTGAAAAATTAACAAGAAAAAGTAGAGAGGGATGTTGGCCACGTAGTGCTACTTGGGTGCTTAAGCTTGTGGTCTCCGCTGTGAGATTTGCCAGGCTTCAATTTCTCTAGACCCAGAATTGAAGCGCTGGTGGGTTTGTGTTTTGTCACAGCTGAGCCAAAGCAAAGTAGTCGCCATGGATCTTACGAGATTGACAAGAGAGAACCTGCTGAACCTGTGTTGGGATCTGGAGCTAGATTTTAATGATGATATGCCTGCTTCTAAACTCCGCGAAGTGATTCTCGAAAGCAATAGTGACAATGAGGAAATCGAGCACTTCGGGAATATGTACTTATTGGACCAGGAGGAGGAAGTACAAAGGGCGCAAAGAAAGGAAAGATGGCGCCAGGAGGAATTGGAAGCTGAGCGCAGGCATGAAGAACATATAAAAAGGATGCAGGAATTAGATGAAGAGATAGAAAGGCTTAATTGTGAATTGGTGGCATTGCAGCAGAGTGGTCAATCCATAGATGTAGCGCACGAACGGTGCGATGTAGCGGCGGTGCCGTTTAAGACCGAAGCGAAGGCTACAGGTCAGACATCTGTAGATGTAGCGCACGAACGGTGCGATGTAGCGGCGGTGCCGTTTAAGACCGAAGCGAAGGCTACAGGTCAGACATCTGTAGATGAAGTGCACGAACGGTGCGACGTAGCGGCGGTGCCGATTAAGGCCGAAGAGAGGGCTACAGGTCAGAAATTTGCAGATGTACCGCACGAACGGTGCGTTTCAGCAGCGGTGCCGTTTAGGGCCGAAGAGAGTGCTGCGGGTCTGATATCTGTAGATATAGCGGCGGTGCCGTTTGAGGCCAAAGAGAAGGCTAGTGCCTGTAAGGGAATGGAACAGGTTTAACCCATTCTGAGGGAAAAGAGCTCGCGGTCACAGCAGGGTGTGAGGGTTCCGTGGTGGGGGAAACGAAGTTAAGATTAACAGAGTGTTCCATCGAACCTTGCAGCCCTGTAGACCATGTTGATGAGCGTCAGAGGCGGACGAAAGGCTCCAGGTTTGGCACCAAGGAATGTGCCAAACGGAGAAAGCGTCCGAAAAACAGAAGCGCGGCAAGGCTCGCGATCAGCGCGGCGCGTTTGACGAGGACCTTCAAACGGCGTGGCGGATTTGCGAGAAAAGGCCCGTTGTCTTCTCTGACTGGCTTAAATCGCATGCGTCTGAGCGGCCGGAGAGTAAGGAACAGAAGTGCGCAATCTACGCGGCCGCGGTCTTACGATGAACTGATAGGCAATCATCAGGACTGGGCGCGCGAGATGGCGGAGGAGCATATCGGTGATGAAGAACGTCAGAGTAGGACGAAAGGCTCCCAGGTCCGCACAAAGAAGCGTGCACAGGGGAGAAAGCGTCCGAAGGGCAACAATAAGGCAAAGCTCGAGATGAGCACAACGCGTTTGAGTAAGGGTTTCAAACGGCGTGGTAAAATCGCGAGAAAAGTGCCGTTGTCATCTCTGACGGGTCTGTATCGTGTGCGTCCGAACCGCCGGAAAAGAAAAGCGCATCGTACGCGGCAGTGTTTGAGGATAGATTGCTAGGCAATTATCCAGACAGTCCGCGCGAAAAATCAGATGAGCATGTGGGTGCTGGTGAGCATCAGAGATGGGCGAAAGGCTCCGTAGACGGCACCAAGAGACGTGCAAAACGGAGAAAGCGCCGTAAAAACAGGCAGGCAAAAATCGCGACGCGTTTGAGGAATGTATTCAAATGGCGGAGCGAAATTTCAAGAAAGTTGCCGTATCGCAAGCGTCCAAGCGGCCAGAGAACAAAGAAAAGAGAAGCGCATGGTGTGCGTAAATGGTCGAGGGGCAAGAGACCCTTCCGTTGTTCTCGCGGTGCATTGGACGGGGTGCGGGGCAAAAGAGTCGGTGGTTTTCGAGGGGCAGGAAGCGACAGCAAGTCGGCTTCGAGGAACGTCGCGGGGTTCGGTAGCAGGGCGATTGACGCGTGTTGTAGACCCCGCTTCTCGAGAAAATCGTTCCGGGCGCGACCACCGCGAGTTCGACTCAGAGTTGTTGCGAACAGCTGTTAGCCTCTCGGAAAACGTCGACTCGGGACTGTTGAAAGGAACATTTTGTTTGTTTTTGTGATTTTGTAAATAACTCGTTTGTACTTCCTCTCGGAAAACGTCGACTCGGGACTGTTGAAAGGAACATTTTGTTTGTTTTTGTGATTTTGTAAATAACTCGTTTGTACTTTGTTTTCGTTAGCGCTCTATCATTTTGGTAGCCTATATACGTTGTATAGATCTATTGGAAGGATAGTGACACGCATTAGAGCGTACAGAATTAGGCGTTGTCATCGGCACCGGAGTTGGTTTGTATGCGTCCGAGCCGGCCGGACAAAACGAAAAAAAAAAAAGCACGTTGGGTAGAAAGGCAGACCCTTCGTCGCTCTATCGACGGCATGTTTGATGGACTGCGGGAGTGCGAGGTACTCAGCGAGAGTAAGAACGCAGGTTGTCAGCGCAGAGCTTTGCGGGGGTCGGAGGCGAAGCGAATGGGTTTTGCCATTGTTCCATTTCCCGTTCGCCTAGAAAGACCCACAGGACGCGACAACCGCGCGTTAGTCCCAAAAAGGAGTAGACATCCGTGAGCTTTTGACGATGGTCATTAGTGGATTTATTTGTTTTGAAATTTGCTTTGACTGTTTAAGTTGTTTTGGATTTTAAGGTGTTTTTTAAGAATCTCGTCTACCAAATAGTGTTTAAGTAACACATTTTTGGTTTTGTTCATTTCTTGGGCGTTGTACGTTTAGCTAAGGTAAGCGTTGTGCGATTGCATAAACGACACGCATAGGAGCCTGCGTCATGGTAGATACGTGTAAATGAGCAGGAGCAACGTATGAACTAATTATGACTGAGCGTAGAGACGCAAAGTTATTGCTTGCGAGATTTTTCAGGATTCATGCGAAACTTTTTTTTTGTTGTTCATTTAATGTTTGTTCGCATGTGTCCGGTGTGTAAGAAAAGCTAGCTCGTGAGTTTTATATGTATGCTTTGTGAAAGTGGCAACAGCAAGGGAACGGTTAGGTGGTATCTCATCCAGGCAGGAGCACTGTGATGTGCGTTTGCGGATATATAATAAAGATGTTCCTAATGCAGGTGCAGCACGGCAGTTATGCTTTCGTCTTCTCAAAAGGAATTGACGACTGGCTTTGGCGGCACTAATTTCGGGAACTAAAAGATAGCGTGAAGTAAATGCTTTATTTTATGAGTATGATACCTGGTGAGTTACGGCGGATTGCTCACGCAAGCACTCGGGTATGCCACGGTGAGCGCATCAACTGACAGTTAGTTTTTCTTGAAAGCAGTTTGATGGGAAGATTATTATCGGATCGGGATTAGGAGTTTTGGTGAAACCTCAGAGAAACGTCCCGATTGCTGCTTTGTGTTTGGTAATACCGCTTAAGTAAGGTTACTTTTGGATAATTTGTCGGACTCGACGTGTCTCAGTGCGGGCAGGGTGCTCTCCCGTGCCTGTGGTGGTGTGTATGAATGCTTTTCCCAGAGGGGAGCCACAAGGAGCGAGAGGGAAAGAGTCCTTGGCTGAGCGTCATCAGCAGTGGCCTGGAAGACAGCACTACACAGCGACACTTCGGGCAACCTGTGCAGCTGGTCACCCTCAGGTCGCTTCTCCCGCCGGCGGACGAGCTGTTGTGACCGGCGCCAGAGCTGAAGAGGGAGCGGCGCTCCTTTAATCTTCAAACAAGTAACCGAACGACCGGCTGCCTACTGTTAGGACCGGCGCCAGGTCTGACAATGGATCGGCGTTCCTTTTGATGTTCCTTTTTAGTCGCCAAACGGGTTGGCGGCCTGTGTCCGCCATGTATTGTTCCCCCCCTGGCCGGAGGGTGCGGCGTCTTGCCGCCACGGCACCGTGAGCAGTTCGGGAGACCACAAGTGCCGCTTCTTCTTTGGAAGATGACGGCGGCGGCGGCGGCCGGAAATCGTCCCGCTAATTGAACGAGTCGTTCGGCGACCATTTGAAGCTTGTTTACGGCGGCCCTTTCGATGGATGCAGTCATCAACTTCAGACCCCTCGCCCAGCGACACCCCTTGACGAGGAGGAGCCACGTTCGTGCCACATGGCCGTGCAGTGACCACGCTTCAATTTTGAACGTTCACGTGGACCGTGCGTGCTCGTCACCCTCGCGGGTAATGTGTGATCCGTGGTTGGACGGTGCCCTCTGTACGCGGTCCCCGATCTAGGGATCTGGGGAGGACAGACCCTTATAATGAGCCCCCACGGCTCATTCGTTGCTTTTTTTTCGAGAGCAGAACCGAGCAGAACATGTAGAACCAAGCACCATGTAGCGCTATGTTAGGAGACATGTAGAGGCCTGCCACGTTTGAGAGCTCACCGTGTAGGGAGTTCGCAATGTATATATTGTAAATAAACCCTCTTCAAGTCTCTCTTCCTCCTGCCTCGACAACTTCATCCCGGACCTCCGGTGTCTGGAAACCCCGGTCGCAACAACGTGCATACCATTATTACGCTGGCAGCCTTGTGACGCAAGCGGGAAAACCACAAGTTACTAACAGTGAAACAAAAACAACTCGTCAACTTTAGCGCTAACTTCCCCTGAGCGCCTGATCCGTGCGAGGCCGTGGCATATGAAGCTGCACCTCACCCTTTATACCCCTTACCAATTTCCCACCTCATCCCGAAAAACGGCCAAGAGTCGTCCTTTTCTTTTAATAAAGAACACATCCATTAATGCATTTTTTTTGTTAAGAAAGGGCTGCCCCTACATTAAGGGCCACACTCAAGCTTTTGTTATGTCTATTTGGAACAAACAAAAATACAAACGATAGAGATAACTCTGCCCCTCCACATGGCAATACTGTAACTCGAAGGGTTAGTACGGCGTAGCCGCTTAGCCATGATGGTACAGTCGGTAAGCAACCTATTCACGAAGGCCCTATCACGGGACTCTGAACAGTTCTAATACAGACCAGACTCGAGCTCACCAGATAAAAAGAGCAGGAGGCGTCCCTGAATCAGTTTATTTCACCCTCACTTATAGAGACCAGCGAAAACAACTGTAGCGTCTTCCTTGTGTCTATGTTCGTTCACTTTGAGTAGGCTCGGATCCCATGCGTTACATTCCCGATAATGTTCAGCTCGTCCACTTTCGTTGTTTACCATCCAACCAAAAAGAAAGATCCCGACGCCATTTCGAACTAGCAACAAGATCTTGTTCGAGCACGCTCAAACAAGACGGTGAGATAATAGCGATAGGTGGGCTGCTAGTTGGTGGTTCCTACTTGGGAAGTAAAAACAGCGCAAAAATATAGACAAGGACAGAGGAAGGGACTGTTTTTACTTCCCAAGTAAGCCGGTGCGCTCCCCCCGTCCCCCCCCCCCCCCTTGTGCTCCCGCGCGAGGCCAGTCCACCAAACGTCGGGTGCATCCTCTCCCTCGCGACGGTGACTCACCGCCGGTCATCATTCCTTCCAACAACCGTCCCCGACGACACCTGTCACGTGAACTCACGGTTTGCTGCGCTGACCGGTCACGCGCACGAAGGGACAGGTGCACGAACAAACGGTCAGTGGAAAAAAAAGGAAGCGGGCTGTGCAAGCTGTATACTCTTGTTGACACTCGTCCTGATGGCTACTAGACCCTCTCCCCCCCCCCCCCCCCGCACTTTGTCTTTCAGGCTTCGTGGCACCCTAGGAGTGAGGAGGACAGCCAGACCTGTTAGATTGGACCTGAGGAACAAGCCACGGCTCCGCACCAAACCCTTCAATTCTGCTAATAAATGACCCCCCCCCCCCCATTCTTTTCTTTTTTTTTTTTTTTCAGTTTAGTGAATGCTTTACTGTAAAGACCTCTTGAGGATGGCATCCAACACACGGAAATAATTCCCCGGCTGCCCTCAGCGCCTGCCATTTACTGCTGCCAAATTTGCTGATAACACTGAGCCTTGCTCTCCCTTATTAGTTGCATAAATAAGCGTCTTTTTTTTATTTAAATAATCAAACCACTATTACATCGCTGATGACCCCCGACAACAATAATGTCTCGGGTTTTACGTCCCAAAAACCAGGACGATAGTTATAGCGCGAGAACAAAACGACGACACAGAGACACGAAGGTGTCGTCGTTTTGTTCTCGCGCTAATAACTATCGTCGTGCCATACCAACTAGCTCAAGCTGCCACAACTTCCAAAACCAGGACTTGATTATAAGAGACGCTGTATAGTGGAGGACTCCGGAAATTTCGACCACCTGTTCTTTTTTTTCCCTTCTTTAACGTGTACTAAAATCACAGAACACACAGGCATCCACCATTTTACCTGCATCGAAATGCGACCCCCGCGGCAGGTATCGAACTCGCGACCTTCCGGTCAGCAACCGCGGCTGATGACCACCGTTCAGGTGTCAGCTGCTCGAGAGAGACAGTCACAGTACGGCCATTAGTACGGACGTTCTTCTTCTATTTATTTATTTATTTACTTGATTTACAGTACATCAAAGGGCCCCAATGAAGGGGTTTTACAAGGGGGGGGGGGGCTATTACAATGGGTTAAAGGGGTAGATGCTGGATCACTGCTTTGAAGTTGATGATACTGGAGTGGTGCACGGACGTGAGGAGCAAGGCCATTGCTATCTCGTGCGTTCTTGACAAAAAAAAAAAATGAAAGGTGCGCAGTGGTGTGAGCACTTGGCGGGTAAACAGCTTCCCTTCTTTCTCCATTTTCTTCTTTTGCATACATTTCCTAAAATATAAACAGTCACTTATTGCTGTTCATTTTATTACCTATAAATTTTGCTGCAAGTTGGGGGGGCCTTTCCTGTTGGTCCTTCGTCCTTTTCTTCGGTGTACTCTATTCAACGACAACTCTTCTAATTTTCATATTGAAAATGTCTCAATTAATTAACTGGCCTAGCGGTTGACGCTTCTTTCTACAAGAGCCTACTACTACGGGTAGATATAGTATATAGCTTTTTTTCTTTTACACGAAAAGGGGGAAGGGGGAGCGGCACTGCATAGCAACAATTGACCAGCTACACAGTTTGGTTTCGCAGCAGTAACAGGACCTCGTGTTGTTCGCTTCCTTCGCGTTGAGCACACTATGCTTCGTGTTCACGTGCGCAACCTGAACATTTTTAGTGAGCGCGCTCGCCTTGCAACAACTGCCCGGAGCCGTTGTGGACGGTGCATTAAACTCGCCGCGAAACACACAACACAAACGAAAATGCCGCAAAGAAAACGCAAGCGCTGCTCAATGGATATATATATATATATAAGTGGTTATATCAGAAGAAAAGAAAAGGAAGGTGCCGACCCGTAACTGTCTCTCCTTACGAGGACACCTCAACAGGTCAGCAGAGGAATGGATATGGGGAATAAAGATATAGGGAGAAGGAAGGAGGGATAAAAAGAATAGAAGGAAAATAGACGGAGAAGAAGCCGCCAGCCAACGAGAGGAAAAAAGAAGGAGATAGGAAAGTGGGGATCCGGTCGAAGCAGTCCAAGGGCGGGGTGCCACAATGCGAGAGCTGCACGGCATCAGGAGACCGCGGAGGGCGAACCAGTCGGCGGGAGCTACGCTGAAGTCGGAGATCGCGAGGGCACAACCGTCCAGCTTGAAATCCTCCGAGCGAATGCTGCTCAATGGACAGAACAAACTCTTACACTCTTCACGCAGTGTCGAAGAGGTGAACACGCCAAAGCGTTGACAGATAGCGCTTGTCCATTTCGTGCCTTTCTTTGCTTGCATTTCGCTTGTGCGTGCGTGTGTATTAAAGTATCGCGCCGAAACCAGCAGCAATGCATAGCCGACTAGGCGCCAACATTAAATAGCTGTTCTCGTGAAGCACTGCACACTGCGGTGAAACCAGCTCCAACGGGATAAGGGTTGGCATTCGGTGAGGTGCTTTTGAGTGTGTGTACGTGCATGCTTGTGCTTTAAGCGAAGTTCCACAACACTACAGGATGTAAAGAACAGCGGGGGACCGTGAGTGGGCCGGCGGCAGTGGCATGCTACTAACGTAAGTTACCTCGAAGGGTGTCAGAGCTTGTGACTATAGCATTCTGTCCGGGTTTTGTCAGCACATGTATACAGCCAGAGACGACACCCGCCGAAGCATGGATAATACCCATAAAATCCTTCGGCTGATCCTAACATATTAAAAAAAAACGCCCCTAAACGCGAAGTTTGAAGCTCGACTCTCCTAAATGTGGCGATGACAGAAATCAAAAGCTCCAACAGAACAACACTTTCGATAGATTTGCACAGATCGTGGTAAACTTCGGCACCACACGTTTCAGCTACGTTGGCTAACCACCTGCACACGGCTATGTTTGGTCTCTGATTTATTTTCTTATATACGAAATACGGGCGCAAGCGCATAGCACTAACAACCAGGACGTTTTTCTTTTTTTTTTTCGAACGCCTCTGCGCGGGGGTCCGCGCCGCAATCCAAAAGCGTCGTAACGTTGGTACCGACGACGGCCGACCGCCTCGCTAGAAATGCGTAGTTGGCCGGGACGCTGCCGCCGGGCTAGAATGGGAGGGCGCCTGCGGAGGAGGATGCATGTGCTCGAAATGCAGAGAGCAAAAAAACAAAAAAAAAACGAAAAAGGAACGACGTTCCAAAAGAACAGCGGTCCCACGCCGGTGCTTCGTGAAGCGCGAAAAAAAAAAAAAACAAAATGCTAACGAGAGAAAGAGTGAATAACAAAAACAAATAAATAACGGAAGAGGCGTGCAACGGCCCGTGTCCGGGGATCGCTCGCAGAACAAAACACCAGCTCCGGTAGTACGAACCTTTTTTTTTTTTTTTACGTTCTTACAGCTAGCTGTCGCTCGAAGAAAACGGCAGAAAAACAGGCGAACGAGCGCAAACAGCTGAGACGCGCCGTCGTCTGCGCACCGCATGCCCCGAAGAAGCAGCAGCCTCGGAAGAGCGTAGTAGTGGCACAGGGTGCGCACAGCAAACACATCGACGATATACATAGAGCGATGCGAGCGCGACAACTGCGTTTGGCACGGGACAAAGTGGGCAGCCGTGACGCTCACTTTTTTTTGTTACTCGTTTGTTAAACGAAGCATTTGAAGCTAACAGACTTCGGCGTCGTTCGCGAAAAACACGGGCGCCGGCGAGCGCATGAAGCCCCGACCACACGTACGCGCTGTGGCGCGTCAGCTAGCGCATGGCTTTTACCCCCGTATTCACAAACGCAACTCGACTCGACTACCACCCTTCACTCGACAGAGTAAGGCCCCTGTATTTACGACAGAGTTGAGCGCTGCGCCACCGCTCGGCTGAAAATGACGCCGCGCTACTAAAAAATCGGAGCAGATTATTGCTGAAATGCAGTGACCTGCCGTGCCTAGAGTTGGCGCTTCCATCGGTTTTCTCAAGTGAAGGTGAAGCGTTCAGTGGAAGGGCCGTTATAGAATACGGGGGGGGTTAGACACGGTCCCTCGCGGGGCGCGCATGAAGGAAGGCTGCGCGTGCCCTGAATTGGGAGAGGGTGCGAATCCGCGTCAAAAAGGCTGACGCGCCAGAGCGCGTACGTGTGGTCAGCCTTAATGAAATGCGGCCCTCTATGGTGCGCCGTTCACGTGCGTATTCGCATGCATGCACGGTTTTCCAATACTAAAACAGATATTAACTCGATCGTGGGCTTGTCGGCGATCGGCCCGGCCCTTCTGCCACGTTTTCATAAGAGGTTCTCGCCATTATATCAGTGCGTCAATTGCCACACTTCTGGATACTGGATACGAACGCGGACCGGCGTTGTTACTTCCAGCTTATAAAGCGTTGCGCTGCTAAGCGCGCGGATGAACTTCGGATTCCCGGGACGGGGAGAGGAAAAAGTTGGAAAGGAACATTGCGCAATGACAAAAAAAAAAAAAGAAAGCAGTACTCATACAGCACACGTCAAGCTTCACTTGCTTCCGCTTTCGCGACAGAGTATGGGTTTTCGTTTTTTTTTTCTATCTGCAGCCGCTCCACGTACAACGCAGTGTCAGCCGCGCGCAAGAAACTTACCGAGACCCGCACCCCAAGCATTCCTCGAACAAACAACCAATACCCGGTGCACTATAGTACAAATACACGATACGCCATTCGCACAGTGAACCTGGCGGCCTACCCCAATGTTACGTGCTAGACATACTGCATGCGTATACACCCGACAACCATAATACACGCATAACAAGAATGACATAAGCGACTAAGTTGGTCTATCATATCATAAAGCCCATGTTATAGAATGCGCGTGTCGTACAGTACACAAGAGAGGTTAAGCGGTGAAAACTGCGCGACTGTTTACAGTCAGTAGGGAATGGGACTATAAAAAAAAAAGAAAATCGGAGTAGACCACCATACATGCCCGCGGCTGTATACCTTCACTGCGTGAGATTCCGTGCCCGCCGGCGATGGGAACAATTACGGTGGAATTTAATCAGCGACGCTTTCTTACCGAATGAAAAGTGCACCTATATGGCATTCACTTATATCGCGATGCACTAATGAAAGCGGGGGAAAGGCGTTGCTTGGATCTTCTAACCCCGGCCGTTTTCTCTTATAGAGGGTGTCTCACATAACTTGAGCCGAGAATTTGAAAATGAAAGACACTTCAGTGGTGAATTGAAACAAACGCGTACTACTTGCACTAGCCTGTAGGTGGTGAGGATATTTTTTATATCTTCCCATACTAATTAATTAATAATTCTTAATTACCGATTTTTAATTATGGGCTGGAAATCCAAATGTGAACACTGAGATGTAGAGCACTTTCAGAAACTACCGACTAAATTGTTTCCTGTACGATACGTCGAGCGCTGTTATATTTTCCACGTTGTAAAGAACTGAGCCCGCGAAATGTGCAAAGAAGCCGTGTGGACGGACCGCGAGCGCGCTGCTATATAGTGCTGCTATAGGCTTTCTTTACAACGCGGAAACAATAACAGCGCAAGACGTACCGTACAGGAAACAATTTAGTCGGTGGTTTCTGAAAGCGCTCTACATCTCAGTGTTAATATTTTGGGTGCCCAGCCCATGATTTATGAATAGCTAATTAAGAATTATTACTTAATTAGCAAGAAGAGATATAAAAAATAGTCCGAGTACCTACAGGCCAGTGCAAGTAGTACGCGTTTGTTTCAATTCGCCACTGAAGTGTCTTTCATTTTCAAATTGTCGGCTCAAGTCATGTGGGACACCCTGTATGCGTACCACGAAGCAAAAGGCTCGCTTACGCAAGAAACGGGTACTGCCAGCTCGCCGATTGAGATATGAACGAAAGAACAGAAAGGGTGACATGAGACCGCTCGAAGTCAGCAAGGCAATCGGTTGAGAACAACAGCCTCCCCGTGACACAAATAGACGATTTTATCGAGAGGACGACGGCAGTTGAAAGAGACACGAAGAATAATAAACGCGCTCATTTGTCAAAAATCGCGCCTGCTCCCGTTTACGCGAGGGCACAGAAGCTCCGGAGTTGAGAAAACGCTGCACACCAATGCTCGAATCGATCAGTTTACGTCTTCATATTATAGCTTAGCTGCGTGTTTCGCTATTGGCTCCACCCACCAATCCTTATACTCTATCGCCAATCACGTGATTCCCGAGAGATAAAATGACTAAAACAAAGAGAAAAACACAAAGGAGAAAAAGAAAAGGAATCGCATGTAGTCAGACGAATGGCTATCAGGCTTTCGGCGAACACACTTTGGAATTGAGGAAGTGTTCCCATTTTTTTTTGCTCCTTTCTAACACCGGATACAATAAAACGCATGCAATATATGTAGACGACGCAACGCAACACGCATGCCACGGTCGTTAGGCATGTTTACAGCCACATAATTCGAATGTACCGACGCATAACGTACGGCTCATCAAATAGCCGAAAGACGCCCCTCCCCCCCCCCCCCCTCAGCGCACCGGCACGCCTCTTCGAACGCAACGGCCACTCAGATAAGCACAACCTCTGCGCAACCACCCCGCGCATCCCCCCCCCCTCGCAGCCGCATGACTTGGTGTCGCAATATGACTCATAGAGCAACGGGGGTGAGGCAGAGAGAAAACACATGCGCGTAATGGTAGGAGGTGGAACTTGCGAGCTCTCCGTTTTACGAAAGAAGGATAAATGTACTCCACGATGTTGCGAAATTGGGCGAGGTTGGTTCTGCCGTACTTGAACTGGTTATAGGCGCATTACGGGGAAGAGAAACGGTGCCGATCAGACCGACACAAGAGGACAGAGCGCTCTGTCCTCTTGTGTCGGTCTGCTCGGCCGTTTTTTCTTCCCCGTAATGCGCTATACCAGTTCAAGGATAAATGTAGGCTCCACCTAAAACCGTTGCTCTCCCACCCCGAGACAATTTGCACAAGTGGGTTCATACAGAAATATACTTCCGTAAAGAGTGGCCACTGGAGCCTTTTCGCGACCGTGCGAGCAAGGGTCTGGCCAGCCGCAAGATGGCGCAACTCCTGCTCGCTTCTAGTCGTTAGTAATAGCCGCCTCAGGAGAACCACGAAGACCCAAGTTTGGCATCACAAAGCTTCTTCAAGGGAAAAAAAAAAAAAATGATTGGTTTGTGTAAGTCTCCATATCGGCTCTACATGGTGTCTCGGCTGAGAACGTTTAATGCGTTACCACAAACATAAGTAAAGTCTGACTAGAAAGTGTCGTCTTTCTGCGTTTGATTTGCAGAAAGCGTACACATTCTTGTAGTTTATATGTACCGTACATGTATTCCCTTGTTGGAAGCATGGGTGTGCAGCCTATAGTTGTAAATACACTCAATTTTAGGATCGTGAAGGCACGGGTTCAAATTCCAGCATCATAAAAGAAATTGTTTTTTTATTTATGCTGAAGAAATTATCGGGTCTGACCAGCCGCTCATGGCGCTGAAAGCAGCGCAGTATATAGCTCGGCCGCAGGGCCCTAAAGGAGTTTTCGCTCTTTACGTAAGCATGTTTCTCTTAGTCTATCGGTGTGTTTAGAAAAAAGTGCGTAACGATTTAGAGTACTAGGTACTCTACTATGGGAAAGCATAAAGCCATTCCATGAGCCTCACACTTGATGAAGCCCTGCTGACCTTTTAACGATTGGGGGGGGGGGGTAGAAAAGAGTGGGTAAGGATTAAGAGTACAGGGAACTCTACTATGGGAGAACTTCAAGCCGTCCCGTGGGCCTCAATGTCCAAAGCCGCACGACCAAAAACCTAACAGTAAGCTCATTTCAACACCGCTCTCACGTGTCTATTTGGCACTTCTTTGTACAGATACACGTTGGTGGCGCTGGTTTTCGGTAAAAAGAAAGTTGACTTCCTGCGCGATTGCCCCAAAGTTTCAAGATCACTCTCCGCCAAACGGTAATGTTTCTAGTCGGGGCGTCGAACTTTTAATTACTATTGCACGTAGTATTTGTATTATCAGTGAAAAAACGTTGCCACGGAAACGACGTAGCACAACTCTCTCGCACAGATGAATGGCCGGTGAGCCACAGTTTTTTTTTTTTGGGGGGGGGGACATTTGTATTTATTTTTATGTTGTAATTAACCAACTATACCTACACTCGGCGACAACTTTCTGAGGCAGCACAGCCAAAACGAAGCCCTCGCACGCCCTTTTTTTTTTTCACTACGCTTCTGTATGTAGGCCACGAATGCTAACTTTTGTATGCTGCGTATCATAACGGGAAATATAAACAGAAAGATTGTTCGCATTATTATCAGAAAGGATCACCCGTGTAGGTTTTTCGTTCTCTGCTGTTTCTAGTTTTCTGGTGCCATTTCACCTTTTTTTTTTTCTGCCCCGGTGAACAGCAATGACATCGTTCGGTTGAAGGAAGTTCACATCGAAGCTTGTGAGCGAGTGCTAATTAGGTGATCTGTATTGGTGATTAGGTGATCTGTCCTGTCTAGCAGTAAGAAACAAAGACAGTGGTGCGTCCTGAAATATTTTGTTTTCCGCATATGCAATCGCCGAGCATTGGTGTCCGAGTGATATCATCAACGAAAGAAGGACTCTAATCTCTATAGTCACCTCAAAAGTGATACCAGCGACCCCAGCAGCGCAGCTTGGACGAAAGGGTGTGCTTGGAAACTGCACGTAAAACCAATGACCCTTCCTTTATTTAAGTTGCATTGCATGCGCGGTTGGCGTTTCGGCTGCTTAATGTTGTTGATACAATAACGCTGAAGATCGCACACCGCAACATCGCTCCCGTCGGCGTCTACGCTGCGAGTCGTTCCTTGCGCTTTGCCTGGATAACAGACGCGTTCACGTATATTACCCCGTTGACTGTGGAAAAAACAGCGTTCTTGGGTGAATAAAAAATTGCGTTTTGTCCACTTGGATTTGCAAACGTCAGACGCCCGCTCATGACCGATCGGTGCCAAGATTTCTCTAGCACATGGTTGCCTTTGCGTCCCATTGAAAAATATAACGTGAGCGTCTCCGGGAAGTTCTTGCATCTCTAAAAGAAGCAAAACAATGAGGCCGACCAAGTACGCACTAAAATTCAGGAAATGGTTTATTGGCTATGCGTTGTTCCAATCGCCAAGTACCTGCTCGGGCATACCCCCCCCCCCCCCCCCCCTTTTTTTTTTTCTGAAATCTCAACGCTACAATGGAGCCACGCGTTGTTTCACTTAAAAAAAAATGAACATTGTATTTATTTCCTCCGATATAAATGTAAGTTTAATCGCATGGTGCTCGTGCGAAAAAGTACATGTTGGATGCGCCTCCGAAACCGAAATTGCACGAAAACAGACCACTTGGCGTAATAATACATGCGCAGAAGCTCCGCCCCCGTAGCTTTAACTGCGCTGCCACAGAAAGTTGTCGCCGAGTATAGCCACCCTGAGAGGTGCGGGTGAGGGCACAAGTGTAGCCGCAATTTTTTTTTCGGATGGGGGGGGGGGGTACTTACAATAGTTACTATTCGCTCTGCATGCCATTGAGAATAAAATTGCAGGGAGCAGCCCTCTCCCCCCTGGCTAAGCCACATGGGAAAAGGGGGCTCCTCGGTCACAGATGGCGCACCACGCCAAGCCGGCACAATTTGCTGCGACAAATACTCGCCCCCTGCCTTAGCGGAAAGCGTACCATGTCTGCCACTCCCTGATAAATAAGTGTTGAGAGGAACCTCGTGTAATAAAAAAAAATTGTAACCGCACTCTGCGGTCGCTTACAACATGTGACACTGCGCATCCCTTTGCGCATATCTTACGGTGCATACTGTGCCTTCTTCGCATGTTCTCCAAATAAAATCAGTCACTCGTTGTATAAGGCCCCTGTCCAATTCCAGAAATTTTTCCTTTGTGTTTGTTTCGCATCATATAATCATACGTGAAAGAAGCAAAAAAAAAAAGCAAAGAAAGCTCGACGATGTAACGCGGAATTCCTTCATGCGAACCCACTTTCAACTAAAGCGAGCCGTAAGAGAGAAAGAGAGCAAAAAAAAAAAAAAAAACAAATGGTTTTAAACGACAGAGTGTGCCAGTGAGCACGCGTTCCACTCTACAACATCGACGCACGAAGAAATATGCTTTTACTTACCGTGACCGAAAAATAGAGCACCAACGCATGCAATGGAAGAAGTTGTAGAGTCCAGTACTCACCTGCGGGGAAAGAAAAAGAAAGCATTGTAACATCACACCCGCTTAGAAACACTTTCAACGAGATCAAAAGCCAAAAAGAAGCAGTTTAAGCAATTAAAACAACTAACTCCTCACGAGTGAACGAAAAAAAAAACATGAAGGGTTCGTGTTTTTTTTTTTCTTGGTCTTCACTAGGGATGCGTGTAATAAAGAAAAACGCCCCTTCGTAGCACGTGTGTCGTTACCGCGGGCTGAATGTCTAAAAGTTACAAATAGTATGCAAAGGTTTATTGGGACCCACCACTGTGGTCTAGTGGCTGAGGTACTTGGCTGCCGACCCGCAGGTCGCGAGATCGAATCCCTGCTGCGGCGGCTGCATTTCCGATGGAGGCGGAAATGCTGTAGGCCCCTGTGCTCACATTTGGGTGCACGTTCAAGAAACCCAGATGGTCGAAATTTACGGAGTAGCCTTCACTGCGGCGTCTCTCACAAGCATGTGGTGGTTTTGAGACGTTACACCCCACGTATCAATCAAAGTCTCATTAGTCAGCAGTCAGCTCTTGAAAATGTCACGTGCTACGTGACGCCATTTGGTAGGGAAAAAAAGAAACAAACCGAGTTCCACACCGCCATCAAGGCTACGAGCAGCGCTGACTAACACTCCCAGGTTCACACGCACATAAATAATCGTTAAAGTGGACAGCAAAACGACCGCTGTCGCAGCTAAATTAGTACGAGGCATCTGAGGCGTTATTGGAAGGAAGGTTGCAGGAAATCGTTTCCTGTCGGCGACAAGTTATCTTTTCCTTCAGTACTTCTTCCCATGTCTATTGCAATCGCCACGATACGGTTAAACAGACTACAAACAAACGTCCTACACACCTTCGTAGTAGGCAAAGTATATATTTGTTAGAACTTCTCACGATGTTTACCACGCATGCGGGCTTCCACTGGCGCGCTTGTTTACAACCTCGAGCGGAGCTCGAAGCATGCATATATACGCACACACACAAGCGCGACGGTATATGCGCAAACGGATCGATATTACACGCCAGTAGAGACGATAGACAGGCAGGCGAAACGAAAAAAAAAAAAAAAAGAACACCAGAGACGGAATGAATGAGAGAACACGAACACGCCAGAGTGGAAAACAAAAAAAAAAAAAAAATGGGGGAGGGGGGGCACCAACGCTCCGAAAGGGGAGGTAGAAAGAGCTAGGGCAATGGAACGAAGCTGACAAAGCGATCAATCCGCCCGTACAGCCAACCATCGATCGATCCGTGGCCCACGTCGGGGCAGGAAGGCGGTGATGAATCGGCGACAAAGAAAGAAAAAAAGAAAGAAAGAAAGAAAGAAAGAAAGAAAGAAAGAAAGAAAGAAAGAAAGAAAGAAAGAAAGAAAGAAAGACCAGGCTTTCGCAATTCGGGGTTATATATGTGTATGTACGTTGAAAGGTTTCCACATGGACCGACGGCGGCGAAAGTATACATACAAGCACAAAGGGCGCAGCGTCGGCAAAATGGAAACGGCCAATCGCATTCTGACGACGCGCTTCGTTCCATCACGCTGTTGCTGCCCCGGCGGAATGCGCCTATCAGCTGTAACGTATAGCACCGGCTAAACATACCAGCATGCGTTGCATGCGAGTGTGCGCAGGGTATATGCACGGCTTGGCAAGCCTGTTCGTTGCGCCACGGGTTGTTATAGAGACAATTCCTGAACGCAAGGCTTAGCGTGGCCGGTGTAGTACAACGCCCGAAATAGCTGACGCTTTCGCTCTTACGGGTCTTACGTATACACGAAGAGATGATAGGGCAGAGCGGTTGCGACAGCTTGTATGCTTTCGATACGATGAAAGGGGGGAAGGGGTAAAGATAAAAAAAAAAGGAAAAAGAAACACTCATGAGCGTTTTTTTTTTTTTTTGCGATACAACACGCCTTTTTTGTCCCACTTATAGGGCCGTTGTATACACACTGACACAGTTATATACCACGCTCGCAAACGAAGACACACGATACTGCCTCCGCCAACCGGATTCCAATACCCGAAATTCGTTGTTTCAATGTTCGAAACAGACAATAAGTTGCCCAAACACAACCGCTTACTAAAAGAGTAACGACACTCGCACGCCTACACAGTCTCTCTCTTTCTCTCTCTCTCTGTAGAGACGGGGATATATGTGTCACACCAACACGGGCACTGGTTTTAGGTGCGATACAATCACGCTTCAGCGGAGTTTGCACACGGTGTCCATTACGTGGTCAGTTCCGCCAGCAACAGCTGTACTAGCAGCCACTTGAGCGAACGACGCGGAACAGAGTGTTCCGAGATCTCCACTCCACAGGGTCATTGCAGTGCCAACCGTGTTGGCGTTTTTTCCCGTGTTTTGTTTACCAGCCCGTACTATGAGTAACCATCACGGAGGTCGCACGAACAATTCTTTCGCACGTATAACAAGCAGCTATACAGCCATCCCTAAGGTACGCTTTTCGCCAAGGTTTATACTGATTTTGTTCCTATGAACACACACGTATACAAGTTGTTAAGTTAAGCCTGGAAATTCATCTGGGCAGACGCCATTGTGCATAAGTCGGTCTACTGGGGAGGCTCTCAGCCCCTTCGGCACGGAGTCTGCCAGACGCCGTTGAATATTTCGGCAATTACCCAGACCATGCGGCAAGCAAAGGCGAGTTTCTGACTTTCAACTACGGACCCCTTTCGTCGTCCCTTCGAACAGCAGCGGTGCCTGATGACCTCGGCGACTCATCGGGCGACGGAGAAGCTGTTGTGACTGACCGGCGCCAGAGCTGATGGGGGGAGCGGCGCTCTTTTAATCCTCAATCAAGTAGCCGACCGGCCGGCTGCCTGTGCTCGTCAGGCATTGTCCGTGCTAGCCGGAGGATGAGACGTCGTGTCACCACGACGCCGTAAACCGTTCCAGAGAGGACAGCATCTTCCTTGGAAGAGACCGTGGCGGCCACCGCAAATCACCCCGCTAATGAAGCGAACAAATCGGCGGACTTTTTGATGTATGCTGTCAGGACCGTGGGACCTCTCGACTAGCGGCACACACACGACGAGGAAGAGCCCCGCTGGCGCCACCTTGCAGTGCAGTGTTCACGACTCAATATTGGACGTTCACGTGGACCGTGCATGCTCGTCCCCCTCACCTGTTGAGTGTGTGTGATTGGTGTTCCACTCGGAGAGGAGGAGCCCGACAGGGCTTAAAACGACGCCGCAGAGTGCTGGACGTCGCTCTGAACCATGTAACGTTCAACCACCACGCTCGTGGGTTGTGAAACCCCTAACCTTTCTTTTCTGTAAATAAGTGTATATAGTGTCATAAACCTGCTTGTTTTTCGTATCCTCTTCTTGTCAGCGTTCAGTTCCTCCACCCGGTTACACCACGCTACCACAGGAGACCGGGTAGTGCCCCATTCGTAACAACTGACGCTAAGACACATTACTATGAAGTCACTTTGCCTTCATTCATTACAGAAGATCCGGCTAAATTCTGGAGATTTCTTGCCCAAACCAACGAACCAGTGAATAAAATTAAGCTTAACGATAAATACGAAACTGACGGCTTTTTAATATCGCAGGCTTTTAATACATACTTTCACAGCGTCTTCACACCTTCAAGCGCTAATGTGCCCTTACCAGCAACTATTCTTAAAGATGTGGACATTCCTATTGTCACAAGCGAAGGTGTTTTGATTTTGCTAAGAAAACTGAGCACTAAAAAAAGTATAGGACCAGATCAAATTCCAAATACCTTTTTAAAGCGCTATTCTGTACAAATAAGCGATTTTTTGGCAGAGTTATTTAACAGATCATTGCGCAGTTGTGAAGTTCCGCATGACTGGAAGATTGCTCGTGTTATGCCCATCCATAAGAAAGGAGATAAATCAATAGTTTCTAATTACAGGCCAATCTCTTTAACTTCAGTGAGTTGCAAGCTACTGGAGCACATAGTGGCGCACAATATTCAATGCTTTTTAACAGAAAATAACGTCTTGTCTCCCTGCCAACATGGATTCCGGAAGGGATTGTCCACGACAACGCAATTAGTAACAACTATCCACGAACTTATCGCAGTATTGGATCGATCGGGGCAGACTGATATACTACTACTTGATTTCTCTAAGGCGTTTGATAAGGTTCCGCATAGTAAATTACTTCTGAAATTACATAATATAGGATTGCCGCTTTATCTTATTAAATGGGTTGAATCTTATTTAACCGACAGAAAGCAGTTCGTTGAAGTTAAATCCAGTGTATCTAGGATGCTCAATGTTACTTCTGGTGTGCCGCAGGGAAGTGTATTGGGGCCACTATTATTTCTTATATATGTAAATGACATAGTGCAAAAAATTCCTGAATCAGTGTCTATCAAACTTTTCGCAGATGACTGTGTTGTATTTAAAGAAATAACCTGTTCTGAAGACCATAACCTTTTACAGCAAACTCTTCGCGACATCGAATATTGGTGCACAACGTGGGACATGGAATTAAATGTTGATAAAACAGTGCTCATGAATATAACGCGAAAAACAAACCCAAGTGTATTTACCTACAGTATTCATGGTTCTCCCGTTCAATCAGTAACGCAATATAAGTATTTGGGGATCACCATTTCAAGTGACATGACGTGGCGGGCACACATTTCGTCAATTTGCACTTCTGCTTTTCGGAAACTGTGTTTTTAAAAAGGAAGCTCACAAAGGCTACTGTGAATGTTAAACTCCAAGCGTATAATGCTATTATCAGACCTAAATTGGAGTATGCATCCGTGGTATGGGACCCGTACACAAAAAAGGATATACACAGCTTAGAAGCGCTACAAAAGAAAGCCATCAGATTTATATTTAATAAATACAAAAGGCTAGATTCCCCAACTCAACTCATGAAAGCTCACAATATCCCCCCGCTAGCTGTCCGCCGAAAAATCAGTCGACTTAAGTTCTTGCGTAATATTTTAAACGGTAAGCTTAGTATGTCTGCACCCTCATATTTGACAGCCACTACAGCCAGAACTACGCGCAACACTCACAAACACACCCTTCAACACATTTTTGCCAAAACAGAGGCATTCAAGCAGAGTTTTTTTCCCCGCAGTGTTTCGGATTGGAATGGTCTGCCCGAGTTTATTTGCGAGGCAGACAATTTTGATGAAGCCCTTGAACGGCATCTGTCATGTTGAACATTGAATCGCTGAGACTTATTGTGAGAGTGTTGTATTGTATTGGTGCTGTTTTTTTTTTTTTTTTTTTTTACTTTCATGACATGTGGTGTTAGTATTGTTAATCGATTATTTCTGTACTGTTCTCCTTGATTTTGTAAACCCACTCCTGCCTGGGCCATGGTGGCCTGCAGTATTGTGAAATAAATAAATAAATAAATAAATAAAACTGGTGTCAGCGGTGGGATGCCATCATCAGCGAACTTCCTCCTTCAACCTTAACAAAGTATACAGTAACGCGCAACGTGAGTTGCAACACATTGGAGCATGCAAGTCCGATTGAAAGTGTCGGATTATGTATAGGGTGTAACAAAGCGTAAAACTCGGTTCGGAAATACCAGCAAACCAACAGTGCTGTCGTCCATCGATTTCTTTTTCCATATCATCTCCACCGTGCACTGTTGGCGCAGCTTTGTCCGCTTGTAGTACGCTGCAACTTATATCGGGCGCTACTGAACGTACGAATACTTCGGAATGTTTATGCATTTGATGCGCATGCACGCATAACAGCACCGCATAAAAATATGAAGTACAAAGAACAACCGCTCGGGCCACCTTATTCTGCGTATGTATGTATGTATGTATGTATGTATGTATGTATGTATGTATGTATGTATGTATGTATGTATGTATGTATGTATGTATGTATGTATGTATGTATGTATGTATGTATGTATGTTCGTTCGTTCGTTCCGGATCACCATGTAAGCTCCAAAGCCGATGCCTTATACGACTGCAGCCTCGGCGCCACGTCTTTCGCGGGCAAAACGAAACGGAGGACACGAATGTCAACGAGGAGGGGAGCCGTTGTAACCGTCCACGTAAGTTCACGGCCGTTTCCTCGCCGCCGCCGCCGGTGAGGGCGTGTCCTTTTAATGACGGCTGTAGAGACACCGAGGAGAACAAAACAAAAAACACAAAAGCAGCCGAAGCAACGTCCAACGCACAGGCGCTACACCCCTCCCCCTCCGAGAATGCATGGATGAAAAGCCCGCGGCAAGTGCCAGGAAGCGCAATCAAATGGCGTGGAGGGGCGTCGATAGCGGGGTGGATAGTGGATGACCTGCTGCTACGATACAGATTGCCAGGAAGATTGGTCGATTACTGCCCCGGCACGAGACATAACCCGGAGGCCTGCAGAGGAGGGGAGGAGGTGGCCGGAGAGGTGAAGAGGTAAAGGGGGGCAGGGGGGGGGGGGAGTAAGCGCGATTATCGGCCCGTGCTTCGTTAACCGCGGGAGGGGGGGGGGGAGGTGCTGTGGAGGGTTTCAGTGGGAAGATGGGGGGTTGCACTGAGCGATCGTCCCCGGCTGCAGGTCAGGCCTGCGCCTCAGGCCGCATGTAGGCGGCGTTTCGCCGACCTAACTAAACACCCCCCGCCTCTCGAAGATCAGCTACTCGCTCGTCGTGTAACTACAGTTACACGATATCGCATGCCGCCTATGCGTGGCATGCTTGCTCAGAGTATATGAGAATACCGAGTCTGGCTAGGCGATCGACATTCGTCCTAAAGTCTAACTGGCGATGAGACCCGTACTTTGTCCGATTGAGGGAGAGGAGGAGGGGGGTAGCTCTAGTTCGCACAACAGGAAAGTTCGCCGACAAGCGCCTTGTATAGCTGTGCCTACATACACTGCACACTTTACTAAGTGTGCATTGTATACTGGCAGAGCTGTATACAAGGTGCTGTAAATGGCCAAGCCGACAATAACACTCACAGGAATATGGAGGTATGCCGTTTTAGGGGCAAAGCTCCTTAGGGCGTGGGCTGTGCGTCCCCTGTAGCCTGTATGTAGCCACCTCTAGTTTAGTTCTTGCAGTGTTCACTAGATGGCGGTACCGTCCCCTGTATGTAGCCACCTCTAGTTTAGTTCTTGCAGTGTTCACTAGATGGCGGTACCGTCTCCTGTATGTAGCCACCTCTCGTTTAGTTCTTGTAGTGTTTACTAGATGGTGGTACTTGTAGCTGATGATGAAAAGATGCAAGATGTTATAAACTAGAAAGCGGTACTTGTAGTTGATGAAAGACGCGAGATCTTATAAAATAGGAATGATGTCACATATGGCGCGTGTCATTGGTTGAAGGCAATCGTTCGATTTAGTGCGGCGACGTACGCTAGGGGGAGCGATGTAATAAAATCGAGTGGGCAAAATGTACAGAGGATTCATGGTTTACCAGGTTTACCTCCGGAGCTTCGCCCACTCATCATCATTCACTTCGTGGATATGGCGGAATTTTTTTTTCAACAACCTTTCTTTTCAAAATATTTCACGATGCTCATACAGCCAGTCTGTGCAAGGGCGCAAGTGCAGGGTTTTTTTTCTCGTTTCGATGAGAGATGCAGAGTAACTTCTTTCACATTTTTATTTAAAGCCAAATCGCACAAAGCGACCATGAGCGTCAAGCCGAGCGACGCAAGTATAATCATCGCGCGCAGAGCTCACTCTGTGACGTCGTCATGACGTACATCACATGTCACCAGGTGTTGTGACGTAACCATGACGTTAATGTGACGTCACGCTATTACCTCATCTCGCGACATCGTCCCTAGGTCTAAGGCGGGCCCGATCCCGGAGGCGAATGTAAAACCGCGCAAGGTGCAAAACCGCCCTTGGTGGAAAATGCTTTCAGAGAAGGGAGGAGCGTTGGTGTCAATACGACCGAATGAGAAGAACGAAGACACCATCGAATTTTCTAAGGACAATGCCTGTGCTTAGAGTATCGCGTCCGGTTCGCACGGCGCGAAAACTTTCGCAGGTGTGAACGGGAAAACCGCTCTCGGCGAACTGTTACCGCGTGTCACGAGGCGCACCGTAGAGAAGCCGTACGTCGCGACTGATGCGTACCGAACCAAGGTAATATTTTTTTTTTTTCCTTATCGCGTGGCGTGACGCGTAGCAGCGTACCGTTATTTCGCTGTCGTTGCTCACGCTACGACTCGGGGACAAACGGGCAAGCCTAACTGTCGCACTCCCGAATCGTTAATCGAAGAAGCGAACCCACGCGTAATTAATTACTCGCCACTGTGCGCTCCCAACGTTTTGAGTCCACCGACACATCGTATTACGAAAGCTTAACACAACGCGGTTCGAGTTTAGTTAATAAGCCGGTGTCGTAAGAGACGAAACCGATGCACCCGATAACAGCGTCTATTCGCGACCGATTTCGCGACATTTCAGATCCAGCAACCGACGCACTTTTATAGTCTTGCGACAACAGCTCTTAAATTGAGAGCGACCCGACACTTGCAAGCAAGCGCGCTGGGATTGACGTACGATCGCCTTTCGAACTCAATACAGCCAGCCGAATCGGGTCGGGGTAAAAAGAAGGGCAAGCGAGTCAAAGGCAAAACATTCTGGTCTAAACACACGCATGTAAAAAAAAAAAAAAAAAAAGAGAGGCGTGCTATTTCTAAAGGCTTTTCCACGCGGCACGGCCGTACTACCTATACAGCCCCTTCAAATATCCGAACATAAACACGACAAGCTCTCAAGAAAGCCTGAAGAGGGAAAACAAAAACACAAATAACCCAAACCTCAAATCTAAACACCACCCCCGGTCACACGAAGAAAAACAACACAAAAGTCGTCAGACGAACCCAGCCGTTTCCTTCTCACCCTGCTCGCACCTACCCACTTTCCTCCTCCCCTGTTTACAGACGCAACGAAAAAAACCACGTGACTCAACGCGCGGCGCCAAGGTGACCTTCGACGCCGTCTCCATCGCACGCGGCGAGTGACGTCACACGCGCGCCGCAGGCCGGCCTTTTAATTTTTTTTTTTCTTTCCAGCACGACGGACCAATCAGATCGTGCGACGCGATCGCGTGGTGCCCGCCGCCGTCTGACGACCGTCGTTGTAGCGGTCGTATTGTAGGCATCGTCGACGCGGCAAGGAACGTGCACACGCACAGACGACACGACGCGAACGAGCAACCACCGATTGCCGCCGCCGCCGCCGCCACTGCCGCTCCTCGTCAGACTGAAGTAACTGAAGTGACAAGGACGTGACAACAGCCGCGCTCTGTTTTGGCAGACATGCATGACGAGACCGCGCTGCATTGGCACAGCTGAGCGAGGAGCGCCCATGCGCAGTATATAGAAGCGGAATGCGGTGGACCGATGGCGTTTGAGTGAGCCTGTTTTTTGCCAGCTATTTCAGAAGGCGATTAGGATCACACGGGCTCATTTCGGCAACAGCCGATGGAAAAATCGATAGGGCCCCTTCCTCCGGCGGCCTCAGCTGCGATGCGGAGGGAGCGCGCTTCCAGCTGGAATGAGATAGCCGCTTTTGAGGAACGGAGCTGCCTTTTAGTTTGGAAAGTCGGTCCCGCGACGGACGTGGTCGGCCGCATACGCCCCCCCCTTCTCGCTCAATCTTCATTTCGTGCCCGTAGTTAGTTTATCTGGTTTCTTTTTTTTTTATTCAGTGCCTGACGTATTCTACATTCGTGCGCGCAACAATAAGGAACACGGACAACAACAAGGACAACAAAAAATAAGAAAAGTGCTTAATTGCACGTCTAGGATGACTTGCTCGCCATATTCACGCTTAATCAGGCTTCTGGCCGTTTTCATCTTTCGTGTAGGCATTTTCAATTAGATGACACTTTAAAAAAACACACGCAACACCGGAGTCCAGGAAATGGCACGTCACATCCTACTTTATATCTTGAATGACCAGGCCATGCAGGAGTTTTGAACAGCGGACGCACAACACGTCGCGAAGTGACCACAAACTCCAATGCTTATGTTCCAACAAGCTGCAAAGAGCTGCACGGGGATCAAAGGAAGAATTAGTTATCAAGAAGCCTCGACACCGAATACTATAAATAGCACACGCAATTGGACCTGGCAGGTGCAATCCTACACCACACACCACTCATCCGTGTGTGTGTGTGTGTGTGTGTGTGTGTGTGTGTGTGTGTTTGCGCAGTCGTCAGCAAGCTTAACACGAATGCTCTGACGCGTGACTTGCACTTACACTCCGATGCCAGCCGGGATGCACTATAGGCGCTTTTAACAAATTAACACCCCGATATGCTTGGATAGTATCTCGGCATGCATGGGCAACATTTCAGCAGCAAAACCCGAAAATACGCTGCTTCAGAATACGCTGCGGAACGTTTGCGTTAAGCTTGCCGACGACTGTAGCATGTACTACGTACGCGTTGTCTGTCTGTACGTATGAGCACTTCATCGCTTAAAGGGATCGCGTTCATCCGTAATTTCTTTTCTACATAAGTCGGTACAGCCGTATTCACTTTGGTCGACTCAACATCTTCAATGTGCTTCTCTTCGAGTATATCCGAGTCATGCGAGTTTACAGTAAACCCACCCGAATCACCACACACAGCGCGACCTATCATCCCGTCCACTGCTGCCTCCTGTGATCCTCCCGCCTCCAATTGGCCCGTAGAAAGGTCACGTGCCTGCCGCAACGCGGAACACAGGCCGGTCGTCGCTCGGCGGCCATCTTGTCATCTTCCCGCCCTTGTTTCATGCCACGACTACATGTATGTCATACAACCGCACCGCGCGACCACCATCACGTGTCCAGAACCGCTTACGAGACGGTCGCCACGCTGCGACGGATAATCGCGCGTGTCGACCGACACAACCATAACAAGGCCAACTTATTACCTTGCTTACACTGAATGTATCTGGGACAAAAGAAATGCCGTGAACATAAACCCCGATAAATGTACGAGGTGCAAGAGAGCTTTGTCCATACGTAAGATACTAAAAGCGTTGCGAACACAGTGTTTTGGGCGGACTCGATTGTTATCCCGTCCGCGAGCGCGACACGCCGAAATGACACAACAACAACAACAACAACAACAACAACAACAACAACAACAAATAATAATAATAATAATAATAATAATCAACTCGCTCGCTAAAAATGGCGTTGCAGTTGTAATATCAGACAGCCATTACATCATTCAGGAGGGTCCTACAGTGTATACAGTGTACTGTGGGGCAAACGTTTAACGATAAAAGTTTGATTAGCCAAAGTTTTCGCAATGATAAAGTAAACACGCCTTGGCAGCCATTGATGGTGTTGAGTGCGCAACCAGGGTCGCGTTACGTTCCGTCGTGTATCTTCGGCCGTATCACTTCATATACAAAAGCCAATGCACGCGGCTCACAAGATAATACAGTGCGTACAAGATACGCCGCCTCCATTCAAGAGACGTTACACGCCGGAAAGTGCGGCATTCACCCTTACCAGTCGCTTCTATCTCTCTCTCTCTGGACAACGCAGCGCCGGCGATCCCGATCAGCCAGGAACGCGCGACTCGCTTCGGTGCCTGTTTTTGTATTATTATTATTGTTTTTCGGCCCCCTCTCCCCTCCACACACACAAACACGCCATTCTCTCTCTCTCCCTCCACCCCAGCCTCGTGTCACGCGCCGAGAGCCTCGTCACAGCCGGTTGACAACAGGGACGGTTGGTGGACGCCCCGGCAGTAGAGTGTGCAGAGGGTATCCGATAGAAGGGGAGGAGGAAACGCAGGAAAGCGGAGGAGGGGTGGCATCATCACAGTTCCGTTATTACTAAACCTTTGTTCTTCGCCTCCCGTACTTCATTACTTCCCCGTATTTGTTTGGAAGCCTTTTTCTTTTCTTTTTTTTTATTTCATTTCAAGTACGATGTGACGGTTGCCGCGCCGAACCGCCCGAGCGGAACCAATGGCTGGTGCCTCCCTTCGATATCGAAATTCCCCGCAGCCCACACACGCTGCCTTTGTTGTGGTTTCTTCCGTTTCTCCATTTCTTTTTTTTTTTCCCCAGGAGACGCGCAACCGGCTGGTGGTGTAGTATGCTGAATAATGGAGCATGCATAAAAGTACATACAGTCGTGTTTTTTTTTTTTTTTTTTTGCACGGTCACACCGAAGAGTTAAAGCGTCGATCAGCCAAGGTCGCAACGTGCGACAGCGTGAAACAAAACAAACAGCATGAAGCCACATGCAGTGAGACAGAACCACAGCCATACGAAATGAGGTGAACGACCAGCGCGACAGCCACATCTCCCCACGTCACGAACGAAGGGAGGAAGAAAATAGAAACACCAGTGCCTTATTAATTGCCACGCACACTCTGTCGCTTGAGTGTTAAATAATAATAATAATAATAATAATAATAATAATAATAATAATAATAATAATAATAATAATAATAATAATAATAATAATTTCTTAAGTTTCACGCGCCAAAACCACTATATCATTATGAGGGGTGACGTCGAGGAGATATGGATTTGAACAAATTTGGACCGCCTGAACTTATTTAGCACGTACTAAAGCATGAGTACACAGGTGTATGTGCATTTCTCTCCCATCGAAAAGTGGCGCCGTGGCCGGGAATCAAATTTGCGTACAGCCAGATTAGGAAGTTGCTTAGCTAACACGTCGTGTATTAATACGTTTTGAAGGGTGTCCAAAGGCGTGTTGACACATTTAGAAAAAAAATGTAGGATTTAAAATTTTCGATATAACTGAAGATGTGGACTCCACCCTCTCCGCCTCCCCAAAGAAAAAAAAATAAGAAGACTCTGACACCGGCTTATATAAAATGAGGCCGGTGTACCTGTGTGTGTACTCGTTCACAAAGACATACCTGAACGCGAGTTGGCAGCCTCGTGCACCAAACGTCCTCGGCCACCAGGAAAAAAAAAAAAAAAGAACAGACAGACAGAAACCCAAACACAGTTGCCGAGATATTTATCGTACAGAACAATATGGCGCGAGAGACAAATAGTAAGAACGAAACACAGAGGCATTTTTTTTCCCCCATTCCTCTACTAAACTCGACGGGCAGCGTTTGTCCGCGCTTTCTTATAGTTTCCCTCGTCGCCATTTTCGTGTATATACACTACAATGTTGTCGGCGTTTCATTTCGCTCAAGCTAGGAAAGACATGACGCTCCCCTGTAGTGTATACCGGCGGCCATCTTTTTTGTTTTCTTTTCTTCGTAGAGCAAGTCGAGCGTTGTGCCCGCATCACACAAAACTCACGTTTACAAAAAGGGTTCCAGCGTCACGGCGCTTCTTTTGTCCCGATTGCCGCTGGCACAACAACAAAAGAAAACGTGCACCGTATAAACGCGCGAGGAATCGACCTTCTTTTTGCTTTACCGGCCATTGTGCACTGTCCTGTTTACAATGGTGGCTGGCAGCGGTGGCGGATTCGGAGCGCTTTTTTGCCGGAACCACAATATTGTGGCAGGCTTCGGCTATACCTTCGACTACGCGTCGTTCTTTAATGCGCACAGACGAGGCACGGTACACACAGGCCCCGAGCGTTTCGCCTCTGAGATCGCCGCGGCCGGGATCGGGTAAGCAGCCCAACAGCGAAAATACTGTACCACCGTGGCGGACGAATGTATAAAATATACAAGCGGTATACCAGTGGTATACCTAACCTAACCTAACCTAACCCACGGCCAGACTCGACGCTCCTTCCGCACGCACCTAACCTAACCTAACCTAACCTAACCCCAGTGGTACAGTCGTCCAAATCTTTAGCTATCGTGCGTGAGTGGCAGTTTTTTTTTCTGCATTCCTTTGCTATATACGACTGAACTAAGTTTCAGTTGAATTGAGGAGAAGTATATGCCCACAAAGTACATTGTCAATGATTCAAATTTTTCTAACTTCGTTCCATAAAGCGGCGCTGACAGACAAAAAAAGTGGCCGCTGCGCACAATAGCTAAAGTTTTCGCCGACTGCACATGGGTGAGTGTGATCAAAGTAGGTCCTTGCAGTGACGACATCGCTACTAGTCTATAACCGCCGATGCAAGAAGACTGTGCCCACTGCCCATACCTAGGGATCCGTGTCATCTGATAAAAAAAAATACTCTAAACAAACGGCGGTAGAATGTCTGACAAGATTTATCCGATGAGCTCCCAATTTCAGGGCCAATGCGACTCTCTTCCGTTCACGATCGAAAATGCATATTCTGAGCGGTCAGTGATACATCCACCGGTACTTCACGTGCAATACCTTGTAAGACGCAACAATTGCACACTGAATAAAAGGATAGACGCGCACAGGAGAGACGTCAACGTATATGTATACAGGACCTCCAGGGGCGCGCCAGACGACATGGAATATACGGACTTCATAAAGTATGGTTGCGACATTTAAAACGAACTTTTATGCTACAGTGCGCACAAACGTAGGCATATTGTATTCAAGTGCTGTGCGTTCAAAACTTCCCACTCGCTCTCTGGATTTCACGCCGACCGGTTGTGCCCCCGCGATCTCCGACGACAGCGCAGCTCTTGCCGACTGGCTCGCCCTACGCCATCTCCTGGCGACGACAAGAGCTCTCGCCGATTGGTGCCCCGTACTCGGACTTCCGAGACCGTGTCCATCTTTCCTATCTTCTCCTTACTTCCGTACGTGGCTGTCCCTGCGCCTCTCTCTCCTCCTGCTCCTCTCTCCATCTCTTTACTTTTAATTCCTATTCTTTTTAATCCCTCCTTACCCCCATTCTTCGTGAGCAAACTGTTGAGGTGTGGCACTATGATGCAGACAGTTACGGGGCTCACTTTTATCTTCTTTTCTCGCTTTTAAGAGTCACATAAGTCCGAAACTTCAAGACAACTGAAGTATATAATTCGGGTGTTTTGATGTTTGCGTGTTCAGTCAGATCTAAGATAATGGAGTATTGAGAATATAATGCAGAATGAAACTATAAATTGCGGAGAATTGAAAAACTTACAAGATATATACACAAAAAAACACTCACCGAATTTACAGCAAATTCAGCAAATCATATTCAGAAATAAAAAATCACGATGCTCTACCTATACCCTGTAAGCAGCAGGTTTTTTGCGCGTGTACTACCCTTCTTGAAGACTATAAGTTGAGACATACATTGAAGCTCCAGATCGATGCATGCGCATCTTCATCGAACAATACACCATCCGCGTATACAATAGAGAGATAGATATATGCACAGTTATCTTATTTGGACACTATAAACATATTGTCGCTCGCTTCAGAGCGTCCTGCAACCTCGCTCCTACGGCGGCCACCGAGAATTTGCGCCTGTCGCTTTTCTGAGGGGTTCTCGGGATAGATCAGAACGACACACGCAACAGAGCCCAATACGAAAACCGCCACTGAAACGGAGCGTGCCATACACATACCTGCCTTTTGTTTCTTCATTTGCTTTAGGATCCTGCTTTTTTTTTCGGCTTATTTTCCTCACTGCACACACACACACACACACACACACAACACTATATATATATATATATATATATATATATATATATATATATATATATATATATATATATATATATATATATATATATATATATATATATCAACACGTCCAAATAGAGAGAGACATACAGACGTTCTGTGCAAGCTTGGAGTCAATGTTCCCTGTCGGCTGGCTATGAGCGAGTAGCAATAGAAATGGGGACATATGAACAAAGAAAGGAAAGAAATCGAGCAGCGACCTCGCTTCGTCATTTATGAGTGGCGAGACGCTTTATAAGCGCCGAACAAACGGCAATGGCACTCTGGCACGAAGACGTTTATATAAATGAAGCCGAAGGACAAGCGAGAGAAATATACCTCGGATTGCGGAGAGATTACTTAGGTGTGTGTGTGGGGGGGGGGATATTATGACGCGGATGTATAAAGCGTATATTTTCTTCGAGGGGAAGTGCTTATTAACAGTCCAGCACTACTGGTGTGGAAGGCAATTTCCGCAAATGAGAGAGGGCCTACGATTCAATTTGGGCTTCGTCAATATGCAGACTTGAAAAACAGAAAGGTAAAGTTAAAAGAGATAATTTCGCCGGAATCAGACGACAGGACGACGCCTTGAACGGCTTATACAACGAGTACGCCGTAACATGAAGCTAGAAATAGCGTCAAAGCTTGGAGGTTATATAGCCCTGTAATGTTCCATCGAATGTGTGATTCAACCTACTGAATCTATGTGTGTAACCTCAAGTAAAATTTTCACATATACAACGTAACTTTGTCGCTGCACTTCACAATGCAAATATGGATGTTGAAGCTAGTGAAACATCAGAAAGCCGGAGTACATGCTAAGTAGTGAAGTATATATATATATATATATATATATATATATATATATATATATATATATATATATATATATATATATATATATATAGGGAAAAAGTGTATACCTAAGCGCTCGTTTTTCCGTGTTTTAACACAATGTTAATGAGATCTAACAGACAGTAATGCGAAGTAATGTACAGGGCAGGGGAAGTTATTAGAACCAATGGAATGTAAATAAGAAGAAAGAAAATTTTCTTTTCTTTCTCCTTATTTACATTTCATTGGTTCTAATAACTTCCCCTGTACATTACTTGGCATTACTGTCTGTTAGATCTCGTATATATATATATATATATATAAGAGAGAGAGAGAGAGAGAGAGAGAGAGAGAGAGAGAGAGAGTCTGTCCCACTAACGAACAAAACGTCAAGAACACACAATGGCAAGGCAAAAACAAAAAAAAAAGACGCAGCCGGTATAGAATGCTGCAACGACAGGTTACATGAAGACCGCGAACACGTGCAGCCCCGAGTACATGTAGCCTGCATAAAAACGCGCAACGTGGCAGTACGTGTATACGAGTGCACAGGAGTGACAGCGCGGAAGGCGCGGCACATTGAGCAGGAAACAGCGCGACGCGACATGACGCGACATGACGCGACGACCGCGTAGAAAGGGAAAAAAGAGGGAGAGAGAAAAAGACGTCCAGTACGTGGTACCATCTCCTCGCTTCTTTGCTTTTGTTTTCTGCCGCCCTCCGCGCTCTCTCGCCTGTTGCCAAGGGAAGGAGAGCACGCAGGGGCAGCCCCCCCCCCCCTTCCCCCTGCAGTGTATACGGTTGCGCATGCACAGGCACAGAGAGCGATGCGCCTCGATAGCTCCCGAAAAAAGATGGCGGACAGGAGTTAATACCGTCCCCCGTTCCCACAGAACCCGCGAGGGATATCCCGACTGCCTTAAAAATTATTCCAAACTACAAACTAGCCCCCCCCCTCCCCCTTGAATAAGAAAAGAACAATTTCTGCGGACGGAGTGTGTGAGTGGTGTGCGTGTGTGATAGACAGACAGACCGAGACTGACCAGTCTGTCGACCGACCGACCGACCGACCGACCGACCGACCGACAGACAGACAGACAGACAGACAGACAGACAGACAGACAGACAGACAGACAGACAGACAGACAGACAGACAGACAGACAGACAGACAGACAGACAGACAGACAGACAGACAGACAGACAGACAGATAGATAGATAGATAGATAGATAGATAGATAGATAGATAGATAGATAGATAGATAGATAGATAGATAGATAGATAGATAGCTGTTGGTTCAGATGGGAACATCGTCTTTGAAGCTCCTAACCAAAGTTGCTTTGAAAAGGAAAAAAAAAGAGAAAAGTGCCGCGCCGTAACTGTCTCTCTCATTGGAGGTCACCTCAACAGCACGACAAAGCAAATGGGGTAAGGGAAGAAAAGGTAGAGGGTAAATGAAAGATAAGACGGAAAAAAGAATAAAATAGGAAGCCCCTAACCGTCGCTTGCCGTTTGGTATTGCACGGCGGGTTGCAGCGCTGTAGAGAGAAATTAAAAAGAAAAGAAAACGAACGAAAGCAAGCATGGAGGGCCCATGTGTAACCCCTACTGTCTCAGAGGGGGGAAACACTGTTTTAAAGAAAGGTCCTCAACAAACCAGCGCTCCTCTTTCAGTGCCGACAGAACACTGGTCGTGCTCAGTATGCAAAGAGCTAGTGCTCCATTCCCCGCGGTAGTTTCCGGCGTTTCCCGCAGCCACCGCCCACTCCGTCTTCGAGGGCACAGACAGAATTCGCAGGGTCAGCTTTAAAAAGAGCAGCGCGCGCTCGGCCTTGCTTCCGAAATTCGCAGAGACGCGAAAGACAAACTTACAACAAAGTACGGAACAGCTCGCGCCGCGGGGGGTGCGCACGCAAGCAGAGCAAGAAGAAGAAGAGAAAGCAAAGTGACGAGCGGTTTTTTGCGAAACGCGGCGCAACACTGCGGAACGGGCACTGCAAGACGGCCGTCTCGTGCATTCATTCTTGGAAACCGCGGAGACGGGAGAAAAAGAAAACAAGAAAAAAAAAACGAAGAGAACGCCGCATTGGCTGCTTTCGTTCCAGAGTATACCTTCGCCAGTCTCCTTCCTCTGGGCGCAGGAAGAACGTCTCGTTGCGCAGTGAAACACTACTCTTGCGTGCCTCCGGGTGCCAGCGTGCCAAGTACGAAGAACGGCACACAACGACGGCTCCGTGTATACATGCCGGCATTCCCGTCGACGCTCCGGGAGACGGGTCTTTCTTATTCGTTCAATTAAGCAACGCCGACACGCTGACAACGACGAAACATTTAATCTGTCGGCCAGCACAACGAATGCGGAGAAGCGAAGATCTGCCTTTACACGCGCAAGGCATGACACCGGGTGCTTAAAAAAAAAGACAAAAAACAAGAACCCGGGAGACGTCACACGGTTGGGCAGACCTGGTTGCGCACTTTTTGACGTCACTGGGGAGGAAGTATGGAGGCGGTGTCGCTCCACTCGTTCATCTTGGCACTCGCGCTTCCTCTCGATCCACAACGCTGGCCAATAGGTCGCACAAAGACGCATACACTGCGTCTTTGTGCGACCTATTCCCGACTTCAGGCTGAGGATCGAACACATCTTTACAACAAAATGACAACCGGTATATCAGGGCGTTCCTTTCGGCTCGCCGATACTACGAGCGTAACGATATCAACATTACAACGAGGTACGTCCAGAACATGCCTTCCACGGGACGGATACCTGTAACGTCCAATCCTCAGCCAGCAATTTTCAACATGGCAGCGCCACCGCACGCTTCAATCCAAACTTGCCCTCGAACTGACCCAGAGCGCTTACAGAAATAAATGAATAGTCTAATCAGCTACCGCTTTTTGTGCCATTTCACGATCGCGACTAAGCGTCAGGCATAAGCACTTTCGTCATTGGTGACATTAGCTGTTTCTGCAACCACACAGGCTCAGCCTAAAGCACCGAGATTTTGAAAGCGGTTCATGGAAACAGCGCAGTCTGCGGTCACGAATATATCGCTGCCGGAGGTCCAAAACACAAATCCAAAGCAAATACACGCGTCAACTGGAACTTACTGACCACAGAGCACACGGCGACGAAGTGACTAACTCCAAGCGGACCAGGGTCGATGGTTGCAGCCATGTTTTATTTTTTTCCGAAGCTGCCGTCTGGTCGCCGAACATGTACCCGCAGACGCCAGAAGAACGCTTAGACGCAATGAATACACGTGAAGGGGCTAGTCAGCCGTAATATTGGCTAAGGGTGTCTCGTAGCCCCCCCACAATGCTAAAGGTAACTTCTGAGACAGAGTTATCTAAGAACGCATCGGGACGCCGCGACGCTTGGACTCCCAGAACGCCATTTTGCGTAAGCGGGAAAAGCGTGCTGGGCAGTTGTGTGTGTACTTGGCGTCTATGGCCAGCCCCGTGAAACAATCAGTCGACGGCGTGTGACACAAGCGTCCCTCAAAATACTAATAGCGTTCCGTCTAGAACAGCAAGTTGCACAGACGTTCCACGAAATGCCTGCAGCGTTCCGTCTAGAAAATATCCAGGCGTTCCACAAGACGCCTGTAGCGTTCCTCCGAGATGTGAATAGTCCATGACAACGGACACCGCCTCGAGAAAGGAAACATTTACCGGGTGACCATTCACGAGCGGTAGATGTCGGATTTCATATAACCATAACTTCGCATGTCTAAAATATCTTCACGGTTACGACATTTCGTTACCTCGACTCGCATTCCAGACAACCGGTTGCTTACAAAAACGAAACAGATTGCATATCGACAGGAGTATGCAGAGATAAAAGGACGCGTCTTATGCACCACATGCGTAATTTTCTCCTCCGCAATCCGTGGGCGACAATCTGGCTCCCCCCCCCATCACCCTAAAATATGCACGCGGGCCGATCCAGCCACACACACCACACACACACACACACCACCACCACACACACCCACACACACACACCACACACAAATAACTAAGGACAAAAAAAAGACTGGCCCGCAAGAACGGATGAATTATACCACATTCCCGATTTAGAAAATAGGACTGCAGATCCCCCGCCCTTTTTTTCGTAATTGTTTGTCTTTTCCATAGCCTACTCCACGAACCAGGCTTTAAAAAAAAAAAAAAAAAAACTGAACCCCGGTGCCAACGTATTAAATATATAACGCACGTGCTTTCGCACTGCTGCTATGTTTTTTTTTTTTTGTCACCTCGTAATTTATATTTGGTTGGCTTCGTTTCCCAACCCCTACCCAGGGCTTGTTACAAGGTTTTATTTTTCTAAATTTTTTCTCCTCTTATTCCTCGCTCACGCCACTAACTTATTTTCAGAGGCGTCCCGGGCCCCCGTCCTTTCTATTTTTCTTGGCCGGGAAAAAAACTAACACAAGCAAGCTAACGGCGTTCGCTAGGAAATAAAAAATCTAAAGAAAAACCACGAGCACAGTACTTCTTCCCGTAGATATATGCGCCAGTGTGGCGCAACGCGGAGGAAACAGTTTGCGCTCGTCGACAGCACACGCTGCGCACTCGAGGCTCACCGGCGCGCACAGATACCGCATACACTCGCAAATAGCCACGATACTTCAAAGCCAAGGTCAAACTCAACGTTGTTCGACAGATCAAGGCATTCGCCGAATTCGTACAGCCTGCAGTGCCCGTATTCTGTCCGCATTATACACAAACCGCAAAATGCGGTTATCGAACCGTACTACTAATAATAACTGTTGGGGATTAACGACCCAAAACCACAGTATGATTATGAGAAACGCCGTAATGGAGGTATCCGAAAATTTCGAGTACCTGATGTTCCTTAACGTGCGCCTAAATCGTTTTCGGCTCCATCGAAAATGCACCCACCACAGGATTCGATCCCACGACCGCCGGGATTCGATCCCACGACCTGCGGGTCAGCAGCCGAGTGCCTTTGCCATTATAGACTACCGTGGCGAGTATCGCACCATACTCTCACACATGTAGAAATAACGGGTGTGAGCAGAATATAGCACTGCAACTCAGACGATAAATTTAAAACAGAATGTATACCCCGTAGTGAGAGCACACTGTACACTTCGGTAATTGGCTGCACAGCGTTGCCCCGCCGCAGTGATCTAGTGGCTAAGGTACTCGGCTGCTGACCCACAGGTCGCGGGTTCATATCCCGGCTGCGGCGGCTGCATTTCCGATGGAGGCGGAAATGTCGAGGCCCGTGTGCTCAGATTTGGGTACACGTTAAAGAACCCCAGGTGGTCAAAATTTCCGGAGCCCTCCACTACGGCGTCTCTCATAATCATATGGTGGTTTTGGGACGTTAAACCCCACAAATCAATCAATGGCTGCACAGCGTTATATATCGTCATAACGTACGCAAATGGCCTTCCACGCTTACGGTGATAGCAGAATCTCAAAGGCCGACTGGCTGTCTTCGATAAGACGTAGACAAACTTAATGTCGCACGTGCCATCTCTACTCGTACGCGGTTGTTCCGTTACGTTGGCCACGTTGCAATCAGTGAAAAGTCTACTCGTAATCAACAACCACATCGAACGCAGCTACAGGCTCACTTGCTCGCATATCGCTAATCTGTAACATTAAACTGTCGTATCGTTTCGATCCTAAGTACAAATATAACACAACTATACAAGGCGGCTCAATACGCGGATAATAAATACTGATAAGAAAATTTCACGATAAGCGAAATGGCGGCTAGGTGGGCTTGATGGTGCGTACACACAGTTATTTCAAACAGCGCCGACACAGAACACAGAGGAAAACACACAACACACCTTTAGCCAGTTTGCAGTGTTAAAGTTGTTTAGCCGCATCCATAACTAACACCCTACTATTAGGGTGTTTTGACAAACCAAGACACCCTAATCGTAGGGTATTATAGACGCTGTAAACACCTCTAAAGGGGCCCTCCCACACTTTTGAAGCACCTATTTTTTGTATGTGTTTTGCGTAGACCGATGGCCGGGGATAATTTTGGCATAGGTCGAGGCCCCGATATCAATTCATCTAGTATTTTAATCGTGCAATAAAGTCACCTCAGTGCTGCCGACCGCGTCGGCGCACAGCGGCACTCGCTAGAACTACGCGAGCGGAAATGACGACGATGAGCGCAGCCAATCACAGGACGCGTAAAGCCTCGCTCCGAAGCAAAAGAACTGGCTCAAGTTCTGACAAGTCGGGGAGGCTCCCTTCTACCAGCCTCACCCAGCTGTTCGACCGCGTAAACAAAACAGCGTGGTCAGGTATCACGTTTCCTGTTGCTATAGGAAAAGTGTCAAACACATTTGGCTGAACCGGCAACAATGGTGTACGAGCTTCCTCTACGTATGAGCTTTCATCCCATGTCATTGGAGGCCCCCTGAAACGTCACAGCAGAGCGTGAAATGTGGTAATGTCACCCCGCGAAATTAGAGTTGAGGGTAGGCATTTTTTTCTTGTATTTTCAATGTTTTAAATTCAATAACTTCGTACTGCGTGCCGCTATCTCTGCCGTTCTTGCTGCACTAATTTCTCCGTGCGTCAATGTATGCAGTCCACGAGTGAAAAATGGGGGGTTGAAAAGCGTTAGAGGGCCCCTTTAAGAGGTGCGAATTGGTTCACAATGCCCTCAGCGCCTGCTTTGTGTGGTCTCTTCCGTGTCCCGTTTTGGCGCCGTTTGAAATAACAATAAAATAAGTAACCCACAAAAACAAATCGCACCAACAGCGAAATCTCCATTGCATTCTCCACCCACGTCCACTGTTTTGGCACGCCTGCGGGTAACGTAACAGTTCACACGGTACACTGCTTTTTCTTTTTTTTTTGATTTCAGCTGCTCCCCGCGTTGGCGGAGATTGCAAAAGTAAAGAAGCGATCGAAAGCTTGAGACCTTTGTATATACATTTTTTTTCTCGCGCCGGTTTCACCGGCATCAATGGTGCAGGTGCATATGAGTGCTTTTTTTTTTTTTTTCAAGACACAACCAATCAGCACTTATAGTTCACTGCATACGCAAAAAAGAAGAAAGAAGAAATCCGTCATTTTCGTCAAGCCGCTGTTTAGTCAACAATAAAAAAAAAACTTACGAAGCAAACATGCGCGCGCTGCCAGCACTTGCATAGATATCTCGCATCACACGTCAGTTTCGAATTCTTCCACATTAATTGCCTTACAATGGCGTGAATACCCCGAACGCAAATGAGGCCTAATATTCGACAGCTGCCCAGAACGCAAGCATCGAAGGATATGTTTTTTTTTTATATATTAGGGGACCCAACCAAGCGGTTTCCGAAAGCAAACCGGAATGAAAAAGTCCGCCACTTCGCTACGGCCTCAACTGCGACAATAGGTGCAAGCGGAATGCAAGTTAGTTTCCCAAACTGTCTAAATGGCTACACCAAACCTTAAGTCCTCCTACGCCTAAAGGCCTTATGTGCCTGAGCAACTCCTGTGCCTAACGAACTCCTTTAGGACGGCTAAAGGGACTCCTCGTAGCCAGGAACGCCTGTGCCTAAAAGACTCCCTTGCTTAAAGGACCCCGCCCTTAAAGAAATGGTTATGTCTTGTAAGTGTATATTCTATAGTTTCCCCGAGACAGCATGAAGACACAACCTGTACGTCTCCTAGATGTCGCGATTTTGCCACTATCTGTCTCCCCTTGGGTTGCATCCTTTATGCGTCCCATCTGTATGTACGGGCCCTCTGGGCACTTCAAAGGCCACCCCTTGAGTCAGGCAATATAGTAAAGCTTATTTTAATAGCCGTCTCACTCAGGACAGCTTCTTTCAATAAGTGCACAATATACAAGTGATCAACGAAAAACGTACGCAAGAGTATTGATGCTAAAATATCATTCGCGTCGGCGACTGAGCACGACAAAAAATAATAATAAAGAGATGACCACTGCGCGCACCACTACCCAGGTTCTGCGCGTCGTCTGGCGCCAACTAACACGCGACCCAAAAGTTTATAAACGGACTGTCTGACGTGGGAGAATTAGAAGGATCAAGCAGCATCGAACGCTATGTAAAAACTTCATCAAAATGAGTTATAATGCAGCTGCCCGACCAGGAGCGTAGGAGGAGGAGGAACAAACGTTTATTGTGCGAAACGGTATAGCGGTGCAAGTTCCGCTTCTACCTTATGGCGAATTCCATTGGGAGAGCAGGTGCACTCAAAAGCACGCTCAAAGTGCTCTCTTCCGAGGCGGCGTGTTTCAGTGGTCGAACAGGAGTAGGAGCACTGTCATCCATTGGTAGAGCGAGAGCGCTTTTGCTGCGCCGAGAGCAGCCAGGAGCAGTTCTGTCTGCTCCCTCTTAAAAAGCGGAGTGAGTGGAAAACGCAGGAAACCACGTGTTTGGAACGTCATGTCCGGACATACCCTCTCAGCAATCCTCCTCACTTGTTTACATTTGCGGCGTCGTGTCGGGCGGTTATGGCGGCAGCGAAGCGTGCGTGGTGCTCGGGCTCGAACGATTTTAACGTCGTAGCGGCAGATTCTGGCAGTGAACGTCCACCTTGCCTGCCTTCAGATTCACGGATGGCGGAGGCAGCAAAACGTCGTCGTCTTGCCGAAGTATTTGACGAGCTAGACGATGTCAGCAGCGATAGCTGCTGGAGCTCTACGTCCGAGTCGAGTTCAAGCAGCAGCGACGATGACGACGAAGTGTATGCAGCAGCGTTTCAGCAGCTCTTTTCTCTGCCAGAGCGAAGGCCGAAAGTGGAAGCATATGTTACAAAGACGGTGGCTAGCTACTCCGACGAGGAGGTGAGTCATTCGGCTTCTGTTTTAATTAGGTTGCTTAAAGGCCTGTTTTCTTCCAGTTCAAAAGAAATTTCCGCGTCACGCGGCCGGTCGTGGACTTCTTGGCAGCAGAATTCGCCAAGTCACCGCACTGCCCTCAGAACAGTGATCATGGTGGCCTGCCTGCCAAGTCGGCTGAAGAACACATTCTCTCCTTTCTTTGGTGAGTGTCCGTACGTTTAGGAATGCCGCTGTCATCAGGTCACTGCATAATCCGTTTTATAGTGGGTTAGAGGCATATGAAATATTGCAAATAAATGTACCTAATTCGCAGCATGTCATTGGACCACCTTGCTTTAAACTTGTTAAATGCTACTAGCGAGTGTCGAACGTAATAGAGTTATAGTATTTTGTGAAATGCTTTCGTAGTTTGTACACCTACACACTGAGCTTCACAAAATTCTCGTTACTAGAATCAGTGGCAAAGCATAATTCATGATGCATCATTACAAACAACCATGAAAACTTTTGCTCACGAAGCATTTCAAATCGGCTGTGTCAGCAGGTTCACAGTGAGCTTCATCTCCACACTTATAAATGTAATGCGCGAATTAAAATTAGAATTTGTTATTTAGATAGTGCTTCTACTAATCAAATATTTTGAGTTTCTAAGGTGTCACCCAAAAAGGTGGAATCGTGTTTTCTGACTTCAGTTGTCTTGCTAATTTGCTTCATTGACAGCGACAGCATTGTTAACACCATTATTCAGTCATTGACAGCAACAGCAAGCTTAATTCCATTATTTAATTAGAGTATCCTCTCCTTTTCAGGTATGCAGCCAACAAAGCATGCATTAGAGATGTCGCTGGCCGCTTTGAAGTCGCAGAAAGCACTCACCACAGAATGATGGGCCGAGTAACTGCATTCCTGCTCGACATAGCACCGAATGTAATCAAGTTCCCCAGTGACCTGCAGAAGCTTGCTGTGGATTTTGAGAAGGTAACTATGCTTTTGTAAACATGCTATTTAAGGTATAAACTACAGTTTTTTTCACACCAATGTCATACAGCTCTACACAACTCAAGGGACCAGACTAAGAGGAATTACACCTACTCAAACCACAATAAGGACTGAAAGCAACTGATATGCAGGATCAGAACTGCAAATGAACAGAAAATGTAAAAATGCAAGAGATATGAAAGAGCACCACACAGTCAAGCCTCCTTCATGTGTATTACAAATGCTGTCAGCAATCGGACATTTTTCTTGAGTAGTTTTGACCATGTGATGCTGTTTCATATCTCTTCTATTTTCCCATCTTCTGCTTAGTGATGTACATCTAGTACTTGTCCTGCATGTACAGTGAATAAACCTAGAGTTCAGTTACTTGTGCACTCTGTATGTACTCTGTATGTGTCATTAATTCCCCTTCGTGCGGTCCCATGTGTTCTTTACCGCTCTACTATTACAATTATGAATTAGTTAGTGCCAGAATGCACCTTTTAAATAAGTTATTACAATTATTTTTCCCAGATGCTTCACAATTAAATAGCCAGTTAATTTCAATCATGTGTACCGGTAGTGTATAGCACTCGCCGTTATGAGCTTCAAGTCTCCAGTTTGTTTTAAACTTTTCCGCATGTTATTGGCACCTTTCATTACCCTTAGTGCCATGCTTATTTGACTATGTGTGTGCACATTTTTTTCTCTTGCAGCTGTCGGGATTCCCAGACACAATTGGGTGTGTTGACGGAAGCTACATGCCTATCAGGTGCCCAGCCAGGAAAGTGCGATCTGTTTATATAAACCGGCACCATTACCTATCCTTGACACTTCAAGGTGTTTGTGACAACAAGAAGAGGTTTCTTGATGCCAGCACTGGCTACCCAAGCAAAATTCATGACGCACGCATTTTCCGTCGGTCCAGGATTTCAAGTGTTTTGCCACAACTGTGCTCTAGCAAGTACCATATAGTGGGGGATGCTGCATATCCTTTCCGGGAGTACCTGATGACACCAATTCGAGACTATGGGAATCTTGACAGCATCAAAAAAACCTTCAATGCAAGACTCTCCGGGACAAGGGTGCTTATTGAAAATACTTTTGGCGATTTAAAAAATCGTTTCAGACAACTGCACAGGTTGGATATGTGGACAGTGGATAACATGTCCAAGTTTATCATTTCATGCTGTGTGCTTCACAACCTCTGCATTGATTGTGGAGATTTGCCAGAGAACCTGTCACGAGACCTGTCACTTACCTCACAAACAACAAATGTAGACTCAAGCTCTTCTGCAGTTCAAGTAAGCAGCAGTAGTGTAGCCCAACAGGATAGCCTATTACGTGGCTTGGCTAGCATCAAGAGAGATCACTTGATGATAAAAATGGGGTTGCAGAACCAGCAGCCATGAAACAAGGAATTCCTTTACGTGTTATGCAGTTGTGAGCAAATATATGCTTACCAAAGGCCCACCTGAAAAGCTGAACTCGTTAAAACACCTTCAAGGTTGGGAAAAATTGTCCTTACCACACACCTGTTGGCCCATTTGCATTTTCTCAAGGTAGTGTATTGTGCCAAACTAGAAAATAAAAGACATTGAAACTAAGTAATCGCTTTGGGTAGTACGTTTATTTATTTAAAACTACCACTTTATTTTGGAAGTCCAAAGGCCTGACGGAGAATCTCCATTTTTTCTTCATGCATTTTGCGCCGCTCTTCACGAAGCACCTGTCGCTCGGCCTGCCTTTCAGCTCTTCGATTTTCTTTTTCTTGACGTCTGGCCGCCTTTTGAGCCTCCTTTTCTTCTTGCAGTGCCCTCATTTCAGTAAAAAACAACTGCATGTGTGCCAGGCGTGCAGTTCCTACCCGTGGCTTCGTGTCGGGATTTGAGGACTGCGTCTTATTTTCCTCAGTGGTGTTGGCAGGTGACAACACGGCCGGAGATTCGGGCGAGGCTTTGAATGTAGCCCCTGAGGCGTCTCGCTCTACCTCCGGTTCAATGCTGTCATCAATGCTTTCAATTTTTTTCACCTCGTCGTCAAAAGGCACAGGGGTGGGTGAAGCACCAGACCTTTTGTTATGGTCGGAAGACGCCTTCCGACGCCTAATTACTGTTTTGTACCTATTTTCACACTGTTCTGGGGTTTTGGCTATGCCAAGCACAGCCTCGATGTCCATCGATATTTGTTTAAAGGCTTGCTTCCTGTTTTTGAATTTTTTAAATGGGCCAATCTGAGGGAAATATTTGAGGTAGTACTCTAGGAGCAGCCTTGTTTGCCCCTCTGTCCATTCAGCAGCTAGAATAAGAAAGAACCAACACATAAATGGTTTATTGGGAAACTGTCGGTCATTGTGCAGGCATTACTTATAATTGAATAATTTAACACACAGCACGGTCACTTGAGCTTAATTATCAATCAGCAAGCATTAATCAACAAAACAAGCATTTGCGCAGACTAGCAAACATACATAAGTGATAAGTTCTGGTATTGTGCATGTAAATGCAATATGCAAATTGTGCCAGTCTTCCAGTAATTGTAGTGGTCTGCTTTCCATGCTCTCTTTTTTTTTTTGTCATTTAAGGATCACTCCTACAAGTACACTTTTACACGCTCTGATGCATGCTTGTTAGATTTACCCAAGAACACTTGCTGAGGCAATTGTAGACACTCAGTGTTAATATACTTGCCTCCACCTCCTCTCCTGGAGCCTGATGGCTTGCTTTGAGCACCAGTCTCCCCGTCAGCTGATCTTGATGCAGTGGGAGCTGGCAGGTGCAGAGTATCTGTGCCATCTAAAAAATATAAATGAGCAGTAAATGTAGTGCCTCGCAATAATGTTAATACTAATACTTACCACCTCCTGTTTCAACGCATGGCAATCTGAGCTCCATGCGCATTTCTTCGCTCCCTCGCCTTGGCACATCGCCAGCCATATTTGTACGCAGAACTGCATCTGTTTTCACACAATGATGGAAATGTAATCAAATCAGTTATATAATGAAAATGGTTTCTCAAGTAGTCAGCTACATTATGCAAACTCGGATGCCTTACACTCGAAGGTAAGCGGATTAGAGCAAGCAAAAAACAAATTCTAAAAAAGTCAATTCATCATGTTACAGGGCTGCATGAAACACTGCACAAATCACTGATAATTAAAAAAAAATATCGCTTATCATACGTAGCATCTCGACCCTGCGATAAGAAATCGTGCTTCCGAGGAGATGTATGGCTTCACCGTATCACGTGGGATGCTGATCTGCCGTCTGGAGACATTAGCCACTTAAAAATCAGAAATAAAAATAAATTGTTACTGCGTGCAATACTTAGCTGCACCCACGTGACACTTGCTACACGCCACTTCGCAGTTACTTTTCTTAAAACGCTGCGAATCATTCTGTTGCTGATGGAGGGGTCTGCAATGTAAGTTTGTTTTGAATTAAGGCTTAATTACTCATGCAAGGAAACTTGGCAACAGGATAGTGTACTGCAGTACTTCTAGAATTGTTTACGTTTTGTTAACTGCTGATGACAGCAGCAGCTGGTAACTGCATGAACAGTCTGATAAAGCTGTCATATCCACGGTGTTTTTCTGATATGATAAAGAATAGTGGGCTTAGGTCCACGCGCGCAAGAATGCATTGCATGCTGCATGCGCGACAAGTGCGCTGAAACAAATAAAAAGCAATCAAATTCACTTTACCTTCCGTACTAGATGGTGCCTGGTGTTGAATTAAAGACAGTAGGATGCGCTGAGCTTCCGAGTCCATCATGTAGTAGTATACGAAGCAGCAGCTTTGCAGGATAGCGCGCAAGCGAGTGCGCTGTACCAACCACTGCCACACGTGCTTTCCTTGCCCGTCCGGATCAGACCGCACGTGTTTTGCAGCAGAGGACGCTGGGATGCACAACCTTTCTCCTCACTCGCCTTTTTATTCCCTCACACCTGCTCTGCGGAGGTGTGCCGCATTCCAGTGGCAGGTCGAGTGACGCGGCTCTCAGTGCTCTGCCCCCTACTCCTCTCTGCTCGGCACCCTTACTCCTGTTCTCTCAATGGAATTCGCCATTAGTTGGGAGGTCTGCCCATTCCAGGAACCCTGTGGCCTTCGCTGCCTCCTTGGCCCTGACGACGAGACGTCGCTGTTGGTCCAGGTTCTTTGAAGCGAGCTTGGCCTCCCACGTTTCGAAAAGTTGTTCGTTTTCTTGAACAGCGTAGCCAGAATTATTTTTACGGGTGGAGGGGATCAGGGAAGGGGGATAACCGTACCACAGCCACTGGATGAAAACTTTATGTAAGTTCGTACGTGCGTTTGCATGTGCGATAACACACAAAAAAACACAAGAAAGGATGGAAGTACTGTACCGTGAGAACTCTTACGTTGCCCGCAGGCGTGCCAATACAGTGCACGTGTATGAAGAATTCTAAACAGTGATTTGGCGGCTGATACAATTTACAATTTATTTTTGTGGGTTACTATGTGTATTGTATTCTAACAGACCCAAACAAAGGTTATATATATATATATATATATATATATATATATATATATATATATATATATATATATATATATATATATATATATATATATATATATATATATATATAAGGGAAAGAAGTGTATACCTAAGGACTCGTTTTTCCATGTTTCGAGACAATATTCATGAGATATAACAGAGAATAATACCAAGGAGTGTATACGGGAAGTTATTAAAACCAATGTAATGTAAATAAGAAAAAAGAAAAGTGGGTGAAAAAAATAACTTGCCGAGATATATATTTATAGCCATAATACCGATAAAGTATAGGAGGAAAACTCCGTAAGAATACTTCGAGCCCTGTGTCATCATACAACACGCGGAGTCTATATAACGCGCCCCACACACAACGCCGCACGCCGCTGTCACGTACAGCTAACGCAAGAAAAAACGAAGAAAAAAAAAAACGCTAGCGTTGTATGAAAGTGTCTCGGCATAACCCCCCCTCCCAGAGAAAGCGTACAGCGAAACCGTACACTACGGCATTGGAAGCATACGCAATGCGTATACGTTATGCAGTGAGCGGAAGAAAGAAAACAAGGTTACAACACGCGGTCGTCTCTCTCATATATAGATGTATACGGAGCCTACACAGCTGTACAGATTGTAGCGATACAGTTTACGTGCCTCAGTGTTATCACACGCCAACTCTATACACGTACACATGCGCGCTTACACAACACCAGCACCGATCGTATACAGACGCCACACGCTGAGGCAACTTTTTTTTTATTACAGAGGGGGGGGAGCCGGAAACTGCTGCAGCGGCGATTGCAGTTTCGACATAGCGAGAGCGCGACCGCTCCTTGCAGAATCAGAGGGAGAGAAATAAAGAAATAGAAGAAGGATAGTCCCAAATGTGTGGTACGAAACAAGAATCGGACGAAGAAGATTACGCAGCGACTTTCGTATACTTCGACTGAGATGTAGCAAGACTGAAGAAAACGGCAAAAAAAAAAAATAAATAAAAATTTCAACCGGGATTCTCTTTCGTGCGTTTCGCAACACGCCACTGCAGAGATTGAACAATCGGTGTAACGCTGCGTAAAAAGTATTTCTAGAAACACAGAAACGGGACGTTTACCAACATAAACCCTATAACGACAGACGCAGCTCACGTAAGAACATCGATGTTCTTTTTAGGCAATCGCATTAGTCAACCGATCACATATTGATTGGCAAAGTTAAGATCAATGAGATGAGGACAACAATAAAAAAAAAAAGCTGCATATGTATGTAGAAACAGTTCGACTAAAAGCGGTTTCCTTGCAGGTACACAATTGCACAATGTTGAATAAACGAATCGCAGACTGCGAAATACACCAAACTGCTGACGAGGCGAAATTAACGAGAACGTTGTTTTAGATTTCGTTTAAAAAGACATCGACGGCCTTTTTATTATAATCTCAGTTGCCGTTACGACTGTTGCCCAAACTATACAACTGTCTCACCATACGACTGTTTTACTACAACAGAAAGGTTTACAATAATGATAACCCATAACGAAGAAAGTCAGTCGGATCCACAGAGACGCGGCGACACCGACACTGTCGACGCTCCATCCATCTTCACAGCGCTACTCACTGAGAAGAGCGCCTATTTAAACCAATAGCTGCAAGAACTATCCTGTGCGACCAAACGTATTTCTTTAACTGTTATTAAAAGCGCAGCGCGCTTTGCATTTCGGCATTTTCAACGCCCGTTTCGGTCACCCTATAGTTTATCGAGATCCCGCGAGATCCCGCGAGATCTTGCGAGATCATGTGAGACAGGGACCGAGACGCCTGCAAAGCTGCCAACGAGAAAATAAAAAACACCTTCCACGTCTGCGATTCGCCAGAGCGTGAAGAAGAAGACATCTGTGACGTCACTAGAGGCCCTTAACCCCCGCCCGAAATCAAAGAGGCGCATTCGCTTCAAGGCCGACCATTAATTTGCGCTACTATTCTTTTTTTTTTTGTAATTTCCGTTTGTCTTTCGTTCACGCGATGACGTCAAACGCTTCTCCCCGCACGGCGGGCGGCGTGGCGCACGAATATAACCTGCCCCGCCCTCTTTCGCAACGGAAGTGAAACCGCTAGCGGCGGCAGATCGTGATGAAGACAGATCGTCGCGGTAGAAATGAGATTAAGGTACCCCCCCTCGAGGCTCTAGTCGGTCGTTTTTTCGTGACGTGGCTCTTTGCGAGCTCTCGTAAGCCGCAGTCAAGGCTGCAGTTGATTGACCGAGATAAGTCCATTAAAAGAACTAATGTAAAGGAACTCGTTAACGGAACCCAGCATTTTCGAGCGCGTTGTAAGACTTCATCAGAAGTCAGACATGTGGGGCTTAACGTCCCAAATCCACCACATGATTATGAGAGACGCCGTCGTGGAGGGCTCAGGAAATGTCGACCACCTGGGGTTCTTTAACGTGCACCCCAATGTGAGTACACGAGCCTATACAACATTTCCGCCTGCATCGGAAATGCAGCCGCCGCAGCCGGGGTTCGATCCCGCGACCTGCGGGTACCTTAGTCTTTTAACCACCACGGCGGGGCTTCAGCGGAAGTCAGACAAACACACACAAACGCGTCCAGAACTGAGCCTCGCCGGTGCTTGGTACATCTTGAATGTGTACCAAGAAGCGTCGCGGCGCCGCATTTTTATTCATTTATTTATTTTTTATTATATTTAACAATACTGTCAATCCCGTCAGGGATTTTTACAGGAGTGGGTTGGAAAGTGTCAACAAACATTCTATATTCACATACTTGTACAATTGTATGGGTACAAAAAAATCTTGGTATAAAATGATAACAATTATGGACCTGCATTATTAACGAGGCACATGTCTCAGTCACATGTGCACACACTAAAAAAAAAAAAACACGAAAAAGAAAGAAAAAGGTAAGCACGCAACCGTACAAAGTTGGTACCAACTTCCCGAAATTCGTTTCTGACGAGGTTCGACCTCGAGAAACCTCGATTCACTCAGACATTTCGCCCGATGGTATCCTGTTACATCGCCTTATATCCCGTAATTACGGTAAACTTCGAATAACATCTGCAAACGACGCGCCAACGCTTTCCCGGGTCTCGTCATCTGTTGGCCTCGTCTGATTGCGTCTCCTAAATGGGAACCCTTATCGTACTTCGTTTATTTCAACGTGATAACGTTAGAGAGCACATTTTGCGGGAATTACGGCGTCATTGATTGTGAGCAAAAAGGCAGCGTTGACCGCGAGAGAAAATTCGAGGTAGACGCAAGTAAAAAAAATGGGAGCCGGAGGGCATTTCCACTCTCGCTTTATTTGGGCCACAGTTAACGTCCCCAACAAGAAGCGATGACAAGCTAGCGATAGAGAAGAAGATGATGGGTGTATGTATCTACGTTTATGTGCATGAGTGTGTGCATGCGTGCGCGCGAATACTACTATCACGTTCAGCTCTTAGAGGCGAAGCTTAAGGATTCCCCAATTTTTTGTTTGCTTTTTTTTTACGCCTGGTGTGTTTCAGCGAAACACATGGAACCAATTTCTCACCGCACCATTTTACTGTTACGCGCGTCCCTCGAAAGCGTATCCGAATCGTATGACGCTCTGGACCCACGCAAGGACATCAAAATGCGGGAAAGACGAGGGCGGGAAATTCGATACGTCATTTCCCGACTTAAACGCAGAGCGCTGTTCGGAACGCTCGCTCCAAACCACTCGCCAAACGGGAAACACAATATCTGTCGTGACGAGGGGCGACAGAGAAACGAGTATTCACTCAAAGAGATTCCCGCATATAGCCACGTACACGCTAACCGTAAACCAAAACCTCGTCCCAATTTCGAGAAACGCGAGACCCTTTCACCAAAGCCGCCGTAACACAATGCCACGGGCGGGTAACGCAAACCACGCCAAATAACGAGCCGCATAAGACGAAAAAAAAAAAAGATAATGCGGTAAGGCAATCCCTGTCGCTAAGGTATAGTTTCGCGTTGCCTTCCGAACGGGTAAACATCGATCGATGGATACAGTCGCACCGTGGTAAGACCAGAAGACAGTACGGGCGCTGAAAACAAAAGGAATAGACAAATAAAACGATATCAGGATGAAGTAAAGGGGGTAAAAAGAAAGAGAAGCATGACTATAAGGGTGCTATCGCGTACGCCCTCCGCCTACACAGGCGGGGCCCGTAAACGCTACGGATAAAGAACGTAAAAGAAGAAAAGCGGAGGGAAGACCACGCGATCCGCACAGTGAATCCACTCCCCTCTATACCTATACTAGAGTGTACTAGAATGGGGGAGTGGGTCCACTGTGGCCGGCGGCAAGCGGTGCGGGTGAAGCAAAAACGGCGGAAAATTTGGTGGCGCTGCAGTAGCCTTCTCCTGAAGTGACGTCAGTTTCGGCGGGAGCGTGCGAGTCGTGCGGCGGTTCGGGCCGCACGACGCGCTGGCGGGGACGCTGAGCGCTCGATGTTGTCGTCTGCTCGACGCGCCGTCGTCTGTTCGATGCACCGTCGTTCGTGCGCTGTTTTCACAATTTGTCTCCTGATTCTTTTTTTACACATTATTAGAGACAAAAACAAGTGACATGAAATAAAATGTATGCTTTTTTTCGTGAACGCGTAGGTTTGTATTTCCCTTTGAGCAAAGCCGTCTGGACAAAGAATACGCGGCAGACGGCACGTTTGCGTGCGCAGATATGTGTCTGCTGGTTGCATAACGGAGCGTTCCAAGCTGCTTCAAAAGATTAGAGGATGAGCACGTCTAGGCGTAGAAATTACTGTTGTGTCGTAGGCTGCCAAACCGGATACAGCAGAGTTAAAAACCAGCCCAAGCTCTCACTCTTTGGAGTACCTCAAGACGAAGAAAGACGCCGGCTATGGGACCAGAATCTCAACCGCGCTGATCGGCCCTTGCAAGTCACCGATGCCATTTGCGAGCTGCACTTCGAGCAAAAATACATACTAAGGCAATATGTACATATTATCGAAGGCCGAGAAGTATATATAGAGCGGGGAAAGCCGGAACTTCGCAGTGATGCTGTACCCATAATTATACCTCATCTCCTGAAGTGTCCTGACGAGCAGCCCACACCGGAGCAGTCAACGAAGAAGAGAGCGGCTTCACCACCAACCTGTGAAGACCAGCCGTCAAAAAGAACTGCGCTGCAATCAGTTGAGCCGCAACTGAGATTTGAAGATTGCGAAAGTGCGAGGCAAAGCGACAACGCATTTGAACTTGAAGACGTTGTCCGGCCAAACGACCACTGGGCAATGCACAAGTTTCGTCATTATGACGGAATTGCTTATGTTTCGGCCTCCCTAAGTCGTGAACTCGTAAGCATCGAAAAGACTGTGCTCATGAATTACGGTACCGACCGGAGTGAAGTGATTTGTCGGACATATGTTCGGAAGACGCTGATCTCCGAAAAGGTCGCCTATAACCTTGAAGATGCCAAACAAGTCCTGGACTGCGCAGAATCTCTTCACCCTTGCAGAGGAGCAGGTAGGGCGAAGGACTTCACCTATGACGTTCTTACGAAGAAACTGGAGCAGCAAATCTCTCATTCCGACGGCCTTGTCTTCAGTGTCACGTGCAAAGGAGCGGTTAAACAACAAGGTGAGTGCGGCAAACGTTTATTGAGACGTCACTTGTAATTGTACAATTAATCAATCAGTAACCTGTTTAATGCTAGAACATTTGTGTGGCCCCTAATTTTTGTAGTACTCATTAACATTTACGAAAGAATAGTTTGCCTACAGAAAGTGAAAGTGCATAAATTGCGTTTCAAACATGCATGGTAAAAAACTGGAAGCTCTTCATAATTTTTTTCTCGTATACTTCCAGGTTCTTCATGCATTTCATGCAAGTACGTGAGGAAAGTAATACTCACCAGAAAAAGCTACCTAAAACGAAAAGAGCGAAGAAACTCAGTCTCCACCAAACTGCGGGTCCTGAGTCAGAGAAACAAGCGGATGGCGACAAGGCTGTTGGACATTGCTGGTCGTCTCGAAGAGATGAGGGCAAACAATGCGAATGTCGCGGATAAAATACTAGAGGATAAAATATCGTCACTACCGCGAAAGCAGCAGGCAAGTGTTCGCGCTTGCTTTCAAGCTGCCAAACAAACCAGCAAGCAGGGCATGCGCTACAATCAGGAGTGGATCCTCGAGTGTTTACTCATGAAACTAAAGAGTCCCCGGCTTTATCAGCACATCAGAAAGAACGAAATTCTCATGATGCCCAGCAACACTACTTTGAAAAGATACTTGAGGTCATACGAGTCGGCCTTCGGTTTTAATCAAGCAGTAATGAACACTCTAAAGAAAAAAACCGCGAGCATGTCAGACCTCGAAAGACACGGCGGACTATTGGTGGACGAAATGAAATTGTCAGAACATTTCAATGTGACGGCGTCTGGCCAGATTCAAGGCTTCGTGGACCTTGGAGAATTTACGAAGCCCGAAGACAAGTACCAGCAATGTGATCACGGCATGGTCATCATGTTTGTGCCTTTCGCTGGAAAATGGAGCCAAATTGTGGGCGTTTTTGCGACAAAAGGAAATGTGAGAGGAGACATTTTATTGAAAATTCTCATGGAAGCTACCATCCTCGTGGAACAGGCGGGCTTGTTCGTCGACCACATCACTTGTGACGGAGCCCCCTGGAATCGAAAAATGTGGAAGCTAGCGGGGGTGTCGGCGTCATCGAAGAAAATAAATGGCGCCATACAGCATCCTGTCGACGAGATGAGGAAATTGCACTTTATCTCCGATTTCCCGCATCTGCTAAAATGCCTCAGGAATGGTCTTCTCCAGAAAGGCTTTGCAACACCAGACGGATTGGTACGTATAGATTCATGGTTGACATTTTACAAAGATTGTGTTTTTTGCATACATTGCATTACCTCAACCTATATTTCTAGGTGTCTGTGCATCCGGTTCGGGAGGCGTACCTTCTAGACAGAAGTGTTAGGACACTGAAAGTTATGCCCAATTTGACCGAGACGCATCTGGAACCAAACTCATTTGAGAAGATGAGAACCCCTTTCGCCTTCCAACTATTCGGTCCATATGTCCTACGGGGCCTGGCCTTCTACAAGGAGGACATCGAGAGAAGGTGTGGCAGCATCGAGGCAACTCAGCTGTTCTTCTCGTGAGTTGCGCCTACGTTCCAAATGAATTAAGTGTAATCGTAAACATCTCAAACGCATGATGAGCGCTCTTCTGACATACATTCTTTTTGTTTATTTTGCAGGAAGATCCAACGACTGATCACCGTGATGACTTCCAGGTTTCGGGCCGAAGCGCTGAGACCAGCTTCTACAGACGTGGCATTCCTGTCCAATTTTCTGGACTTCCTGAATGACTGGGAATCATTCAGTGACAACAAGCGGCACTTTCTCAGCGAGTCCACTGCCATAGGTTTTAGGGTCACTATAGCAAATACCCTTTCATTGCTGAAGTACCTGACAGAGAGCGTTGGATTCAAATATCTCATGACATCTCGACTTAGCACCGATCCCGTGGAACATTTCTTCGGCATCGTTCGCCAGTCAAGTGGCTGCAACGCGCACCCCTCTCCGGATGAGTTTCTAATAACCGTCAACTGCTTGTCCTTTTATAACTTGGCGCACAGTGTGGACAGCGCAAACGCAAACCCTGACATGATAAACGCTCTTGTCACTGTGCATGACAGACAGGGTCTAAAGGTCACGCACAAAAAAATTGATGATCTTATATCACAGGGAAAACTTGGCGAGGTCGAAAGCACGATTGCCACGATGCCAGAAAAGTTTGCTGACCACATCGATGTGACTTTGGAGAAGAGTGACTCGAGACTCATTTACTACACAGCAGGGTACGTGGCCAGAAAGTGTGTATTGAAGTTGGCATGCGTACAATGCAAAGAAGTGCTTCTGTTTGAGAAAGCTGTCGCGGTTGCTGAACAGCTCCCTTCGCAATTCACGGAGCAATGCGACTGGGGTGGACTTCTGTACCCCTCACGACAGCTGTATGATTTCATTGCCTCACTTGAAAACTTGTTTACTGAATGTTTCAGTGTTTCCATGTTGCACACAGATAGCATCTCTGACATCCTTTCATTGGTGAAAACTAATTTTCTGAACTCGAAAGCGGTCGGCTGTCCAGACCACAAAGATGCAGTGAGCACAAAGCTCGTTTCGTTCTACGTGCTCACTCGCCTTCACTTCTTAGTGAAGGGAATGAACAGGGAAAACGCTTCGAAACGAGCGAGAGCAAAACACTTAAAGCTTAGCAGGACAACATAGAGCCTGACGTTCCTTGAGCGACGGTGTCGAAGTCTTTCGATGATATTTATTTTGTTTTTTATATTTATGCGAAAAGCTTGCGCAGTCAATTTAAAATAAAATATTTTGCGCATATCACTTCTTTATTGGTGTCTTTCAGACTTCCTATCTATAGGTGAAAACACGTTCATGTTTCGAACAAATGTTTGCATGGACACGTACCGCAGGCACGAAGAGAAAAGGTAAAATATAACATATTTCATTAATACCTACAACGTATACCAGCACTAGATGCCGAACAAAAACTCATCATAAAACCACCGCGACGGACGTGCGTCCGCCCTATAAGTCATTTCCTACGAATAGCACAGTTGCCGTCCGATGTGACTAAACTTCCTTTGCCAACACCCTCACGTAATCGCAACAGGACTGGTTCAGTTTTTCAATAATATCACGCGTCCCTAACGAATAGCTGCAAATTTGCAGAAGGGTTCGCATACTTTAGCTTTAATTCTCGTGATAACAGCTGGTAACTTTAGTCTTGCATCATATTCAATTTGCTGCCGTGAGTCTAAATTTGCACCAAACGCAAACTTACTTATATATCCCAGTTATATTGACATTTTTAAAAGCATCGCAGTTAATGCTCATATTACACTTTCGATGCGTACGTTTTCGCAAAAGCCAAATTCAACTTACGCTCTTGATTGTAAACAATTACCGTGGAAATCACGGTACTTGCGTGCGTGACTACCTATACGAGCAGGGCGTTTCGCAATATAAACATTTAGATTTTGTTGAACTGGCGCGGAAGCACGGTGCGACGCCGTTCACGGCCACGCACGCACGAACGAAGCAACAACGCTGCGAGACTGCGCCAGACGCGCGAGCAGCACGCGAACCGCGCGAACTATCAGACTACCCACCCGTCGCGAACCGCGTGGCAAAGGGGACTTGTAACCATGGCAACCACGGCTAAGTCTTCAGGTGAAGGCGATGGTAGCGCCACCTGGATTTTCCGAAAAAAACGCCTCAGCGTGGAGCCTTCAGTGGACCCACTCCCCCATTCTAGTACACTCTACCTATACTCTCTTACGCAACAACCGCTGTCGCCAAGCGCTTGCGATACATCTACACGCAGCGCCGAACGCACCGTGTAGCCAGTGCCCGCCGCCAGACAGCGCTTCGATCGCTCCTTTCGCTAACTCCACACATTCGCTTTTCCCTCTCACCTCTCTTCGGTAACAACCTCCTCTCTGCAGCACGCGGCGCATCGCAACAGAAGCCCCCCCCCCCCCCCCCCTCGCGGCGTTGCTACATGCAAATCCAACGTGACATATCCCCGACCTTGTCTAAATTTGGGTCCGCTCGCTTTCAATTTCTCGACTCCCCAATACCCGCCACTCCTTCCTCTCGTGTAGGCTGCATAGGCACGGTCGCGTCAGGAAATTCGGGAACGGCAAACTAAAAATGTGCGCCCGAAACTTCCAAACACGTGTATTCCGAATGTAATTGTGGGCATGTATTATCCACGTTTTTTTTTTGTCTGTGCGCTGTCAATCATCATAATGCATTTCTTCGTCTTGGTCGAGTATTATTATCATAATCATGGTTGTAGTTTCACCATTTCACGATCCGTTTCACGACTTATTTCATGATCCGCACCGACACGACACTGCATCCGAAACACGACAGAACGTCGAAGAAAGGTATACACGCCAGTCTTTGATTAACCACAAATTCGAAGGCGTGATTATCGAACTACAGAACCATCAAAAACTGGGATGAAAAATCGCGCAAAGTGCCACCGAATCCCCCGCTTCAATTTGTCGCCGTCGCTGCTGCTAGTTCACCGTCGCTGCCAGATCTTGCCACGGTCGGCTGTCGGCATAATCCGATTCGATTCACGTACGTGTTTGCTAGAACATCCTTACTCCAACTCGATCGCTAGTAACGAAAATTAAAAAAGAGAAGAATAAAATAACGACCAACGACTTGCGCAAACCACACGCTACCCTACTCCTGCACGTTTTCTAAATCAAAAATGGCGAAGCACTATACTCAGTCTCATCCTTTCTCCCACGCTAGAACACTCCACAGACTCCCACCTCTCTCAGACAAAAGTCTCGTGGAATCTTTACAGATTATGCCCTTGGATCCCTGCCACCGCTTTCGGTGACCTGAGCCCTGTGACAGCGTCCTCTGCTCCTGCGCGTCGCTGGGGCAGCTGTCATCCCGACTACCATGGCAGAGCAGTCTCCTCCATTCTCGGCTACGCCATTGGAACGCCCGTCGCGTTCCCTGGTTCCCACATCGTCACACAGACGCTCAGCGAGCGTCGCGTGCACCCGCGTGCTGTGGAACCTCATCTCCAGTGCCAAAGCGGTGCGGTTGCATCATGAACAGGCACAGAAACTGTGCAGAGTCGTCAGCGAGAAACCGACATCACTTCGCCTACCGGTGCTTGCTGCCGACGTCGAGACAACTGCAAGGGGCCTGACGTCCTCGGCAGCCTCCAGCCCTACCACTAGCACCACAGCATCTTCGACCGCTGTAGCGGCGCATCATACAGCCCAACTCGAAGATGCCGGGTCAATTCTGTGCGTGAACGTCACCGTCCCGCAGAACGTACCAATGCCGTTAGACGAGGAACCTGACATTGCAGACATGGATACTACGTCAACGCGTAAGCGCTCGCGTCCTAGCGAGTCGGGCAGCGACGATGAGGGTGGCTCGCGGAAGATGCACGCAGTAGCGCCTGAACGTGCCACAGTTGCGTGTCTTACCCCAACGTCAAATGATGCGGTTGCCCACGAAGACGCCGTCACACACGCAACTGACGAAATCAGTCAGTCTGAGTTTCAGACCGTCCTCTCCAAGTCTAAGAAGCGCCGACAGCGAGCCTCGACATCTCAAGGACCCGCTGCCCACACTGGTCCTCGTCCCGCCACTGAATCGACGGCTATGCTTGCCCACGTCGCTCCAGGGACTTCTAATGCGCCCACTGCGACTCAGACCGCTCCTGCAGGGGTACGCGCCACTGAACACACCATGCCGGCTTCTGCTTCATCGTCGCTAGACTCGGGCACTATTCTTTTTCGACCAGCAAACGCCAGCGCTTCCTTTCACCGCACCTCTCGTCTTGCCATTGCGCAAGCTCTCTCTGCGCTGCCCGGAGTCAAGGAGGTGCGAGTAAACACGAAAAAGAACATCGTGGCAGCAGACGCATCTACACCAGAATGGATGAATCGCCTACTAGCAACAACGGAGCTCGCAGGAATACCCGTGACTGCCCGCCTCCCTGCTGACCGTTCACAAAGCAGTGGCGTGGTGCAAGGCGTCGATGGCGACTATACCGACGAAGCCCTGCTGGCCGCCGTGTCGTCCGATGTGCCGGTGATTGCAGCCAGGCGACAAGGGACATCACTAGTCTTGCGGTTCGCCTCTCCCGTGCCTCCCACCCGGGTCCGCCTTTTTCGCATGGTGTTCGAAGTGAGGCCATCCCGACCTCGCCCGCTTCAGTGCCGGCGGTGCGGACGCTATGGGCATATCGCCGTCACTTGCCGAGGACCAGAGCGGTGCCTGCGATGTGGTGGCCACCATGGGAAAGACGCCAACTGCACCAACAAATTAAGATGCCTGCACTGCGGCAGGCCACATTCAGCTGATTCCGCAGACTGTCAGCTCTGGCAAAGAGAGCGGCGCCTGGCCACCATCAAGGCATCAGCTCCCACCTACCTGCCTCACCGCGAGGCTCAAGCAGTCTTGCGGGCAAGCCCTAGTGTAACTGATAGTCCTCAGCTGAAGCAGACCACGGGCAAGAGCTATGCTGCCGCAGTGGGATCACCATCCAAGATGACGGTCAGCTCGACCCATCCAGGCCAGACAGGCGTACAACAACGGGGCCCTTCGGCTGGTCTCAAGCACCCAGACTCTACCACGACTCGTCCACCCGCGAAGGTACCTTCCCAGCCCCGTGTGGACCAGGAAAATGCAAACCTGAGGCTCCTGTTAAGAGCAGTTGCGGACCTGCTGCCTCCTGAAAACCAGCTGCGCTCCATCTGCCTTCAGGCAGGTGGCGCGCACCCTCATAGCAGCCACCATGGCTGACACTCATCCGCATGCTGCAGAGAACCACCGCCGCCGCCGCCCGTGTGTGCTTCAATGGAACGCTCACTCGTTGCGGCGGCGGCATGCAGACCTCTCCTCACATCTCCTGCAGAGCGAGTATGATGTGCTTGCTTTGCAGGAAGTGTACGTAGCAGCGACCGACTTGCGACTTCCCGGATACATCGGTTACCAAAGTATCACGTCGTGTACTCTAGACACGTGCCAGGACGCGCCGTGCATAGCGAGTGCACATCCCCAGGGTCGACCACGTTGTGCAGTGTACGTGCGACGAGAACTACCACATGTGCACATAAACGTGGCTGATGTCACTGGAGGGGCTCTTGAGTGTTGTGCCGTGACGGTGCGGCTTCGCGGTGTGGACACGACAGTGGCCTCTGTGTATGTGCGACCTGGACAGCGGTGGGACGCCTCCATGCTGTTACAGCTCACGGCTAAATTCGGAAGAGACTACCTCATATGTGGGGACATGAATGCTCATCACACCATGTGGGGGAGTAGCACCTGCTCCTCTCGAGGAAGGGATCTGGTGGACGTTATCCATCAACTGGGTCTACAAGTTTTGAACACCGGATCCTTCACTTTCGTCCGCAGAACAGCACGACCGTCATGCTCCGCCATTGACGTCACCTTGGCCAGTGAAGGGGACCGGTACGATTGGGCAGTGGAGCCTGACTCCTGGGGTTCAGACCACCTGCCGATCGTCATCTCACCTGTGGGCGGAAAGATCCCAAGGAGGAGGCTGTGTAGTACGATCGATTGGCGGGCTTTTCGAAGGCAGCTTCGAGACGTCCCAGAGGATCAGGATTTCCTGAATCTGGTAGCAATGGCAGCGCAGGCGGCAACTATCCAGACCAGGGTGCCAGAGCACCATCCTGTGCCAGACCTCCATCACTTGAACTTACGGGCTGCGAGGCGTAGGGCTGAGAGAAGGTACCTAAAATCCCATGACCCAGCTCAACGTACACTCTTCAATCGTGTGGATGCGGTATGTCGGCGACATGCCAACCGTCGCAGGCGGCAAAGCTGGCAAGGCATCTGCCTCTCCCTGAGTCAGGCAAGAGGTGGCGCAAAAGCATGGCGACTTCTACGATCCCTCGTCACTGGACCAATGGTGCGGCAACCCGTCATTGCGGTGGCCATCTACTTGGGCATTAGTGAAAAAGAACTGGCAGAGCGACTGGCCGATCGCTTCACAGAACTCCCACCAGCCAATCCTTCAGCCCTCATCGCCACGCCTGCTCCCAAGCCACCGCAAGGTCATCACCCTGCCTGGACGGCCAGCCAGATCGCATCTCTGTGTCAGGATCCTATTTTCGAACACGAACTGAACGTTGCTCTAGCCAGAACCAAGCGCCGCAGTTCCCCTGGTGCCGACGGCATCACATACCAGATGCTGCGCAACCTGGATATGGCCTCACGACGACACCTGTTGAGGACTTTTAATGAAATATGGCAGAGCGGCAACCTACCTGAAGCCTGGCTGACCGCTGTTGTGGTGCCGATCCGGAAACCTCGCCGCCCTTGTGCCGCCATTACGTCCTACAGACCCGTTTCTCTCACCTCTGCTGCCTGCAAGCTCATGGAAGCCATAGCACTGGCACGCCTAAATTGGATTGCGGGGGCAAAGGATTTCCTACCAGAACAGCAGACGGGCTTCCGACGCCACCGATGCACAGCAGACTCGATCGCGGACGTCGTCTCTACCTTGGAGGAGGCCAAGCGCAACGGCGAAGTGGCCCTCCTCGTCCTGCTGGATGTACAGAGCGCTTTTGACAGCTTGCCTCACATAGCGATAGAGAGTGCTTTGGACACACTCGGCATCGTGAGCTGCCTACGTACCTTTATCAGTGCCTTTCTGGCAAAACGCACCCTCCGGGTTAGAGTACGACGCGCGCTCAGCGATCCACGGCCAGTGACAGCAGGCGTTCCACAAGGTTCCGTCCTGAGCCCCTTTCTGTTCAACCTGGTGCTAGCGGGGCTGCCGACCGCGATGCCCGCAGACAAGCGTTACCCCACGCAGTGCTCCTTGTACGCAGACGATGTGGCACTGTGGGTTAAGGGGCCTAGGCAAAACTTCACGGCCATAAGGCGTTCCCTGCAGCGCTCCTTGGATGCCGTCGTCTCTTTCTTCAAGGCAATCGGACTGAACGTTTCGCCCACGAAGACGGAGGCACTGCTGGTTCACCCCAGAGCCACTGCGCGGAGGGCCGTCCGAAGGCTTGTGCTAGGTGACCGACCTATCCCGTGGAGCGATGCAGTGACGTACCTGGGGCTAAGGATCGACCACCGCCTTACCTGGATACCAGCCGTTAAGCTCGCCGTCCTCAAGGCCACCAGGGTCGAGACTGCCGTAAGCAAACTGCTCAGCAGGGGCCAAGGGTGCACCTCACGGCTGGCTCTAAGACTCTACGAAGGGGCTGCAACGACAGCGCAAACTTATGCACTGCCCTTGGTGCAGCTGGCGCCACACCGCAAGGAGCAACTGGAGCGGCAACATCGCATGGCAATTCGGCGCTTCATGGGACTTTCCCGTCAGTCACCCATAGCTGCAACCCTGGCGGAGGCCCAGACCTGGCCTCTGTCACTCTTGATGCTACGACAGGCGCTGCATCACGTGGATCGCCTTCACAGGGCCCTCGGGGGCGCTGCCCTCCTTCGGAGACTGCGGAGCCGACCAGCGTCACGGATGGCACAGATCTGCGCTCTCTATGAAGAGCTGGTCCCCGATCCTCCCAGTCCAATCCTACCCCCTCCACCACATCAGCAGCCTCTGGACGTACAATTAACTCTGGACAACCTCAGAAAAAGGCGCACACCGGCATGCGAGCTCCATCAGGCAGCCGTGGCGAAACTTCATGAAAGACTTAAGGGGCAGCTCCTGGTATTCACGGACGGGTCCGTTCGGGACAGCCCCCATTCGGCCGCGGCTGCCTGCGTCATACCATCGACTGGGACAACCATCCGCTGCCGACTTCCCTTTCACGCCAGCTCCACTGCAGCTGAATTGGCCGGCCTTCACTTGGCAGCCGACCACCTTGCTGCCACGTTACCCCAGTTGCCTGTGGCGATTCTGTGCGACTCCCGACCAGCCCTACAAGCGCTGCTCCAACCAGACCAAGCAGGCATAACTGTGGCGTTGCTGCACGCAAAACTGACCGCCATCAAAGAGAGTGGTGTGCGCCTGTCCCTCCACTGGCTCCCCTCGCACGTTGGAATAGCTGGCAACGAGGAGGCTGACGCCGCCGCTAAGGCAGCACACCACTGCGACACGCCAGTCACTAAGGCGGTAACCCAGTCGGATTACTCACGGCAGCGACTGCGGAAGCTCTTACCAACGGCCCACCCTGACACACGGGTGGCAAGCGGCAAACCTCCACCATCCCTGCCGGAGACTGGCCTGGACAGATGCGAGCGGCGGTTGTTGCTTCGCCTGCGTACCGGCAGCGTCTGGCCTGCGGCACGCATGTATTCCGCGGGTCGCTCTTCATCGCCAGCGTGCCGAAGGTGCGGTGATGACGAAACGCTGCAGCATATTGTTTGCTCCTGCCCTGACCTGGCCACTGAGCGTTGCGCACTGGTAAGCCGCTATCGTCTGCTTGGACTACCTGCCGAAACAATGGAAGACATACTTTTTCCCGCGCGCTCGAAGACGAAAGTTTTTCGAGCCTTCCTCGAGTTCTGTGCTTGCGCGGACCTCGCCGCCTTATAGACGAACTCTTTTCATTCGCACTACTGACTGTACTGACAAGACGTTCTCTTGCCATGCCATTCACTTTTTCTTTCCCTCCTCTCTTCTTCCTATCATCTTTACTTCCCCTTCCCCGATCCCTAAAGGCGCTGAGCCGTGCCCCCGCGACGGGAGGCAGAAAATAGCGTCCTTTTTATCTCTTCCTCTTTCATTAATCTCTCTCTCTCTCTCTCTCGTGCTCCCCGGGAGCTCCCAGGGACGTCCAGAGGCGATGCGGCGCAGGATTACGCAACGACTAGCACCCGCCGCGCTGTACACGAAAGTAAAAAGAAGCGGCAGCTAGTTACTATAACAGCGTACAAGTAAAAAAAAAAAAGAAAGTTGAAAAACGAGCTAGGTCTCGCTCGATACTCTGTTTCCATGCGCTCAGAGTAGAAGATAAAACTAGAGAGAGAGAGAGAGAGAGAGAGAGAGAGAGAGAGGTGTGGAAGAGACGCTGCAGTGGTGTGTCGCAACCGACAGGGCTGGCAGGCTTACTATTCTGGTCAAAACCGTTGCACTGCGGCAAAGCGACCGAACCCCTTCATCCGCTATAGGGAGCTGAGAGAGCGTTTTGCGCAATCTATACTGACGCGCGCTGCTGTACACAGAGTTGCCACTTCCTAGTCCCATACACTGTGCAAACTATATAAAAAAAAGGCTTATTACTTTTTGTTGCCACGCTATCCCTTTCAGTGACACTGGGCTGACTAGCCACTGTAGCTGGGCAGTGCTGTCCACTCCTCTCCGAGGCTGCGGAAGCAATGTCTTCTAATCTCGGAGGCCATATGACAAGACCATAAACAGGGCCCGACTCTTTTTTCGCACACGAGAATCGCTGCGGGGAGGGAAAAAAAAGGTTGCGAAACGGCCGGAAACTCGTCCGAAATGACAAACGCAGTGCACGAACGATGGTGGCGCGCGGCGTTCGCTTTTTCGTCTTGACTTTTTCCGTCTTACTTTTATTTCTCTTTCGCAATCTTTCTTCGCCGGTCGATAAGTCATGGCGGGATCGAAACAAGAAACGACCCCACGAACTTCTCTGTATATATAGTATCGGGAGAGAACTTACGAAACACGCTCTCTCGTATAATTAACGAGGGTACGTACGCGCTTGTTCGATTCCGGTGAACTAACCATCGACAGAGCAAGCGCTCCCGTGTACACCAAGTGCTACCAACTGCAGCACACTATTCAGTCAGTTTGAACGCGACCGCGTTAAAGAAAAAAACGTTTCGCTGAGATTTCAGCGTCAGCATCGCAGACGTTGGTTGTAAGCGAAAAAAAAAATCATCTTATGCGTCACCCAAAAATCTAGAATGATACGAATAAATTTAAACGATAAAAAATCACAGCATATACACGGAGCGAATGATTGGCCGTCCATCCGTCCGTCTGTCTGTCTCTGGTATGCTGAGCTGGTTATACGCCGCCGAATGGATCCGGGATTTCCCTAGGCCATAAGCAACTTCGTCCCTAAAAAATCCTGGGTGACAATGGGGATCGAAACCGGGGTGTTTGCGTGGCAAGCGGATGTTTTAATTTTTTGTGGCAAGGGGATTTTTTTAACAGTGAAAAGAACTTCCTCTGCCTGGAAATACAGTGAAAGCATACATTTCATGCTTTACAAACACACGCATCCTGTACACACGCTTCGCCATACAACATGAAATATTGCCGCAATAACGCGCGGCATGGAAGCGCCCATTGCCAGCGGGCGTCAGACCATGCGATTATCATAATGGCTTCGTGGTTTGAAGCCAATCACCAATTACAAAAGTATTTTCCCTTTCTTCTTTCTTTCTTTCTTTCTCACTGCAAGGGACATTTGTTGTGAGAGAAGCAAAACTATCTAGAAGTAATTTGCCCTCTACGCCAACTTATTTCTAGAATTTCCAGAGCCGTGGCACGCTACTTTTTGTACATTTTATTTAATCACGTAATAAGAAGCACAGTCGCGCTTATTATGCGTGACTGAACGTTTCTTTCGGTTTAAGTAGAAGTGAAAAAGCATATGTTATGTATCTAATGTTTTGGCTGTTATGTATCAATATGAAAGTACGAAGAAAGGCGTAAAAAGCTCGGAAATCTGTAACTCGACCAACAAACAAATAAAGATGCGATAGAAATTACGTAAAGTTAGATAGAAAACGTAAAATCGCGTAGTGTACGCATTAACCGTGTCACATGTATGTTTCACAACTGGAAAACTTAAGGAGGTTATAAGTGATCTGTGATCCAGGTACCTGGTTCTATGGCACTTGAACGTAGGAGTTCATGTGACCTGGCGTATTTGGGTTAACTTTGTGTTTCTACACAGTGCTGAAGCGGATCACTGAGGCCACGCCGAAAAAAAAGCCGATGGCTGAGCATTGCTCCTCCAGGTGTCGCACAAATCGCTGCTCGAAAGAAAATGGCCGGCTCTTTCAATAAACTCATCCTATTAACTTTAACTGATTATATCCACAGTTAACTGGTCCTTAGGTAAATTTATGTTCACATATAATATGTATGCAGCATAACTTTCAACCAGAATTATCGCCAGATCCATCGATTTCGTACCTAGTTTTATTTGTTATTGTCTGAATATTGAGTAAACAGGAAGCGAATGCTCCACCGGAAGCATTTGGAAGAGAAACAAAGGTGCCCCTCGTTGTTAGTGGTGCCACTAAAAAATCCTACTTAATTAACCGGGATTGTGCGACAGCATTCCCCGGTTGGTGCGTATCAGACTAAAACTCGACCGGGAAGGAAATTGCGCGCCGCAGGAAGCGTTCGGCGGAGGAAGTATGGGGACGCCGGCCGGCCGGCTGAAATGTACATCCTACCCTCGCGAAAGATTGCCGGGGCAACAACAGACTCAACGGAGCCAATCACGGCGTTCCGATCAATCCAGCATCGTAGCAACAAACCCGCATCGTTTAAACCGCCCGTCGTCTCTCGATGCAACCACGATATGAGCACGACGCTTATTAAAACGACGCTCTGTTTATATTACACAGCGCACAGATAACGAGGAAGGATTCCTGGCACACACCGGAAATTGCACACACACACACAACGGCCAATCTCGTTTCCCGGAGTTACTACGCTAACAGTGGCTACAGTGACGAGACACGGACCGCCGTCCCAAAAAATGCCACGACTATGCGAGTGACAGGCTTTATTAAAATTTATCTGACAGCCACGATAACAGTATATATATATATATATATATATATATATATATATATATATATATATATATATATATATATATATATTGGAAAGGAGTGTATACTTAAGGGCCTCGTTTTCCCGTGTTTTGACACAATATTAATGAGATTTAAGAGACAATCATGCCAAGAAAAAGTAAGTAATTAAGCGCATATATATATATTATATATATATATATATATATATATATATATATATATATATATATATATATATATATATATATATATATTGTAAGCACAATATTCACAACGTTTGACCTTCAACTTCTTCATCTGTATGTAATCATCATCACGAAAACGTCGTCTTCGTTCGAAGCGTTGATCAGGCGATTCGGCCTAATAAACGCCGTCGAGAACGCTGCTACTGTCTTACAGAGTGCTGGAGGTGCTGGGTATATATATATATATATATATATATATATATATATATATATATATATATATATATATATATATATATATATATTGCTTCCTGCCCACGGCAAGTTGTCTTTTCACCCACTTTTGTTTCTTGATATTAACTTTACAATTCGGCCTAATAACTTACTTTTCTTGGCATTACATTATTGTCTGTTAGATATCATTATTATTGTCATTAATATTGTTAGTATCAATAATATAAACTATATATATGTATGAGAGAGAGAGAAAGAGAGAGAGAGATCAATCTCTGCAGGGGAGGAAGGTGACGGACTCCACATGCGTATTGAACATAGAAAGTGTTTCTTCGGTGTCTTCGTCCCTGTACGGCAAATAGGCAATAGAATGAAGCCCTTCCCATCTGCATATAGGATTACAGGAAGCTCGATGCAGAGGAGGGAGAGGTGTTTGGGAGCAAATCTGTTCCCCCACCCTCACCCCTTTCTTCTGGATGATGGACTACAGAGCAGAGTACTCAATCGATCTAAAAACGCAGATATTGCTAAAAAAATAACCCGGCCTCCCTTCCCCCAACAACCACACACACATCCTGTATAGAGCAGCATGACGCGGATTAGCTGTCGTGTGCCGTGCACGCAGCGCATCATACAGGTTGGCCAAGTAGCGGTATTTTATTAGACGGGAGGCGCTACGGCGATTGGCATCTCCGACAGTACTGTTCAAGACAAAGGCGTGCGTGTCTGCCACACGAAGGGTGTATAAAAAAAAAAAAACAACCACGAACAAGCTTTTCACTGCAACGGCGCTTTGAGTAAGCTGGATGACATGAGGATGTCGGACAACGCCCTGCTTTGAAAACTCATTTGGTTGCGACCCTCCCCATCTTATCGGTCAGCTCGATCACTCAGACGATTACCGTAAGGTGCACACGTTACTAGCTAGCTACTGCACTAATGCTTTCTATTATTACTTCGTTTATTTAGTCCCACGCAAGTCCAAATACTGGAACCACCATACCTCCATCCTCGCTTCGATTACAGGTTATGACTTGCTTTGTTCCACCTCACAATAATTATTTACCTGATGATCGAGGCGTAAAATCTTCATTATTTTTTTACTATAAATTGATATACGCCGTGTATTTCTCATTACACCTGTATTTGAAGTCTTCAGCTGTGTCAGAACAACGTATCTTCGAATGTATTGTTGTTGTTAAACACTTGATGTTATTTTTGATGACTTCCTTGTTTATTCCTACTACACTCCCCTCTAATGCTTTGTGCGATTGAGGGTAAAATAAATTAAACGAAAGAAGTTGGTAGTAAAGAGACTGATCCAGCCTAAAATGCAATGATAATCAACCTACTTGTCTCCATAGACCTTCTCATTATAAGGTGCTGTAAACTAATCCCTGCACTTATCAAAGATTTCCATGGTGTTTTATGGCTCAAACACCGGTGATGGTAAAAAAAAAAATCTTCAGCATGTCTGCCATATATGCTCAGTCCTTCACGCAGTCTACTCAGTACATTCATACTGGGTGTATGGAAGATTATGGGACACACCACGGTGGGTACTTGATCCCGGGTCTTTCTGGACAGCTCGGCTGCTGGCCCGAAGGTCGCGGAATCGAATCCCGGCAGCGGGGGCGGGGCTCGCGTACTCAGATTTTGGGGTGCACACTAAACAATCCGAGGCGGACGAAATTCCTAGAGCGTTTCGCCCCGGCTTCCATCATAATCACATCGTAACTATATATGGGACGTTAAACGCGAACAATTGAAATACGGGACATGTTTCTATTGGCCCAAGCCCAACACTTCGTCGCGTCATTCCACAATCTCCGCACGTACCAGGAAGGAAGTGGTCGAACTCCAAGCGACAAGATGAAGGTAATGCTTCTCGTTTGAGCGGACAACGTTTCACCCTCCACTCGTAACTATAACCGCGACTCCGATTTGAGGGCAACCCCGTAGAGATGCCCTTAACTTCCCAGCCAGCCGCGGACGTATATGGTAACCTTGCCGAGCGGGTAATCGCGTTCGTACATCTTATAGCTCGGCACTCGACCAAACAGTATACCGCCGTCGATCGTTGGGTGCTTCTGTAAACTATAGCTTTACGGAATCCGCAGCTACGTGTTCTTAAAGGGAGATGCTATCTGCGGCAACAGATCGGTCGACGAGAGTTGGCACGCGTGTATAGGTATACGAACCGAGAAGACGGCCCGCCACAGCCACGCCCGGAAGGGCGAATGCAAATCGAAGACGCCGACGAGGTGCCGGAAACCTTGAGCGGTGTATACCTGCAATAAATACGCTACACGCGGACGTCTTTGCCGAGCACTGTGGATACCTTCGAAGACAACGTCTCCCACCTGGCCCCCAGCTGTTTACGTAACGAAGTACGTATGAATACATTTCTGTTTTGTTTTGTGCGTGTTTTTTTTTTCTTTTTTTTTTTCGCGATGAAGACTTGCCGTAGGCCTATACATGTACTATGCAAACAGGCCACGTAAGCTGATCACAAAGTTGCACCTTACTTTAAAACAGGTACGGTATATCCGGAAATTCGTTGTGAAGCTACATTCCTAACAATATGGCCAGTGCAATACTAGTGTTCATTTATTTCGTTATAACGAATATTTCCTTATATCGATGTTTGAGTGAAGTATGGCTCCTGACTCTCCACCCTATGTAAACGCTATTATTTCGTTAATTAAACGTATGCCAATTTTCTGCATGTCTATAGCTTTCATTTTTTATTAAAATATAGGCCGAAACATTGTTCTCACTGCATATTCGTGCAATTACTAAATCTTGTAAGCAACACACCCTTGGCATCGGAAGAGACGTTGTCACTTGTCCAGGACATAAAGAGCTTCACTGGAATAAATATGCCACAAAAAGAAGCAAGTACACCCCCCCCCCCAAAAAAAAAAAAAAAAAACTGACAGGTGGCAAAGCACGTGCTCTGCAAGGCGCCTGTGTGTCGCAGCCGCATCCCGAAATTTGCATCTTCCCACACAGAAGAAGAAGAAAAAAAGAAACACCTAAAGAAGAACGGTGTCCCTGCATGCGCCGTGCCGCGTCCTCGCCGTGAACCAACAGCGCCCATGTAAAAGTATGAAAGCGACAAGCCGCGGGAGCACACATCTTGGCAAAGGCGCGTGATTGAGTCGTCGTCGTCGCGCCAACTATATAAACACGTATCCTTTGCTTCCCTGTCAGACTATAGGACGAGTGCAGTTGCGGTGGCGACGGATCAACGACAGCGTGTCTGTTGCCGCCGCTGAGCTTCGAAACGAGAAACAAATACGGAATTACATATTGCAGTCGAAAACGAATAGCAACTGCCTTACATAAATAGCATGGCCACGCCATTTCCGCAAGCTTCGATGTGGTCGATAACTTTGCGAACGACCGATTGGAGCTCCATCGCAGCAAATTGGTAGGCGCCCATGATGATACAAGCGCAAAAAATACACACACTCGGAGAGGACACAGACAAGCGCTTACTAGCAACTGAAATTTTCATTTCGAAGCGAACACTAATAAATACACCACACGCATAAACGTCACTTCCCAACTTCCCCTGTCATCATCAAAATGGCGCGAGCATATATTTTGTATTATCACGTTTTTGTATCATCATGAACCATTACCAGCACGCCCAACTGGCAGTCATCCTTAATGGTAGGCGCCACAGACATGGACACCAGGATGTGGCAGGGGTGCAAGGGAAACACCCCCCTTCCCCCAATCCTCATTTGCTAATCGATACCCTTACTCATCGAACCTTTCACGCCATATCTTTATTGGACAGGTTATGACTACTGCAGTGTTTTTTTTTCGCGGTAATGGCGAGAGATGTCGCATTCAAACCACTGCCAACCTCACTCGTAGCCCAACGGGTAGTATGTATAAACTAACTAATCATTGGCCGAAGGAGGCGGGGGGGGGGGGGGGTCGACGTACTGAAGTGCGCATGCGATTCGTGACGTGCTGCTAGCGTATACACAAGGACGGTCAAAAGTTCCCAGGCCACTGTCCCAAGTATTCATATGACAGCGTGGCCTGGGAACTTTTGAACACCGCTTCCACCATGCACTATGCGCCTTTTCCACAGTCTTTTTTTCTTTTTAAGCTCACAGTGATCATACTCATGGAATCGAACCCGCGACCACTTGCGAAATAACACAACCACCGCTGGGTCGCCGCAGAGAGTGAGACGTGCAGAGCAGCGTCCGTAGCGGCGTGAAACGACCACGTATAATGTCCACAAAGACAGTCCGCCTATTGAGTTTTTAGTAACGACACGTATACACTAAACGCCATGACGCATAAGCGCGAAACCGGATGTGCGCAGTAGTAATTATTATTACCATATATTTTTTCGTGCTTTATTCGGTGTTGCTGCCGGGCGCCCCAGAAAGCGTTCCTTTCAATATTTTTTTCATCCGTATATGTACGTTCCACGCTGCATGCAGCGTAGTGGCGTGCGCGCACGATGATTTATTGTGTCGTCGGGCGCACTGCCGATGCGACGAGGTATTTTTGAGGCGGCCCGGAAAATGCGTTTGCTCGTTTATACACAAGCTGGCGCAGTCAAATAAACGACCTCGAGACACGGGCACCGTTCGCGGGTGCAAGCGCGTTCGTTCAGGGGCCTTGGATGGGTTCGTTGTTTACTTTCTTTAGAACTTATCGACCACAACAGATTCCTACAGGCACCACTATTTATGAAGCCAAAAATAATTACGCAAAGAAATAATAATGACAAACAAACACACAAAAAACTTTAAGCTCGCTCCAAGCTGCAGCAATTTGAAGACAATGTCTTCATAGACCTGCTATGTTCTATAAACAGCTTGCTGTAGAGAGGCTGATGCTTCTATCACCGCTAGGGCAACGAAAAATAAATAAAATATAATGGTTATACCATCCTGTTTCACCCACGCTCGTGTAACGGCTACGATGAAAGCATTTTTACTGGTTTCAGCTACCGTATGCAATCGCACACCACGAGCGCTAGTAAGCAAGCACTGGCTAAAAACATACATTTCCCAGACTTGTGTGGTGCGGGGTGGCCACGGCAAGACTTAGTGTAAAGACGTTTGGCAAGGACCAGTTAGGGAACGGGATTGCTCCCAGCCAACGTTAGCCCTTGCTGTCCCCACTGGCCTTCCCAAGGACTTTGAAGTGTGGCAGCTTGGGCTAGTTGGTAAGGCATGGCGATAGTTATAGCGCGAGAACAACGTGTCCTTCGTGTCCTTCTCGTCTCTGCGTCGTCGTTTTGCTCTCGCGCCGCTATAACTATCGTCATTCCCAAGGACGTCATGTGTATGATCTATCCCGAGAAAGCTATTGTGTAGGTGTATTGGATTACTTGTCTTTATTGCCGTGGCCACCGAAAGAAATTGAGCAGCAACACGAGTTACGCGAAAAAAAAAAACCGAACAAACAAACAAGACACAAAAAGTTAATTATTGGAATCAATAACCAACAAAAACAACGGGACATCGAGAAAACGAACAAAAAAAATGAGACCAAGGCTAAACTCTGTTTCGAAATCTGTTGAGACAAATTATAGACTCCCCCTTAATACGGACGTACTTAAAAAAGGCCAAATCATGCCGACTAAACCCCAATGCCAACCCGAGCTCCACCGTTTCCCTGCAGACCATGCTCCTCGCTCCGAAGACCATGCCGCACGATGAGAAAGCTTTCTGCGGATCAAAAAAGATCCTTCAGAACCCTGTACTTTGCACCCTTCTCGCCCGCCTTGTGCTTAAGGACACCTTCATTAGCGTCCCAGACGATCGCCAGGTCGATCACCATCACCTAAAAAAAAAAAAATGTGGAATGCAGTCTCAGGCTTCTCACCGCAACGGCGGCATAGCCTCGAAGCGGGGTCAGTACTTTGTTTATTCATCAAAGCTCGGGTTGGGTATAGAGGTTAGTCCGCAAGCGGAGTCCCCGAATTTTATCCCCGTCCTTTAATTATTTCGAATCGTGGCTGAGCCACTTGTTGGCGAGTGTCTGATCCTGATGTGTTAATAGGTCCTTGTTTGTGTAGTGCCCCTTCAAACGCGCCCACCACTTTTGTGTTCCTCTTTGGAGCGCGGCGTTAACGTCGGCAGCGGCCGTAATACCCGCCGGAACCTCAAAAAGAGCAGATATACGAATGAAATTCTCATTTAAAACAGTTTCATATAGGCTGTCCACGAATGGACTGCCCAAACGGAGTAGCCTAGCTAGACCCTTGAGGTGAAGTGCCTGTGAGACCCTCTGAAGTTGGAGAACACCCAGCCTCCCAGATTTAGCCGGTATCTAAATGTGCAAATTGGGGAACCCCCCCTGGCAGACGTAAACACTGTTTAACCCATTTTCGTAGAATTCCATCGAGCCTAGTGGACTCGGAAGATACACCGAGAGTGTTGGAGGAACCATAAAGGAATATGGGCACCACCAGTTGCCTAAGACAGTTTACTTTCCGTAAAGGTTTTAGAGAGGCTTTTGAAAGTAAGTCCAAGAGTCGAAAAGCCTTTTCAGAATCGACTCTCGGATTCCTATTGACACATATATATTGAGGCCCAGGTATTTAATCGGCTCATCTCTATCCTTAGGGGACAGGAGATGGCCAGAAATATTCAGAGGTGGAATGGTGTAGATAAAGCCTTTGTTTTGATGGCAAGGCCGCCATCCAAAGTACTGCGATTTAGAGGGATTAATTTGCAGATTGACGTTATGAAGAAAGGAAACGGTGTGATCGACTAGGAGCCGGAGGCCCTCGAGTGTTTCGGACATCAGTAACATGTCATCGGCAAAGGCCATCGTTGTTAAGGACACACCCCCCAAGAGGAACCCCGACACCTAAGTCATTAAGCTGGTAGAGGAGGGGATCTAGAATACAGTTAAACAGAAAAGGAGACAGAGGATCTCCTTGTTTAATGCATGCCTCGTCTCAGGGGGACCCGGATATGGCCAGTTTCACCATTGATTGAATAAGTTGTAGTACAATTAACATACAGCTGTTTAATGAGGTTAAGGAAGCGGGTGGAGACCTGACGCGCCTCGAGAGCACTAAAACTGGCCGAGTGGGATACAGAATCAAAAGCCTTACGCAAATCAAGGCTTATGTAGAAAAACGGTTTACGTTCAAGTTTCATAGTACGCATAAATGGCTTAAAGGACAAGCAAGTTGGCGGAAGTACTTCTATCATCAGCAAAACCAGATTGAAATTTATGGAAATGATTACTAGCACTAAGTCTGCAGCTTAGTGAACAAGCGAAACAAGACTGCAGAGACCGAAATTGGGCGAAAATCGCCCGGTCCTTGAGGGTTTGCTTTTTTTAGGTATGAAAACATTGCGACTCTGTTTCAATTCTAGTGGAACTAGGCCGAAAGGCCAACCAGTTATTAAAGATGTGTTGCAAAATGCTAGGTGGTATTTTCAGTAATTCACTAACAGAAATGTTGTCTGGACCAGGGGCTGACTTGGTAGCGAGTAGGCGAATAGCTACAGCCACCTCGCCTTCAGTGAACAGACCTTCGTTTACATCTAAGACAACAGAGGAAACAAGTGGTTCCGAAAGAGGAGCAGAGTAAGAGTCAAAGACCCTATCGAACTCCTTATGCAAGTCAGGAAGGGAACATGGGTTTGTGTCGCCAATCAGCTAGTGATCGGCGAGAACTTTGGGACCTAAGTGGTAAAGGCGTTGGTGTAGAACATATCGGGAACGTTTACGTCGACTTCTATTTTCGTTAGTCAGATGACTAATTTTTTATTGTTTTTGTGTAGGTTTAGCTTTTGGTTTTACCCCAAATATATTATAAATGGTTCTTAAGTCGTCTATAGACGTTGGACCAGAGACAAGTGCGGAGATTATGGCTTCATTGGGAATGCCCAACTCAGCGAAAGACATGCGAATCTCTGAAGGAGAGAGTTCAAGTGGAGTAAGAGGTATTGATCCGGAGAAAGAAGGTAGTGTAGGAGGGTTGACTGTATGTGATTTAAGGAGTTTTAGCACGTTCTGATAACGTTTAGTTCAACGAACCTGAGAAATGCTTGAAATGGTACGACTGCCGAAAACCGCACGGAGTGCCTCATTAATCTTCTATGGCCCCCCAACTCCAGTTCCCTCTTTGCCAGAGCAATTAATTCGGAGTCTGCCCATCTGCAATGAGAGTAAGAAGGACCTTCAGTGTAGTGTTCAGAGTGCAAACTGGTATGAGTAAGCTGTAGTTTTTCAAGAGCGTCAAGATATCTAGGCATCCTGCGCATTATCTCGATAGACTCTTTGGATCGGTGTGTAAATTTAGTTGCTAGAACATCAGTGATGGAATAAACCTCACCGAGGGCTAACTCCGCGTGGGCCAAAGCCTCGACCTCGGTGTCTGACCATTGGCCACGTGTAAGATTTACATAACGTCTTGTGCAAGGCCTGGGCACGTGAGCTTGAGCAGGTTGCGGAAGAGCCGGATTTTCAATCTGCATGGCAGGCTCAACGACCAATTGGTCCCAATACTGCCCTCAACCATGCCCAGTGATGCACAAGAAGGCATATGAATTGGAGATACAGTACTTGATCCTATACTGGGCTGCACAAGAGCCTGTACAAGAGGGGAATCAGTATAACTAATTGAGAGATTGTGAGTAGATACAAGTGTATCTATCGGCGAAGTACGTGGGAGAGATTGTGTTTCATTTAAGACCTGAACATCGACATGCGATGAGTTTATGAGAACTTGATCATGGGGGTGAAGCTCAGGGGCGACTCTAGCAACAATGGACCCAGCCAAAATTACTTCAGATTCGGAAGGAGTAAAGTGTGGTTCATTAACACGCGCGGCCTGATCCTGTAGGGTATCTGTGCTACATACTTCAGCAGACTGTTCTACAGAAGCACCGGAATCTTGTTCATTAGTGCTAGTAGTCGCAGGTTGCAACTGTTGAAAATGGGACCTCTTGCATTTGGAAGAATGCGAGGACATTGATTGGGCAGAAGGAAGACATTTGGTGAGGGAATAGGTGCATTGCCATATTACTGCAATGAAGTGAGACCTGTAGCGAACTTCGGGTTTATTTCTGGAAGTAACCTTCCCATTACAAATGTGGCAGGTATATGGACTGATATCATATGGAATGACGTATTCCGTTACGAAAACCACGTCAGCCGAAACGACAAAAAAAAAAAAAAAACACCCAACAAGTGTGATGGCCCAAAGGCACAGCAATGAAGTGAAATAAGCTATAAATTATGCAGTCTTATAAAAGTGCACAAGGCACCCGTCCTGAGATTGATATAATTAACCAGTCGTTTGATAAGTAAAGTGGCACAAGTTCAAAGTGGCAAAAACACAAAAACACAGCACTGGCTAATATATAAATTGGCTGGAGTTGGTTAATGTTGACCAGTGATTGGCCAATACTTCGAAATGACTGCTGAGATTGTGGTTATAAGAGGGAAAAGAAAAGTGAGCCCCGTAACTGTCTGCATCAGCGTGCGACACTTCAACAGTAGCTCACAAGGGATGGGGGTGAGGAGAGATTAAAAGGATGAGATTAAAGGTATATATATAGAGAGAGAGGTGCACAAGGACAGTGAGCGACGACATAAGAGAGATAGGAAAGAGGCAAACACGGTCACAGGAGCCCGAGGACGGGGCACCACTAGCGAGAGCTCTTGTCGGCGACAGGAGATGGCATAGGGTTAATCCAGTCGGCCACAGCTGCGCTGTCGTCGGAGATCGCGAGGACACAACCGGTCGGCACGGAATCCAGCGAGCTGATGCTGGCCTATAGCTGTGTTGGCTGACATGATGATTATGACGAGTTGATGACAAACGGCACAATGGTGATTACGGCAATGATCCACTTGAACATGAGCATTTCAATAAGAAAGCTCCTTGGTTCAACAACTCGTCCCTCGTGGTCTGGAATGTTCCCCCCTTTTAATACTGCACAAGAACACTAACGGAGCTTTATATATGGGGAGGTGGTAGTGTATGGTGACATGATGGTGGTGTATGTGCTGTAACACGGTGTACTGCGGGAGCGCATTTACTGCAACAGTTTACTGTGGAAGTGTATTAACTGCAACACGATGTACTGCAGGCGTTTGTTGTTTGCAACGCAGTGTACTGCAGGGCGTACTCATTGCGGGGGTGAATGTACTGCCACTCAGTGTATTGAGGGGATGTACTTACTGCAACAAGGTGTACTGCGGGAGTGTGCCCATCGCAACGCACGGCTTCCGAGCAGGGTTAGCGGATGTAACACGTACCATGGCACCAATCCAAAACATGGTGGCCACGACGTGCGTTTCTGGACCCTGCGTGCAATCGCTTCTGGCGCCCACGGTAGCAGCAAAAAAATAATAATAAAGATGTCGTTCGAGAATGGTTCGCGATACTAAGAGGTGAGTGGGAAGACCTGGAACGGTACAAGAAGCCCGAGGAGAGGCGACTGGCCCTTGTGCCTCGAGGGCACAACGGCACAGTCGCTGCACCCTCCAAGCGGACGCCGCATCGCGTTCCATCACGTAGGCGTCGCCAGCCAAAGGCTGGCCGAGAGGTGCCGCGAGGTGTTTAAAGGGGCGGATGACCTCGGCGCTTTAAAAGGGCCGCGCGCATGTCAAAGCAGGCGGCGCGCGCGCAGCTCCGCAAACGACCACACACAGAAAAAGAATAACAACAAAAACCGCGCACACCGCCGATTTCCTCCTTCCCCAACAACACCTGTCCCCAGCCAAGACAGATGCCTCCTCGCAATCCAAGCGTCTCCCACTCGCATCGGTCCAGCCAGCTGACTCCCCCACTTCACAGCCAACTATACACACTGTTTCCGTAGTGCCGTGCAGCGCTGCGGAAACTGCGGGCCTCTTCGACCAGTCAGGATGGCAATCGCACCTGAAAAAATGTGCCCTCCCACACCCTGTCCTCCGACAACACCACCTGTTACGACCATTACGTTATATAAGCAAAGGGGTTCTGATCCCCTGGAATAAATATTCGGGGGGGGGGGGTTCAGTATCTTCCTCTTGAGTTGCCGCTGGGGAACAACCTTCGCAGGTGTATCCCCCCCCCCCATATATATATATATATATATATATATATATATATTACGGCCGCCTGGACAAGATGCATGTTTCCTTTTGTCAATTTGCTGGATTTTCCCCTGTGTTCCTACCACAGGCACTACACGTTGCTTCGCAAGAAATACCTGCACTCGATGCACGGAACTACTACAGAGTAATAGCTCTACCGCGTTCGTGGTGGCCTTCCGTCACCTTTTCTTCGCACTCTGCGGGGGGGTGCGCGGTGTAGCGTGTTATGGCGCACACAAAACAGGCGACGCCCGCATAATTCGCGTTTCGTTTCGGGGCTTGCGGGCACAACGGCGAAGCGTTATGTAAGGGCACTTCCGCGTGGGCTCAAACGAGCGCCTAATTAACGCGCCCGAGTTGAGCGCGTTTCGTTCGACGAATATGCAAATCACGCATGCACACCATACAGCGTGAATAACTTAACGAAAAAAAAAAAAACCTCGACGGAATCGATAACTTGCCGTCGTAAACTATCATAAATATCCCCACCTATAGTCACTATAGGTGGCGATATTTACGATAGTTTACGACGGCAAGTTATCAATTCTGTCGCTCTTACCTTTGGACAAGGAATTTACTAGGCAAGCCCGCACGCTCAGCGTGAAAACAACAAAAGCCTTCAAACAAGCCACCATAACCCTTGCCTTAGAGATGTCTGGCAGCGGCAGTCGCACGTCGGCGTTCGTCTGCACTACACTGCGCTCCGCAATACAGTGAACTCCGTATTGCTGCATGTTTTCCTTCCGTTAACTTCGTTGCTTCGTCGCACTCCTCAAAGAACATCTCTGAGGCCACGTACAAGGAAGCGCGTGTTTGAGATCCTTTCCGCCGTGTGGCGCAACGATCCCAGCTGCTCACGATGTCTTAACGAACTCAAACGATTTTTTTTTTGTTCAACTATCCAGGCAGTTGATTGGCCTTACTTGGCATTATGCTCCGATACCGATATAACTGTTGACTTGAATCAGAATCACCGATATTCTTTATGTAGAAGATTATTTCGTGAATATTCGGAAAGCCAGAAGCAAGTGGTGGACCGGAAGTGACTGGAAGGAAAACAAGTGTGGCATCGTGGGAGCGGCCCGCCGTGTGCTAGGGCGCACGCCTTCGGACTTGTCAATAAAGTTTTTCCAAACCAAACCAAACTAGGAACTTCATTAAAAAGTATAAATGTGTGAGAAAAAGTGTCTTATGCGCGTGAGAACCACAAAAATGTTTATGAAGCCTGAAGCGTTGCGAAGTAAATCTGAACAACTAATACATTACCTTAACTTCATGACCATTTTCATATTGCGCGAATGCGAGCAATTCTATAGAATTGTAGAATGCTTTGTCTGGGTATGTTCGATCTTCGTCACTTGATGACTTCTTGTTGTATATTACTAATCAATGATGTTCAGGGAATTTCGTTATGCTCTTTTGTGTGTTGTTGTATTTACCCACTTCCGCGTTGCTATTTCGTGTATTGTATTCGCCCACCCCTGCAACAGCCCTTTGGGGCTGCAATATGTTGAAATAAAATAAATAAATAAATAAATAAATAAATAAATAAATAAATAACAGAAGACCAACTAACTGTCTTTGATCTCAGCGTGACCACCCTTCACAGGCGGTGTGAATGGGAAGCTTCGCGGGAAGGACGCCCCACACTGCACGGAATTTCGTCCTCTTGAGCACAAGTACACATCTTTTGTCATTCTAACGGTGGATGCGAAAGCCCTATGCTGTGTTCATTTAACTGCAGAGAAACCGTGGCGCTTGAGCGCAGGACTTCCTCGTCACAAAATCTAACTGCAAGTTCAAGCCCTTTTTTTTTTCACATACGTTCGGTACGACAGCACCGAACGTATGTGAAAAAAAAAAAGAACGACAGCACCGAACGTATGTGAAAAAAAAAATATAGAAGCACGTGAAGGCTACTCGCCTTCACGTGCTTCTATATTTTTTTTGTTCGATTTTTCGGAACATTCGACAGCAACTACTTTGACTTACGACTTTAGTACAGCCTTCGCCCATGTCATGGAAGATGCGGAATCCATGCACGAGTCGAACAACAACAACAACAACAACAACAACAACAACAACAACAACAACAACAACAACAACAACAACAACGACGACGACGACGACGACGACGATGACGACAAACGCATTTTGAGACACCCGCATTAAGATTAGCTGTACGTAACGAACGTTGATGTCCGAATTATGGCCCACATTTCCCATACACAATGCGTGATGTCGCGATGAGCAACGACCAGAAGGTGTTCCGTCTCGTGGTTTAAGCGCCACGTGGTAGACCAAAATCAGGCTTCAATGTTCAAAGATCTGTATCATGCCATCCCGTTTTACTGCCTTTCGCGACGGCAGCACTGTTAACACCTCGAATCGGAAGAGAACATCGCTACCTCAAGAGAGCCTCGCGAAGCTACGCCGGTCCGAAATTTGGACTAGTAAACCTCGTACTCGAGCGCCTCGCTACAGTGTACTCGTACACTCTAACCTCGCTCCAAACCGCTGCAATTTACGGGGCATGCAGGGCGCGCGCTGCGCAGAAAACGGAGCTGTCTGCGCAACCGAACGAACGCCCAGCGATCGCGACGCCCCCTGGCGTCCGACGCTATTTTCGGGGCCACTCCATTCCGCCAAAGAGTCGTGCGCCATGCGCTCTTTTTCAGCCTGAACCCCCTCCACCTTATATGCGAGTACCTGTCAGCCGTCTCCCAACAGCAGCAGCGGCTGCTGCTGCTGCAACCACGCCCATAGAGCACCACGTGGCGGCCGCAGGGGCTTTCTCTTTAGGCGTAACGTTTCCGCGTGGAGAGCGATAAGTGCGGTCGGCGGAATACGCGCTATACGGGGAACATTTCCTCGCTACAAACGAAGTCGTCGGGTAGTAGGAAATCGACTTCGCTATCCGAACGGCACATCGCCAAAGGCGTACGAGGGAGGCTGATAAGCGAGTACCACATAAAACGAAGGATGCATTTATCACCGACACAAACGTAGAAGCGCGACCAGAAAATAACGGGTCAGAACGACCGTCCAGCGTAACCACGTTGACTAGCGACTGCATTCGATATTCATGCATGCGCGCACGCTTTCCGGAGTGCGACTTAACAAGCTCTTGTTACGAAGGCCGGTGAAAACGGAACAACGCTTAGTTTCTGAATCGTTCGCGTTTGAATATAGTGGAACCGAAGTGACGTTATAAAGGGTCAAAGTGCACCGATTTCTCCTTCTTTTATGTATCATAAATAGAACAGATGTAAGCACCACTTGTTCTTCCAAATAAAAAAAATGAAGCTGAGACGAACGCGAAACATTACGCGATGAGTGAGAGTTAGTATGACGCACCAATTACCAGCATGTGGGGTGCAGCGCAATTAATGCGGCTGATGTAGCAGCCGCATTAATTGCGCTGCACCCCACATGCTGGTAATTGGTGCGTCATACTAACTGTGAGATACTAACAGACGCACGTTTACACAAATCCGCTACTTCGAAGGTGAAAACCATGGGCTGAGGCTGTACGGCGTTTTCGCTCCTATCCGCACTTCTGTAAGTTTTGGCGCTCCATCGATCTGTTTCTTTTTCTCGTTTCTTTTTTTTTTTATTTTGGGTGATGCTACGGCATATATACCCTTTACCTGGCAGTAACGGCGTCAAACGCCTCTTAATCCCGGAGTCTTTCGTTCTGGTTACATCTGTGGCTCCGGGCTCCCTAGCTATAAACCAATCGACAGAAGGCAGCAAATTACAAATGAAAATGGCGGATCACCGCTAGGTCTTCTCCCTTTGAGTGAACGACACGCGTACGCTGCAGAGAGATCAGAAAGGACAACTGCCGCTAACAGCTCTGGCAGTATCTCTACGTCACGAGACGACAGAGCACAACGATTGGTGGTGAGGAGGAGGAAGAAACTTAAGTATATGCAGGCAGTTAAGGTCGGGCCCTCAGTCCAGGGCTCCGCTGGAACGAGGGGCACACTAAGCCTGGTCGAGCAAGGCTATTTGGCTCACCCGATAGCCTCGTCCGCAAGCCACGCCTCCCATTGCGTACGTAACATGTGCGTAACAGCCCACTCATTGCCAACCATCCGCACGTAACACGTGCGGATGGTTGGCAACGTGCAGGCTGCCTCTTGGTGCACTCCGTTGTTATGTGGCTGAGTGTCGGTGTGTCTGAACACCACAGACATGTTTCTCTATTATTGTTTGGGACATATTCTACTTAGGTGGCACAAATTTGGAAAGATATTGGTTTGTACGCGTCTCCAATCCCCGCTTCGTTGGCTATCCAAGTCTTTATGTGGAAGGCTCTCTTAGTTGCTCCATCAGTTGGAGAAGGACGTCACGTGGACTGGAAGGGGGTTCGACGTCATTGCGTGCCGTCGCTCGCGGTGGGTGAAGCCACGGTCTGCCATGACGTTCCCCTCCGGACCTTCGTGAGCAGGACACCACACAATGTGATGATTGTCACCACACAGTATCACCACATTTGTGGAAGAGGCAGTGGCGAAGGGGGAGAAGAGCGCCCCCCAAAATTGTGCTATACGCCGCCCCGTACGCGTATACACTACGGTTTGCATACAGCGAAGTCCGCGCGACGCGATTCGCCAGGAACGTTTGCCCAGGTATACGTCCTCGGAAAGAGCATCAACACGTTAAAAAGAGCCTTCGCCGAGTAGCATGTGGCATACACGGACCGGACTCGCTCGCTGGATTTCGTGCCGACTGGTTGTGCCCCCGCGATCTCCGACGATAGCGCACCTCTGGCCGACTGGTTCACCCTATACGCCATCTCCTGACGCCGACCCGAGCTCTCGCCGAGTGGTGTGCCCCGTCCTCGGACTCCTGCGAACGTGTCCATCTTTCCTATTTTCTGCTTCCGTATGTATGGGTCTCTCTGTCGCTGCCCCTCTCTCTGTCCCTATACCTTTTAATTCTCCCTATCCTTTTAATCCCCCCTTACACCCCATTCCTCGTGCGCTACTGTTGAGGTGTCGCACTCTGATGCAGACAGTTACGGGGCTCACTTCTTTCTTTCTCTCTTTTAAGAATCGCCCCGCCGCGGTGGTCTAGTGGCTAAGGTACTCGGCTGCTGACCCGCAGGGCGCGGGTTCGAATCTTGGCTGCGGCGGCTGCATTTCCGATGGAGGCGGAAATGTGGTAGGCCCGTGTGCTCAGATTTGGGTGCACGTTAAAGAACCCCAGGTGGTCGAAATTTCCGGAGCTCTCCACTACGGCGTCTCTCATAATCATATAGTGGTTTTGGGACGTTAAACCCTACATATCAATCAATCAATCTTTTAAGAATCACTTCACTTCCCCCCACTGCGATAACTATCCGCAACCGAACAACGCAAAAACTGTGTTCAGAAACGCGTTGATCGTTATAACAGAACAAGTCTCCGTAGGGACGAGAATAACACTGCGTAACGGGTCGAAATAAACGGCCTTCACCGCCGGTATGACAGCGAACCAATAAAGAAGCAAGACGTGCAAGGAGCGCAGGCGTGTGTACACACTCGCAAGAGAAGGTTGCTGCTGCGTAAATACAGCGATGCCTTCGAGGAGCGAGAGGGCACCGATGATGAACCGGAATAGGTCACGCCAAAGCAAGCTGTTGCCGCTGCGAAGCATCAGGAGTGGCACATAACACGTCCGACAAGTACGGCGACGTGCCTTGGCGCGACGCCAAAGGATAACTCGGTCTATAGGGTTTACCGTCATTAAAATGCCTTATGAAAATTTTATAGGTGCAGCTGGAATTCAGGTTGCTTACCAAAGTGCCCATAATGGAGAAACTGGAAGAATTCTTGGGGCCTGCTTCAGGAAAAATAGTAAAAATAGCCAGACAGAAACGTCACATGCAAAAGTTTCTGGAAGACCTCGATGCTGTTCTTGTCGATGCCTCTGAAGATGCATCCGAGGGTAATTTCAAACATTTCTACGCTAACATTACCACCTTTCTTTGTATCTAGCTTCCAGTAGCGCCATTCTTCCGATTTTACGTCAAGCAAATTGGGTGCTGTAAAATTGAATGTATTAGGCAAGATTTGTTTGCACAGTTCTACATTGGTTGACTCAGAGCATGCGTTCGATTAGTCTATCACTATATGCACTTGTTTTGAAAATGCAATGTCACACTCCTAGAAACTGGCATTAAGTGCCAACGACGTGATTACAGGTAGCTATTACAGAGATAAATTTATTTCAAGAGCTCATGTACAGAAGCAATAAAAATTGCTTAAATATCTCAGCTGCTGAAGATCTTAAACTGCCTCTATTTGTGCAATACATTCACCACTGCTTGAACTTCTCAGCTAAAGCTAGGTTGAAATACAGTTCATTCTGTGCTCAAACCAATAAAATAAAATTTAAGAAAATAAGTTTTGTTCAATGATGGAACCAAAACTGAAGCACAGATGAGCACAAGCAAAAGACCAGAATGTTGGAAACAAAGATTACAGAAGAGGCAAAGTTCTGTATTTGTTGTGTGCCATGTGCGTTTAATTGCAAGCACAGCCTGCACGCCCACACAACGAAGTTGGTTGGTGGTCGATATAATGATGCTCACTTATTCTTGACGAAGTAGGGCAGTGACGCTCTTCCGTGTTTTAGTATCGCGGCTGAATGTGGGTGAATTTCATTTCTTCTCAAATATTACTAGAGGTCGGTTTTTGAAAATTTCTAAACTGCAATGGGATTTTTGCATGAATGAATTCAATACTCCCATTTCACAAAATGCCTACCTCCACTAATAAAAAAAGGTAATTTAACATTCTTACATACAGTTCAAAGTGATTTCTTTAGTCTTTTTAAAGGGGTCGTAGCAGGCAAGATGGGTGCCACTGTGTTTTCCAATACTTTTCTTGAGTTTTCAATTTATTTCTGTGCATTCTACATTTGGCAATGGCAAGGATTAAAATTCGTGCCAAAATTTTTTTCACATCTGAAAGCACGAAGATGTAAACTGCATCTTCTAAAGGTACGATAAAAATTTTGTTATATTATGTCTTGCAGTGCTATCCCCAATGGGAATTAGGTTCTGCTGCTTAAACACCATAGCAATACACAAACTAGTTGTGTAGTAATGTAGATGTAAGTAAGCACGTCTACTCCTTCTCACTTCACATTAGGTATCCAGCTGGTCTGTGGTGCACGTGACTGTGAATTTCGCTTGGCTGGGTGACCCTGCATACTTCCTAAGTTTGAGTGTAGTTACCATGACTACCCCATAAAAGATAGTCAGTCATGTACACCATTACAGCCTCTATGTTTCTAGTGAGTTGCTAAAATGGCAGTTTGAATCCAGCTTGTAGCTTTTGCATTTAAGTACTTTTTGAAACAGTGCAACTCACGGTTTTTTCAGAGGTGATGCTCACTGCTGCTATTTGTGTCCTTCCGGCAATGGTGAAGGAAAGAATGGATGCTTTCATCTGCAAATTTGTGAGTATAATTCATAGTTTGTATATTACTTTCCCTGTGAACTGCAGTTGTGAAGTTGCCATCTGTGATAAATGTTTGCTATATCTTTTGCAAGTGAATTGTTGAAAAGCCTTTCAACCAGCCATGTCCAAGACGACTTTCACGTACCATTTATGCATAGGTTACCCAGTACAGTAGAAGCCCGCCATAATGTAGCCCGCTCGGAGGCTACATCACTGTCAGCCACTCTTTGCATTGTTTTTATAGGATTCAATGAATCGGTATTATGTTGCACGATTATGCACGAATGTATTCGTATGTATGTATGTTGTAGTATGTATGTATGTATTTAGGTATTAGCATGCATGTGTATGTATGTATGTATGTATGTATGTACAGCATCGACTGCACTGCAAAGGCTGCGCACGCGCAGTAGCGGCGCGATATACACTCTAAGAAGTAGGAGGAATAGGGGTATCGAGGTTGCTCCTCCAGGGGAGTAACTAACTTGCCACGCCCATAGCACCATTTTGGGAGTAACCACGCTCTCGCGGTTACTCCTAAAAGGAGCAACAGGTGTTTTGCGCAAAGTAAAAATCACGTTTTTGGTTGACTTAAGCAGCCTTTCGAAGTGCTTGTAGGCATTCGATTAGATGTACAATTATGTGCAAGCAACACAGTCAGAGGTAAATTTCGGAAAATTTGCAGCAAACACACGGGATGGGAACTCCCGACCGCTCAGCCAGCATGCACGCATACACTAAGCACTGCACCGCACAACGCTACGGCACCGTCTGAAGGAAAACGGGCTTGTGTAGGCACTGATGAGTCGTTTGCACACGGCGCCACCATTCCTGCAGTTGCTTCGAAAAAAACGGGCGCTTAACTCCACAAGGGGGAAAGTGCCCCTCTTTTGCCGTGTGCAAACTTTTGCGCACATTCCGTCTTTTTGGAGGAGCGAAGAGCCCTTTGAAAGGTAACTGCGCAGTTATACTCCGGAAAACTCTTTAAGAGTGTATAAGAAAGATTCGCTCGACAATAAACTCGAGTCAGTGCGCGCACGGGGGAGTTTTATAGGTCGGAGGTGTTCTTTATTTTCGTCTCCTCTCTCAGAATACCATTTCGACGAGCTGTCACGCCTTGCCATTGTGAAAAGAAAGAAAGAAAGAAAGAAGAAAAAAAAAGCATATCCACCACATCGACGACTGCATCATCGTCGACTGTTACTTAGCACCACCTTGCTTAAGCGATATCCACCGCGCTTGACCTGAGACAGCTTATGTTGTTTGTAGGTTGCGAATACAGCATTTCCAGATATGGAACAACAGAGACTATCCGAAAATAATAAAGAAAAAAAAAAACATACAAAGTGGTGAGCCCCACCAAGGTAACGCGACGTAGCGGAGCCTTACCGTACGCCCCCGCCCATTCTCTTTCCACGCAGACTGGTTTTCAAGGCGCGATGCTCGGTGTGTATACGAGCTATAGTGTGTCGTACAAGGCCAGTGTTTCGCGTCACTTGAAGCAGCGCTCCGTGTTATCTGTTGTGCACCCGGAGATTACACATGTCCATGGCACAATAAAACAAAGCCCGGCTTTCAGTATTAGGTTACAGAAGTGCATGCCGCGAAGGCAAGCACATTGACGTGCCAGAAAAAAGTGTAGTATGTCTCTGACGTTAATTGCATGGACGTTTACGTCCCAGAACCACGGTATGACCATGACGGACGCCGTCGTGGAGTGCCACCCGGGGTTCTTTAGATGCCACCAAATCTAAGCACAATAGTATACCTCGGCCTTCATCAGTGGAACGAGCAGTACAGACAAGCAGCACGCTGAGGTGAGTTCGGCCATGTAGAGGTTGCACCTGGGGTAAAGGTCTTGGCCGCGTAAAGTTACAGAGTTGCACGTTGGTCTGGCTAGTGGCTAACAACCACAGCAGTGCGGCAAAGCAGCACTTCATTTTTTTTTTTTTTGCAGGCGACATGGGTAACCGTGTCGGTGAGACAATCAAATGTTCGGCGTGTCGAAAGACGGCATGCTTTACTCCACTGTCGATGACTCGTGTTAATACAGTTCGCTGCAGCGGGGTCGTCGGTAAATACAAAAAAAGCGGCTAGAGCGCCAGTTTTCCCGCAACGCGCGGTATATAGCCATATATAGCGGTGTCTGGAAGAGAGACGCGCCACTATAGGCTATACCTAAAGGTAGCACGCGCATCAACTCTACGGCCACGCCGGCATGATGTCTCTTAGGCGCAAATTCGTGAAGGATGAGAGTGTTTCCGGAGCCTGAATCGGCCAAAGTCTGTCAAGAGAGTTAGACATCCTGCGAGGCGGGCTGTGCAGAGAAGGTCAGCCTGCACCGCACTATATAGTATCGCGGAGAAAACAAAAAATTTTTCTTATACGTACGTAATTGTGTGAAACATGCGCTGACAATATAGCATCGTGAACTTATTTACGGCACAACACGAGAGAAAAAAAAAAAAACACAGGACGGGGAAGGAGCAAAATAGAAAGAACCGTTCGCTCCAGAACCACAATTTTACTAGGGACGCCGTAGTGGAGGGTTCCGGAAAGTTCGATCATCGGGCATTCTTTGGCATACACTCACATCACACAGAACACGGACCTCTAGCAGTTTTTTTTTATCCTTCTTGCTCCGCACGCCTTCGCATCTTGGAGGCCATAGAGTTTCTCAAAATTAACTATAGAGTGCACTCTGGCGCTGCGATCGTTTTAGCGACCATGGGAATGATGGGTAGTACACACATTTGCCTAGTCTTCGTACTTGCGGGCGGCGAATCATACTTGCGGCCTCGTTTATTAGTGGTTACGGTTTTGTTTTGAAAGAAAGAACGAACCCTTTTGAACTTAGCGACTTGATTCAAAATAGTAAGCTTAAAACAATAAGGTTACGAAGCGCAAACGGTGAACATTTGCTAATTTATGTTTTCGTGAAAAAAACAGCTCCAAGCCACACGAAGACACACGGAGCCTGAAGCGGGCCACAAGTACGAAGATTAGACAAATGCGTGTACATACCCATCATTACCATGCTCGTTGAAGCGCCGTGTGTTGCAACTCCCATAGACACTAGCGCCAGAGTTCCCTCTAAGTAAGTATTGTGGGAAACTCTATGTTGGAGGCCTTTGTTTTCGCGATAAAGGTAGTCCCGAATTCCTCCGCAAAAAAGCTCTACCCCCGCTCCCCCCCCCCCCCCCAAACAAAACGACAGCGGATCACCGAGAAAAAAAATTAGAAATAAACGGATTGATGGTTGTATAAAAATTTTAGGCGCAAAAATTTATCTCCGATGAACTCACGGGTGGGTATGTGGGCGCAGGAGAACGGCAGGGGTCGTTTTTGGAGGAAGAGGAGGGGGGGGGGGGGTGGCACAGGTCGCGGGTGCGAGCAAGCTCGAGAGGACGAAATTAGCCGCGCCGCCGTAAACGCACTCGGGGCGTTTCTCTGCCGTGCAAGGTCACAAAACTCGCTCGAAAAAACAGGAAGGTCCATCCCTGGAATGGTTGCGCGGTTCCGAAATAGCCAAGCCGATCCGCGCGTCCCGGCATTGAAGTACTTATTATAGAAAGACGACGTCAAAGAGATGCCACGGAACGAGCCGAAGAGCGACGAGCGAGGGCGATGTGAATGACGGGCGTAAAGTTAGGTAGTACATCATGATTGATTGAATACAGATGCCTCTGACGTATATACCTACTCTATGTGTGCAAAAAAAAAAAAAAGTTTAGGCACCGTCCGTCAACATACTGAGGCGCTCGTAGCGACATCGCGGCGCGTAAAGGCTCCGCCCAGCCCAAAGCTCGCCACCGTCACCTATGGTCACCTAACAACTGGCACGACAGCTGCAAAGCTGGGGCCTAAAAACGGAACTATACGCAAGTTTTTAGAATGATAACTTCTTGTAAACACTATCATCGATAACTCCGTCATCATATGTTCGTCATTAAAAAATGGAACGGCAGGTGAAAACTTTGTTGAGCTGCGTTTCGCGTTGAAACTTCGGCAGCTGAATGTCATTACGACGTCAGAGATTCCAAAGCACCACAAATACTTTTTTTTTTCATCTCGGTTTGTCCGTCATCCTGTGGGTTTTGTGATAGATCAAATGTTGAAGGAAAACGGAGCTGCGACCAATGGTAAGCCAGCCTGCTCGTTACAACTCTCTATTATTTCATATATTACTATCTAGCATCCTACCTTTGTTCTCGTCAGTTGTCCTTCCTTCGTAAAAAGTTCCGTTTTTATAACGCACCGTTATCCACGCCTGCATTGACATTTCCGGTTCTGTTAATAGCCCCCCCCCCTTTTTTTTTAAATATATATTCTAAACGTCTCTTCCTTATCATATAGTTTCCTATAAATACACAAGACAGAACTCTGGCGCTAGTGTCTATGGGAGCTGCAACGCAAGGTGCTTCAGTCATCATGGGAATGATGGGCAGTACACATATTTGCCTATAGTCTTCATTCGCTTGGCTCCGTGTGCCCTGAATCTGCTTTGCCGCAACACAAAGTTCAGCAAAGGTATGACAGTAACGCTTCACCACCTTAAAACGAATTCAAATCGGGTCACGCAGTTTACAACGGCGGTCTATTCTTTTATTCGAAACAAAGCCAAAAAGGTCACAATTGCGTTTGCCTGCAAGTACGAAGACTAGACAAGACTAGGCAAGTTTGTGTGTTCCCACCATTCTCATGGTCGCCGAACACTCACAGCGTTAGAGTTCCCTCTAGTAAACTTTAGGAAACTCTATATTCCTTATACCAAGAGATGCAAGCCTTCCATAGTTGTTGTTGCGGTGAATATCCTCGCATTCCACTTACAACGTGATTAGAAGTTTCAGGACTTGAGGCAGACGCGCGGCGCCTCCTTCCAGTAGTGAATATTTTGCTAAGAAGGCATGTCTGTCCTCAGACAGGCAACTAGGACTTCAAATAATAAAGAGACGCCTCGTGTTATCATGCAGACACCCCCGACCCCCTCTTGAACACTACTGGGCTGTATTTACTGTAGAACCACAGTATGGGTTTCTGAATACATGTAACCAAAACGAAAACTAGCAGATAATGGCCCATTGTATGCTGGTTTCCATTAAGGTTGTGTCAAACAAAGAAACGAGCCCTCGAAAATTTCCCTCTTGTATACATATAGACTGATACATAGTTATATACACATAGTTATATACACATAGTTATATACACATACTTATATACACATATAACACATAACACTATACTACTGAACACTAGAGTAACTCTATATGCTACAGTTACTCTACCGAACACAGAGCGCGCCATCTATGAGCCGCCGGCGCCGAGATGAATTACGAAGCTCCTCCTCCCTCTCGAACCACCTCCCTTTCTCCAGACTGTCACGCGCGGTCAAAGACCTCTTCGCCCTCGCCAGCGGCGGCCGCGTCGTGAGCGAGCGCCCCCCTTCCAAAGCGAAGGCTCCGATGCAACGAGCACAACACGAAACACCGACAACGCCATGAGAAATTCGTCGGAGGAGGAGGCTAGGAAACGGAACACAGCAGCAGCAGTCGCACAAAAGAAGGCGCTCGAGCGAGCGAAAGAGCCAAAACCCTGCCGGAACGAAGCGGAGAAAAGGAAAGAAAAAAGGTAAAACCTACAAAACAAAACACAGACGGCGAGTGATCACGAACGAAAAAAAAAAAAAAAACACGACAAACGCTCGCCACCCCGGAGGCTTCGAAGTTAGTGCGCAACCTCCCCTCAGAAATCCTCAGCGGAGGAGGAGGAAGATCATAGAGGGGGGTGAAAGGAAGCGAAAGCACGGAGAAGTAGCACGGGCAGCGCTTACGCAATCGACATCAACTGCTGCTGCCTCTGTTACACACGAAGGGGACGAAAAGGCCACGCGCCCAATATACTGCTGCGGTAGAGTTCGCAACGGCTGGGCAGGAAACTGGGCCACAGGGTCCTAAAGGCAAAGGGGGGGGGGGGGGGGGGGGGTGACGACATTTTCTCGAATCGCTTTGAACTTTAAGAACACCACGTGACTGCCTCTAACGACGACGCGTTTCGTGAATCGTTGTGAGCCTTACGCGAGGGGATTATTTAGTTTTCGAATCATCGTGATCCTTGTACACCATTAAATATATCTAAGCGTTACGAAATTCTGAATTGCGACCTTCGGGGTGCGAAGATTGCTCTCTAAAAAGTAAGCTATCCATGCGACGATTATAGATTTCCCTGAATTGCGACCCTTACGCCACGAAGCAATATACCTCTATAAGTGTTGCGATCATAGCGAACTTTACGTCGCTGCGATTCCCGAGAGGAGCCAACTAATGTACGTTTCTTCTGCAACGATGTAGCTAATTTAGAATACATGCTCCGGCGGTGCCCCCTGCATGTTATACGCTGTAGTGAAGTCATCACGCCGTCCAAATGACCTATTACCAGCTCCGGCACTCGGAACAACAATTATGACAGTCCTACGAGCCCACGACGCAACATAAACACTTGGTCTTTCTGCTCCGACGTGGGCAGGACCCGCAACGGTACTAAGAGCACGTTCCGAAGGTTCCAATAAAGTTCGTCCATCATTCCATCCATTGACTGAAATGTTGCCACGTAATTGGGCCTGGTCCTGAATCTCAGGGCTCCACTGAACCTCTCAAGAATAAAGTTACACATTTGATGAATCGCTCTGAACCCTCATCTAGTTCGATAATCTAGGGATGAAGCTTACACATTTATCCAATCGTTGTGGAGCTAACAGCGTGCAATTCCTCCCTTTAATGCAATCCCGTAATGCGCCTCCACCATGGTTTTTACGTGTGTAAAATGCTTCTCTTCAACGACAATAATAATTTACGGTAGGGTAACTACGGATCACGTTCGCGAGTCCCTTTAACGCGCAACGAAATATGAGCGCGGCGACATTTTTTTTAAATTTATTATTATTATTCTTTTGATCGGTATGTGTGGTTTAACGTCCCAAAACCACCATATGATTATGAGAGACGCCGTAGTGGAGGGCTCCGGAAATTTCGACCACCTGGGGTTCTTTAATAGTATTATTCCTTTCTTCCTCATCGAAATGAGACCTACAATCGAACGCACGCCCTTTGCAACGCGACACAATAACGAGTCACCCGGGACGGATAGGTTCCTCGCAAAGATATTTTTTACTCCGTCCGTGTACCGCTTATTTACTTCATCCGTGTACCGTTTATCTTCTTAGCTGCTCCGTCCCGCTGATAAATTGGATGTCCCGGACACCGCGTTACGTGCCGCGAAGGGAACTAAATCTACGCTACTAGTCAAGCGAAGAAGAAATTCGGAGTGTGCGCCGAGCCTTCGGCAGCGACCATGGAAGAAGTAAAGCGAAGCTAAAGAAAAAAAAAAAAAAGATGCCGCACCCGTCCCTCCGGACGATGACGGTGCAGAAAACGAGAGAAAGGGGGAGGGGGGGGGGTGCGCACTCGACCCAGAAGTATCCCGGCAGGCGCCGACACGCTACCGCTAAAAGCATGCACAACAAAATTTAACCACACTAAAATAAAACAAACCCAGGCGTGCAGTAAGATGGAGAAAACGCGAAGACAGCCACCCACCAAAGGCCCGAAGATCAGATGGGAGAGAGGGAAGGCGGGGGCCCGCTCACGGGAAAAAAAGTGTGTCGCGACAGGTTTCGTGAGGCTGGGCGGCGGCTGGCTGAGGGGCACGGCTTCGGGGAGGGGGGAAGAGATGGTAGGAGAGTACGACGGGCAGCAAGCAATTTTTGAGAGGGTCGGATGCCCCCGCCGGATGAGAGGGGGCGGCGTCTTTTTTTTTTTATTATTATTACCACAACGGTAGGGCAACCGCGAACGTCTGGGCGCCCTCCCAACTCCCGCTGGGAGACAAAAGAGCCCATCTGTAGAAGCGATATATATATATATATATAATATATATATATATATATATATATATATATATATATATATATATATATTATATATATATATATATATATGAGATCTAACAGACAGTAATGACAAGGAATGTACAGGGGAAGTTATCAGAACCAATGGAATGTAAATAAGAAGAAAGAAAAGTGGATGAAAAAATAACCAGCCGTGAGCAGGAATCGAACCTACGACCTTCGAATAACGCGTTCGATGTTCTAACCACTGAGCTACCACAGAGGCCTTCCCTTTATCCACTTTTTTTGGGTTACATGTGAATTTAAAAGTAGGAGTGACAGTTAGCGCCATCTATAAGACAAATATATATATGAAATCTAACAGACAACAATGTCAAGGAAAGTATAGGGGAAGTTATTAGACCGAATTGTAAGGTAAATCTGAATAAAGAAAAGTGGGTGAAAAGATAACTTGCCGTGGGCAGGAAACGAACCTGCGAGCTTCGAATAACGCGTTGCTTGGTCTCAAAATCATTGGTCGTCAAAGTGCCTCGATGCCGCCGACAGATAGTGAGTTTCGAGCTCGCAGAATCGCTGTGTATCTCTGCAGATGGAACTGAAAGCTAACTCCTCTCTGATATGATCTTTCCAACGACGAACTCCCGGTGCGCCGTCATAATGCCCTCCGTGTCGGTGTAAGTATGCGTAGCTTACAAAATTTACTGCCGAGGAAGCGACGTCAGCATTTTGTACCCCCGTCCAGCAAAAGGAGGTGCTTCTGCCTCCATTGGAAAAGCCCGTAACTTCCGCGCTACGATATGTCTGATGCAACATACGAAAAAAAAAAAAAAAACATGCTAGATACATTGCAATATACGCTTCCTATCACGGTACAAGCTGCAGAGCGCGAACTGTCAAGACATTTCGTAATCGATGCTGTGATAATTCACTGAGCATTGATCTGAAGTAAGGATGTTTCGGTGAGATGCGCCGCACTGTTCTTTGGCATCTTTGTGTTGACCGATTCAAAAAGCACCGCTAACGAGAAATATCACGGTAGACCAAAAAAAGTGCTTAACAATGCAAAAGACAGGAGGGGATAGAAGAGACGAGAACAGAGCGCTCTGTTCTCGTCTCTTCTATCCCCTCCTTTCGTTTGCGCTGTTAAGCACTTTCTCGATCTACCATGCAGCACCAACCAGCCCAATCAAGGACCTTGTTAGAGAATGATCGCCCTTTCGTGGCAACACCCTGTTCTTTATTGTTCACATCTGAAGCATACGCGAGCCTTAGCCTCGCAGTCGACAACGGTTGTCGATGACATCCAGTAGAGCGCGGGCTGAGGACGACACTTCAATGCAGTGTCGCCGTTGTCGCATCCAGGTCGTTTATCTATAGAACACCGGCTGTAATGGGAAACGCGGCGCTACAGTGCACTTCTAGAACACTCGAACGACACAGTGGACTGCTCCAGGCCAGCGCGTAGACAGCGCCGCAACGGAGTCACCGATAGCTAATTTATAGTAATTGCGTAAAATCGCACAGGCCCCCTCCCCCCCCTCTTTTTTAAATGTATCCCGGTTAATGCGTTCACGCGGTTAGTGCGCGCTTAGATTTTCAAATGCAAAGGCAGCGCCAGAACACGCAGCTTAGCGACACACCCGCCGTGACGTCACATTTGCGACATCACATGACCAGATTGATTGATTGATTTGTGGGGTTTAACGTCCCAAAACCACCATATGATTATGAGAGACGCCGTATGTGGAGGGCTCCGGAAATTTCGACCACCTGGGGTTCTTTAACGTGCACCCGAATCTGAACACACGGGCCTACAACATTTCCGCCTCCATCGGAAATGCAGCCGCCGCAGCCGGGATACGAACCCGCGACCTGCGGGTCAGCAGCCGAGTACCTTAGCCACTAGACCACCGCGGCGGGGCCACATGACCAGAAGGAGCGTCCGCGACCCGACAATGCCGAAGTGCGCATGCGTTTTTGATGTCGCAAGATATCTCTGGTAGCTGTTAGTAAAGCTTGGGAGACAAATTAGAACTACTCTTTCAAACAATTAATTCGAGCGCAAACACACGACAAAATCACACACCCACATCCACACATCAAACACACACAGTGTGTGTGTGCGTGTGTGTGATAGTGTCGTGTGTGTGTGCTCGAGTTAATTTTTTGAAATGTTGTACCAACCAGCCCAACAACAAGTTCTTTTACAATTAGAGCTACGTATAGGGCCACCCACCCAGCGACGATATGGGTTTTGGAGCGAGGATGTGCGCATAGCCAGCCGCGGGACGACGACGTTATTGCGTCCACAACTGCACAGTTACCACCCGCAAAGTGTAACCAGTAACGCAAGACTGATGTACGGTAGTCTCGGCTACCTACCAGACGTCGCGCTGTCGGTAGTCCGTGAACGAGCATATGTTTTCACGAACAGCACTCCACGTTTGTAATTCAAAAGCAACGGTGTGCCATTTTCCACCCATTCATTCCATTTAGAGTTACTGCAACCGTGTACCTTCACTTAGCAGGATTCCGCAGGAATAATTTGTCATATTGTAAATTTGTTCCGCACTTTTCAACATACCTGTTCAGCTTCAGGTTGTCGATTAAGGCGGCTTTATACTCCGAAACGGGCCATTGTTGGTCTAGAGACCAACAATGGCCCAACCAACGTTCTTCTCCCAACGTTCTCTATAGAGAACGCTGGGACCATTGGAACGCCCGGACCAACGTTCTCTATAGACAACGTTGGTCCTGAGATAGCATCCCGGACAAGGATGACCGTTTTCTTCAATGAAACTTTTATTTCTGCGAAACACGTCTTACTTCGACATTTGTAGCTCCGTCCCTTAGCCGGTTGGATGACATATTTCTACATACTTCGAATCCATCTGAGAACAAACGAACGTTCGACTGGTAACGGCACGACCCGGCATAGCGATGAGGCGAATGTCTGCGTCAACGCGGGGCAAAAAAGAACCTTTGAAAAGGATGATTTGATTTGTGGGGTTTAACGTCCCAAAACCATTATAGATTATGAGAGACGCCGTAGTGGAGGGCTCCGGAAATTTCGACCACCTGGGGTTCTTAACGTGCACCCCCTTTGAAAATGAGGAGGGCAGAACGAAAGTGACGAGAAAAAAAGGAAGAAGTAGCATAGAATGCCGTTTCGGCACCTGTCGGTTCGGGAATCCTGCCGCCCTTGGCAGTTCGCAGAAGCGACAGAGCTGCCGCCGCTGTCGAAGCAGCCGGCAGCCACTCACCGCGGCGTGGCAGCACCGGCCACACTCGCCGCCCGTCATCATCATCATCATCATCATCATCATAACGAATTCCAAACTTTTGGCCGGCCGTTCACGGCCACCGTGGTGTACTGTTGGTTATGTCGCCCGATAACTGTCTGGTCGCGAGACGAAACTCCGGACGCAAAAAAAAAAAAAAAAAGAAAACGTTACGTAATGCAAGCAAATTATCTTGATTGGTCAATTTCTTTGTGCATCTCAAGACAGCTCGACGCCCTCGATTTCAGATTTACGGGCACATTGAACAAACCCACGTTGTCGAAATTTCAATGGGTCCTATACATGCTACACGGCGTCTCTCATAATCATAACGTGGTTCTAGTGACGCAAAACCCTAACAATTATTATCACTACTATTAGCTGTCACAGCCATTCTATTCCAAGCATTCATAAAATTGAAGAAGCCGCGACAGCCGTTAGGAAAATAACAACTGTGTTTTACGAGCCGAGCAAGTTACGATGCGATTATGAGGCACACAGCCGTGGGACACTGCAGATTATACTAAAGTACACGGCCTGAACGATCTTAAGTGTATCCGATGTTCGATTTGTACCGTGTTAACAGGCCTTTAAGGTATAGCTTCTGAGCTGTGACCTTGTTTCTTTATCGCCTCAACGTGGTTGTCGAAACGAACATACAAGACAATGCGAAATTCGCTGCAACCAATTCGTAACACAATAATGTGTACGTTGTAGAATCACTAAAGGAAGCGTATTAAATGTTCCAGATTATATCAAGCAACTTTATGCAATATTTGCTGTTAAGTTAGAGACAGCTGTATTTTATTCGGGCGGTTTGATCGGCACAATGAACTTCTCACCAAGCAAAAATGACATGACACGGAGAAAACATTACTTTCATGTATCCGTATGAACAACATGAGAGAGGTTCGGCCAGATTCGAGACTACGGAAAAAAAAAAAGTGCAGTGAAGGAAGCAGTCTTTTTTTTTCAACTTTTTGGAGCGCACTTCGGAGCAGGAAAAGCACTGCTTTGGATCAGCCATAAGTGTTTTTGCAGCAGGAAAAAAAAAAACAGTTAAAGCAGCTATTGGTGTTTTAGGAGCAGATATGAAATTTGCCATACATTAATTGGAGTTTATGGCATTGTTGAAGCATCTCTTAAATATTAATATTTCTTATGAAATATATTTAACACACAAGAATGTAAATTCCATGAAATAAACAATGACAGGTTGTCAAAAATGTGCCGTGAAAAGAGCTACAATTTACAATACTAGAATTTGTGGCAGAAATCAAATCAAAGTTGGGAAAAATTGAGTCCCAAATTTTCGAAGTAATTACAGTCTCAAACAACTGTTGCCAGATAAGCGGTAGATCGTCGGTATGAGATAAAAGCAATCCTGTTCATTTTCACCATACTAGCCTGCATATGTCTAGCTGAAAAAAAAAAAAGAACCGCATGAGCTATATGCTTAATATGCCAGTTCTTTTGCAGAAATCAGATCCAAGTCGATAATGCTGCACACTAGTTGCACACTTGGGTGATAGTACATATATTATTTTATGTTTCTTTAGGATTTATGAGTCGGTCAAACAGTCAAAACTTCCTCATCCTCATTCTCCGAGTGTCATTTCGGGGCAGGTTTAGAGCTATTACTAACAAAAGTTACTGTTTGGAGCAGCTTTTCTTTTTTGGAACAGTTTGGAGCATCACTTCCATCACTGAAAGTGTTCGCTCAGAAAACTGAACCAGACGTGACAACTGGCGCGGCGTCTGCTACTGCTTTAGATTTGCACTTCTACGTTAACATGTCAGTTTAAACTAATACATAACCAGATCAAACTACCCCGATAAAACCGAGACATTTGGTATTACGACCGGTCCCGGTACAGCAGAATTGATATGTGGGGTTTAACGTCACAAAACGGTACAACAGATGGAACATTAGTAGCGACGCCACTACCGACACGGTGTTGACAAGAAACCCTAGCGGACGGAACAAAGGAAGCCAATCGACGCCGCGGAGAAAAGAAGAGGCCCCTAAGGTCAGTACACGGTTTTCAAGAACCACAGCTGACTCTTTTCCGGCCCATATGAGCGGCCGGCAGCAACAAAGACGCCGTGCCACCGCGGCAAGAACAGCGCGCCGCTTTTTAACGATCGTCTTTGTTGCCAAGATCCCCACCTCCCCAGGAGGGAGACGCCAGACGAGAGGGAGAGGAGACGCGCGTACTCTCTCCTCTCTCTCTCAACCAACCAAAACAAACCCGGCGGCTGTCAGCCAGCGGGGTTGCGCACGCGGGGGCCGGCGGCTTGTTCGGCTGTGGTTTCTTTTACAACACTCTGCTGTCGTGGCATACGCTCACACACACAAACAGACACGCAGATTGCTCTTATTTTCAGTGTTATCTCGGTCAGCTGACCGTATATTTAGCACGCACGCAAGAGCGCTCACTCCCGCGAGAAGCAGCTACGACGCTCCAGCGAAAGCCAATCGATGCACTACGTCGCACTTTGTCGACTGGCCCAATTTTCCAGGCAGTGCGGGGCCGGTGAGATCGCTTCGCGCGCTAAGGCTCAGTTTGAAGGAGAAGGTTAACGTGGCTTTGTAGGCATGCGTGCACTGCACTCACCGATCGCCAGGAAGTCGGAGCACGGCGTGCCAACGGGTGTGTCGTCAAGGAGCAACACGTCGCTCGGCGCAGCGTCTCCTCCGCCGCTGGTGCTGGCGTTGCGACGTCGCGCAGAGGTCCGGTCGGCCCGACCCGCGGAGTCGCCGGAGGCGTCGACCGCCATGGCACACTCGAGGAACACCTCCTGTTTCATGGTGCGGCAACAACGACAGCGACGTCAACGTGCGGCCCAAGAAGAGCAGACGAGTCGGCGGCTCGGCGCTGCTAAGCCTAACCGCGAAGGCTGCTACTGCCTCGTTGACGACGTTACGGCTGTTAAACCCGAATCGAGACGTTTCGCTCATCAAATCACCCTGAGACCCTTATCCCTTCCCGAAACAAAAGAGTCAGATCCGGAGGCCAAATTGTGGACAATTTTGGAGCGCGGGGCGAGAAAGAAAATTTTGGGGGACAGATCGTGAGAAATAAAAGGAAGAAGAGAAAGGCAGCTTAAAAACCAAGCCCTCCTGAGGCCGTACGAGCGAGCCCCGGCGAGCACAGCTAGAAGCTGTAGCCCCACGAAAAAAACGCAACCCCTCGGAACCTTACACCCCTTACATTGGCAACGCACTGAGCGGCGCCGACGGGCCGGCTTATATACCCCGGGCGATCGGCCAATCGCGGCGGGCCGCCGGGTCACGTGGCCACGCGCGCGACACAATACGCGGCGCGTTCCCGTTATCCGAAAACGTCCTGCTCACGGTGCGCGGAGCGTAAACGCTTACTACGGACACGGCGAACGGCCTCCGGGCCCCCTCCTTTGCGAGTTGGTTGCTCTCGTTTGTTTTGGTATTCGCATTTATGCTTTATCGGAGAGCGCGCGCTGCTTTCAAGAGAGGTGGCCGCCCCGGCTTGTACAGACGGCAGCGCACACAAAAAGAACCTCCGGGAAATGAGACAATGGGGCCCGGCCACCGAACGAGATTAAGCGAGCCGGGCGCGGGTTATGGAAAGATTCGCTAGCGAAGCTCTTTCTTTTTGTTTCTTTTTCTTTCTTTCTAGCTCTGTACACGTTCGCCCCCCCCCCCCCCACCTCCATGATTTCAAAGAGACACACAGACAGGCCCAAAGTCTCGTCGTGAATGGGAAGCGCGGCGGATGGCGCCGCCGGCCTGTGTGATGCGGGCCACCGAAACAATGACGGTTTTGAAAAAAAAAACAATAAAAACCAGAAAAATAAACAAACGAAACCTCGGAACGCTCGAATCCCCGACCATCGCTTGGCGCACCGACCGAACGAGACACGGCGTTTTAAATGACAATGGGATATAGACGAGACGCTCCTGAGGCGGGGGCGTCAACATGTTCCCCGCCGGGCGCGGCATAATCCAATTCGCACGCAGTTGTTAGCGAAAAAACGTCGCGATCAATCAACCGCGAATACACGTTGGTCCGCAAGGGCGATGAGACATATATTGGACTTTTTCATTCGTGGTTCCAGAGGGTTATAGCCCAGAGAGGTGCGCCGCATGTGGGGTCCCCAGGTCTCTTTACTGCCCTTGCAATGGGCTGCCCAAGCAAACGTGCAGGACAAGTCGTAGCTTGTTCAGTTTTTTTTTTTTGTAACCTTTTTATATGCGACCAAGCGATTACCCCACAAGAATTATGTTACCTTTGGAAGGCTGTCGATTAAAGGCCTACGCCACTGTAAAAAACACATCAACACTTAAATTAAGTTTTTTTTAATTTTATTGCGAAGCTCGACCAAGGAAATAAAAAGGGGGGACAATGAAACTTGATCCCCACTTCATTCCCCGTTAGTGGTGAACTCTTAGCATGCCAATGGTTACCGGCGTAATAGAACATCTGACATCCCTACTGAAACGTTCCGTATGCGATGTCCAATACTTCCGTATGTTTCCGTAAGAATCTTACGGAAATATGTGGAAAATATACGGAAAACATATGGATTCCGTATGGAAACATATGGAATTATTGGACTCGAATGCGGAACGTTTCAGTAGGGATATAACATCGCATATACTCCTTTACCACATATCAAGACAGTAGCCAGGATTCTTTTTTTTTTCTAGCAGGAGGAGGGGATGCACCTGTTGATACCTTTGAAAAACACTGTTTTTAAGGTCCTTAGTAAAACACATATTCCATTCGAATTTCAAGGAGGTTGGGGGCTCCTGGGACCTACTTCCTGGCTACGGCCTGCCAAACATCTCCCCAATTTTCAGTTTTTTTTTTCTCATTAAGCTTGGCTACAACGCTATACCTGGGACATTGCGAGGAAACGAGAGGAAAAACAAATGTAGAGAAAGCGTTCCCAGAAAACCAAGCCCGACCCCGCAGTGTACAAGGGCGAGGAAGAAAGACATAGAATACCTCAGAAAAACGGTGCTTGAATACATATATACTACATCTCAGCATAGATATGCCAAAATTTAATTTTAGGAAATTTCCGCTCAATTCTCGAGTGATTCGCAATCGCAATGCGTCATAATTGTCAGCGAACGCCAGGACGACAGTCACCCGCGCCAGTAGCTGTGCACTGGCCGCCGAGCTCCGCGTAAGATATTTTTAATTTTCACTTATATAAGGAAAAAAAGATATGGGCAGGTAGGCTACGTTAGAGCCGGCTATCCGGTTATCGTGGTAGTAATGTACAAGGTACACACAAAGACACGAAAATTTGAGATGAATAAAATGAAAGAAAAATAATCAAAAGCACTTTGTACATATATATATATATACAAAAAGCATGAGCACAGTCTAAGGACACAGTCTAGTTCATACAGAATCAAGACAGAGTCACTACATGTGGTGTATATGTATACACAGCGCGACGTCACTGAATGGAGACGCTGTGGCTGCGTTATGAACAGCGGATAGGCCACGTTTAAACGACATTAGCAAGCACCGTAGTAGGCAACACTCGCCACAGTTTTAGACCAGCACTATGACCAACATTGGCAATTATTCAGCAATCATTAGTCCTCACTCACCACACATGAGCCGACACTTATCCCACACCTCTTCAACGGAGGCTCAGATTTGGGTGCACATCGAAATTTCCGGAGACCTCCACCACGACGTCTCTCATAATCATAATGGTTTTGGGACGTTAGACCTTACATATTAATCAGTCAACTTAGCCCACACCAGCCCGCATTAGCACACACTGGCCACAGCTGACCAACACGAGCCGACATTAGCAGCGGAGAAACCGTGCACTAGCAAGAAGAAGAAATGGCCATGGCGGGCAGCAAGAAGGCTCTGCATCCGCTCGTCACTGTGAGCCTTGATTCTCGGAGAATACCAACGCGTGGAGAGGAGAAAGTTAGGTAGCAGACGTTAGTTCAGGTAGGAACGTTAGGTAAAATTAGGTGGCAGACGTGAGCTTGGGTAGGTAGGTTAGGTAGTTTAGGTAGCATACGTTAATTTTTAGGTAGGTAGGTTAGGTAGCTCAGTTCGGTAGCAGAAGTTTAGGTAATTAGGTTAGGTAAAGTTAGGTGGCAGACATTAGCTTGGGTAGGTAGTTAGGTAGGTTTGGCAGTTTAGGTAGCAGACGTCAATTCAGGTAGGTAGGTTAGGTAGCTCAGTTCGGTAGCAGAAGTTTAGGTAATTAGGTTAGGTAAAGTTAGGTGGCAGACATTAGCTTGGGTAGGTAGTTAGGTAGGTTAGGCAGTTTAGGTAGCAGACGTCAATTCAGGTAGGTAGGTTAGGTAGCTCAGTTTGGTATCAGAAGTTTAGGTAGGTAGGTTAGGTAATTTAGTTAAGTAGCAGACGTTAGTTTACGTAGGTAAGTTAGGTAGTTTAGTTAGGTAGCACACGTTACTTTAGGTAACTAGGTAGGTTAGCTAGTTTAGTTAGGCAGCAGACTTTAGTTTTGGTAGACAGCTAGGTGGAGGTGTTCGTTTAACGCTACCGCAGCAAGCACGGGGCCGGGTTGATTGGTGAAACACAGCGGCATTTGCCCTGTAGTGAGCGTAGCCATGGTTGACGACGACGACTATGGAACAAATATGGCAGACCACCTCTCGCCGTTTCTTCCTCGCCCTCTCCCTTTTTCTCTTTACTCCCCCTTCCCTTACTTCTGTGCACTACAGCCGACGTGTCCTCACCCGTGAGATATAGTAGACAGGTGCACTTTTCAATCCCAAAATTTTCAAAAACACTTCCCCCTCTCTGTTCCCAGTTGGCTGATTGAAGGGAAAGAAAGAGTGACGGAGGAGGTTCCTTTATGAAGTAGTCGAAAAAAATTACCCCAGTACGCATCTCCACAGACAAAACGGTTATAAAAACCATCGTGAAGGCGCCCTGACGATAGTTTCTATGTCAGTTTCGATCAGTTTCGATTTATGAATGATTGATTAAATATTTTGCCCTTGAACTTTGGCAACGAATAGCTCGCGTCACGTTCCTGACAAAAAAACAAAAACAAATAGGTATACGCAATAAATTCGCATGCATTACGACTTCGTAGCATCAGAATATTAATTAAAAAGTAATTCAACCAGTCTTTGCTAATTAGTAGCAACAGTGTCACCTTAACTACGTCAATTTATTTCCGTCTCAGCGTGTCATGGAGTTCGTGCGCTTAAACTACGGGCGCCTAATAGTCATTGGAGCTTTATATAAAGAAAATCTGCATTGTCTAAAAAAATAAACACCCTCCAAAGCGAGCAACGGGCAACCACAGCCATTTCTCGCTCGTACCATTGGCGTCAAATGAAACCTGAACAAGGGCAAGCGTTTGCAATGGTGTAGTGAGCGCCATCCGGTTATAACATTGACATGCGCACATATATGCTCAGTGCAACACAGTTGTATGCACGCGACTGTTCAGGTTGGTTCTACCCACCATGGGATATCGGCCATGAAACGGGTTGTCTCCACCCACCATGGGAGTTCGACCATGAAACGGGTTGGCTCTACCCACTATGGGAGCTCAACCATGAAACGGGTCAACTCTACCCACCATGGGAGATCGGCCATGAAACGGGCTGGCTCTACCACGGCCGGACTAGAAACGCGCGTTCTGTCTTACGGCCTTCGCAATGGTAGCGTTTCTTCGGGATATTTTCCTTACTCTTGAGAAAAACTTGAAAACGTGCTGCCAGTTTCGACGTTAGGAGCTGGTAAATGAGGTGACAGGAAGTTCTTTTTTTTTGGGGGGGGGGGGGGGAGGGGTTAGAACGCTTGTAATCTTGAAACCGTTTATTCAGACATCAAGCCTCTGCACTGCACACATTTACCTGTACGCCTTCACAAGAACTCATGACTTGAACGACTCCTGTAACATCGACGTTTTTTAAATGCGAAGCTTTCTTAGCGAACTTCGGCGACTTTGAGCGTGTCCGTCCGTCCGTCCGTCCGTCCGTCCCATCATAACCACGACATGCCTGTCATGCAACAACATGACTACATGCCACACTGATGATGCGCTGGCGGCCGTTTCGCTAGCTCCACACATGCCAAATTTGGTATTACCTCACGCCAAGGGATGACGAAGATATGTGACTGGTGTAAACACGATAATCATGAGATGCGTGTCATGTGAGAACATGACTACATGCTACAGTCAACGCGCCAATACATTTCGACGTGAAGCAGTGCGCGTGCTCGCCGGCGTTCATTTCGTCGCGTCACGCCGGCGTTGCTACGCCAGGCGCCGGTCCTGCCACATATTCGCAAGCGCGCGCCGCGCTGCGTTGCTTTGACGCATGCGCGTTTCAGTGCGTCCGGCATCCCTCCGTGATGAAAAGAGAGACGCAGTGTTGTCTGGGTAACGGATTGGCGCGAAATGCAGCAAGTCGCATTTCACGCTTGTTGCCATCGGCCGCACCGACGGACGTTGGTCGCGCCTGGCGTCAGACTATATATATATAGATTGCTCGCGTTTTGCTAACGTTGCGGCGCTGTGCCCAGCATGCACGTGCATCAACGCTACATTGGAGTGTATTGGGCCATATGATGCACTTACGGCCGTTTTGCTTGCTCCACATATACCAAATCCGGTTTTACGTGACGTCAACAGATGACGAAATATATGACTGGTGCAAACGTTGATTGATTGATTTGTGGGGTTTAACGTCCCAAAACCACCATTTGATTATGAGAGACGCCGCAGTGGAGGGCTCCGGAAATTTATACCACCTGGGGTTCTTTAACGTGCACCCAAATCTGAGTACACGGGCCTACACCATTTCCGCCTCCATCGGAAATGCAGCCGCCACAGCCGGGATTCGATCCCGCGACCTGCGGGTCAGCAGCCGAGTACCTTAGCCACTAGACCACCGTGGCGGGGCGACTGGTGCAAACGTGGTAATCCTGACACGCGTGTCATGTAAAAACATAAAAAGATACCACGCTCATAGCACGTTAGCGGCCGTTTCGCAAGCTCCACATATACTAAATTTGGTATCACGTGACGTGAATAGATGACGAAGGTAAACGACACATCCAAGCATGATAATCATTACACGAAAGTCACGTATACATCATTTACCTCCGCCTCGTAACGTTGTGCTGATTTGAAAGTGGCATATCAACATTTCTCAATTGTGCTTCGCATATCATCGATTCCCACTGCACGTGGGATCCGCAATTTTTTCTTCAAGCTTTTACTTTTCTCGGCAATAGTAAAAATATCAGTTTATCTCAACCACTGAGTGCAGTTGACGCTATATAGCATCTCCTAATGCTAGCCGGCATTTTCGGCGGTGGACGTCTTCTATATATTAGACAGGACATCACAATTACAACGCGCTGAGCTACCAGTTCCCAGGAATATTATTCTTTTTTTCAAGTACATACTTATCCGTAGACCAAGCAGGAGGGCGAGAAAAGGGGAACACAGTGAAAACAAAGTTAACAGGTTGTACAGCAAGTTTTCTTAACTATCCGACACGACAAATGAAAAACAAAAACAAATACATACTAAGTAAAGCAAATAAGCATACACTACTACAAAAAAGTGCACACATTTCTAGATACAATCTCAAGCACAAAAGTAAAGCAACACATCTGAAATCACGAGATGACGTTACATAGGTATTAACAATGTTGTCTAAGCGAAAAGACGCATGTATTTTTCGAGGTCAGGAATACCATGTTCAGGCAGAACATATGTAGGCAATGTATTTCATTCGCTAATGTTTCGCGGAAAGGAGTGCTTGAAAAGGTTATTACGCGCAAGTATGATTGTGACCACGTCTCGTTTGCCTTGAGGGAAGACGGAGGGAGGTACTGACGAGAATCGTTAGTAAACTGCCGATTTCGAAGCAGGAAAAAAAAAAGAACTTTAGTCTGGCGATAGCTGTACGCTGTTTCAACAGTGTGGAATATTGTTTGTAGCCATAAGTGATGCGTTATACTAATGTCCCTGTTGGTATGATGCATTAATTGCGTCTTTCACACATCTTAACGTTTTTTTATTCAAATGGTACGCAGTTGTAATTCGAGCACATGTATTCATTTATTTTTCGTTTCTTTTCTCCCCTTCTTTTTGAATGTCGCAGCAGGCTCAATCAAGCCGTCACGAACACCGAAATTCGTTAACTGACGTCCATATGAAACATCGCCTCGACAAGCAAACTAACTCCTATCACACCATTTACCTCGCCCCCCCCCCCCCCTAAACACACAGCTGCGATACCATTACGTAAATGGTACCCATACCGAAGCTCGAATCGATCACCGGATATCTCTCCTATGCATTACGTTAACCGCTTTCCCAGTTCCACTTCCCTTGTCTTGAGAAAAAAAAAAAAACAGGGTATCGGGTACCACTGTTTACTTTCGGATCTACGCATGCATCTCTCCCGTCTGGTGCTTATTTTTTGTTCACAATAAGACTAAGGGCTAGGAGTGAGCGAATATTCGAAAATTACGAATCGAATAGCGTTGTATTCCATAAGTATTTCACTCAAATAGTACGTATTCGAAAATATTCGAAATAACTAATATTTCGAGAATAGTTTTTGAATAATCGGAACCGCTGGGAGAACCCCAAAACAAAGAAGCCTTCGAATAGCTAAAGGGTATTTTTCTTCTTTTAATTCCCAGAGTGATCTGCACGCAACCCACGCATTTACCCGACTACCCGAAGTTACACTGATTGCCGGATCAACGTGTTGAGAGAAATCCCGTCGTGCTCACTTTTTACAATGCTGAAGCTGTATCGCATTAAATGGTCCCTGAAACTGTTTTTTCACATTCTGTTTCTGACTATAGACCACTACTGGAGCAAATCATTGGCACTAGAGCTCAATCTAAACACCCATTATTAACGGAACTACGAGTACCAAAAAAAAAAAGGTACCCTCCTCCTCCGCTCTACCTTTCACCCACAACTGCACTCAACTCTTCCTTCGAGCACTCGGGGTTAAGCTCCGCCTTCACGGCACCTGCGTCACGACGGGGCGTGACACCGCACACGCGTAATGGCCGTTCCACGCACTTCCCGCACAGCCGCAACGCACGTGCCGGGACCCCTATACCGCACGCAAGCGGGGGACAAATAAGCAAGTCGCGACACGCTCTGCCCCACTTACGTCATTGCTTCCAGCTGATCTGATTGGCTGTGGAACGCGCAGCACAGACAGCAGGTATCGGATCGGCGGTGGTATTTAGGGCCCTTCCACGCGCTTCCCGCACAACCGCAACGCACGTGCCGGGACCCCTGCCGCACGCAAGCGGGGGACAAATAAGCCGATTGGCGACTTGCTTATTTGTCCCCCGCTTGCGTGCGGCAGGGGTCCCGGCACGTGCGTTGCGGTTGTGCGGGAAGCGCGTGGAAGGGCCCTAAATGCCACCGCCGATCCGATACCGGCTGTCTGTGCTGCGCGTTCCACAGCCAATCAGATCAGCTGGAAACAATGACGTCAGTGGGGCAGAGCGCGTCGCTTGGTGTATGGGCGGTTCAAAACGCGTTTGGCGGAGTCTCAGCAATTCGCAGCTTTAATTGATTGATTTGTGGGGTTTAACGTCCCAAAACCACTATTTGATTATGAGAGACGCCGTAGTGGAGGACTCCGGAAATTTTGACCACCTGGGGTTCTTTAACGTGCACCCAAATCTGAGTACACGGGCCTACAACATTTCCGCCTCCATCGGAAATGCAGCCGCCGCAGCCGGGAATCGAACCCGCGACCTGCGGGTCAGCAGCCGAGTACCTTAGCCACTAGACCACCGCGGCGGGGCGATTCGCAGCTTTAAAGCGTTGCATTAAATTATACACAGTTTACGCAGGGAGCTCAAATCAGTGTCTATATAATCTTTAGGACTTGGTCTACCGGCCCAATGTGTTCGTGAAAAAATCGTCAAAACCGTCGCAGGGTCCCATTAATCAGCTGCTGTGGTCATCTTGTAATAACAGCTTGCAGTTTGATGACCAACAACAGGTGCAAGTGTTGCGTTCGCGTAAATTTTTCTGGCAGATGTAGATTTAAAAGTCGATTGTTATACACGCTTTTGGGGCGCAGGTCACGTTGTGATGACATTTTGATCTGTTTCTTTACATCTTTGGCTGTATCCGCGGTGTTTGGTTGAAAATGGTCTACTTTTTATGTCCTAATTTTATTTGAAATAGGGCGACAAAGCTTGACATTGATGACGTTCGTGAATGTTGTAGCATTCGCTGTAGAAAGCCTACAGAGTTACAAAATATTACGAAGGCTCTAGTCCTTGCTATATTTGACCTTACCTCATTTATTTAATTAATGATATAATAAATTATTGTTATTGTGATGGAATGCCAGGATATTCATTCAGCGAGGCCCACAAAAGGCATTTGTGCCTCCCAGAGGCGCTGAGATTCAAAGCTAACGAAAAAACAAACTGGCTAGCGGTTGATGTTGCAATCACAATACACCTAAATTACGTAATGGTGGAAAAAAAAGCTGGACTGGAAGAGCTTCGACTGGGTCGCTACATGCGCGGATCATGTACAGTATATAGAAATAGAGTCGTGAATGAAGACGGTTAAAATCGGAAAGAGATGACAGACATATTCCGGACTTCTAGTGACGCTACAAAACATAATCAGAACGAAGAGGCTTGATGGCTCAATTTGTGTCGATAAAAAATTGGCAGATCCCACGTACAGTGGGAATCGATGATATGCGAAGCAAGAATGAGTAAGGTTGATATGGCACTCTAAAATCAGCACAATTACGAGGTGGAGGTAAATGATGCCGTACTCGAATTACGTGCCATGATTATCACGTTTGAATGTGTCGTTTACCTTCGTCATCTATTCACGTCACGTGATACCAAATTTGTTATATGTGGATCTAGCGAGACGGCCGCGAGTACGCTACGAGCATGGTATGTTGTCGTTTTCTTAAATGACACGCTTGTCAGCATTATGCATGGGTGCACCAGTCGTATACTTTCGTCATTCATTGACGTCACGCAACACCAAATTTGGTATATGCGGAGTTAGCAAAACGGCCGCGAGCGCATCATGAAGGGCCCAATGTACTGCAATGTAGCGTTGACGCGCGCGCACGCTGGGAACATCAACGCAACGTTGGCAAAATGCGAGCTCTCTATAGTCAGACGCCAGGTGCGACCGGCGTCCGTCGGCGCGGCCCCGCGGCAACCGGCGCGAAATGCGACGTGCTGCATTTCGCGCCGATGCATGCGTTACCCAGACAGCACTGCGTCTCCCTCTTTTCGTGACGGAGGGACGCTGGACGCGCTGAAACGCGCTTGCGTCATAGCAACGCAACGTGGCGCGCGCCTGCGTATATGCAAAGACCGGCACCTGCCGCGGCAACGCCGGCGTGACGCGACGAAATGAACGCCGGCGAGCACTGCATCACGTCGAAATGTATTGGCGCGTTGACTGTGGCATGTAGTCATGTTCTCACATGACACGCATCTCATGATTATCATGTTTGCTCCAGTATCGTATACCTTTGTCATCCATTCACGTCCCGTAATACAATATTTGGTATAAGTGAAGGTAGCGAAACGGCCGCCAGGGCATCATGAGCGTGGCATGTCGTCACGTTATTAAATTACGCGCATCTCATAATTACCATGTTTGCACCAGTCACATACCTTCATCATCCATTCACGTACCGTAGTACCAAGTTTGGTATATGGGACGCTAGCGAAACGGCCGCGAGCGCATCATGAGCGTGGCATGTAGTCATGTTACATGACACGCATGTCATGACTTTAATGTTAGGGTCGGTCGCTTGTGTTCGGCATGCAATCATGTCACATCATACCAGTTTTGCAACATGCCACGTGAACGAAACCACCGCAAGAGCTTCAGGACCACGGAATGTAAATCATGACATTCATGAAATACATGTCATGACAGATAAAACATGACACAAATGCCATGATCATGTTATGAGTAGTCAAATATGTTCTTCATACAATCATGTTATGCCATACCAATTAAGTATGGTATCGATACCATTATCGGAACGGCCAGGAGAGCTAAAAGTCATAGGCTGATAGATAGATACGCTCAAAGTCACCGAAGTTCGCTAAGAAACGCTTCGCATTAAATATAATTATCGTTATCAGAATATGAACTCCAGCACGGAGGAAGAATTACATTAGAAGAGAACCCCCGATTGGCGCCACAGACTCCAGTAACACGATTGCAAGCTTAATCATGCAGGATCGGCTAGATACACTACTGCGACCGACATCATCTGGAGTAATACCCAATGTAATCAAGAGAGTCAAATGCAACGCAGGAAGCGCTGAAGGTACCCACTAACTGAAATGCACAATTATGGCCTCTGTGTTCACTCGGTACGAAATGTGCGCCACAAAAACGTCGCGCTTGGCTTCAGCGGGCAGAGGCACCACGCTAGGCCTAGATGTCGACTGCTCGCATTTCGGACAACTTTTTGAAAACGTACGCTCGAAGCCACGGAATCCAGAAAACACTTCACGAAACTTTTAAACATGCAAAAAAGGTCAGCTTGTGGTGTCTACTTTGTCGCTCTTGAAACATGCGAGATTACTTGAACAGAAACCAACTTTTGTAAACGGTTTCGGTTTCGCGGTGATGAGTTTGACTGCCCTTAAAAAGCCAGAACTGTTCTTTTACACTAGTAAGTTGATACAAACTTAAAGTCATGTTCATAGATATATACCGCTTCAGGCACCTGATAAGAGTTCAATCGGCACAGTTACAAACTTTCAGCACACAATCTTTGGTACAGACCAACTTTCGTAAATCTAAATGGTTTCGGTTTGCTGGGAGTGAGATTTGTTTTCTCTATGCACGTAGAATACACTAACTGCTCTTTGATAGCAGTAACACTTCAAAGAGTGAACACGCGTCCATTACTGCTCTAGGTCGACGTCGCGCTGCGAGGTTTGGACGTCAGTTTGGGACACAAAACGCCGAGCCGACAGTTTTGGCCCGACGCGCGTACGCGCATGGCACGCAACCTGTGGGAGAAACGTTGCCGTAAAGTAAAATAGAAAAACCGCACGCACGAACGGCGCCCGGGCAAGTTGTGCGCAGTTCCCTGAACTATGTCAACAGCCTTAATTTTCAACAGCGGCGAAAGTAGCCAACACGCTTATAGCGAAGAAAATCGCGAATTCAACACATACGTGCGAATACCGCCCGCTTCAGCTACCGCTTGGGGACAGAGGCCGGCTAGTGGCATGCCTAAACGAAAACTTTCGAACAATGCTCGAAGAAGAATTGCATGCAACGTTACACACTTGGGTTTCGCTCAGAAATCACAAACAGCAAGCTAATGGAGGAAAAGAGATTGCAATAACATTGTTTACGCCCCACGAAAAAAAACAAAGGTGTGTGCTCACCATGTGACGCGGAACGCCGTGCAGAGGCTACGGAAAGCGCTGTATTTCTAGCGATAGGAAAGGTTATACATCTAAAGTGATTGCGTACTATGACCGAATGAGCTGTAAATATTCGCACGCAGTACGAGCTGTAGAGTGACAAGCCGTAAACACTTGCACGTACCTCATCTAAATCACCGCAGTCCATGCTTCCCGATCCGAGCTACCGGCAACATGCCGAGAGTCCTTAGTGCCGGACGTACGTAGACCACCTGCCGAGCACAGCAAACAACATTGTGTCAAGTGCCTACTTACATCTTCACTAGGTGGCAGCAGCTTATCAACAATTCCAACAACCTTCAAAATATCTTTTTTAAAAAAACTTGACAATGCTTTGTTTCGCTTTATATTAAAATAATTGTAGTAATTTAGCCAACGACTTTGACTAAAAACTTCAAAATCAACATTTTACAACAACATGCTTTTGAAAGTTGCAAATCCTAGAGGCCACGGTTTCACTCGTCAAAATTAAGGACACGTCATAAACTTCTACCCTGAGCAAACTTTGTGTTTTGACTTGTATAAAATGAAACATACAAATTTTGTAGTGCACCTGTTTCATTTTATTGTGATTTTTATTTGACAACGGCATTTCATGACGTCCTCGTGGTTGCAGCCAATCAGAGTCACTGACGTTCGCGCGAAACTGGTGGGACAACCGTTGCCGACTGTTCTGTGGCTGGTAGGTGGTCTGTGACAGTCCGTTCTCGGCTCTTGCCAACGTGATAACGGAGTTCGGCGACCGACTCGTGCCACGGTGGACGCCACCTTTCCTTCCTCCGTGGCGAACGCAGACAACGGCCATGAAGACGTGGTGAAACCAGTGCGACTCGTCAAACGAACAAGGCGAGTCGACACGGGGCGTCGGCGACTGTAGGGCGCTGTTTTGCTTTTGCAAGCACGACGAAACGAGACGCGGGACGCGTCAGTAGCATAGTTTCGGAACCACGTTACTGCTTCGTGCGCCCTAATCGCGCCCGTAAAGGTCGCACTTTTTCGGGTCAGTCCCGTAGAAAATGTCGCAGCAGACTACTTACTACCGTTGTGCTTGCTTGCGCGCGCGGTTTAGCACGTGGGACGATCGACAAGTGCTTGACACAGGCTCCTGTGTTCTTAGGTTGCCTTCTCGGGGATGCAGTGCACGAAGCGAGGAACCGTAACACGCGTAAAACGGCGTACTACACGCTTTTACTTGCACTCAAAGCTATGCGTTGGCGGGAGATGTCACCCGATAGCGTGTGTCGCAGAAGGAGACGCGCAATGTTTTGAGATAACTGACAAGGGAGGAGAAGGTTATGTTACAGTACGGTGGATCCGGAGGGGTTGGTGAAACGGCGGTCCCCCCCCCCCCCGTAACCCCCCCGCCTCCCCTTAAGCCTGTGTCGGCACCATAGGTCGGCTAAAAGAGCGCAACTCAGACTCGCTCAAGAAATAGATCTTGCGCTCTGTACTCGCTCGTACTCTCACTCACCAAAATATTTCTGAACTGCACTCGGGAAGATCTCCAGTCGGATGCTAACTCCTCAAAACGTCACTCACACATACTCGCTCAGATTCACGGCCTGATCTGAGCCTGAGTGTGCCCAAGTGAGTTTGTCGCCTTATGGTCAGTACCCTCTCCCCCCTCTCCAAATTTTTCTTTGCCATGGCGTAGAGCGCGCAAAATAGTAATATGCCTGACCGCCCCCCCCCCCCCCCCATTCATATCAAGAAAGTGCTCTTGCCCTCTGACCTCTTATCACAAATAGGGACGAGTGGGGCAATTGTGAGCACTCATTAACAGTATTTGTGCTGTGACGAGGTTTTTTTGTACTGCTGAAAAAAAAAGTTGAAGCCCCCTCTCCCCCCCCTCTCCAGTGGTACTTCAAGTGACTGTTACCCCTAAAATGTTGTCCTCCTCTGGCCTTATCCACCCCTGGATAGCTAGCGAAAAAAAAAAAAAAAAAGGTCTGATTTTGTAAGCACGTGTAAAAAGCTTACTTTCAGACATACTGCAGAGAGAGTTTTCATTTTGCCAAAGGGTTCAGGGCCCCGACCTGCTCATCCACACTCATAGATTAGCAAGAGAAAAAAAAAAAAAAGGCTGAGTTTGCTCAGACTCTTTCAGGAATAGTTTGCGCTCAGTGCTCACTCGTAGCAGATGATCGGCAGAATTTTCTATAACTGGACTCTCGCACCCAACGGCTCATTTTTTTTCTAAACTAGACTCTCCCAAACTCTTTCTGAGAAATGTTACTCACTCACGACTCTGAGTCTACTCAATAGTTCGATACCATGATTGGCAATTAGCTTTGCCAATCATGGTATCGAATTTTCCTTAATGCAATACTTCTCATAATTGGAGCTTTATTACAATGCTTTTGATCTCGTACTTTCATGTAAGAGTTGATCAGTGGTTGAAATCCAATAAGGATATCTTTAGTGAAAGGTCTGAGTCGTGAGATGTGTTTAAGAACGTCCCTGAAAGCGATTGAGGGAAAAAGTCAAAATACCCCACTCCCTTTCTCTTAGCTCGTGACACCGATCTATGAGTGCGCATGCGTATGAACGCTAGTGTGTTAAAATGTGCGAGTAGACATGGGTAAAGATGTGAGCCTACATAAATCTTAGTAATTCTGAAGCATAGTTATGACTGTAGGTTAGCGAAAAGTAGCTCACCCAAGAAGTATAATTTTTGCATAGGGCTCACTCGGGCCAGGGCTCGCCAAAATTTCGCTCAACCGTACTCACTCACTCACCAAAACTGTACTTGCCCGGACACACAGTTTAAAATGTTTCTTGATCAAGCTTGCTCTGATAGGTCCGATGTGACAATGGTTGAATAGAAAGGCGCACCTATGAAATGGGGTTTTATTAGGGCCAGCCAGTCTCTGCCAGAGAGGCTGGCCCACCGGAAAGGCTCAGGACCACTTCCAAAAAACATGTTCCAACAATGCGTGGGATTTGCCCAAATTCTTTTTCATGCTATACTCGCTTTGTTAAGGGAAGCCGAGAGTTGGAAAACACGAGTGTTTTCCAACTCTCGGCCAGCCTTTCCAAAATACTTATTTTTTGGTTTTGTTCGCTTACAGACATTCAGTTTCTCTGCTTTAAGGACAAAAAAAGATTGAAGAGTGTAATTAAACTTATAGAAAGCACGTTAGAATAGCTTTTAAAGAGCACAAGGTGGCATAAAAGCATAAACGAGCTTATTGTCTAGAGTCCTCTGGAAATCGTCACCAGGCTGCTTGCCATTGCATTTCACAAGAGCAGTTCACAAAAACCACATGCTCGCAGTAACCGTGATCACCAAGCTCTCATGATGGAAGAAATAATGAAAAAAATTTTGCTTCCTAGGTGAGCTGTCACTGTCACAGACCCCTAAATGCATTTTTCAGGAGATAAAATTTAGGGCAATTCCTTCGGTGTTGGATCATGTTTTTGGTACTTCTGATAGCGAGATTGGGATGAAAGTCTGCTCGCATATTCTTTACCATGTGAAGAGTGCAAGTATCTCTTTTAAAGCTTGCTGCTATATGATAATTACCAACCTAAAGTAAGCAATTAGTATGGTGTGGGCATTCTAAGACTTCTGAGATCACAATTTCTGTTGTCCATTAAAATGTCTTATATGCAGTTTCTTGATAGTTATTTGTGTTCTACAGTTAATGTGGACCAATGTGAGCCATTAATGGCTCAGAACCATAAAAATTTAGTGGCAAAAAAAAGTGTGGTCAAAAAGAACTATATTTACACATTGCCATGGTACAGAATAAACTGATACTTACTATAAAAGTAATTACATATTTAAAATGAGCATTAAAGCCTATGCAAGCAGCAAACATTTTATTCACTTCGGCTACAGATTAAAGAAACGTTTTTTTTTAATAGCATCTCTCCTTAATACATGCTGCAGACAAGAGTGTCTAGGCTAGCGCTGACACAGGAAACTTTAATTATACCAGTTAATTAAATGTGAGATGGCTAAGAATATTTCTAGAATGGTTGTAGTGTCATTTGCCACTACTGCATCTTGTGCAACGTTGGGCAAACCACATTCTGTTGCATTTGTGTGCAAATATACTTGTGTGCAGCAACCTCGAAAGAGAACGGCGTTTCAAGATAGGTAGCAGTGCACTTGAAGTTGTGAAAGAGTACGTCTACTTGGAACAGCTAGTAACTGCAAAGCCATACCACGTGATTGAAGTAACTAGAGGAATATGAATGGGGTGGAGTAGGTTCGGCAAGCATTCTCGAATCACGTATGAAATATTGCCACTATCCCTCAAGAGGAATGTAAACAACAGCTGCATCGTGCCGGTACTTACCTACGAAGCAGAAACCTGGAGGCTTACAAAGAGGATTCAACCTAAATTGAGGACGACGCAGTGAGCGGCGGAAAGGCAAATTATAGGTATAACCTTAAGGGACAAGAAGAGAGCAGAGTGGGTCAGGGAATAAACGGGAGTTAAGGACATCATAATTGAAATCAAGAAGAAATGGTCAGGGCACGTAGGTCATTGAGGATCACAGGCTGGGTTCCGAAAGAAGGCAAGTGTGTGAAGCGAAAACAATGTTAGTTGGGCAGATTAGATTTGGAAGTTTGTGGGTATGGAAGTGGCAGCAGCAAACACAGGACAGAGTAGACTGGCGGAACATATGCGAGAGGCTTTTGTTCTGCAGTAAGCGTAGTCTGGATGATGATCATGATATTTGTGTACTCAAGGCACATAAGGTAGGCCTGCAGCCAGTAAAATTCACAGCTGTGCAGGAAGCCTACGTTGAGATTAGTACACATACAGAGCAATCTGTATATGGCATGCGAATGAATTTGTCACAAAATGTCAGAGAAGTAGAAAGTATTGTACACGTGAGCACGCGCTCAGTTTCAAACGTTGGAAAGTGTCGTGTTGCATGCTCGTGCACTTCATAAGATATCACTGCCTCGTATTTGCACACATTTGTGCTTTGCACACATTCGACGACTTTTCATTGCCAATGTCCGCGTGACATCACTGCATTATGTCAGCGACAGTGCGGATCTGCCCAATTTGGTTTTCGACATTTGGTGCAACTGGAGAGTTGTGCGGTGCACGAATAGATGAATTGCATGAGGTTAATGCTTAGGCCACAGATAAACTTGATCACAATATTGCAGAGAACAAAAGAAAACAAGCCTTAGGCTTAACAGTACTTCAGAGTATCGATTCATTTTTTTTTTTTACTGTCTGTATGATGCTCTCAACACTGCATCGAACTTAGTTCTGTAAAACTTGGACACTGGACGGATGGCTGAACACGTGCGTCACACTGTTCTTTGAAAAGTGCTTGAATGCGTAGTCATGCAGTTATCTGCCCTTCAGAAGGAAGCGGTGCTGAGGACGTAATATTTTTAGCTCAAAAGTTCACGGAAGTGAGACAGTCGCTAATTTCGCTATCAAATTTATTACTGCAGGCAAAAGTCGAAGGTCAAAGGTTTATTTTCAAATTCTGCACTGAAATCTGGGTGTGTGGTGTCATGGATCGCTAGAGTGTATTTTACACAGTTTAATTACCTTGGCCTAACAGAATTTCCTAAAACCTAGGGTGTTGAGTCTATGGCTTCCTCAGAGGACACTGTACTTAAATACTTACTGATTGGGAACCTTGTAGGACCTAGTAGAACCAGCACAAATCTATGATTGATGTCATGTTTTGTGTAGGAATTCCAGGGTGGCGTTGCCGCCCGCACTTTCTGTCTGCACGCTTTCTCCTTTGCCAAGTGTCCTCTTGTGACAGGCGTGGTGGTCTTGGAATGGTGAATGACGTATGAGAAAAAATTGTTTTTCTCTTCAGTGTCCATTAAAGATGTCTCGTTAACTGATGAAACTTGCATGATTGTACTTCGCCAGTGCCCAAGGATTTCTTGGATACACCCTCACCAAGTTCTCATTGTGCAGGGCGCCATGTCTGATGGGTCGTGCCGACTGGCCGTGACCTGCCTTAGCAGTGGCATCAATCCCTCGAGTGCCCTGCTTCGGCGCCTGTTTGACCTTCCCACAACAGTCCGCAAGTCGGACATCCTTGGCTCGACTAACGAGGACAGCTGCTACGAGGATGCCGTTTCCAACTATCATGTGGACTTTACTCCCACCAAGAGTTACGACGATACGATTGAAGTCATCATCAACAACTGGAAGGATCCCAAGGAGGTGAAGCTCCTGTGCAGTGCCGTTCCTGGATGGTGGCTATCATGGCCCAGGCTAGTGGAGTCGACCATAAATGAACATTACGACCTAAAAATTTCAAACTTTTCTCTTGGATCTTTCGTGGGCATGGGAACATTTGTAGAGCACTACTGTTCATCGCCCAGGGAGCCGGACGAACCAGTGAAGGCAAAGGCCAAACAGTCTAACCAGAGTCGGGCATCTTCTTCCAACAAGAAACCCCGATATCGCATAACACAATGCATGGCCCACTTTGCGCACTACCGCCAAAGGCTGTACGTCTACTTTGTCGACGTCAAGGAACCGCTGACTAAGCAGGAACAGAACGGCGAAACGCATGCCCGGCACCGGTTTATCATCGAGTACTCCTCCGTGCGGCACGTGGTCGTGTCCAAGAACCCTGATGGCGAGGACAACGACTGGGTGGTGTACCTGCACCTCATCCACCCGCCCCTTCTCTACAGGGTCCACGAGACCCACTGCCCCGAAAACAAGGACCAGGACGACGAGTGCGACCCGCGCAAGCCCAAATATGTAGAGCAGTACGAAGTTGACGAAAGGACGAGGTGGGTCCGCACGGTGGACTTTGGCAAGCAAAAGACCAAGTGCGGCAGTGGAACGCTGGGCTTGTGTCGGGTCATGGCTCTGAGGTTTGCATCCGCGGGTGACCGCATCGAGGAAGCACTTGCGGCCTTGGGCATGCTGAGTACGACAACGAATCTGTATTACGGTGCAGTGGAGCTTAAGGCGAGGCAGTGCAAAGGCATTGGGGAAGCCGATAAGGAGCTGCAAGTGGAGGGCTTGCCATTTGGCTGCAGATTTGCTCTGGCTGCCGTTTGGAGATCGTCGGCACAGGTGGGACAATGTTGTTTGTAGGAGCAGAGGGAAAGGTTGGGTTAAAAGTGGCCTGCTAGTGTTTGCTATGGTATGGTAGAGGCTCTCACCTTTGCAATATTTCCTTCTGAAGTTTATTGCTGCTTTGCCAATTTTTTGTTTGATTTATTGTGGCGTTTCTGCTGTTGCTTTTTAGCTGTGCCGAGTTCTTAGGTAGGCATATCATCGTGACTGTATTATTACGATTTTAGTCTCCATATAGGAGACTTCTATATGGCGAGCAATACGGGCAGTTCTGTGTGTAATTTCATGTTTTTTGAATTCATTTGAATTTGAAGCTCTTAACGGTGCCAAATTACGCGGATTTTGAAAAGTTAGGGACACAACATGGCGCTGAGGTCAAAAAAGAAAGACGGGCAACGCTTACGAAGAATGTCAGTTGCGTTCTTTACCTTATTGTACAGAAAGGATCGCCGTGTAAAGTGACAGAAAAGAAAGGAAGTAAAAGTATGTAAGGAATATCCCACTTGTCTAAAAAGACGCACGCATAAAATCTGCCAATATTGTTAAGCATTGAAATAAACTGTTACCACAAGCTAGAGTCACAGATTCAGAAATATTAACACAAATGTCATGGGACAACCATATGCCTCAGGTGACACCCAGTGACATAAACCTGCAGTTTTGTAACAGTATCAATGGCCAGCCAAGGTGTTTTTGCCTTACATATGTATTAAGGTGACCACTGTGAGGTCTTGAAGAGAGCTATGCTGATGTAACAAACGAACGTAGCTCAGGGCGGCGAGCCAATGAATACATACATGTATTAAGTAGGTTTTACATGACTGCAAACTCGCTGCCCAAATCTTGCATATATTTGGTAAAATACTTGATAACCTAATAAAAGGCCACTACGATACACACAAGGAACCTTGCACACGCAGTGTACCGCTAATGCGTTGCCGCTGACGTTTGACTTGCCACGTGGGTCAGTTGGGCCGAGCTGTGGAATCGTCCCCGTGATTCCCCACGAGAGATGATCGCTGACTCGGGCGCTAACCCCCGAAAGGGGAATGGCATGGCCCCATGTAGTCTCACTCCTGCCAGGCGGCCCCACTGGCACCCCCTCGGGAGCAAAGGGCGAACTGTAGCTCGGTGGCATTTAATCCAACCATGATGTGTGGGTGCTATGAGACAAAAACGAGCTTACAGGTATTATTAGTATTATTAGCATCTCTACGCCTTTTAGCACTGTGCCTGAACAATACACTTTCTTGTTCTTTTCCGAAGTCATTGTAAAGCTGTGTCCTTTCAGCAATGAACAGATACCAACTTGCCCTGTTTAGACTGGGAAGGCTTCTGTAAGAATCGGTGCTCAAAGAGCATTCTTTTCGGTTTTGGAGATATATGTAAAAGTGATTTTCAGAATTTTGCACAGCCAGGAAAAAAAACAATTCCGTATTGGATCGGGACCTATATATGTATTGTAGAGTTACATGTTCCTCTTACTTGTCACACCGTTGAGTAGCTAAAATTTTATTAAACTTTGTTCTGCCCTGTGAATAGGCATAAAAAAAAGGGCATGTTTCGTTACATGCTGTGACATATACGTTATGAAGGCATTGTTGCTGTTCTTCGGGCACGCGTGAGAGGCCCTTGTAGCCGAACATTACGATCACTTTGCAGGTGGTTGACGAATTACTAATTAACGGCACCAAGGCACAAGTTGTAGAAGCATTGAAACGGATGGCTTCGGAGGACCCTGAAGCTTTGGAGGAAGCACTCTATGCACTGCAGCAGTCGCTGGACAAGGGCCGGTTCGTCTCGTTTCAGGTTAGATGCCAACATGCATAGTGTACAGTAAAATGCTTAAAAGAACATAAAACGCTGTGCCGATTCAGCCTGAAAACAGCGTTCTGGGTACGGATGTTACCTATGATAAAACCAATGCTTACCTTAGGAGCGAGCATTGTGCAATGCAATAGCGAAGCAGGTCAGACATGCCCATGTCAAGCTTTGTAGCTACGTATTATAAAACCGAACGCTTACCTTAGGAGGGAGCATTGTGCAATGCAAAAGTGAAGCAGGTCAGACATGCCAATGTCAAGCTTTGTAGCTACCTATGATAAAACCGAACGCTTACCTTAGGAGGGAGCATTGTGCGATGCAAAAGCGAAGCAGGTCAGACATGCCCATGTCAAGCTTTGTAGCTACCTATGATAAAACCGAACGCTTACCTTAGGAGGGAGCATTGTGCGATGCAAAAGCGAAGCAGGTCAGACATGCCCATGTCAAGCTTTGTAGCTACCTATGATAAAACCGAACGCTTACCTTAGGAGGGAGCATTGTGCGATGCAAAAGCGAAGCAGGTCAGACATGCCCATGACGAACTTTGTAGCTACCTATTATAGAACCGAACGCTTACCTTAGGAGGGAGCATTGTGCAATGCAAAAGCGAAGCAGGTCAGACATGCCCATGTCAAGCTTTGTAGCTACCTATGATAAAACCGAACGCTTACCTTAGGAGGGAGCATTGTGCGATGCAAAAGCGAAGCAGGTCAGACATGCCCATGTCAAGCTTTGTAGCTACCTATGATAAAACCGAATGCTTACCTTAGGAAAGAGCATTGTGCGATGCAAAAGCGAAGCAGGTCAGACATGCCCATGACGAACTTTGTAGCTACCTATGATAAAACCGAACGCTTACCTTAGGAGGGAGCATTGTGCGATGCAAAAGCGAAGCAGGTCAGACATGCCCATGACGAACTTTGTAGCTACCTATGATAAAACCGAACGCTTACCTTAGGAGGGAGCATTGTGCGATGCAAAAGCGAAGCAGGTCAGACATGCCCATGTCAAGCTTTGTAGCTACCTATGATAAAACCGAACGCTTACCTTAGGAGGGAGCATTGTGCGATGCAAAAGCGAAGCAGGTCAGACATGCCCATGTCAAGCTTTGTAGCTACCTATGATAAAACCGAACGCTTACCTTAGGAGGGAGCATTGTGCGATGCAAAAGCGAAGCAGGTCAGACATGCCCATGTCGAACTTTGTAGCTACCTATTATAGAACCGAACGCTTACCTTAGGAGGGAGCATTGTGCAATGCAAAAGTGAAGCAGGTCAGACATGCCCATATCAAGCTTTGTAGCTACCTATGATAAAACCGAATGCTTACCTTAGGAAAGAGCATTGTGCAATGCAAAAGCGAAGCAGGTCAGACATGCCCATGTCAAGCTTTGTAGGCTTCCTTTTTGCCCAATAGGAAAGGGTTCCTATATTTCTATCTCCGCCTTACAGAGACTAACAGTTTTTGCCTCGGTTATTCTTTGCTGTTGGGTGCAGGTAGGCCTGGAGGCACTGTACAAACGATTCCATTCGATGCGCCGGAGTTCCGGCAATCTGACTGGCGGTGTGCTGGGGCAGGAGCTTCCGGAGCACGTCTGCCTGGTGCGGCGAGCGGTGCTGACACCGACACGTCTCTTGCCGTTGCCACCTCAGCCAATCAGCACGAGTCGCATTCTTCACCACTTCGAGCCCGAGCATGCGCTTCGCCTGCTGATACGTGACGAAGATGGCAGCAAGATGTCCTACTCGTTGGGCATCCAGCGCTCTCATTTTCTCTTTACCCTCACACGTCCCAGGCTGCTCGAAGGCTTCACGATCGCCGGCCGCAAGTGAGTCTTGTCCCGTGAAGACAAGCTGCTCTCAACATTTTATTGCGAGTGTTGCAAATTTGTCACATACTGAAAAACTTCGAGCTACAAGAGTCACGAAATGCCTGTTGCCTTTAATGTCGGCTGTCAAGTCAAGTACTCACGGATAACGTAGCTTTCAGCATGTGAACTCTAGCGTCGTCTCGTCTGTGGTATTTTATGCTAGAACCAGTTATTTTGTAGCTGACAGAGAGCGTGAAACGCGTGCAACAGAGCACACTTCTTTGTTTTTTTCCTCGCCTGGGTGACGAAAGATCTATCTTCAATAATTTTGTTTATCTGGTGTGCACGCAACCAAGAAGTGGCCCACGACAATAACGTTTTTGTTGTAAAGTCTTCACTTCTCGGGCACATGAAGAATTTGTGACTTACAAAAAAAAAATATGGATTAAAGTTGAATTTTAGACACTAACTGCAGAACCATTTAAAGGTTGGCTGAAAAAATGAAAACAATTATTATTTTGCTTGGCAGTTTCATAATTCTGGCATTAAAGTGTCGATAAACGTCCCTTTGGTCCAATATTTGTGAGGGAAAGTGTGGGAATTGAGGCTAGCCTGCTGCCTTTGCGCGGGCTTTGCCGCATTTTCTGCCGTTCTCATGTCCCGACATGTCTCCCCTCCTCTGCTGTCTGCCGCGCTGGGGGAGCGGAGTGACGTTTAACCCCCTCACTCGGTAGAGAATGTTGACTGTGGCGCCGCGCGTGCGGAGTCTCCCGAGAGGTTTTTGCGCGCTGTGTCGGGAGCGGAGAGATTCTCTCCGGGACTGCGGACGGTGAGCCACGCAATCTTTTCCACCCGTCGGCTCTCGTCGCTCGGGGCTCGTCGGACTTCGCTGACGGTGCTTCGCGCCCGAGGCGAACGCTCACATTTTGTTGCCCCACTGCGTACGCACGGCCGAAGGGCGGTACGGTGTCCTAGTGCGTGGCCTAGCTACGCCGACCCGTCTCCCTCTGAAGCCAACGCGAGCTCCTTTGTCCTCGCTCGAGCAACTGGGCCTTGTTCCCGGTGTCTACGTGGATCACCTTTACCGCGGAGACGTGCTCGTGGCACCCTGTGTAGTACTTTTGTGCTCGTGGCGTGGATAAGCCTATTTGCTTTCCCACCGCGCCTTTGCAACGGGCTGTACTGCGTTTTGGTGTTGCCACAGACAATAAGGTGTTGCGACTTTGAGCAGTATCGTGTTCTTGCGACGGCTAACGCGTGCCCTGCGGCTCGCTAAGACCGGACCCACGCTAGTGGCCGAACTCCTTCGGGATACGTGTCACTACAAAAGATAAGCACATCCTTGTGAGATCCGAAAATACCGTTACAAGAATTTGAACGATAAGTGCAGTGATAAGAAAGTTACAAAGTATAGAAGACTACCTCATCTATAAGTTTATAACCTGGTTACCCGCGCTCCCTCTGCTGCGCCACGCAGTCCTCAAAGGTGGCGGACAGAGACCGGAGGGACCCCCAGCACTTACTCCCATGGATGACAATGCGGTGGCTTCGTTTACATTGAGTGCACGGTGGTCCAGAGTCCTGGATGCACTATTGTGTGCATTCTTGCTGCTTGTATTCAAGTTCCTAGTGACTGACACTCTGATTTGCAGAATTTTGAAGTCTCAAAGCTACACTGTGGCTATGCAAAGCACTGTATGTAAGGGGCTTCTGAATAATACATTTAGCTGAGCATCGCTTGCATGCATGCATGCAGATGTGTCCTGAAAAAGTGCAGCGAACTGCATAAATTTTGCATTGGTGAGGACTATGTCTTGCAGACACGCAGCCAGCTTTGCTGCGAGATGGTGAAATCAAGTGGACGCACCTTCACGCTCCACTCAATTGACTTTCAGTGGCGCAAGCGATGTGTTCTTTCTTCTGCTCGCACAATTCTTTTGCGTCTGCTACTCAATCTGCGTAGCTGCCACGAGTAAAAGACGAAAGCCTTGAGCTTTCAAAACGTAGCAGCACATACTGCGAGGAATGTATTGCTACTGTTTCCTATCTCTGTTTACAGTGCATTCACTACAAAATTATCGCTTGTCGCTGATGACAAGCAACAATGTTGGAATGTCTAAAAGAGAGTGCCTACTATATGCAGCACATTGAGCAAGTGTGCCATGTCTAAACAGCAACTGAAAGCAAAGCCCGCGAAGTTACGTTCCGACTAATCAATCGGCACATCAGTGGAGGTCAGTTGTGGCTCGACAGTGTGCGGCGGCAGTCTGAAGAACTAGAAACAAAAGCTGGCGACGTGGGGAACAGCAGCATGAGCAGGTCAGAAATTCATAAAGGCTGTGGTATAGAACAGCCCGCTTCAGCTGGTTAAGGTCTCTCGCATGTTGTTCCCGCCATTTTCGGCGGTGAAGAGGATATATGTAGACCAATGACAGGAGAACCCCACTTTGACAATGTTACACAACGTTGACGATTAGATCATTAGTGCGCAGCCGGTGACCGAGTGAGGCTTCCTTTGTGTTGCTCGTGGCAAAACGGAGCGGTGAAAAATAGAGGTACGAGGTAGTTGGATGGGTGCAAGGCAAGACACACGGGATAAATGCGCATAATGGACGCTGCAGCACATTACAACGTCGGTTTTCTTGCGAGGACTGGCATCTGCATGGTGCAAGAACCGTGAGAACATGAACACATGCGAAACGGAAGCAGATTGGTCACACTTTTTGCCGTGATTCGCAGTAAAAGTCTGAATAACACAGGCATTTTGATTCTTTCATTACTTCCACCAAGTTTCATTTACCTATTCAAGCAGGTAATTAAGCAAACAACACATTTCTCAAAAAAATTCTGTGTCACATGCTTCTGTAGGCAATGACAGAGCATCAATGTCCATGCAGCGGACAGATCTTAGAGTACTGATCACTACCTAGGGCCGTTTCTCTTCGTATGTCATCCCCTCAGTCTCAGGGAACATGCCTGTGATGCAAAGGGGAAGCGGCATCAAGTTTAAACTTTGACCTCTTTTCACGGGGTGTAGTGTTGCAAATTTCGGGCTGGCGTGATCGTGTGTGTCCAGTGGATGCATTGTGCTCGTCAGGTGAAAGTGGTCGGACCTAGTGAGGCGGGCCCTCTAAAGTCCCAAGGACATTTTCTACAGCACACGTGTCTTCAAGGCCAGCATTAGGTTCGACACTTGAAGCATTTCTCTTAATAAATCCTCCGCAGGTTCGTGTTCTTGGCATCTTCCACGAGTCAGCTTCGCAGCCATGGCGCGTGGTTCTACTCAGTCGATTCACAAGGCCGTTCGGCGGACGATGTGAGAGGTGCTCTGGGCGACCTGTCGCATCTTCACTTGCCTTCAAAATACATGGCACGGTTGGGGCTGGCGTTCTCACAGTCGTTGGGAAGGATTCGGGTCCCTCTCAGCTGCACCGAGGTGGTGCCCGATATTGAGTGTGATGGGCCGAAGAGGAATCTGCACTACGTCTTCTCCGACGGTGTAGGACGCATCTCTACAGCTCTGCTTGCCAAGGTGAGTCTGCAGGTGTGCCAAGAGAGGGGCACTGCTAGGAATAACTTTTTGGAACTGCATTACTATTTAGTAAAAGCTCATTAAAAGGAACCTCAAGGGCCCAGGAAAATATGCTCCTACGGGAGTTTTGCTTGCTTGGAAACGCGTACAGCCATGCAGCACTGTTGGCCACGCCTCTTGACAGGGCTTTCAGAAGGGCAGGGCTGAATCAAATATGAATTCCTGCAAGATTGAATGTAATGAAGTTGTAAATATAATAAGTGTGGTTAGTCATTTTTGAAATTAAAATGAAGTGGTTTTTATATCTTAGTGTTCACTATTTTAGCATCAAAAACAAGTTACAGGAACAAATGAGCAGATACTTTGCATGCGAAGAAATGTTTAAGGAGCAAATGGTTGTTCTATAGCTTGTGAAGTCTTGCTACACGATTGACGTAACATGCTGCACATAACACGCTATGCCCGTGGGGATGAAAGTTACTACACTTTTATGCCAAGTTTGTGTGTTTATGTGTTAAGGTGCAGTTAATGTTCTGTGAGATATCTATAAGCGTTCAAAAAGTATTTGTATATAATGACGGCTCTCGGATCAATACTCAATTCTGTCAGGTTGCGCACTGGTGGTGTCTAGCAACGGTGAATGTGTACTATGTGAAGGTGAAGCGTGTCAGTTTGACAAGTCATACCTCTTTATAAGAGACACTGATGTAACAGACAGATAGGTAAAAGAGACACCGGTATGCTAGCATTGAAATAGGGATTGATGAGAAAACACATGCGTGGTGCCCCACTTTTAAGAGACAACTCATATTAAAGGCAAGAATATCTTCCTGGAGCAGGTCTTTTTATAAAGGGGTTCAACTGTAATGCACACGCATGCAGAGACCTGAGAACGAGTTATAAGATTTTCTAAAATTATGCAGTCCATACAAGATGTTCTGGTGGAACGAAAATCTGTGACAAGGAATCTTGTTCATCCCATCAATTTTGTCGTAGCAAAATTATATCTCCTGTTGGTAACAGTTCGAAGTATAACAACTCATTATGTTATGTGTTTTTTTTTTTGTTTCATTAAAGTTTACTGAAATACGTCTGCAAATGCGGGGCTTTACAAAACAATGTTATGTGCTGCATGTGAAGGGTGGTGGGGGATGATATACATCGTCTGAGAAAAATAAGATAGCTTTCGCTTTCAAGTTGTTTTAGGCAAATGCACGGTGGATCCTGTGATTCAATTAGATGCTCATTGCATCAACCATTCATGTTTTATGCCTGGCAAATGGGTCAGTTGTCCACCATAGCATGATCTTCTCTCCAGGTCCCATGCTTTCTTGACAGCAACAGCTGAGACAGTGGTGTTTTGTTGAAGTGATTCTTTCTAGTGAAAGGATGGGCTGATACATCATTATTGGAGGTTGAGGTTTTCGCGTATGCTTAAAAAAAAAAAGTGCACATTCTTGTTAGTTGAGCTTGCTTATAACGAACCTGAGCGGGACGCCGCATTCGTTCGCTGTATCCTGAATTTGTTGTGAATGAAACACAGCTTTTCGAAATTTCTTACTGAAAAACATTCGTGAGGGAATAGCAGAAGCGATAAGGTTGGCCTGGAGTTTATTTAAAGCTCTTCGAGGCCCACGGCATAGCTGCCCGAGGCTATTAATGTAGCCAATTGCTACAAGCACAGAGATTCCTCCGAATTGCCCCGGCCATGCACTTCATTCACAACAGCCTCATCCGTGCACGGTTCTGCAGTGTTGGCATCATTATCGGCTGTGATTAAATCATTGCAACAGATGTCCGCATGTTCTGCCATGTCGAAGTTACACGACGCACTGCCACAAATCGCCAGAGTGGTCTAGCTCGGAAGCTTCGTCACGACGTCGACGAAGTCGGCCTCGTGAAAACAGTTTCACCCACATGTAGCCGTCACCGCCGCCCACGAAGCCTTCACTATCTCCACAGCTAAATACAGGGACACCCAAAGCGGCAAGTTAGCTGCCGGGCGGTCAACAGATACAAGCATGTGCTCCACAACGCGGAATCTATAATAAGTCCTGAACGCGCGGATGGCGCCCAAGCCAAGCGGTCACGCTTTCAACCTTTTGTTTAGCAGCAGAAAAAAGCACGGAAGGCCTCCCGTCCGCCGTTCTGACCACACACGCACACCAACAGGGAGCAAGACTTGCAAGCACTACAGTCGACTCCTCTTAAACGGAACTCGAAGGGGATCCATAAAACTGTTTCATTTATCAGAAGTTTCATTTAAGCAAAGTACACTTATTTAGTGAACCAAGACCTTTATTCGAATCGCACAAACCTCACCTTACTCATGAGGATGAGTAGGAGAAAAAAAGTGGATAGTGGTTTGTTCGGCAAGCTTGAGTTGTTTTTCACAAGGTGCGCACCCATGCCTGACAAACTACCTAGAAATTCTGGACAAGCCTCATGCTCAAAATGGCACTGCAAAAGTTCAACATCCTCTTTAGCTGATCGGTCTGGTGGCACCACTGCACTGGCAGTATTGTCATCACATTCATCGCTGAAATGTTCATCTTCATCTTGCACTTGGACAATCATTTCCTCGACAGTTTCTTCACGGCAGGTACAAACATTTTCATCAATTGATTCAGCGTGAAAGGGGCAGAGGATACGACCTGACTGAATACTGTCTTAATGTCGGCATCAGCAGGGCTTCCTTCTTCATCAGGTACTGTTTTCTTGCACTTGAAAGCCAGCATGGTGAAAGCATCTATGTATTGTTGCTCCCAGGCACAAGCCAAAATGTGGATGGCTGTCAATAAATCTATGCTGTAGCGTTTCCCGCTGCCTGCTCTAAGCAGCATTTGATGGAGCAATCGTCTGCGGTAATGAACTTTTGTTCAGAATAACCCCTTGATCCATTGGCTAGTTCACTGCCGTTGCATTGGCTGGCGAGAACTCCAGAGTAATGGCTTGGAGTACTTGAACCTGACCGTGGGCTGGGCAATTATCCACGATGAAGACAACCTTCTTGCCTTGCCTCGTAAATCTTGCGTCTTCCTCCCGAAGCCAGTTTTCGAAAATGGCCATGGTCATCCACGCTTTTTCAGTCCCATGGTACGCAACAGGAAGGTGTCCAACCCCTTTGAAACAACGGGGGTTCCTTGACTTTCCTATTACCAACAGCTTCAATTTCTCATCTCCTGCCTTGTTTGCACCCACCAGCACAGTGATGCAATCTTTCCTGCGTTCTCCTCCACTGTAGGGTTCGCCTTCAAAGGTGAGTCTTTGATGGAAGCGCCTTATAAAAAAAGACCCATCTCGTCGACGGTAAAGACTTCTCGTGGCTCAAAGCTCATCAAAATTTTCTTAAACTGCCCTTGTTGCCAGTCGGTGCAAATGTCCCTGTTGACTGCACCACTCTCACCTGAGATTGTTTTGAAAACTACCTAGGCCATGCCGTGTTTTGCAGTGGTTGAGCCATCCGTCGCTTGGGACAAAGTTCTTGGCACCCATTTGCATGGCGATCTCTCGAGCTTTCTGCTTTTCTAGTTGTTCATAAAGCGTCGTCCGCATACGCATCTGTTTAGATGTAAAGGTCCCATTCTTAACTGTGCCTTCAATCCTTTCTCAGTCTTTCCAGATTCGTGACAGCGTCGATTTCGGGATGCAGTTTTTCGCCACCTCCATCTTGGGCAAGCCGCTTCGATCGAGCTTCTGAAGAATTTGCAGCTTTTTTTCAAGCGAGAGTGTATGGTGCGGCCGCTTCCTTTTCATGAGGCTGAAATAACACCATGATCCACCGCATTTCGCTGCACAAATAGGCCTAACGCACAATTGACTCACCGACTTGGCTCCCACAGTCACAAGCAAGAATGGCTACTGGATTGGCTTATCTCGATCTCAGGTGTTGCCATGGTTATGAGACTACCTTTGGCATGAGTGAGCCTATGCTGTGTTTAGAGTTTGTGCCGTTTAACCATAAGTGACCAATAAGCACTTTTTCGATTAACCGATGAGTTTTACTGCGCAACACATAGAAATCCAACGATATGAGCCCGTTTAGTTCCGTTAATGAAGCATTTTCGTTTAAGCGAGTTTCGTTTATTTGTAGTCCACTGTACGTAGAAGTCGGTACGCGTGGGTAGAACTGCTCTGGGCGTGTTTCTAGTCAGAAAGCGAAACTTCTGAATTAAAGCCAGCGTGCCTGGCGGCTCGCATCGCAGAGTGGTTGAGAGGGGCGAAGTTGCGATAAAGAGAGGAGAGCAGACTTGGGAAAGACGTAATAATGGCAGACAGAAATTTAGTGTTTTTTTCCTTACTTCAAGAACCACTACCACCACCCGCAAAGTTGGGATAGTGATGCACGAGTAGGGAAGCATACGGCGGGAAGGCGACCTTGGAAACCAAAACACGCGAAAAGGCAGGTTGGGTAGCTTGCCCGCAGGGTCGATGAGACGCACAACTCCCGCGTGGGAAAAACTTGGGAAATTGGTCTGTGCGCACAGAGGTCAAAGAATTGCATTGCGGCAGTGGCGCCGGCGAACTTGCGCAGCTCCGTCTACTTCGATGATTCACTGTTCATCCCGTGCAAAAGCCATTTTTACGCTTCTGAACGCATGCGGGGAGCATGCTAAGCTGAGTGCGAAGTGAGCGAGAACAGGTCCCAAACATGGAACGCAGACAAAACACAGACGCAGAAGATCGGGTACACTGATAACAGAATATGTTGGCAAATGGTCGGATCACTCCAGGTTGGTGACCCTAACGAAAGTGTAGCAAAGCAGTGTTCAGAAACTGATGGGATACTAGTTGGCCGACCGATCTTCGAAAGATCTGTGGCAGTGCAAAAACGCGGGCCTCGTTTGGTGATGTGGGGTGCTCAAAGTAACGGGGGGGGGGGGGGGGGGGGGGACACAAAAGACGAAGGCGGTGCGTAACAGCGAAATGTTGGGGAGGGCGACAACTAAAGGGCTGTGGAGGCTGGGTCGGCGTTTCACTAAAGGATCTACGGGCACCTCGCAGATTTCCCAGCGGTGGTCGAAACTGGTTTCCCGGGAAGTCGCCGGAGCGTCGACTCTGTTCTCTGCAACCGATCAGCGACGCTCAAGGCGTTACGCGTTCTAAGTGCGATTTTGTGCCATTGAAATCATGTATATTTCCACGGTCACGCGGGTATCATTCAAGTGAAGCTTCGTTTTAAGTAGTGCTGTTATATGTGGGCTCAACTGTATTCCCATCGTGGTATCGAATCCCGGCTGCGGCGGCTACATTTCCGATAGAGGCGGAAGTGTTGTAGGCCCGTGTGCTCAGATTTAGGTGCACGTTAAAAAACCCCAGGTGGTCGAAATTTCCGGAGCGCTCCACTACGGCGTCTCTCATAATCATATAGTGGTTTCGGGATGTTAAACCCCATATATCAATCAATCAATCCATCTATCAATTGTATTTCCAGGGAAACGTTATAAATGTTGGATACCGGCAAAACATCTGTTCCTGGGTTGGTAATGTAGCTGGGTTCGACAGCAGCACGTCTTGCTGTCTGGTACACATTCGTTTAGAAGAGGCTGCTCTGTCTGCTGAACATTGCGTGTGGTGTTTCAAACATGTGGATAGCGGAAGTAATAATGCAGGTCCACGAAGCTCTTCCACGCGAGTGTCGGCCAAGTGCCATTCAGATTCGATACGGAGGATGCAAAGGCATGCTGGTTGAAGACCCGACGCTGGAAGGGGACCGCATCATTTTCCGGAAGAGCATGTACAAACATTCCTCTGACAGCGAGGACCTCTTCATCCTCAAGACCAGCCGGCCCCGTAAGTCTGTACTCTGTAAACCACAGATCACTGCGGTTATGAGCATGTCTGTGCCATCAGTGGAGTATTGTCGCACCGTCGGGAGCGCATTGCCACGCCATGAGGTGTTTGTCACTGTACAGTTGGGTGTGTGTGACTGTTTGGAATGCTTGAATACTGAATCGAGTGGTGTTGCATATTACACGAACTGATGTGTTAACAGGCGTACTTATAGACTGATATAAAGTGTTAGGTAATGCAGGCTTGCTGGTACATACTGAACTTTATGTAAACAGTGCTGCAACAGGACAAAGAAGAAAGCGATAGGGTTTAGGTGTACCTACTTAGCTTTTTATTTCACGGGAACAGCCTTTTTCAACTTTATCGTGACCTGCTTGATTGGTCGGCACAGGCCGCATTGAACTTGCATGCCGCATCGCGAATAGCACCAGCATTGCGTGCCCAACCAGTATGAGTACCTTCCAAAATGTACACTTGTATGGTCGATAACACTATAATGTTCTAAAAGGCATGTATAAAAGCTGGCGAACTTCTCTGCTGATCATCTTTCTGTTTACCGACAACAGACCGTGCTGGAGCCCATCGTTTGCGCTTGGTGTGCCGCTTCTTCTCTTTCTGGGCAAGAGTCCGCTCGATAGAGCGTTTCATCCTTACTTGCAGGAGTTCTACTTCGCTTCACCATCACAACTGCATTATATTCAAATAAATAAAGTAAAGTAATTTGTTTTGTGGAAGTTTTGGTAATTGGAATTAATGTGTAATTACTGTTTATTCATTCGGCAGGCTGTCGTGCTGCAGTCTTACATAATAGGAATAAAAATCTAGGCTCAATATACATGCGCAAATTTGTTTTTAGTTGGCTTCACCTTGAACAAAGAAAATGCTTTTGACATTCGCCCTGAAGTGAGTCTCACCGAATGGCCTTAAGTACATCACAGTGCCTGTACCAAACTGATCAGCTACGCTCATGCACTGCTCATAGAGGTTGAGTAAAGAGACGTCGATTGTAGAAAGTTCAATTCATCCTATGTGCAATTCGTCTTGCTCTGTCTTGGCCACTAGTCCAAAGAATGGGGGCAAAAACAAGTGTGGGTCTAATACGTATATGAACATCGTGTCATGAGGGAATATCCAAGGGGCAGTAGAGGATAACTTCTCCAGTATCGTGCTTGATGCTTGCATGCCCTTGCAGTGTGTTCAGTTGACTGTGCTTTCTGTCCCGTCTGATCTGGCAGGCTCTGTTAAGCTCAACCGGCCAATGATCACGATCTTGAGCCAGAAGAAGACCCGCGGAAATCTGCGCAGCATCGACGACTCGGTATTCCTCAAGATGCAGCAGGACTGTCTTGCTCCTTACACAGACAGCCTCTTCGAGGACGCGGCAGCGGCGCGCCTGTTACATGAGGAGTGTGCGTTGCGGCTTCCTTACAAGGAGCTGGCGAGAGCAGGGCTGGATCTGCATGCAGAGCCCTTTTTCCGCTCCCTCCTCTGGACCTTGCACCAGCGGTGTCTCCGTAAGTACAGTCAGTCTTGCTCATATTTAAAGGTTCCGATGACTACAGAGATGGTGGTAGAAATAAGAACACCACAAATTATCGCGGTGGATGCTACCATGTTGTTCAGGATTTAACCCTTTGCGGGGGATTTTGCCGTAACCTGTAAGGCATTGCATAACAAGAACCAAAGGGTTTTCTTGTTTGAAAAGAGAAAAATGAGCCTTGTAACTGTCTGCATCAGAGTGCGACACCTCAACAGTAGCTTACGAGAAGGGGGGGGGGGGTTAAAGAAGGGATTAAAAGGATAGGATTAAAAGGTAAAGAGATAGAAAGGAAGGAGAAAGCAAGGCGCAGGGGCAGCGAACGATGGAAAACGACTGAAGTAAAGAGGAGATAAGAAAGGTGGACACGGTCGCACGAGTCGAGGATGGGGTACCACTCTGCGAGAGCTCTTTTCAGCGTCGGGATATGGCGTAGGGCGAGCCCAGTCAGCCAGAGCTGCGCTGTCGTCGGAGATTGGGGGGCACAACCGGTCGGCATGAAATCCAGAGAGTGAGTATTCGCCATAAGCAAACAGCATTGCGTGTATCTATAAAATGCGTGCGATTCTCGATCATTTCTCTTGCTTGGCATGTTCTGCCTCACTAGGGAGACCCCTAAGAGAAGGGGGAAGCACAAAGCAAGCCCCACACATTGACATAAGGAGGGGGGAACGCAAAATTAGCCCCATGCAGTGACATAACAGGGAGGGGAATGGGCGCTGAAATGAACCCTTGGCACCTTTTCTTTGAATTAGTGATATTAGCTGATGTTTCTGTCATCCGTCCTCCGCTACACTTTTACAGTCCTGGCCCTAGCACGACTAAGTTTTGCGACTGCAGCCCGCTTGCCGAGACGAGTTTGAGACCCCTGGTATGGCATCCTCAGATGTCCACGGCATTTTCTCCTGTAGGGCTTATGTTAAAGCAGTATTATCATAAAAAGCAATATTATCAACAGCAGTGCCTTCTTACTTGGAAATTAAGCTAAATGTATCGCACGGCGTGTGTAGGCTTGTGCAAATATTTGAATGCTTTGAATATTTGAACGAATAATGTAGTATTCGAATTCACTTCGAATCAAATTTAAATTATCTAAAACTTCGAATTATTCAAAACGAATGAATAGGCACATGTTAGTTCGCATGTGGCACTGTGTAAAAGTGGTTTCACTGCAGAGGAGTTGTGCTAAGACATGAAAACACCAATTCAGGTGTAAATTCGCATGTAACCCCTTTGTAAAAGTGGTTTCACTGCAGTGAAGTGATACTAAACAGTGAAGACACACATTCAGGGGAAACCCGCACTGTCGCAAAGCCTCACTTGAAGGTTAAGCGAGAATATTACCCTCACATCGGTTCATTCTTTAAGTTTAAAAGCTTGTTATACCAACTTATGTTCTCAAAGTTCAGGTAACTTAAAAAGTAACATATTTTTCAGACTATCACTTGCATTCTACCTAAAGTCAAATCTTACTTATATTCAAAGTTTTTTCTGCTATCTTTCATGCTAAAAAAAGGCATTTGTACAGGCCTTGTTTCAATTTTTAAAAACATCGTGCAGGTTAGCTAGGTCATGGCAAATATGTCGATTTTTAAAATAAATGCGATATGTATACTATTAAATTTGATTCGAAATTGATTGACCAAAATCGCTATTCGTATTGATACACAACAGCCGGCACAGCCTGGCTGCAAGAAAGAGAAAGACGACGTTGGTGGCTGGTTGTTGATGAACTGTCGCCATCTTGTTCGCTGAGCACGGTGCATCGTATTTTATTTATTGAAATAAGTTACCCGAAACATTATTGGTGGAGGTGGACGACTCCCGTACCTCGATAGAGACGCGCAGCGGTCGCAACACCGGGGACTCTTCGGCTACATCAACTGCCAGTGCCTCATCCCTACCGGTCTCTCGAACCGAGTCGACAACCTGACGTCACCCTGCCACCCCTGCGGGATCCTGGAACTTTCTCCGCTGACGGTACCATCGACGTTGACTCCTGGCTGCACCGGTACGAGAGAGTCAGTGCTACCCACCGCTGGGATCCCACGCTCATGCTCGCCAATGTTGTGTTCTACCTTGACGGCACATCGCGGACATGGTTTGAAACCAACGAAGCCGAAATCACAAGCTGGGATCTTTTCAAATCGAAGATCCGTGATCTTTTCGGCGATTCATCTGGTCGTCAGCTCGCTGCCAAGAAGACTCTCGCTACTCGCGCCCAGACGTCTACTGAATCGTACGTCTCATACGTTCTTGACGTCTTGGCGCTTTGTAGCAAGGTCGACCAGCGCATGTCGGAAGAAGACAAAGTTAATCACGTCCTCAAAGGGATTGCTGACGATGCCTTCAACCTGCTGGTTTTTAATAATGTTACGAGCATCAACACGATCCTGACAGAATGCCGCCGTCTAGAACAGGCTAAAGCCCACCGCGTCACCCACGGCATCACGCGCCTGCCGAACACAGCTACTATTTCCTCTTGTGATGACGTCGTCAGCCCAGTTTCCCGATGTGACAACCTCACCCGCATCATTCGTTGCGAGGTCGAGGCAGCCCAACCAGTAGCTACTCCAATTCCAACGCCTGATCCTTCACCGACCACAATCTCACTGATACAAGCCGTCGTTCGTCAAGAATTATCGAACGTCGGCCTACACCCCATTCAACCAGTCTACTCTGCCGAGCCTTTTTATCGTCGTCCCTCCGCTCCTCGATTTGGTTCCAACTACTCTCGACAGCGCAATTTGTCCGAATGGCGTACACGGACGACAAGCCCATATGCTTCAACTGCCGACGTGTCGGTCATATTGCTCGCCACTGCCACAATCACTGGGCTCCGCTGGCACACTATGGGCCTCCTACCCAGGCCACTTCTGTCCACCAGTCGTCCTCGACATTTGATTTTGATTCCCATATGCCAACCACATCCTCTGATTCTGCCGCACCTCTGACGAGACCTCGCTACGCCCGCTCACCATCCCCAGCTCGCCGTCAATCTCGTTCGCCCCCACAACGCCGTCCTGCCTCTCCGACCTATTCGCAGTGCCCCGACCGGAAAACTAGGCAGTGCAGCTTCTGGAGGTCCTGGTTTCCGCGTCCGAGCGCACAGTCATACAACAGGAAGTCGAAAAGATGCTTGCAAAAGACATAATCGAGCCCTCTTGTAGCCCCTGGGCTACTCCTGTCATCCTGATCAGAAAGAAGGATGGAACATGGCGCTTTTGTGTAGATTATAGGCATCTCAACCAAATTACGAAGAAAGATGTTTACCCGCTGCCTAGAATCGACGATGCTTTAGACTGCCTTTACGGTGCTACGTATTTTTTTACTATCGACCTTCGATCTGGCTATTGGCAGATCGCTGTGGACGAGATGGACCGTGAGAAGACCACATTCGTCACTCCTGACGGGCTTTATCACTTCAAAGTTATGCCCTTCGGTCTCTGTAATGCGCCGGCCACGTTCGAAAGAATGATGGACTCATTGCTCCAAGGGTTTAAATGGTCAACCTGCTTATGTTATTCAGAGGACATTATCGTTTTCTCGCCCACATTTGACTCCCATCTCAAGCATTTATCGGCGATTCTCAAGTTTTTCGTCGAGCCGGACTTCAACTGAACTTGTCGAAATGCCACTTCGCTTGTCGTCAAATAACCGTACTTGGCCACATCGTCGATGCCGCAGGAGTCCGCCCGGATCCCGAGAAAATTCGCGCCGTCACGGACTTTCCTGTTCCGAAGTCAACAAAGGACGTTCACAGTTTTGTTGGCTTGTGCTCATACTTTCGACGGTTTGTTAAGGACTTCGCCATCATTGCACGCCCACTCACAAACCTCCTGAAGAAGGACATCCCGTTTTTCTGGGGCGCTGATCAAGCCTAATCTTTTTCCCAGCTCACGACGCTCCTTACAACGCCGATTTTAGCTCATTTCGATCCATCAGCTCCAACCGAGGTTCGAACTGACGCTAGTGGGCATGGCATCGGGGCAATGCTATTGCAACACCAACACGGACATGACCGTGTTATAGCATATGCAAGCCGACTGCTATCTACAGCCGAGCGCAACTATTCAATCACGGAGCGTGAGTGTCTCGCTCTTGTGTGGGCAGTCGCCAAGTTTCGCCCATACTTATACGGGCGTCCATTCCGGGTAGTCACCGACCACTACACGCTTTGCTGGCTGGCCTCACTCAAGGATCCCACAGGACGCCTCGCTCGTTTGTCCCTACGATTAAAAGAATACACGTTCACCATATCGTACAAAACAGTGCGGTCACATCAAGATGCAGATTGTTTATCACGCTACCCTGTGGAAGAGGCTGCCCATACTGACACCTTTCCAGACCTTCTGTCTGCGACGCAGCTACTCAACCTTGGCCACGAACAACGCCGGGATGCTTCCCTGCGAACCATCATTGACAAGCTTGAGTCAATGCCTTGCGACGCATCTCTACAAATGTTCCTGGTAAAAGACTGCATCCTGTATTGCCGTAACCTCGATCCATATGGCCATGACTTGCTCCCCGTCATACCAGCACATCTTCGTGCGACTGTTCTCAACCAACTTCATGACGCTCCTTTGGCGGGCCACTTGGGCGTCTCTCGCACATAGGACCGTGTACGTCGTTTCTTTTGGCCTGGTCTTGCCCGCTCTGTTCGACGCTACGTCGCCGCTTGTGAGCCCTGCCAGCGCTGCGAAAAGCCATCTTCCCTACCAGCTGGATTCCTTCAGCCGATCGACATTCCCATTGAACCTTTTTTTCGAGTTGGCCTCGACCTGCTTGGCCCATTCTCGATCTCCAGCTCGGGCAACAAATGGATCGCTGTCGCCACTGACTATGCGACAGGGTACGCTATCACACGAGCACTTCCGATGAGTTGCGCAACCGATGTGGCGGACTTTCTGGTATATGATATTATTTTAGTACACGGAGCTCCACGCCAACTTCTCACTGACCGGGGCCGGACCTTCCTATCAGCTGTCGTCGATGAAATCCTGCGCTCTTGCTCTGCCAAGCACAAGTTTGCCACTTTGTACCATCTGCAAACGAACGGTCTTATGGAGCGCCTCAACTGCATCTTAACAGACATGCTTTCTAAATACGTAGCGGCCGACCACCAGGACTGGGACTGTTCATTTGCCATTTGCGACGTTCGCATATAATTCGTCACGTCACGACACTGCCGGCTATTCACCATTCTATCTTCTATACAGCTGAGAACCCGCCCTACCATTTGACACCTTGCTGCCCTCGGTCACTGAGTATGCCGGCGAAGCCATCGCGCGAGCCGACCACGCATGCCAACTCGCCCGCAGCCGCCTGCAGGCTTCACAGGAGCACCAAAGACAGCTCTACGATTCCCATCATCGAAACGTGCACTTTTCACCGGGTTCCCTTGTCCTCCTCTGGTCCCCCACTCGGCGTGTAGTGCTTTCTGAAAAACTGCTGTCACGCTACACTGGACCATACCGCGTCGTTTGCCATGTGACTGACGTTACGTATGAGATCGTTCCAGCCGATTCAACGTCATCATCGTCACCTTCGAGTGACATCGTGCACATAGCTAGACTCAAGCCTTATCACCCTCCTTCTACCGCATCCGAGTTGCTCAAGCACCGAGACTGTGCTTCTACCGCCGGGGGGTTATGATACACAACAGCAGGCACAGCCTGGCTGCAAGAAAGAGAAAGACGACGTTGGTGGCTGGTTGTAGGTGAACTGTCGCCATCTTGTTCGCCCAGCACGGTGCATCGTATTTGATTTATTAAATAAGTTACCCGTAACATTATGAATTCACTTCGAACCTAAAATTTACTATTCGCACAAACCTAGACGTGCGGCCTGAGTGGGACACTTATTGATCCCGATGACGTAAGTGTCTACCTACAGTTAATCACTAGTAACAAAACCAACTGGAATAAAAAAAAACATTCCGTGTATTAAGAGACGTAAATAAATGCTGTTTGTTCATTTCTGGTTGGTTTGTAGAAAAATTAACTACCTGGCATAACTGTGGTAAACGGCACGAGTGGTGAACGAGTTGTTTTCGGCTGGTTAGGCCGAATAGGTGGGGCCATTTAGTGGGGCCCAGCTGAACCAAGCAAGCAGAATCATGGCCTCCTATATTGCATAAAATTTTTCAATGACCATTGTTACTACTATGGCTCCCACTACTTTCACTCTGCTGCTACGGCGGCCGCGTACTAAAGGCGGGCAACGTCGGGCATGACAGCAGTGACGTCTGAAAAACCGTTCTCAGGCGCAGGTTATTTGAAGTGTGCTAACACGATGGCGACCAATAAAACGCGATTTTATTTCAAAATAAGTACTTTCTTGGCACAAAACTAGCACTACAAGGTTTCTGAACCACTATTTCAAGAATCAACGTTGATTTAGTATGTGCCTTCACTGTTTCTTGAAGGTTAAAACATTCTCATTTTTTCATGTCATGGATTTCTATAAAACTCTGCTCGCTTTTGGAAATCATTTTTTAATGCTGTAGAAGTTTCATAAATTTATCTTTACAACCTTTTAATGTACAATATATTTCTTCTTATGGTCAAACTCGTTCGAAATTCCATGTGTTGTAAGTTGTCTGGTTGAGGGCATCATATTTTTAATTTCTTTTATTTGCGACACAATTTCTTTAGCTCTAGTGTTTCATGAAGTGACTGTGCAATGAGCACCGAAGCTCTCTGCAACTCACCGAATAGCTAATTTTGAAAAGGCCATACTGAAAGAGTAAGAAATCTGTGCCCCCCCCCCCCCTTTTTTTGTACTTCAAGAAATAAAGTCGAGCTCGCTTATAACGAACCTGAGCCTGATGTGGCATCCGTTCGCTGTATACCGAAGTTCGTAGTAAATGAAACACAGCTTTTTAGAAAGTTGCAAGTGAAAACACAAACTTTTTTGCTCATAAATGTCTGTGATGCACGTGTTTCAAAGAGAAGAAGCGATAAGGGTGGTCTCTAGTTTATTTCAAACAGCAGCGTGCTTGCTCGCCGAGGCCCGTGGCATATGCTGCATGAGGCACTGGCTCCAAAGTTTCGTCCTTCTCGCAATTAGATTCCTCCAAATCGCTCTTGCCATGTACTTCATTCACAATTCTCTAATCCGTGCTCGGTTCCACGGTGTCGGCATCATCATCACCGGCCGTAATGAAACAATCGCAACAGATGTTCCACCCGCTCTCCGATGTCGGAGTCGACGGCGCGCTGTCACAAGTCGCCGCCGAAGTGATCCTGTTCGGAAGCTTCAGGCTAGGCATCAAGCCCGGCGTCGACGAAGTCGGCCTCGCGAAAACAGTATTGCACGCATGTAGCCGTCACCGCTGCCCACGAAATATTCACCATCTCCACAACTAAAAACCGGGACGCCCGAAGCGGCAAGTTGGCTGCCAGGTGGTCAACGGCTATGAGCAAGCGCTCCGCAACCTGGCACCTAACGCGCGGATTACACTCAAGCCAAGCGGTCACACTTTCGATGTTTTGTTAAGCAGCAGGAAAAAGCATACAAGTCCTCCCGTCTTCCATCCTGATCACACACACACACACACACACCAAGAGTGAGCAAGACGCACACACGCGAGACAGGTGCGAGAACGCGTGGAACAGCTCTAGGCCAGTTTCTAGTCGGAAAACAAAACTAACTCGAGCCAGCGTGGCTGGCGTCGTGGAGCGGTGGAGACGGGCGAAGGGGTTGTGTTCAAGAGAGGAGAGCAGATTTGCGAGAGAAGGGTGGAGTTGCGATAGAGTGAAGGTAGGGGAGAACACGGCGGGAGGCCGACCTTGAAAACCAAAACACGCGGGAAGGAGGTAGGTCGGGTAGCTTGCTTGAAAGGTCCGTGAAACGCACAACTCGCACGTAGATAACTTGGGAAAGAGTGCCTCCATGCGCAGAAGTCAAAGCACGGCCGCCTGGATCGGCGCGCGCGGCGGTGTTCAAATAATCGGCAGTCACGGTAAAAAAAATCATTTTGTTGCGCCGGCGGGTTTGCGTGGCTTCACAGACTTCGATATTTTGCGAATCGTTCCGCGCAAATTAACAGCCGTTTTCACGCTTCCACACGCGTGCAGAGGGCATGCTGAGCCGAGTGCGAAGTGAACGAGAACAGGTCCTAAACACAAAACGAATCGCAAATTATCAGTCGGTGGGGTAGCGTATGCGTGTGCACTAGATGCAGACGATCGGATACAGTCCGTGGCCGATGGTGTTGGCAAATGGTCTGGTCACTCCAGGCCGGCGGCGCCAACGACAGTACCAGTGATCATAAACGGAGGAGATGGATGACCGATCTTTTGAAAGACCAGTGGCAGTGTGAAAACACGGGCCTCGTCTGGCGATGCGCGGTGCTCAGAGGAGCGGGGGGGACAAAGCACGGTGGGGTGCGTAACAAAAAGCGTTCGGGGAGAGTGGCAACTATAGAGGGGCGCGGAGGCAGGGTCGGCGCTTAACAATAAGAATGTATGGGCACCTTGCCGATGCCTGATTGGTGGTCGAAAGTGGTTTCCGGGGCACTCTGCCGAGCGCCGACCCCGTTCGCTGTAACCAATCAGTGGCGCTGGGAGACGTTCGTTGTAAGTGCGATTTTGCGCCATTGAACCAATGTATATTTTCACGGTCACGTGGATATTGTTCGTATTAAGCGGAAGTTCGTTTTAAGTGGGGCCGTTATATGTGGGCTCGACTGTATAGGACAAAAGACTGACCTGAAAAAGACCCAGCAGTTGCAGAGAAATCAGCGAGACAAGTGAAGCAGGAAGCTATAAAAGTTGCTTTAAGAAAGTGTCTTCTGAAATGATACCAACGATATTACAGTAGACTCTCGGTGAACAGAAATCTGTTTAATGGAACTGCTGCGTAGATAGAACGACTGCCTCCAAAACAATTGGATTTTTTACTTGGATTCTCCACCCTTGTTTATCTCTCGGTAAATGGAGCCTTACTTGTGGTTGCGTTTTTACCGCTATGAGTAAGCAATGAACGTGATAGCAACAAATATTAAGACCATATGAAGTGAGGCTGGCAGAGCAACACTTTTCGCAATCTCTTCCATAGGCCGGCAAAGAAGGGGAACTGACACACTCATTGAATTTCCCGAGCTGGAATCACTCGGACTCATACTCATGAAAGCTTTCTTCAACCGGACTTTCTCGGACTCAAATTAGCCAAAATATTACTCATTCGGACTTGCGACTCGATTTGAATCTGAGTGAGTCCGAGTGAGTTGACTTATAAGCGAGTTCGCCGAACTATGGTCTCCTCGCATTGAGCGTGCAGCACATAAAAGTGTATGAGAGCAACCGACTGATTGCTGCCAAGCTAGCGCACGTACCAGCGATCACGGCGACGTCCTTAAAAGCAATGTTCAGTTTCTGGTTGAGCACCTCCCTACTGTCCCCCATCTTTTCACGCTCGTTCAAGATGAGTGGGGTGTTTCTTCTTTGCTTGAAGGCAGGCCTCCCCCGATTGGGATGTTATCGCATGCGCCCTGAGCAGTAGAGATGGACCTGCTGCTTCTGCCGCGTTCATCACATCACCCCCGCTCACGTGCTTTTACCCGCAGGTAGAACATGCTATGATGTGCGGGTGGATGCTATTAATTTGAATCTAATACGGGTCACGACGGCAACGGCGACGGCAAATAACTTCTCGAGATTATTCATATACTTGCTATTGCAATAAGGCCATTGCGCAATTTTCGCTTAGGGTTTGAAAAATGCAGCACTGCAGCTAGCTATAGCCGAATCTCAATAATTTGAACTTGCAGGAGCCCAAAAATTTGTTCGAACTTAAAGAAGTTCGAATTAACAGAAGCTAAATAAACTGTGGGCTCTCCATGCAGTGGCGCATGTGCATTGAGCTAACACACGAAGGGGAAGTTTCAGAAGGCTTGCATTTATTCACAAATCACAGGACATTCGTTATTAATCGAAGTAATCGATGATGCGCGTCTGCCCACGTTTGCCTTGCAGCGAGTCAATTCATTTCGCACGCAGCTTGCAAAGCATTTCTACGTCGGCTTCAGCATTCTCCTGGCAAGAGAAGTTGCGGGCGGAAATGTCCAGCGCCGACACTTTCTAAAGACAACGACAACAACGACTGCGTAGCGGCCGCAGCATGGTTAGCAGGTCACGAGAAAGGAGGAGCGTCTCCACGCGGAGAGAAGCAGATCGGCATTTGAGAAAAAAGCCAACTCGACGGCAGTATTTTTTTTTTTGCTCTATTCGTGCGCTTCGTTGAAAGGAGAAGGGATAATTATGTGGCAGCGACGGGAAAGGGGAAACATGGCACAGGCACGTGAGAGACCCCCCCCCACCTCAATGTGCAGAGCCGTGCTCCCCCAAGGGGCAAGGGCTGTATAAGATAGTGCCTTTTTCCTTTCCTTCAACCACACATTCATTCGACCCAGTGACAGCTTTCTTTTTTTGCTCTCTCTCTCTTCGCACGCGGCGTTGGAAAGAAAAGGGTCTTTACGTGGCAGGGACGGAAAAGGGAGAAGCGTGACACGGGCGCATCGCAGATCGGTATTTGAGAAAGAGCAAACATTCCACTGCAGCCTTTTCTTTCCTTTTCATTTCCTTCGTGCGCAGCGTTGAGGTGTCGCAGGTGCCGCCGCAGGATTGGTCGGGGTGCTGAGAGCATTTTCGGAGCGCGGTATGTTCGAATTAATCGTCACAAGTGCTTGGGCCTTCGAATTACCGGGAATTTTCGCCCATTGGAATGCACATAGCTTTGACGGGGCCTCATCGTGAGTTCGAATTAAGCGTGTTCGAATGAATGAGATTCGACTGTATATTGTTTACAAGTGCTGTCGGGCCCCGCCGCGGTTGTCTAGTGGCTAAGGTACTCGGCTACTGACCCGCAGGTCGCGGGTTCGAATCCCGGCTGCGGCGGCTGCATTTCCGATGGAGGCAGAAATGTTGTAGGCCCGTGTCCTCAGATTTGGGTGCACGTTAAAGAACCCCAGGTGGTCGAAATTACCGGAGCCCTCCACTACGGCGTCTCTCATAATCATATGGCGGTTTTGGGACGTTAAACCCTACATATCAATCAATCAATACAAGTGCTGTTGGAGCTATATCTGCTCTGAACGTTGTTTCTGGCTGCTCCAAGTCCGCTACAAAAGGCACTCTTGCCTGCTCCCAGGACTGCTGTCAAACACTTGTGTCCTGTTTCACCCCTGAAAATGTGATTTAAAAAAAATGTTTTTTTCTTTGCTTTTTTTTATGATACAAAAGCCGTGCCTTTCCATAAGGAAGTGTGCCTATGCCATTCATGCATAGTGCAATACCGTGGTGCCACGCCTCTGACTATCGCTTATTGCTCCCGTGTCCTGCAGAGCAGCTGCGAGAGAAGGCAAGCATTGCGGTGCCTCCCGACTATGGCCGCACGATGTTTGGCGTCATGGACGAGACCGGCACATTGCAGTATGGACAAGTGTTTGTCCAGTATTCGCGGGACTTCGCACGCTACTCGCCCGAAGATGAGTACGTTGTGCTCAAAGGTACGGCTTTGTGACGGATAGCCTCTTATACTTGCACTTGGTAAATGGTCACCAAGAGTTTTCAAGAAAAAATTTGCGAGCATCTCAGTGCGTGATATTCGTACTGGCGTTGTCATTCAGGGTAAACTATGAAAAGTACAAATTAGGGATGTGTGAATATTCGAACTTCCAAACATTTTTCTATTAGTTCTTGCCATTGGATTCTATTTGCACTGGAATTTTACTGTTGAAAGTATACTAACCTCTGAAAAAGTGGCTGTTATGGCGTCGTTCACCTAAGCATACTGCTAAGTATATCGAGTATGTATATCGAAGTATACTGCTTCTAAATGAAAAATCTAAGCCCAAATGCACCTTCACGTAGTTCTACAATATCTTTTAAAACAGTAGTGTGCAACTATGTCCACAGTCGGAAGAAACAAAGGCCAGCAGAGTGCATCCTCATAGGAAGGGAAATTTATTCTGCTGGCAGCCTTTTCTTGAGTGATCCAGTTTTGCTGGCTTTAAGGTTACTTTTGTATACACTTCGATTGCTTGCCGTTTCAAGGGCCATTACCTTGATGAGCTCAGTCTACGCAGAGCTGCTTGAGAATGGCCATTTGTAATACGTGAACATCAAATACAAACATCAAACAAATTCGGTCTGTTGATAATACGTGAACATGCTTATATATGATTTCTATTGCAATAATTTGAGTGTTTTAAAGTGCTATATGTAAGTGCTTCTGTAAATTATTGTACTAGCAACAACGACAATGCACCAAAATCTCGCTGCTCGTATGGATATAGCTTTATGAACCCCGCTTTTCCTAGAGTCTGTTATATTAACTCTATGGTGTGCACCTTTGTCTGCCACATCTGTTGAGCCTCCATAGTAGTTGGAGGGGTGGTTGAGGAAATGGTGTCTGTTCCTTTCGTGCGTAAAGTGTTCCTGGCACCACTTTGGTTGTACCAAATAGCATAAGTAAACACAAATAGGCCTCTGCATTCTTCGCCGTACGGGGGCGTCTTCTACCCGCCGTTTGAAATTTCGTACTGCAATGACAATATGCTCACTGGGAGGTGCTGCCACCTCCTCGGACTTACAAAATTATGTTGGGAATGATTGTGCTGCCTTTTTGTATAGATTACTAATTTCTAGCATTGGCGCATCGTGTGGTCTCTGGTAACGCCGATGGGCAACACTCTTTCGTGGTTGCGGTTGCACTGATTGCAATGGAGGTGTGCGAAACCCGATTTTTATTTTCACTCCCACGCAAGGATAGTGGAAGTTAGTTTACATCTTTGTAGGCAATGCTGTTGGCTTCTGTATCGCCAACACTTGCGTGGTATTCTCGTTCTTAACTAGTTTACTCTGCCCAAGGCAGACACATGTACAGATGATGTCATGTGTTTGCCAGCATAACTCATCGCTCGAAGGTGAAAATGGAGACTCATGTTGTGGGCAGACTATGAGGCACTGTGCGTAGATCCGTGTTGTAGTATAGAACATTTTGCTGTTCTAAGCAATGCTGACACCAAATAACTGTTCATCTATTTTTAAATGTGCAGCATTTTATAGCTGCACCTAGTCTAAAGTCCGGTGTCGGCGGTGCCGTCGACACTCCCACTGCGCATGCATAGGCACTGGATCGCGCGTTTAGAATCAGTCAAGGGTGTATTTACTTGGCGTTTGCTTGACTTGACGCTTTGCTTGACTAGAGTACATGCGCTGTAAACAATAGCACCTTCAGCCATCGCATGTAAACAACAGCACCTTCAACCAGTAGTGGGGCACAACCCAACAACAGCGTCCCACTACTGGTTTAAGGCAGTGCTTCTCCTTCATTAAACAAATAAGAATAATAAAGAATAATAAAGGCAAAACAACAATTAAGCATCATCAAACCATACCCAATTTTGCAACATTCACATGGTCAGATTTTTTTACTACTACAATTTTCTTCCTGATTTACACAAGTTGTATATTCAGAAACCACTAGAGTTACTTGAACATCTGAAAAAGTTTTTTTTTTTTTGTAGTAGCTTCGCACGCAAAATTTTGTTACCCGCACAGTTTTAGTACAGATGCAAGAAAGTGATCGTTCCTTTTACAACCTCTTTGCAGGCCCTGTGATTGTGACCAAGAACCCCTGCGTGCATGCTGGCGACATCCGCAAGCTGGAAGCCGTAGATGTTCCGGCACTGCACCACATCCGTGACTGCATTGTCTTTCCTTCTATTGGTAAACGGCCTCACCCCAACGAGATGGCCGGTAAGTGGTGCGGTTCAGCTTTCATTCCGTGCGTTGTCTTCGGTGACTGATTCTTGTCAATGGTCGACAGATCTTTCGGTCTTTCTGAGGTGCCAGAGGCTGCAGGGAGGCATATTGATGTGGTGGTCATGCTCCATTCACTTTCTTATAAGTCCTTGACTACAGAATTCTTGCCTCACCGGCTCAGCATCTCTTGATATTTACTGTCGACATGTGTTAGAACACTAATTTCTTGGCAAATGGAAACTGCCTAAAGGAGCCCAGCAATGCCTTTCAGGTTGCCATTGAATGACTTCATTAAAGGAGTGGCACTAGGCAGTAGATTTGGAGCAACAACGATCCAAGAGTTGCAGCATCATGGCTCTACAAATACAATGTACTCAAACCTTGATATAATGATCCCAAATATAATGAATTATTGGTTATAACGAAGTAAATAAAGAGTACCTGTTATAAGGTTCCTTACATATGTTTATAACAAATTTTTGGACAAACAAAGTATCTTCATGGGAGGTATTACTTTGTTATAATAGATATCAGTGTATGTAGGGGCAGGTGCACTCCTGCTGAACGATGCCTCCTTACCCTGCATTATTACACTGTTGGGTAAATATACTTTCTAGCTGTTCTATAGTTAAAGGCAGTTTTTATTCGGTGCTGTTATGGGTTTTTGTAACTCTGCACTCTTTTACTTGATGACAGATTGCATTTATACCAGTGAGCAGTACGCAAATGGGCAGTAGACGCTCGCTAAATAGAAATTTCTTGCACAGAACCGCTGCCTAAACGTATCACTTGCCCTCTATCCTTGAGCATATTGGTCTCGGGGAACCCTGGGCATTTTTCACTCTGTCAATAAATTCAGAAGCCAGAGTACTTAGAATATTTATTTACTGACATGCTACTGAACTCACAGTGGTGGGAAACCTGCGTCAATTGTGCCAACCTGTGCTAACTGGAAATTACTGTGCCATTCTGCTCCAAAAGGCTCTTTTTTGTCTAATTTGCGCCATTGCTGCACCGCAAGGGGATTGTTGAACCGAAAGTAATGTTGACACCACACCTTGCGAGGGTATATTACGTGACGGTCGCCATCTTGTACACTGGCAGTGCTGCATTTGCGTACACTTGCACTGTTGCAAAAGCATATAATCAGCCGATCAATTATTCTGACTTGCACGCGATTGCGGTGGTGCTCTTTCTGGTAACCATTGGCAAAGAACAAAGGCAACGGGGTGACTCCCAAAAAGTGCGCCCGTATGACTTGTCGACAAAAAGCCAACGTGTGTGGCGTAGTGCCTGTGAGCGCTGAAGTACCGATCGCTACCACCTGAATCGTTGTGCGGGACTGTGTTGAGCGTGTAGCGCTTAGCAGAGATGAAAGTACCTCACTGTTGCGGAGTTGAGCTGTGTGGATTGAAAACACCGAGATAGCAAGCGTAGTACACGCTTTCATGAGACGACAGCCCGAACGCGCCTCCATCCACTGCCAGGACCGCAGAGCATCGCTTGCAGAAAGCTCTCATCGTCGCGTTAACCTAACAGGCTTCTAGTCGCATCTCTGCACGGTCTGCAGCGGAGTGGGTTCAAATGGCTCCGCATGGTATGCAAGCCAAATAGGCGAAGCGCTGCACGCAACTAGCCAGTAGACAATCGGCTCCTTGCGACCGAACCGTGTCTAAAGAAAAAAAAAACTGTGTCACTTTTTACTAAGTAGCATGTCGCGGTATACATTTATCGTGGACAGCCGATTATGTCCGTTTAGTCACGATGTCAGTCGCTGCGCTGGATGCATATCCCGGACATTGCAGTAGTTTGAAATGCTCTTCGGTGTTGCCATAGCGTGTCATAGGAGCTGTCCGGGAATGCCAATCATTTCTGAACGTGGGCATAAAGAAAAAAAAATGACTTCGTGGTGGGCACTATACGCAATAATTACTGTGGAACTGTAGTTATTCTCTATTTTTAGTGGTGATGGGGCACGTAAAGAAATGCGAATTGGTACCCGGCCATAGGCGTGCGCACGGGGAAGGGGGGTGCAAAGCCAGTCCCATGCATTGACATGATAGGAAGGGGGGGCGCTGCGACGAACCTTCACCCATCCCTCCCCCGCTGAATGGGAAGCCTGCGCATGCTTTTGTACTTAGTGGTTGACGCATGACGCATACTACGTTTAGTGTGTAGTTAGCCATGTCCCCGGCAGGTTCTCAGCATGTATGTACATATTAAGGAGGTTTTACTGTAATGAGCTAGCTTGTTTGTGCAATATCTCTCACTATCTTGTGTCACCACTTCTGTACATATTCTTACTTTTATTTTTTGTGCTTAATTGGTGGGCTTCCTGCTTCTGTATAGATTATTTTGTAAAGTGAGGGAGCAATAAAGTAAGTTAAAGCTAAATTTTCTTCTTCTGTATTTGTCATAAAATGCCCGTGCGTACTCCAAAATTCTGGAAGGCATTCCCAACACCGAAATCGGTTTTCTTGCCCCAGCAAGTAAATGCAGGGCTCAGTAACACTCACAACCATTTGCATATTGACTGAAAGGCATAATTTGGCTTGCAAATTAGTACACGCACAAAAAGGCAGGAATGCGATGACAGGATGAGTGGCCTTTCATTTGTTGTGGCTTAAAATTTGTTACCAATTGGAATTGTTGCAACCGAATTTGTCGCGACTTAGAATGGTATGGGTGTTTTTTCCTGCAACACTTTAGTATCGTTCACGTGGCGAGCTAAAGAAAAGGTCAGTTATCTGAATTTATCAGGGGTGTTCCAAGGGCTTTGGTTAATGGACAGCAACATGCTCGCTTGCATAACGGGAAGGAATATTACTCTCAGCCCTCATTATAACAGAGCTGCATCTTACAAAAAAAAGTAAGTTTGTTATACCCAGAATTTCGTTATAAAGCTTATTCCCAACACTGTTTATTGCATGACTGTTGTTCATTTGCTTTGTTATAAATGATATTTCATTATATGAGTGTTCATTATATTGAGGTTTAAGTGTAGTAAGTCCCCTTCTATGTTATTTGCAGGTTCTGACTTGGATGGAGATGAGTACTCGGTCATCTGGTATGAACCACTCATCTTTCACAGGAATGATTCTCCGATGGACTTCTATAGTGATGAAGCTGTGGAAAATGAGGGCCCTGTAAAGGTTGGTGTTGTAGTGGGCTATTTTCGTTCAGTTTCGTTTTTGGTTATAGTTGCGAGCCGGCGCCTCGCACGTCACAGATGTATTGTGACATGCACCGCTAGGCTGCATATGAGGCGTATGTGTACATAGTTGTAAATAAATCGGTTGGCGACGAGAACGTGTTCGAGACTAATGTTTCTTTCACTCGAAGTCATGAGTGGCTGCTGCCGGCAGCGTTGGCGTGCTGCGGCACTTCGCTCGTCTTGTTGATGTCGCAGCCACTTCAACCCCGACACAACAGTTGGCTGCCATTGTTAAACTTCAGTTGCATGCATTTCACATTAGGGCACTCATTCTTGGATAGTTTGGCAAATCGGTTTCTCCAGAAACTTGCAAGATTAAGTAATCAGGGGTGGAAGTGCTGCGCCATCCTGCACCAGTCTGACCTGCTGCGCCTAAATGACAATTTGCGTGTGCGTTGCCAAATTTAGCCAAATTTTTTATCGATGAGCAAAACGCGTTGGATACATAAAGAACGCAGCCGCAACCATATCCCATGTAGTTCAGTCACGTCATATTTCAGTTCAGGCATGGTGCTTGCACCATGCGGGAACTGAACATTGTGCATGGATCTTGTGCCATGTGGACAAAATGTGCAAACTTTGACATGGTGTTTGTGTGCACACCTCATTATGCAAATTTATCTTCTAACAGCGAAGCTGTTAGAAGATAAATGGCACTAGTGTTGCAAAAGACTCGCTAGTGTTGCAAAAGACTGTTGCAAAAGTGTTGCAAAAGACTGCTGAGCTTGGCGGTTGCCGAGCAACCGCCAAGCTCAGCATGCGCTCTTTTATGGAGACCGTCAAACCATAAAAACAGAAAGAACAAAAATCCGTTTCCCTGGCCAAGCGATGAACCTAATAGCAATAAATTGTAATGTTGTAATAATAATGCCACTGGCATTCTTCCTATTTTGTTACTGCTCTATTATGCGTGTAACGCTGCCTTGCGCAAACCATGCCCGAATGACTGGTAACCGTCTAGATAATCTTCCATTTAGAGTACACGTGCAATGCATGCAATTAGTTTGTTCTGGAACTTGTGGGGCCGCTAGCGATAACGGTGCAATCTTTGATGGCATGCCAACACGTTTCACAGCTTGGTAGATTATCAACGGCCGACGTTCTATGTTTCCTGCTATCAGTCTACAGCGTGTGTTTCGTTTTTACAGTGACGTTTCATTTTTCGAGCTCAGGTTTGCCCAAATAAAAAATTGAAGTTATGAAAACGACTGCTGCCTTCGTGAACGTCGCTACACCGTTCAAAAACGAAGTAAGGCTGACAGCTAACTCTTTTAGATCCAAAATCGCACAACTTCACAAAACGTTGGTGTAAGCGGAAAAGTGTGGTCGCTCCATGGAGAGATGTGCACCAAGGACAGTATACCCTCATTATAACGGGAGTATCGGCAAAGAAAGGTTTGTTTCCCCCGTCGCGTTAGCACAGCACTGTAATGTGTTTGTTGCTTTGTTTACATTATGATGAGGTTCTGCTCAGTATAGTGTACGTGCGCTTCGGCAATAGTTTGTAAAAGAATGCAGCCTTGTCCAAGTTGTAAATGTCTCTATTTTGATACTGCTGAAGTAGGGCGCTCAGCCGATGCTTGCACCATCCGTCCGTGACGTCGTGGTCTATGGCTGCGCTTTCACCAACGGTCGATTTTGAAGACACACAGTGCTGTTTCTTGAAATGTTCAAGCCAGCTGTTGCTGCTGCCCATTTGGGTGGCTAGGGCTTTGGCTTTTGCGGTCAGTGCAGGTGCATTTACAGGAAGGTTTGCACTTCTAGCATTTTTCAGCCATTTAAGAAGCGCTCTTTCTATCAGGATTCATAGAATCAGTTGCGCTTTCATTTGGCTCAGAAACTTTTCTCGAAGCCGTCCAGTACGGCATCTTTATTCTTCAGAAAAGTTGATAATGTTGACAGCGGAGTTCCAAATTGTCTTGCGGTTTCAGACTTCTGCCAGCCTCCTTCTTTCCCCTCACTTGTCAGTTGAACTTTCTGCTCCAATGTCCGACACTTCTGTGTGGGCACTGACGGTGCCATGGTCACTTGACGGCAACTTAAAGCACTCGTGATGTGCTCACACATCACGGCTTTACACAGACCTCGCACAGCACACATGTACGCGTGTCTTCCAACCATGGATGAAAAAAACTCTGGGAGCATGCCAAGGCTCCGTACTGGTCACGTGACGCCATGTGTAGCCAGTGGCGTAGCGGCAGGGAGCTGGCAGCATGTTTCGAGCACATTCGTACCCGTTAGTACTGGAGTAGGGTGTGGAAGAGGATGCTAAAATTCATGCTGCGAAAGCTTTCCCACCATCTGCACTGGTGCACGAGCGGCCGCGCGGTCTACGAGCGCCACGCGTCATCGGAGTCGTCTTTAGCCCTAACTCCGCTGACAGCGAGACTGCGGGCAGGAACGACGCGCAAGCGCACTCTTGGCGACGTGCTTCTTTGCAAGGAATGTAGCACACCACTTGTTAGCTCCTCTGAATCACGTACGGGCATTTTACGCATCGGCAGCGGACAACACAGTCAAGCTCGTCACCCCCCCCCCCCCCCCCCCCCCTTCACTGCCAAGGATTGCTTGGAACAGCGGCTAGCAGTTTCGCGCGTCGTCATTCGAAAATGCAATGCTAAGTGCAGTGCACGCCGATTTTTTGTCATCGTAGTTACACATTTCGCGCATCGTCGCGGAACGCCGCCGGCGAGTGCATTACGCGCCGGCGAGTGCATTACGCGCCGGCTTCACTGTCCACGCGGCCGCGCACCCTACGGTCATATGGAGTGCTGTCGATAAGCTTTTGTGATGCGATTCAGACGTGCTTGGAGCCGTGCTTGATATCGCCACGAAGGTCTATGAATGTTCCGAGGTTAATGAATTGCTGTAGGTAAGAGTTTCCACAACCGGCTGTATGATGATGCGTTTCACGGCTAAAGCTGAAAAATGGCATGTATGAATCAGAGGCACGAATTTTTATATGCCTGTTTCGCGTCATTAATTATACTGCTAAATATTCCTGTGCCAGCAGTCTTCTGCCCATAACTTTGTTATTTGGAAAGAAGGCATAGGCCGTCATGGTGTGATCCATTTTTCTGATGCAATAAACCTGTCTCCAAATAAAAAAAAGTTCAGTGGTGATCCATTTTTCTGATGCAATAAACCTGTCTCCAAATAAAAAAAAGTTCAGTGAATATTTGTAATCAAGTACCTAATTATGCTAACTACAACTTCAGCACAAAAAATTTGTGTAATCATTTCAGTAGTATATGATTTTATTCAATTACAATCTTTTCTGTCATACCACACCACTCCTTCATACAAAGAACTTGGTTTGAAATCCATACTTGTTCTTTGTAAATCATTAATAGAAATAAATCATGAAAAGAAGTCAAATATCACAAGACAAACCTGAGATCACAATTTTTAGGTGTCTTAGAGAAATAAAGAAAAGTTGAAGCTTTAAACGCAGCTTTCTCAATACTGTTTTTTTGACATTATGCTCAGCCCCTCCACATGGTTCAATGAAGGAATAATATGTCTCTCGTAATGTATTTGTGATATCGCTTCAAAATTTTTATGGAAGCACTGCGAGGCCCTTCTTAGTGTATGTGCCAATTTTCATCAATATCCAACGAGAAATACAAAAGTTCATCGAACAAAGCCTGTCGAAAACTTCGACAGGCTTTTTCTCACAAGTGTGTTTTAGACATTGTGCATTCCTCGTGGAAAGAGTAGCACGGGAATGACTGGACGGATTTGATTCCGTTTTTTTCCCGAAACCCTGAACACTGCTTGTGGGTACAGCAATCCTCAATTTCTGTTTTATGGCCCTGTTTTTTTTTTCTAGACGATGATTTGTCTGTGCCACTGTTTCTGACCCTGTGTGTCGACCGCCATAATGATCTCTAATAAAAAAAAAAAAGAGAACTTATTAAAAAATTCTGAGAGTGCCATACCCTGTAGCTTTCTTTTGAGTAAAGATGAACACCATTTGCAGCTTCCTGGCATGTTTTGTTACAGCGCTAGGCTTTCCACGAGCAGACCATGTATTTGGACCATGTAGCATTATGTAACTTGAAAACTACTGAAGGTATCATGATGAAACTGCATATTTCCCTATTCGAGACACTTATGAGTATGCATGCCTAATTTCATTGCTGTAGATCAACAAATAATGTTTCTTTTCAATGCCACCTCCCCCCTTAAAAAGCTGTGGACACGTGGTGCGATTCAGCATCCAATTCGATGTGCGATGCCCCACGCGGCGTACGGCGATTCATACTCATGGGGAGAACAAGCCATCAGCGCTCAGGTCTTCGCCCACATACACTCAAACCTCAATATAACGAATCCAGATATAACAAAATATTGGTTATAATGAAGTAAATTAAAAAAATTTCACAATAAATTTAGTGTTACCAATAAATCTTTATAACAAAGTTTCGGATATAACGAACTTATTTTCATGTAAGATGCAAGTTTGTTATAATGAGGTTGGAGTGTATAACATGTCCTCAGCTTGCACGCTTGGAAGACATTGTGTCCTCTTTATCAAGCACAAAATAAGCAACCTCGCACAGTCATGCTTTGTTGTCTAATGACAGTCTACAAAGCTATGCCTCTACGAGTGACAAACATCGCCACAGCCCACATTCATTCTCGACTCCGAGCGTAGGCTTAGCAAGGCCTACATTCTCAGTAGCACCGCTCGCTTTCCTACGAGAGTTCATTGTCGAGAGATTCTTTTTGCCAACGCGATAAAAACTTGTAAACTTATATGACCCTTTTATGCATGCAAATGGTTTTCTCGATGGCCTCAATGTAAAGAGCAAAGGTAGGAACGAAGCGGGCCAGTTCACAGAGACTGCTGGTGCCAATGTTCGTTTACCTGCGGAATGGCCTTCGATCACGGCTCGATATCTCATTGGTGGTTCGGAAACAGACATTGCCTTGCAGAAATGGCACACTGCAAGCATCATTTTATTCAATCATAAGTTATGTCAAGTCAAACAGTTTATCCAATGTGTTTCATGCCACTGGCAATGGTGATATCTTCAAATACCAGGGCGATTGGGGGTATCGGAACGGCGATAGACAAACCTGTGACGGGCGCCCACCAGTGGTCCTCCCCAATTCGCACCATGTGTCCAGCACCAAAGTGATGCCATCCCAACGTTGAGCCATAGATCCTGCCGCAACAGTAGCCACACGTGTGGTGCAGACGACGGTACCACAAAAATTTGCGCGTACACGTACTACTGTCTGGTGGCGCTACTCATACCATGTCATGATGTCAGGGTTCAGTAGGAACAGAAACTAGCTTTTAAAGGCATACTGTAATAAATTTTTCAGGGCACACTCATGCTTACCAGTATGTTTTCTATACTCTCAGGTGCTTGGCCTATCATTTGATAAAAAAAAAAAAGCGATAAGTGAAAAGTTTTGTGTCAGTACCCCTTTAATCCCTGCTTGAGTAGCGCTCGTCGCCCCCACTTGCGTTTTCACCGGCGGTTGGAACATGCGATGTGCAGGGCATGTTACCAACTTGGAGTTTCTGCGGGACATGGCGGCGACGGCAAAAACTCGAGTGTCCATGTGATTCCTATCGAATAAAAAAAAAACGGCGCGGCGAGGGTATCTTATTTTCGTTATGGTTCTCATGTCGGCTCTGGTGCTTCAATGACTGGAACATATGTTTTTAAAATAAATGTTTAGTCTTATTGGGTTCAAAATGAAAACTGTTATTAGCTCATCTCTACTCTTGAGTTGCTGTTCATGTTGGATGCAGTGTTTTAATCACATTTTTAACATTGCAACATATATATATATATATATATATATATATATATATATATATATATATATATATATATCAAGCAAGTGTTTTTTTGTGGATCCAGTGATACCGTATTTTCGCGAGTATAACCCGCACCAAAAACCCAAAAATTTCAGTGGCAAAGTAGAGGTGCGGATAACACACGGGGTTTTTTCCTATAGTGCTGCTTCACAGCAATTCCTGTTGTGCTGTGAAGCCCCTTAACAGTGTAGCGAAGGCTAAGGAGGCGGTTTCCGCAAATTCGTGTTGCTCCGCAAGTAGCATGGCAGCTTGCGGCAGATTTTGGTTTCACTTGCTTGCATCGTTGAAGCGTTTAGAAAAACATTTGGGGAGAGACAATTCGATTGTTCAGTGTAAAATCTCACTGTCACACCACAAGTATATTTTTTGGACGTTCGCGAGAGAGATAGAGATATTATCAGTAAATTTATGTACTACTTTTTGACGCGGTAGCAGGCATGCATTTCGGTTCTGTTGTTTCCAGGGTGCTGTTACAGTGTACTAGAAGGGGTAGTGGTAAGTCGTGGAAGCCTAAGTTGATCTGTTCTGTCACCATGAGTAGCGTACGGCGGCAGTCCTTCACGGCACAGTAAAAGCAGTCGCCGAGGAATTCAGAAATCGCAAAGCGGGAAGACGGCACGATGTGGACGAGTCCTGCGTGCGACTGTGGAGAAAGAAGAGAGCCTACAAGCCGCGCACCCTGACTGTAGGTCGTTTCGTGGCCCCAAGACCGGTGCCTACCCTGAGCTGGAGGCGGAGCTAGTAAAGTTCATCGAAGATGTGAGAAGCAGGGGTCACGCTGTATCGACTGAGACGGCCCAAGTGGAAGCGCGGCGACTTTCGAGGGAGCTAGGCCTACCTCACGAGTTCCGTGCGAGCCGCGGATGGCTGCACCACTTTATCAAGCGGCATAGGCTCTCGGATCAGGCGGCGGACTACAATATGTCAACGCTTGCCGGCTTCTTATGAGGAGAAGCTGCCCAAGTACCAGAGATATGTAATTGGCCTGCGAAAGCAGCACAATTACATTTTCTCGCAAATCGACAATGCGGATGAAACTCCTGTTTATTTTGAAATGCCGTTGGACACAACGATTGAGAAGACAGGCAGCAGTTCGGTGAGCGTACTGACCGGCGGGAACACTAAACTGTGCATCACAGTCTTGCTTTGTGCCCTCGCCGACGGCACGCAACTGCGACCGTACGTCATCTTGAAAAGGGAAACTCCCAAAGATTCATTTGCCTGCCGGTGTGGTGGTGTGGCACACCAGAACGCGTGGATGAACAGTGACTTGTTTGTAGACTGGATCAAGACGGTATGGGAGAAGAGGCTCGTTGTGATGCTCGCAAAGAGGTCCATGCTCGTTTTTGACTCGTTCCGCGGCCACACAACTGAGGAAGTGAAGGACCGCCTTTCCTGCAACGGCACCGAATTAGTTGTTATACCCGGTGGAATGATGTCAATGTTGCAGCCTCTAGATGTGTCGCTTAACAATCCCTTCAAAGTGCAGCATGTCAAGCGCTATTACCCCGAGTGGATGGCCGAAGGCTGCTACGACTTGACGCCGACAGGAGGAGTCGGAAGGCCTGATATTGCCCTATTCTTCAAGTGGATTGTCGAGGCATGGAAGGCCATTCCAGGTGAGATGGTGCGAAAAAGTTTCAAGAAATGCTGCATCACACACAAACAACATGGATGGAACCGAAGATGACCTTGTGCATAATAGTGAGGACTGCGGCTCAAGTGATAGCTCTAGCGAGAGCAGCGACAGTGAGTGAATTGTGACTGGCCTTGCAGACAGCGTATTCTGCTTGCTAAATAGAGCTTTTTCTGTCTACATATGTGCTATATTGCTTGAGCAGTAGCTTTTGTACAGCCTTTCCTGTATATCAAATGTGCGGGCAACACGCGAGAATTTTTATTTTCTTTCTCGGTGAGCTGAAAGTGGGGGTGAGGATTATATGCAGGGGCGGGTTATACGCGCAAAAATACGGTAAATAGAAATTGGCTTGAGCGGATGAACGTACGAGACCTTTTATTAATTCCTACGTTTCGGCCAGCATGTGGCCTTCGCTATTTCTATGAGCCTAGAATTCATCGCATGCTCAATTCATCAGGCTGTCTGATCGAACAGGCTTATAAATAATCTCCAATTTAAGGGGCCCCCAGTCACATGTTACATACCAAGTTGACCTCAGTGTGGCAGTTTGTTGCCTCATGAATTGACTGACGAAGAAATTTTTATGGCCTGACAAGGTACTAGTTAGTGACTTTTTCCAAGCTGTAACTGCTTTGTTGTCTTGGCAAATGCACTGAAAACTGCACGGTTGAGTGACAAGGGAGCAAGAAGCTACATTCATCATGATCTGGAGCATTTTCATTTCTAGTTGTTTGAACACGTGCACGAAAATTGCATGTGGCTCATAGGCCTGTGTCTCAATGTGCCGTGGCACGGGCACAGAGTTGGAACATTTTGCGGTAACCGTGTCGCCCACAGTGTTCAAATCAGTCAATGGCTGTTTCTTTTTTGGGGCATGTTTTGCAGTTGATTTTCGGTATGTGGCATCATTTGTTGAAAAAGGGAGCGTTTTCTAGCTGTGAGAATGAATTGTGAATTGCATGTTGCGTGCTGCGCTATAAAGTTTGAAGGAACCTGGGCCACCAAGTGGCAGGATTTTCCGACGATGATCAAGGAGTGTGGGGCACCTTTCAGTTATGTCCAGTGCTTCTTTTGCAGGTGGAAGACATGGTCGACTTTCTATGCAAGTACATAGAACACGACGTTATAGGCCTCATCAGCAATGCACACCTTGCGTGGGCTGACTGGCTGCGCGAAGGGGTCTATTCGAACATGTGCCGGACGCTGGCTCATAAAGTGTCGCGTGCCGTCGACTTCGCTAAACTCGGACGACCCGTGTCTCTGTCCATGAGCGAGAAGCCCGCTGCCTACCCAGACTTCATGCAGAAGCACTGTGAGAAGGACACATACCTGTCCCGCCATGCGCTCGGTAAACTTTACCGCGAGCTGGGCGGCATGGTCCTGGACAGCGTGGGGCCCGTGGGCGATGTGAAACCGGACTGTCGGCTCGTCATCGAGGGACACGAGGCACACATGGAGGTCGCCAGGCAAGCTCTGGCTAAGTATCGGCTCCGGATCAGGTCGCTTCTAGCCACATACGGCATCCAGTCTGAAATACAGGCGCTGTCCGGTGCCGTGATGACCATGGATCCCCGCATCTCGGAGAAGCACGACTACACCGACGTGGCTGTGGTTGTGGAATACCAGGTAAAGTTGATAAGCTGTTTCATTTGCTGTGGTTTGACAGTGTATGTGATTACAATCTGGAAAAAACAATGTAAGCTTCACCCACAGAGTAATGGCGTGCCTGTCTTTCTGCTGTGAAAGAGTCGTGCTAGCTGGTATCAGCTCTAACCATTAGCTATTCTCGGCCAATGTAAGTACACCTATCAAGAGTTCAAGGTTTCTATCATTAACTAAAGCATCACTGGTGGCTGATTAGCGCTGTCTGAATTCCTGACAAAATTTACCAGGCATCAAGTTTCTGACTATAAGCAAGCTACTCAACCCTGCCTGTATGAGAAAATGCACTACAGTAAAAAGCTTGTTAATTCGAACCGCAAGGGGAAGCCGCCTCAGTTCGAATTAACGAAAGTTCGAACGAAAGTGAAGAACAATAGTACACTGCGAGTAGGGCATAACAATTTATATTTTGAAAAAAATCTTATCGCGGTCTACCTCCTTTCCTTGAAGGCGACAGCCAGCACTTTTTGCTCTAACGAGCGAATTTGGCGAAGGCCTCTTCTACGCCTTCTTCAAAACTTGAGAAAAGACAGGCGGCATTCAATCCGGCCATGACTTCCGCAGCAGAGGGCCGCACTGGTGCTTCGTCCTCCTCCTCATCATCGCCACTGGCAGCGACAGGTTCTGCACTTCTCACGAGACATATGTCGCCATCCTTGAGTGCACCACACACCACTGCACTTGAGTGCACTTGCGAACGCATTTCTTTTGTCCAAATGAGAAGCGCTTTCTCGAGGTCGGGATACTTTGCGGGCCGCAACCTTCTCCTTTTGCTCGCAACTTCTGCCTCTAAGGCGTCTTTAATAGTCCTCCTATTTTTTATATAAGTAGATAGCGTCGTTTTCGTTATTCCAAGCTTTTTCGTGATATCTTGCTTAGGCAAGAATCTGGCGTCCACTTCCCGCAGGGTATCAGCTTTCTCCTGAAGTGTTTTGGCACGGTATTTGCCGCGGGCACATGCTATCAAGTCGGAGCAGCAGAATCGCGACAGACGGGAAGGTACTATCGGCGCTACTGCAACAAACGTTAGCCGAGGCCTAACACCAACACAAAGAATCGCGACAGTCTGAAGCTACTCCCAGCACCAACAACCGAGGTGTACAACGCACGCCAGAGATGGACTGCAGAGAAAACTGGGCGAAGCTACGACGCGCCCGATTTGCTGTGTGCTGGTCATGCCATCTGTCATCTAACAGCGACAACTACACAGGATTTTCAGACTCTGAGATTGGCGCTTTAAAAAAATAAATCTTGGAGGTTACGTAGGACGGAGAGCAGGCAGATGCCGAGAGAGAGAGATTGTGGGGGAAGGGGGTGAAGAGTAAGTGGCTCCATTTTCTTCACTCTGGCCTCCGTGCCAGTTTCTCCGTTTTTCACTCCGCTCTCTGTCCACGCCGCCTCGAAACTCGGCAGCCGCCCTATCGAGTGACTAGCCAAGCCGCCGGCGCAGTGGCGCGTAGTTCGTATTATCCGCGGCGGAACCTACTCGTGTTCAAATTAACGGGCTTTTTTTTATTTATGGGCTTATATAGAGCTTCGCCGGACCATAACTTACAGTTCGAATCATCCATAAATTTGAATTATTGAAGTTCAAATTAACGAGCTTTCACTGTATTTGAAACATTATAAAAAATGTTTCAGTTTCAGAAAGTCAACTATCTGAAAAATTCTTCAAATCCCACGTACTTGAGAATTGACGTTATGCGAAGCATGTGGAGGGAAAGTGACAGTGTCGCAAATGTTTTGTTGAGCGACACGTCATGAAATGACTCTAAATGTAGAAATGTTGTACGCACAGACATATGTTAAAGAGTTGCAGATGTTTGTATAACCAGTTGTTTGCTCTTGCACAACGTTGACAACTGGGACATGCGTATTAGCAACACCAGAAGCTGATATGAAGCGCTGATGCGTGCGAGGATGCTGGCCCTAGACACTGCTACATAAATGAACTTCAGCACATGACAACCAACCACAATTAACGTTAACCCGACGTGACAGCTGTATCAAAGGAGTAGATATGTAATGTTTACAAAATTCGGTAGGCACCACTGCAACCACTACTGAGGTTTCATGAAGAATAGCATCTGAAAAATAGTTTCAAGACCTGGCGTAGCTTTGTGGTAAAATGCTTCATTGCCACGCGAAATGCTTCGGTTCTATTCCAGCTGGGACCCTGGCATTTATTCTTTGCATTCGTCAGGTCCACGCTACCAATGTCAAGTATTTCTTAATGCTCGCACGTTAAAATTGCCCATGTGTGTTCCTGGGTAGATACTAAGTGTCAATCACATGTGGCACATACTTGCATACCAGCGGCACATACCCGCTCGTGGGTATGTGCCACTGTCTGGTGGGAAGTGTTTGACGACGCACGCAAAGGGATATTGACATTATTCATGTCTTGATCAGCGTGTCATATTCGTCAAACCATCTTACCCTCTCATGCTAATTTTGGTTCACGTCAAATTAAGGGGGTGCCCACGAGAGAACGCAAACGTAAGCGGACAGACAGGCAGGCAGGTAGGCACGCTCAAAGTCGCCGAAGTTTGCTAAGGAATGCTTCGCATTTAAAAAATGGGTACCTGCTAGGGATGTGTGAATAGCAATTTTAGATTCAGAGCATCTCTTGCTAGTGGGTACTTCATGCGTCAACCAGTGTCCCTGCTCGCACTACACAGGCACGACTCTGCTCCTTCCCTCTCTCCAACAGCTGGGCGTTACTCTTTCCACTTATCTCGTACTACCTTCTTGCACTAGCTCCCCCATTGTGCAAGGGCCTCCCCTCTCCTATGCTCCCCCTCTCCTGCCTCGCAAGGCTGACTCAGAAAGCATCTGCTAACCTACGCTCGCACCCCCCTCACCTTCTAGGCATTCCTCCCTGCAATGCCTTGCAAAGCCGATGCAAGCTTCGTCTGCTAGCGAGTTTTTTATAGAAAAATAAACTGACTGCCCTCGCCTCACAACCGTTCGCTGGCCACCTTGTATATATAGGCACTGGATCTTGATCTCCAAGATAGTGCCAGGTGGGAGGGTTTTTTGATATGTTGTTAGACAATAGAAAAAGTTCGCACATACCACGTACCTTAAAAATTGTGGCGGTGCTGGCACCTCCTGTAAAGTTGTTCGCGCTGCGCGGTGCACGTGTCTCACGCTAAAGCCGCATTTCGGGTTACAACTACCAAGTGATAGGTGGAGTTGTGTACGCGGCGGTGACCCCTGGCGGAAGGCAAGCCTTCGTGGCGGGCAAGAGTTGAGTGAGTTTCTTCTGCGCGTGGCGGTTGCCGTGGACGGTTGTCTCTAGCGTGGGCCCTCGGCGCGTGGCACCGCGGGCTGCGCGTCGGGGCCCCTCTTGGTAAGTCAAACGTTGGCGACCCCGCCTTGGGTGTGATATTGTTTGTGTTTGTCATGTTATTGTGTTTTTGTCATGGAGTGTGTGGTAATGTTCTGCACAGATGTCCTAGCGCGTTGATAACGATTTATGTATCGATTCGGCAGATGATATTGTCGTTATAAATTAGTTAAATGTGTGTGCGTATCGTTTGGTTTGTATTGACCGTGTCTACTGTGTCCTTTCACTCCAAGGGTGTGGCGTAGCGCTCGCCATATTGAGACCCCACAGAACCAACTTTATGTGAAGAATGTGGAGGGAAGGTGACCGTGTTGTAATATTTTTAATGCACAACACTTCATGAATTGACTCTATATGTACAAATATTGTACGCACATACATATGTTGAAGTGTTGCAGATGTTTATACTATAACAAGTCAGCAAGTGCGAACCAGTTGTTTGCACTTGTGCAACGATGCCGACAGGAACATGAGTATTAGCAACTCCAGAAGTGATAAGCTGATATGAAGTGCTGGTGTTTGCGAAGATGGTAGGTCTGGACACCGCTACATAAATGAGCTTCAGTGGATGGTACCTAACGTTAATTGACGTTAACCTTATATTACTGCTGTATGATAGGAGTACATATGTAATGTTCATAAAACTGGATTGCCACCACTGCAACTACTATTGACATTTCATGAACGTTATAGTCTATTTGAAAAGCAGTTTCAAGACCTGGCATGGCTCTGTGGTAGAATACTTGATTCTCACGCAGAATGCTGGGGTTCAATTCCTGCTGGGACCCTGACATTTATTCTTTGCATTTGTGGTGCAACGCTGTCAACGTGACGCTTTTTTTTTTTCTGAAGCAGTGATCCTACTTCGGTCAGTATTGCTTATTGAGACAAACAGTACTTAACTAAGAAAAAAAAGTACTATTGTAGCAAATATCTGTACGCCCTTTACAGGTGAAGCACATCATGGAGCGGGCACGTGACGAATTCCTCGAAGGTCTGGGCACAGACTACAAGGAAGCGAAGCGCCGTGCGTCTGCATGGTACTGCTGTGCCTATGAACAAGGTGCCCAAGCTGAAGGATTTGCCTGGTGCGTGGCGAACGAGCTCATGGACATTCTACAATGTGCAGCTCCGACCAATGGACTAACGAGGGGAAGCATACGAGATCGCGTGACCCATGCCTTGCTTCCAAGGAAAGACCAGGCGAATGTCACTTTCAAGACTGCACTCTTTAACAATGCTCTGAAGCTTCTCATACGTTGGGTCAGGGGCAACAAGCAATACCTGTGGAACACCGACATAGACGCGGCGGCGAGTTACCTGAGACGTGTATCGAGTGTGTTGAAGAAAACCATAGCACAGCTTGAAGAGAACTTCGGACTCGCGCGAGTTCAAAAGCAGCCCAGCTTGGTTCTTGTGAACGTGCTCAAGAACCTGGTGCTTTGTGTGAAGCCTAAAAGTGAGAAGCTTGAGTTTTTCTTGGCGGACCTGGCTGAGCGGACACTCTTACGGCTCCTCTACCCCAGCAAGGCGGTGGAAGGCGACATTCCTCTGGAGTCGGTGACACCAGTGGGACCGACGCAAACACAGGTCGTGCTTCTCCCACTGAGGGACGACGATGACTTTTTTCTGGCGGTGGTGCGGCAGGAAAAGCGGTTCCGGAGCTTTTACAGCTCTGGATGCAACTTCAGAAGGTGGCGATTATGACCTGGAAGGATGCCAGAGGCGACTGGTTTTTCAAACTTATGGTCACTGGGAGCCCGTGGGCACTTGACACTTTAAAGAAGACTATAATCCACGAGAGATTCCAGGACGAGCTCAAAAGAATTCTTCTGAAAGAAGGGGAGAATCCAGGCAATGGTACAGTTGAGGAAAAGGTGTGTTGAATGTAAGGCAGGATGGCGTTTCGCAGCAAGGTAAACTTTGTGCCGTGAAACTTTTGATAAAAATGTGCAGTGCCATCAAAATGGATACATTTGGCAAGGGAACTTACGATGCTAAGTCACTAATCGATCAGCTGTTCCATGCTGACTTGAAGAGAATTCGTTAGTATAAAATCGATATCGTGATGTGATACGATGTTTAACTAGTTGATGAATTTCTTGGTGGGACCGATGCTTTCTGCAGTATAGCTCGGAATAGCTGGTTGTGTGGAGCTTTAATATATTTGTTTGCATAGCTTGTAAAGCATTGCGCGGAAACTGTAAGTTGTGGTAAAGTCAACCATTTGCTGTTTGCCAAGTCAAGCTTTGTCCTGCAGTGGACGTAGTCAGGCTGATGATGATGATGATTATGATGATGAGGTCAAGCTCGGCTTTAAAAGAAATGACGACAGTAGACCATTATTCACGCAGCATTGTAAGGAATCTAATTGATAGCACAAGAGCAAAACGAGACGTGGTGCTATGTGCCATCTTGCACCATATGTGCAGTTTTTCGTGCTGTTGCCTTAACTAAGCTTAACATACAAAGAGGTTAATATCATAAAGGCAAGCTGGCCTAAGAAATGTCAGGTTGTATGTGTCATTTTGTTCAACTAGGCAACTTTGTGTGAGGTCTACTACAAGCAAGTGTAAAAGTTTTCAACCATATAAAAGAAAACATGGTGGAATAAAATGGGCGAGTTCTTGTCAGGATTTTTATTTCTAACTCTCTTGGTGCTTTAAATATTCTCATTTTTAGTGTATTTGCAAAAAAGAAAAAAGTGCTCAAGGTCACGAGGCGCACATGACGTATTTCCTTTATCCCTGCCATCCCTCCCCGCTTAGCTTCCAGCGCTTTCATCAGGACGAGAGAAGAAAAAATTCAATGGTAGCATGCGACATATCTTGGCAACTCCTCTTGCACTGGAGGGATTCTTAAAATTTTTGCGGTGTTGAATTCGTGAAGCAATAAGCTCTTCCAGTGAATTCGTTCCATGGTTACTTGAAAAAGTGTTTCAGGGCCCCTTTAAGTGGAACAGGTGCCATAATGTAAGTGTTGGATGCGCTAGCGATGGGTTTCAATTGAAAGAATGAGCATTTATGTGCTCATTAAAAGTGAATTAAAATATATTTTAAATGTTTGCTGTATTGAGCCGTTCATGTGAAGTGTCCTTGCATACAAAGGAAATTCACAACAGGCTTGATATAGCCTCAAAATATATTTGCACCACTCCTTCCACAAGACTTTACTCTGTATAGAGACTTTACATTAATGGTTTTTGTAGAAATTTGGAAGGACTGCTCAGAAAGATTGTAATGGTTTCGATATCAAATTTGAGAACATCACAGTGATGCAGAAAGGGTAAAACAACTAGCAACTCCTACTTCACTGGTGAAACTTGTCCCTGGTTTCTTAAAATATACGAAAATGGGGTTGTCTCTTTTCCTTGCAACAAGTAGCTCATTAATAAATTTTTTTAACGAGGAGGGGAATTTCTCTCGCTGTCAAATCGGTTGTCAAGCTGAGCCTCCTAGCGTCTCTCATAATCATATGGTGGTTTTAGGACGTTAATCCCCACACATCAATCAAGCTGAGCCTCGTTGTGTTATGTTACGCTCAAGTAGCTTCTGCATTGGCAAACAGCCTTGTTCTTCACATTCAAGTCTTGCTGGAACCTTGCTTTGCTTTGTGCAGGAATTTGCTCAAGAATTGGTAAATGTAATAACCATCCATCCGCAGAAGATTGGTGTGAAATTTCGTGTACTCTAGGGAGTGTGCGAACTCCACAAGATCAGAAGCATTTCACAAAACCTTTACACATGCTGTCCTGACACTGTTCAGTGAGAACATTTTCATGCTTAATGTAAGCTTAATATCATTTATAATGCACTCTTCTGAACATATACACATGAGTGATGTATCATTAAAGCCTTGTGCAAGTCAGGAATAAAAATTATGGTGCCATATAAAAGTTCCTACATCCTCACCACTACAACATTTGAAAAGTCGGCTATCCAAGTCAGCCTAAGCGCAAATTTCAAATTTTCTCAATGGTGAAGTAATGGGAGCACAATCGGGGTTTTAATAAACCTGGCGTTCTATTTTTCACAACACCGTTGCGTGCCTTAAGTGATCAGCTGTGCCTGAATATGTAGTCTTGATCTCATAGAATGTCCGTCATGTGTGTGTCGAAAAAAACTATACATAAATAAATTCCCAAACTTCCCTCGAAAACTCTGTAGCAAAAAATTGATGCGTACTCAACTCGGCCTTAAAGCTGTCTCTGAAAGCCAAACTGCTGACAGTGTGTGCTGCCATGTGCGATTTTGAAGATCAAAGCACAAGTTATTCTTGCCGCATTAAACATACTCTTGAAAGTTGAGTTTGCTAGGTGCGGTGCTATGTAGGCACGGCTATGTGCACAGGCTTTTCTTCGCATTGTACAATGAGGACATGCTTCATGTCTGCACAGGTGCACCTACGTAGTGATTCAATGCTCGGGCGATGGTGGAATATATTGTCGAAGTTGGCAAATAGCGTGTTCTCATGTTACAGTTGTGCTAAATGTGGCATTGCCAAAGTGACGGTATCTAACTTTCTCCGTGGCACTACGCTCCATACAAGAAACCAGCTTATGGAAGTGATGTGATAAAGATGCCAGTTCATGCGATGAATGTTTAGTACGAAATATTTTTGTACATTGCTATGTTTAAGCAGCGTTACTGCAATATATGCTTAAGCGAACGCATTTGCATCTTGCAAAATGAGCCTACTTTTTTTTTATATGTGCACTTTGCTATGGCTGAAATGCTACATAAAAGTGGAAATGAAGCCCCACTTTTGCGCAGCATTTCTGCAGGTGTGCTTCTGATTTCAACACTGCCATTTTGGTGTACGGTTTTAACAAGATGAGCCATGTATTGTGACACTGTCATACCTCTGTCAGTGATACTTCTACACAACAAAATAAGCTTCACGAGTCTTGAAAAGGCTTACGTATGAAATGATGATACTTATAGCGCGAGAACAGAACAACTACAAAGAGACAAGGACACTAAGGATGCTTGTGTCCTTCGTGTCCTTGTCTCTTTGTCGTCGTTCTGTTCTAACGCTATAACTATCGTCACGTCATACCAACTAGCCGAAACTGCCACCCTTCTAAGTTACGTATGAACTTTTCTGATCCTTTGACTGCTGTGTTTTTGATCCTGTATTTGATCTCGTGAATCCTTTCTACTTGGGGGCACCCACAATAAGCGAGTTCTTTGGGGGGAGTCTAGGAGGCGAGAAATTTATATGTTTCGATTGTATTTGCTCTTGCAGGGGCAAAGGGGGACAGGTGAAAATATTAAGGGGGGCTTCAGCCCCCCGCCCCTTGTACTTCTCACTGGTGCCACCCCTGTCGCGCCATTTTTGCTTTTGAGTGAGTTGCGTTTCACGGCATTGAATGCCTACTGGCATACTCTGTTGCATTGTTGAAATGTTAGGCACAACATTTGCCAAATGTGCAAAACCTTTGTTGGGGCTAAAAGCTCTTGATATGCTCACTGCTGACTTTGTTTCCTTGCTTTTTGCTGTTGCATTTGTGTTGCCTAAGATTCCGGTAGGAAGTTACTTATTATTTGAGATAAAGGTAATACATTGCCTTGTGACTGACAACATGACATACCGTACATGAGTCAACTGCACAAAAACTCATTCCTTTGTGACGCAATTTTTGAAGCAATAAAGTTTGTTGCTGTTTTTGGAAATTTTCATCCCGGTTGTGTATCTGACACTGTGAATGAAAGGAGTCAACAGAAGCATAGTGTGATAGCCCACATCGGTGGTCTAGTGGTTGAGGCACTGGGCTGACAACTCGCAGGTAGCGAGATCGAATCCCGGCTGCAGCGGCTGCATTTTCGGTGGAGGCGAAAGTACTGTAGGCCAGTGTGCAGAGATTGGGTCGCACGTTAAAGAACCCCAGCTGGTTGAAATTTCTGGAGTCCTCCACTACGGTGTCTCTCATAATCATACGGTGTTTTCAGGACATTAAACCTTTCATATGAGCATAATGTAATAACAGTAGGTGAGCCAGGTCTTGCATATTGAATGTTTCACAAGTTGGAAGTGTAAGATGTTGGCAGGAAGAAGGAAGGTCGGAAGGAGGATACGGAAACAAAACATGGGTTTATGACATTATTTACACATATTTACAGAAAAGAAGGGATAGTGGTTTCACAAACCACGAGCGTGGTGGTTGAACGTTACATAGTTCAGAGCGACGTCTAGCACTCTGCTGCGTCGTTTTATGCCCTGTCGGGCTCGTCCTCTCCGAGTCGAGCACCAATCACGCACACACAGGTGAGGGGGGCGAGCATGCACGGTCCACGTGAACACTGCACTGTGGTGGCGCCAGCAGGGCTCTTCCTCGTCGTGTGTGTGCCACTACTCGAGAGTTCCCACGATCCTGGCAGCATACTTCAAAGGGTCCACCGATTTTGTTCGCTCAATTAGCGGGGTGATTTCCGGTGGCCGTCGGTCTCCTCCAGGAAGATGCTGTCTTTGTTGGCCTCTCTCGAATGGTTAACGACGTCTTGGCGACACGACGTCTCGTCCTCCGGCTAGCACGTACAATGCCTGACGAGCATAGGCAGTCGGCCGGCCGGCTTGGTGATTGGGGATCAAAAGGGAGCGCTGCTCCTCTTGTCAGCTCCGGCGCCGGCCACGCCAGCCCTCCTGTCGCCCGACGAGTCGACAAGGCCATCAGTCACGCTGCTGCCAGTGGATCGGCCCACGCACAAAGGCATCTGCTCAGACGAGTTTCCAGGCCAAACTTAACAGAAGTCATCAGTTTACACATCGTTAAAGAGCCCCCATAATGATTGATATAATTCGAACACGTTGGCATCCGCAACGGTCAGCTCGAACTGGAAGGCATTGGTTTTCATTTCTGCTTGCAGAAGTTGGTCCAAGGTGATCGCAATGTGTTGCCAAGCCAAACCAGTTTTAGTAGAGTTGGAAAACTGCAGCATTTCTCAGCAGGTGAGAATTCTAACGCTGCACTGGAGCTCTTGGGCAAGCTTTAAGTGATGCTCAGAGTCGCTACAGAGGAAACCGATTCAAATGCTAGTTACTGATTACTTTCAAAATTAGTTGCGTTAACTCTGCCATGTAAGTGAACGTGTAATGGAGGGTAAATGAATATTTTACATCGAGGCCAACTCCTCGCATGAATGCATTTATCTGTGCTCGTTTATGGTGTATCAGACTGATCAATTAGGTTCGCTAATAGAGCTTTATAGACTTAATTTACGAAATCACCTGCCCCAAACATGTAGGAGTGGGCAGTTGCATTGTGGTGTGATGTCCGTTCATTCCAGTGCCGCCCACTAATTAGAAATTCACTTAACTCGAACAATTTTATAGTACACTTTGATTTTCAATTAACGAGCTTTAACTGTGCTACAATACAGTTAAGACTACAAATAACGTCCGCTAGACCTTTATTGGCGATATTTAAAGACGATACATTCTTTTTTGGGGGGATACTTCAATGCAAAACTTTTGGTTTGTCTTTTGCAAAACTTTTGGTGCACACGATTTAGCCACCCGGCGAAAGTTTTTGACACATCCTCAATGCCCAGCCATCTTGATCTGCATGCTTGCTGCATGTTCATACTTTTGAACATTGTCAATCAAAAAGCAAATATTATGCATATTTGAGGTAAACATAAATACGGAAGCATATGGTAGTACGTTCTTGCCATTTTTAAAATGCATAGATACGTAATTCTAACGACTGCAGTGCCTATTAGGCTGCGCTGACAATACGACGCTATGAACGAAAAACAGTGCTTCCTACGCTTCACTGGATGGATAGATGGATTGATATAGCTGTGCTCTTCAGATCGGGCGGTGGCTAACGCCACCAAGCCGTAATACTTAGGGAACCAAGAACTAGATTTTTTTTTTTCCCTTTAAATAGTGAGGTTGAGAGGACTGGTACTTTGCAGTGAAGGGTTTTATTTTCACTCGTGCCTTGACTTTAGCCACTAATCAAATGAGCTCCTTCTAGTTAATTCTCCCCGTTTATAAAGTCTATTTTGCCCTCCCTGTCCATAAACCCCAGTGCTTTGAAAAACTCTGCGCCATCATCCTGAACTATAGAGTGAAGCCCTTTACAGAACATTATCAAGTGTTCGGCAGTTTTCTCCTCCTCTCCGCACGCACTGCATACCGTGTCTACCCCTTCGTATTTGGCCCGATATGTCTTGGTTTGCTATACACCCATCCTTGTCTCAAACAGTAGAGAACTACCTCAAGTATTATCATAGATCCTTTCCTTGGCAATTTTCTGCTTAAAAGTTCAATAGGTCTCTAGTGCGGACCTCTTAATCATGCCAATTCTCCACATATCGGTCTCCACTTCCTTCACCTTCTTCTTAACCGATAATTCTTCTTGGTTTGGCCCCCTGCTGTTTTCTTAGTATTTACCCGTCAATTTTCTCCTCCATTTCCTCCGCTTCCTCCTTCCTCCACTAGATGGATGGATGGAGGGATGGATGGATGGATGGATGTGGCTGTACCCTTTAGATCGGGCGGCGGCTGACGCCACCTAGCCATAATTTTTAGTGAACTGACCACTAGATTTATCTTTTTTTCCCTTATAAATAGTAAAGTTGAGTACTGGTACTTTGCAATGAAGGGTTTAACTTTCACTCTTGTCTTGACTTTAGCCACCAATCAGACAACCTTCTTCTAATTAATTCTACCACAGATTTGGGCGCACGTTAAAGAACCCCAGGTGGTCGAAATTTCCGGAGCCCTCCACTACGGCGTCTCTCATAATCATATGGTGGTTTTGGGACGTTAAACCCCACAAATCAATCAATCAATTAATTCTACCAGCTTAAAGTCTATTTTGCCCTCCCGGTCCCTAAACCCCAGTGCTTTGAAAAACTCTGCGCCATCATCCTGAACTAGAGGGTGAAGCCCTTTATAGAACATTATCAAGTGTTCGGCAGTTTCCTCCTCTCCACATGCACTGCATACCGTGTCTACCCCTTCGTATTTGGCCCGATATGTCTTGGTTCGCAATACTCCCGTCCTGGCTTCAAACAGTAGAGAACTACCCCGGGTATTATCATAGATCCTTTCCTTGGCAATTTCCTGCTTAAAAGTTCGATGGATCTCTAGTGCAGACTTGTTAATCATGCCAATTCCCCACATGTCAGTCTTTGTTTCCTTCACTTTCTTCTTAACCAGTAGTTCTTTTTGGTTTGGCTACCTGCAGTTTTCTAAGTATTTACCAGTCAATTTCCTGGTTCGCTTCCTCCATTTTGTATCGACTTTGTTCATGTACAAGTAGCTGAAAACCTTCCTAGCCCAACGCTCCTCCCCCATTTCTCTCAATCGCTTCTCAAATTTTATCCTGCTGCTAGCTTTTCTGCCCTCAAATGATGTCCATCCCATATCACCTTATACTCCCTGATTTGGTGTATTCCTGTGAGCTCCTGAAGCAAGCTTACCTATTCCACGTTGCTTAATTTCTAATCTTGCTTGAACTTCTGATCTCATGCACAAGACCGCATTGTTGAACGTCAGACCAGGAACCATGACCCCTTTCCATATTCCTCTCACAACATCATACCTATTGTAATTCCACAGTGCCCTATTTTTCATGATTGCTGCTTTCCTGTTACCTTTGTCGTCACATATATTTCGTGTTCCCTTAGGTACTCGGTCCCATTGCTTATCCATACGCCCAGATATTTGTATTTATCTGTTATCTTTAGCGTGACCTCCTGTATTCTAAGCTCACTACATTCATTATCATTAAAAATCATGACTGCTGATTTTTCCTTACTGAATCTGAAATCTAATCTATCTCCCTCATTACCGTAGATGTCCATCAATCTCTGCAAATCTTCCTTGCTGTCGGCCATTAGCACTATATCATCTGTGTACATTAATGCTGGTAGTGCCTGATCAATGAGTTTTCCTTGTTTGATGAAAGAGAGGTTGAAGCCAAGTCCACTTCCCTCTAATTTGGCCTCTAATCCTTGTAGGTACATCATGAATAACAAGGGTGACAGAGGACACCCCTGTCTAAGCCCCCGTATCACCTCTGTAGGCTTGGATACCTGTTTTTCCCACTTTATAACTACCTTGCTACTTTTATAGATTTCCTTTAAAAGATTAGTGACTCCATCTTCCACACATAGTGTGTGCAGTATTCCCCACAAGTCCTCTTGAACCACACTATCGTACGCTCCCTTGATATCCAAAAACGCTGCACAGGGGCCTTAGTAGGCCTTAGTTCCTTTTCTGTTATTTCGATGCACTGCGTCAGTGAGAACAGATTGCCTTCCAACCTCCTGTGTTTCCGAAACCCATTCTGCAGTTCTCCCAGCACCCCTTCATCCTTTATCCATGCCTGCAGTCTTTCTGCAGCGCCAACCTGTTGACCACTGATGTCACTGTTATAAGACGGTAGTTGCTTATGTCAGCTTTGTCCCCCTTTCCTTTGCTCATCCTGCTAAGTTTCCATCCATTGGGAACTTCTCCGTCGATTATTATTTTGCTCACTGCCTCTCTCAAAGCCTGCTTAGACTTTGGACCTAATGTCTTTATCAGCATAATTGAAATGCCATCTGGGCCTGTTGATGTACTACTAGGAACCCTTTTCTCTGCCCTTTCCCACTGCCGTTGGGAAAATGGAGCCATTGCTACACTTGATCGATTCTTGTCTATTGTGGTTCATAAGGCACTTCTTTGTTGAAATTTTTCTGTCACCCTTGTTCTTATATATTCAATAGCTTCGTCCCCTTCTAGCCTAGCACCTTGAGCTGTAGTTGTAAACCTCTGCTCTAGGCTTTGTTTAATTTCTTAGGGAGTTTTAATAATTCCAAAATTTCGCAGCTGCCTTTCTGTCCTCTTTATGTACTTCTGCCAGCCTCTGAGCACCCTTTCTTCTAATCTTTTCATTGATCATGAGGGATGCTTCCCTTCGAGAGCCTTGAAAGACGTCCCATTTTCTTTCAACATCATCTGTCGGTTCACCCCGCTGCTTAGCATGTCTGTATTTCCTAGAAGCTGTTACGAAAGATGGCGACGCCAACACGGTCCCGGAGGCGCCACTGCTTCGAACTCCGCCGGGAAGGTCACCAGCCGTTTGGTAGCGTAGGTTTCTCAGCTCGCGACTGCTTCTGCGCAGAGCTGATAGACGAGCAAACGAGACGACGGTGAGATAAACAAGGTTTATGTACAGCATATATATAGAGGCGTTACAAATTCGGCACTGGGGCCGACAGAGACGCGAAGAGCCGAGCTCTTCTCTCTAACACATAGCTCTACTCTCAAATGGGTCTGCTCTCGACGCGCCGCAGGGCTTCTTTTATATGCACCGGGTCCAACCCAAATGTCCAACCAGAAGCGCCGCTGGTCGTGAGGTTAGAATCCTCCAATGGGGTCGCCGCTGGGCCGCGTCATTCTTTCTCATCGAATCTGGAGAGGCTGCGCTGCAGGTGGCTGCACCCAAGGACGAGTGACGTCGCCATGCATTCCGTCACCTCCCCAGACAGGAAGACGCCGATTGCTTGCTCGACGGCTCGCTTGCTGAGGTGACTCGCTGCACGTGGGCGACAGAAAGGCGCCGTCGCGTGTTGACGCCGTTGAGCTGTTCATCGCGTCAGGCGGGCTCGCGTGCTGGCCTTGACACAGATTTCTTTTTTTTTCCGAGGCATGGACGTTTGCTGCGGACTCGCAGGCATAACAGCACCCCCGCCGCCAGACAATGCGCCGGAAAGGCGAGCTGCTTCCACGGGGCTCGGATGTCAGGTGCGCTCAATCGCCAGGTCCCTCCAGGTTCGCCTCCAGGGCCATGGGGAGAATGCAGCTCCAGACTCTGTTCCGGGAACACATCCCATTCTTGAGGACGGATCCCAGCTCCACTGGCTTGTCGCCACAACTTGCCGGCCAGCTTCGCTCGTCTCTGACGATCCTTGGTTTCACCACTTTTCGATGGTTCTGCAACTTGTCAAGAACGGATCGACAACAGACAACACACGACACAAGCAAGTGCCCTCGGTCACCCGACAGAACACCAGACAAAGTATAGTACAACATATACCTAGCTACGCGTCTATCGGAATTTCGTTCCCTCTACATCAAGAGGCACATGTGGGACACAAGACTCTTAAAATGACAACTCAAATTTTTACACGTACAATAACTTAACGAATTAGAATAGAACATAAAGTTGGCTCCTTGAGCTCATTCTGAACGAGAGCACTCAGCTAAGACCGTGATGAGTACAAAATTTTGCCCCGAATCGCCAGCGAGAAACCGAAAGGTGGAGAAGGTACTAACTAAACGCATGGCTTAATGCGTCTGCATTAGCGTTTAGCTTTCCTTTTTTGTAGCGAACGTCAAAGTTGTGCTGTTGGAGTATCATGCTCCACCTTAGTAACGGGCCACTTCTAGGCGACATGTTATTTAACCAGGTTAGAGGACAGTGGTCCGTTTCAACCACAAACCTCGAACCGGAGACATAACAAGCTAGCTTTTGAACGGCCCACATGAGGCAAGCGCATTCCTTTTCAGAGGTACTGTACGCCTCTTCCCTGCCGTTGAGTTTTCGACTTAAATACAAAACTGGCCTTTCGTTACCAGCAGTGTCTTCCTGGCACAATACAGCTCCCATGCCGCGATCACTCGCGTCGCATTGAATCACAAATCTCTTAGAGAAATCGGGTGCCATGAGAACAGCCTTTTCGCTTAGGGCCTGTTTTAGCTGGCAAAACGCATTCTCCTTTTCCGAATCCCATACTACTTTAACCGGCTCGGATTCTCGAAGTGCGTCAGTTAGAGGGCTGGCAATGCTAGAGTAATTTTGCACGTAATGCTGATAGTATCCAACCAGGCCCAAGAATGCCCTTATCTCAGATTTTGTGGTTGGTCGTGGATAGTTCACGACAGCGGCTACCTTAATTTCTGAAGGTCTACGCCGGCCACGCCCCACAACGTGCCCCAGGTAAGACACCTTGCCACACCCTAGGTGACATTTAGTAGGTTTCACGGTAAAGCCAGCCTCTCTCAACCTGTTCAGCACGACGCTTAAATGCTCGACATGTTCTTCCCAGTTGTTGGAGAAGATGGCGACATCGTCAAGATACGGCAGAGCGAACTCGGAGAGGCCTTTAAGAACGCGGTCCATTAAGCCTGAAAAACAAAAGGGTGCATTTTTCAATCCAAAGCTCAGCTTAAGTGGACGATACGTTCCAAATGGAGAAACAAATGTGGTGGTGGTGGTGGTAGTGGTTAGAAGAAAGAGGAAAAAGGCACCTAATTTCTGTCTGCCTTCAGGCGACACGACGCAGTGCCTTATAGGGGTGGGGAGAAGGAGGGATAAAAAGAATAGAAGGAAAATAGACGGAGAAGTAGACAGGCAAGCGACGGAAAAAAGGAGATAGGAAAGCGGGGATCCGGTCGAAGCAGTCCAAGGGCGGGGCGCCACAATGCGAGAGCTGCACGGCGTCAGGAGACCGCGGAGGGCGAACCAGTCGGCGGGAGCTACGCTGGCGTCGGAGATCGCGAGGGCACAACCGTCCAGCTTGAAATCCTGCGAGCGAATCCCAAATGTGGCATAGCGGCTAGCACGCTCTGTAAGGGGGACTTGCCAATACCCTCGCACGAGGTCTAACGTGGAAATATAGCTGGACTGTGACACAGTTTCCACCCTCTCCTCTAGGTTTGGTATCGGGTAAGTTTGGTTTCGAGTTATTGCGTTAAGACGCTGGTAATCGATGCATGGCCTCGGATCTTTTCCTGGCACCTGAACCAATATTAGAGGGGATGTATAGTCACTCTTGCCCGGTACTATGACTCCCAACTCCAGCATTTTATCGATCTCCTCTTTCATGATCTGCTTTTGCACGGGGGAACAACGATACGGCTTGCTACGGATTGGCTCCTCACAAGTTAGCTCGATATCGTGCTCGATCACCGTCGTGTTTCCGGGACGGTCCGAAAACACGTCTTGAAACTCGGAAACAATCCTTCTCAGGTCCTCCTTCTGGACTTCACTTAACCTAGGCTCTAGGTTCAACTGCTCCAAGATTACCTCCGATCCCCTTTCGATTACATCACTAGAACTCAAAATTTCTTCTCCCTCTTCCTCTGAAGCATTCAACAGCAGATTTACGACCGCTTGACGTTGAACGTATGGTTTCATCAAGTTACTGTGGTAAATTTTGTTCGGCCGCCTTCCTAATTTCACTTCATAATTGGTATAAGAAAGCTTCGATATTACTTTGGCGGGCCCTTCCCAATGAACCTCAAGCTTGTTCTTTTTGGATGGCCGCAGCAGCATTACTTGACTACCAACTTCAAATGTGCGCTTCTTCGCCGATTTGTCGTAGTACTCCTTCGACAACACTTGTGCAGCCTTCATGTGGCTTTCCACAAGATCTTTCGTTTTTCCAAGCCTCTGAAGGAGGTCTAAAACATACGCAACTACATTAGGGTCCTCATCGAATCACTCCCAGGACTCGCGTAGCATTCGCAATGGTGTTCTCAAACTCCTGCCATACACAAGCTCTGCAGGGCTAAAACCAGTGCTCTCATGAGGAGCTGATCTCAAAGCGAACATAGCGGGAGGAATACACGCTTCCCAGTCGCATTTGTGCTCGTAGCAGAGAGCTCTCAGTATCCGTTTCAGAACGGAATGCATACGCTCTACCGGATTAGATTGCGGGTGATGGATCGAGCTGTGCACTACTTTTATTCCACAAGAAGAAGAAGCAGTAGTGCCCGCCACGTACTCGATATTTTTTAATTAAAAAAAACATTTTACGAGTTTATATTGTTAATATGTAGAGGCTAAACTGTTCATTTTCCACTCCGTTCCTTCAGCAAGTGAACTAAATTCTTAAGCGAGGCACCGACCGACTCGTGACCTATCCGCCGAGATGGGTTGTGCCAAGTATTTGAGGAACGAGAAGAAGAAGGAGGAAGCATGTACCAAGCTAAGATTTACGCCAGGGACCGGCAATGCCGGAACCATCGCTGCCACTGGGAGAACGTGTACGTGTACGACGATAGGCTGTGGCTGGACAGGCACCTGATCCTAAGAAACCAAAGGGTGAGTCGTTTTTGTTCACAACATACTCGGTACGTTTGAGCATAGGTGTGCGCCCCTCGCCCTAGTCGTCTGAGAGGGGGGGAGGGGCAAAGTCAGCCCCATACACTTGTTCTGTTTTACGCGCTCAGCAAGGACACAACCACACGAGACGCTAGCTAGCAAGGGACTGTTTATTGATGGCTGCCGCGCCGCGCGCGCGCCCTCTCTCAAGGTGGCCAGGTGAGGTGGGATCATCCCGATTTATTAAGCGGTGGCCCGCCTGGTACATCCTCCTTTTTCTTTAGGTGATGTAGTCGGCAAAGCGCGTCGGTGCTCTACGTGGCCTAGTTGATCTTCTGAGACTCGAGTCGGCTGCTTCTTGTGCCTGGCAAGTGACCTTATGCTGGGACGGGACCACGTCGGGGTCCCTTGATGGTTGACTTGCAATGGGTGGTGCACGTGCAGCTGACTGGTTCAGTAGAGCATCCGATGCAGGCGCCTGTTGTGACGGATGTCGTTCCTTTCGTGATGCGGATGCTGTTGTCAAATCGGGCGCTGTATCTGATGTTGAATGTTGTCTATGCTGTATAGGCGACGGGATTATCGGTGCGACATCCTTGTCATCCAGTGGGTCTAAGTGTTCGGGCGTCCTTTTTAGATGCTGACGATTCCTTCGATAACGCCGGCCTTCATCTGTACAGACTATGTAAGATCTAGGGCCAGCAAGTTTCTCTACTCGGGCTTTCGGAAACCACCCCTTGTCGTTTCTTATTCTGACGACGTCCCCTTCGGAGAGAGGTGTGAGAGGTATGCCTTTGCAGTGATCCTGTGGATGTTTCCGCACTGACGATGTCGAAGCCGATGAGAAGTCTGGAAGTCGTCCCCGAAGCATCCGTCCCATAAGGAGCTGACTTGGTGTGCGTCCGTCTATCAGGGGCGAGATTCGATAATTGAGCAGTGCAACCCAAAACTCCTCGCCAGCGTACTCACTTTTCTTCAAGAGGCGCTTTACGACCTGTACCCCTTTCTCAGCTAGACCATTGGCCCTGGGGAAGTGTGGACTGGATATGGTATGAGTAAAATCGTATTTTACTGCAAACTGTCTAAACTCTCGCGATGTGAACTGTGGTCCTCCATCGGTACAGACTTCAATGGGTATACCGTGGCGAGCAAACATGGTCCCTAGTGTGTCCACTACGACCTGACTTGTTGACTGAGGCAACTGTTCCACTTCTGGGTAGTTGGAGTAGGCACAGTACGCAACCAGGTAACGCTTGCCCCCATGGTCAAATAGATCGACACCAATTCGCTGCCACGGCCGCGTTGGGATTTCCCTCGATAACAGTGGCTCTGAAGGTTGCCGGTAGGCAAAGTGCTGACATGTGGCACACTTGCTAATGAGTGACTTGATGTCAGCATTCATCCCAGGCCAGTACATCAGAAGGCGTGCTCTGGCTTTGCACTTGCTCATTCCCAAATGGCCTTCATGAAGACGTTGCAGCATGGATCGCCTCAGACTCTTTGGGATTACCACCCTGCTGCCCCGCAAAAGCACTCCATCAACATATGACAGTTCTGACAAACATGGAGCTAGTTCGCCTGAGACTGGTCGTCCTTCCTGGAGTGCCTCCACCACTTGCTTGAGATATGGGTCCGCCAGGATTGCAGAGGTCAGTTCAGTCTTCGTGTTCTCACTTACGATGCTGGCTAGCACGCGAGTCGCATGGATGCATACGTCTTGTTCGCTTTCTCCGTCACTCGGTTGGGTTCCTGGAATTCGGGACAGCGTGTCCGCCACTAGCAGATGCTTCCCAGGAACATACTGCAATTTGATATCAAAAGGCATTAGCCTCAAAAAATAGCGCTGCAATCGTGGCGGCATTTCACTCAGGTTCTTTTGTGAAATAGCAAGCAAAGGTCGGTGGTCTGTTTCGACTGTCACTGATAACCCCAGTACGAACTCCCGGAAACGCTCACAAGCAAACGTCACGGCCAGCGCTTCCTTTTCAATTTGGGCATATTTTGTTTCAGCCTTTGAGAGCACCCTTGAAGCATAACCCACTGGGCGCCAATCTTGGTCATGGAGTTGAAGAAGAGCAGCACCTACTGCAAAGCTTGATGCATCAGCTGAGAGTTTCGTTTGCTTCAATGGGTCAAAAACTGCGATCACTGGAGCCGATGTCAAAGCCTTAATAAGATCTTTCCATTCTTTGTCATGGTGAACTTCCCATATGAATTCAACATCATTCTTTATCAATGACCTAAGGGCGTCAGTTCTTTTGAGAGATTAGGTATGAATTTGCCAAAGTAATTCATAATACCTAAAAACCTTTGAACTTCCTGTTTACTCGACGGCTTTTGCATGTTGGCAACGCATTCAATGAGACTAGCATCGGGTTTTATTCCTTCTTTGCTGATACAATCTCCCAGGAATTTAACTTCGGCCTTAGCGAACAGACACTTTTCTTTGTTCAGCGTCAGGCCAGCCTTTCTCGCTGCCATCAGTGCTGCACGCAGGCGTTGATCATGCTGCTCTTTTGATGCACCCCAAATTAAAATATCATCGACATATACGCGTGTGCCCGGCAGGTTTTCAAACACTTCCGTCATTGCCTTCTGAAATACTTCGGGGGCGGACGCGATACCAAATGGCAGGCGCAAATGGCAGCCCGAAACGTTCTGCTGCATTCAATCCGAGTAGGACTTGCTTGCCTCTCTTGACCACAAAAAAACTGATATTCTCTTGCTGCTCTCCTAGACGTAGTGGCAGACTGATAACGCCCAAATGATGTATTTTGCTTCCTTCGTAGTTAGTAAGTACTGTGATCGCGGCGCGGCAGCCTGGTTTCCGAAAGCCCGAGTAGAGAAACTTGCTGGCCCTAGATCTTACATAGTCTGTACAGATGAAGGCCGGCGTTATCGAAGGAATCGTCAGCATCTAAAAAGGACGCCCGAACACTTAGACACACTGGATGACAAGGATGTCGCACCATGGTCGGCAAACGCATCCTGCGAAAGTACGAGTACGGCAATATGTTCGCTTGCGCTCCTGTATCCACTTTCAGTTCTGTCGGGTGCCCGGCAAGGTCCCCTGCCACCGTCCAATCCTGATTTTTGGACACGTTTCTGATTTGTACCGTGAGAACTTGAATGTCTTCATCGGTAGCGTCCGAGGACTCCTCCAGTGCATCTTCTGTTGCAGCGACGCCTAACTCATGAACGCCGCGTCTACTCCTGCAGCAAGCTGCAAAATGGTTTCTTTTGTTGCACAGCGTGCACGTTTTTCCAAACGCTGGGCAGCGTCTTGGTCCGTGAATCTTGCCACAGTAGCCACAGCGTCGACGTTGTCCGCTCGTACGAGACTGTCCGGCAGCGTTTGCAATTTTTTCGACTCTCTGCACTTTCGCTTCGCTTTCAAGAGCCCGGTTCTGCGTTGCTGCCAGTTCCGCGGCTTTGCAGATTTCTACAGCTGATTCTAGGGTTAAGTCCTTCTCCTGAAGCAGGCGTGCACGTAGCTTCTTGTCGACGATACCGCACACTATCTGGTCCCTCACCATCGAGTCCCTAAGTTCGCCAAAATTACAAGTCTGTGCTTTCAACTGAATATCGCGCAAAAACTGTTCGAAAGGTTCACCATCCTGTTGTTGCCGACTGCGCAGAACGTACCTCTCGAATGTCTCGTTGCACCGAGGCGTGCAGTAGTCTTCGAAGGCTTTGACGATCGAGTCATAGTCCTCTCGTTGTTCTGCTGATAGAGGTAGGGTGTTAAACACTTCAATTGCCTCTGGGCCCGCGACGTGTAGAAAGATGGCAGCCTTCTGTGCTGGCGTCCGTTTCTTGTTGGTCTCAGTAGCTTTGAAGTAGAGTTCGATTCGTTGGCGGAACTTTTTCCAGTTGTCGGCCGGAGCATTTGTCAGTACAAGTGGCTCGGGTGGTGGTAGGCAGTCCATCTTCAGCGCAGGGTTCGACTGTTACACTTCTGACACCATGTTCTGTTTTACGTGCTCAGCAAAGACACAACCACACGAGACGCTAGCTAGCAAGGGACTGTTTATTGATGGCTGCCGCGCCGCGCGCGCGCCCTCTCTCAAGGTGGCCAGGTGAGGTGGGATCATCCCGATTTATTAAGCGGTGGCCCGCCTGGTACAATCGGTATCTTCCGAACGGCGTGCTAAAGGTGCAGATCTTTGAAGTGTCTTCGTCTAAGGGGATCTGGTGAAACCCGCTATTGGCATCAAGCTTGGTGAACATCACCGCTCCTGCCAGCTCTGCTTCTATTTCTTCACGTGAGGGTAGCTGATAATGCTCGCGTTTAAGGCTTCGATTAATGTACCGCGGGTCTAGGCATATTCGCATGCGGCCATTCTTCTTCATAATAAGAACAAGTGGACTCACCCAGTCTGACGGCTCTTCCATTTTGCATATGATGCCCTGCGAGACCATCCGGGCCAACTCCTGCTTAAGTGGCGCTCGCAGTGCGTGTGGCACTTTCCTCGGCGGCATGATCGTGGGGCGCGCATCATCCTTCATTGCCAGCGAATATGGTCTACGGATGCAGCCCAGACCGTGGAATAACTCCGGGAACTCGGTGACCCAGTCGGTGCTAACGTCACTTCTTGAAGATACATCGTGAACGCGGGAAATCAGCCCGAAACGTTCTGCTGCATTCAATCCGAGTAGGACTTGCTTGCCTCTCTTGACCACAAAAAAACTGATATTCTCTTGCTGCTCTCCTAGACGTAGTGGCAGACTGATAACGCCCAAATGATGTATTTTGCTTCCTTCGTAGTTAGTAAGTACTGTGGTCGATGGCCGCACCATGGTCGGCAAACGCATCCTGCGAAAGTACGAGTACGGCAATATGTTCGCTTGCGCTCCTGTATCCACTTTCAGTTCTGTCGGGTGCCCGGCAAGGTCCCCTGCCACCGTCCAATCCTGATTTTTGGACACGTTTCTGATTTGTACCGTGAGAACTTGAATGTCTTCATCGGTAGCGTCCGAGGACTCCTCCAGTGCATCTTCTGTTGCAGCGACGCCTAACTCATGAACGCCGCGTCTACTCCTGCAGCAAGCTGCAAAATGGTTTCTTTTGTTGCACAGCGTGCACGTTTTTCCAAACGCTGGGCAGCGTCTTGGTCCGTGAATCTTGCCACAGTAGCCACAGCGTCGACGTTGTCCGCTCGTACGAGACTGTCCGGCAGCGTTTGCAATTTTTTCGACTCTCTGCACTTTCGCTTCGCTTTCAAGAGCCCGGTTCTGCGTTGCTGCCAGTTCCGCGGCTTTGCAGATTTCTACAGCTGATTCTAGGGTTAAGTCCTTCTCCTGAAGCAGGCGTGCACGTAGCTTCTTGTCGACGATACCGCACACTATCTGGTCCCTCACCATCGAGTCCCTAAGTTCGCCAAAATTACAAGTCTGTGCTTTCAACTGAATATCGCGCAAAAACTGTTCGAAAGGTTCACCATCCTGTTGTTGCCGACTGCGCAGAACGTACCTCTCGAATGTCTCGTTGCACCGAGGCGTGCAGTAGTCTTCGAAGGCTTTGACGATCGAGTCATAGTCCTCTCGTTGTTCTGCTGATAGAGGTAGGGTGTTAAACACTTCAATTGCCTCTGGGCCCGCGACGTGTAGAAAGATGGCAGCCTTCTGTGCTGGCGTCCGTTTCTTGTTGGTCTCAGTAGCTTTGAAGTAGAGTTCGATTCGTTGGCGGAACTTTTTCCAGTTGTCGGCCGGAGCATTTGTCAGTACAAGTGGCTCGGGTGGTGGTAGGCAGTCCATCTTCAGCGCAGGGTTCGACTGTTACACTTCTGACACCATGTTCTGTTTTACGCGCTCAGCAAGGACACAACCACACGAGACGCTAGCTAGCAAGGGACTGTTTATTGATGGCTGCCGCGCCGCGCGCGCGCCCTCTCTCAAGGTGGCCAGGTGAGGTGGGATCATCCCGATTTATTAAGCGGTGGCCCGCCTGGTACAACACTGACAAAATAGGGAGGAGGGCACTGCGACGAACCTCCCCTCCCCCCGCCCCTGAATGGCAACTCTACGCACGCCTACATGTATGAGAAGAAACCATGCACCGCCCTATTCGATGTCGTAATCTACGCAGTTCCAAAGCTTATTAAGAAGGCAATAGATCACACATTGTCAACGGCTGATTTACTGCATGTCTGTCCGCATGCGCGGAGCCAGAAGCTTCGTGTTCGGATGATTGCTCTCCGATTATATCCCGCTCCGACAGCTCGAACAGACGGCACGCAACCAAGAAGTCTTCATATTAAAAATCTCGCACTAACAATCAACTTTTCCAAATACTACTTGAAGGCGTCTTCAATGAATGCGCAAGCTCGTTGCAGAACTTGCAAGCCCTATCTGTGTGATTATGAACCTTTTCACGGGCATGCGTGCATGACCACCTGATAAAGTCATCCGTCTGCGGTATTTTTTCCTTTTCTTCGATTCGAAACCAGCGTTTCAAAGCCAATTCACCGGCACACTGTGCGGACAGTGCCTCGTGAACGCTTACCACTGCACGAGCACTTTTGAAAATGTCCGCATTACTGCTGGTGTCATCCGTCTCCTGACAAAACCAGTTTTTCCCAGCAACTTTATTAACCATGATATTTTTGCCCCTTAAAGTTCGGTGAAAGTAGTACTGTCCGCGTGCGAGATTAGCGTTGCTTTAGGTGTGGCCGTATATAATGCAAAAGGGTGATCGGGAAAAATCACCAGGGGGACACAAAAATTGTCATGGTGGGGTCTTGTTTTTATGAGTATAAGTGTCGCATTAAAGACATGGAAACCAAAATCGTGCATTGAAACAAAATAAAATAAAACAAGCACATCGGATTAGAATGTCAGCTAATTGTACTATGATAGTTAGTAATCTCAGCAGTCTGTTGAACTGCAGTTGTAATTTCAATGCAATTTGCAAAGCCCGTGAATGGTATAGACATTACGTGGTGGGTGGTGGGCCTCAGTGAAACTCTAGGCACTGGAGAGTTCCTGTGCGCGATGGATAAACGGCCCCATTCTCTCTCTTCAAAGTTTCTTAGCAGTAAAATATAAAAAAGCGCATTTCGGACAAACTTGATGGCGCGATCCCCACTCGGGCAACCATTACATACCACTCATGCGCCCATGTTCTCAACCAAATCCACGCAGATGCGACGGGGCCTTTTGCTGATGTTAACGGCGGTCATCGTCTTCGTGCCGACCATGCTGGGCTGTTTGACGCACCGAATACGAGGGTTCGAGGACGTGGGCCGTCTCTTCGGCTTCGGAGAACCCTCGGTACCCGCCAATGCCTACAACGACCGCGTCGGCCGTGCGGTTGAACCGCACGCCAACTGGGTGGAACACGGCCACCGGTGGCAGTCTCCGCAAAGGGGCCTGCGTCTGTTCTCGGCTCACTACCACCTCGAGCTCGGGTATGGGAACGGGGAACGCGTATGCCCTGCCCATAGGCTTGCCCATGTTCGTGCGTAAGATCGTTTGTATTGCGTCGTCCTCAACTCGCATGTCTGGACGAGGTAGCGGGAATGATACCATGTATAAAACGAAGTACCCAAATAAGAACGACCAAGTTGCAGTAGTCGAGGCGTTATTCTATGTACATTTAAAAATTATTTAACGTGGTACAGTGCTCGATGTGAAAATATACAAGGATAATGTGGAAGTGACTAAAGCAGCGAGAAATATATCCTAACTGGAATACTGCGTACAAGATACGTGCGCCACAACTGGGGCTAAACGGCAAGCGAGGCCGAGAGCGCGACCGAAAATGGTTGCATGGACCGGGCCATGCTGCGAGTGTTTGGTTTGGGAGTCCTGATGAGATCTTTATCTGGTCGGTCTATTCATTTGTATATTGTAAGAAGTGGACCGTTCTTGGAATGCAGCACCAGTAATACTTGGCCACCGTCATCGTGAAAATCCGGCGCACTGAATGATGACAGTACAAATCGGGCTGCATGAGTAACCATACGGGGTTCACTGGGCACGCATCTGAAATGATTATGGTAAAGAAGGCCCTCGGATCCCCTCGCTGACGCCTACGCTAATGATCGTTGGATTTCTGGTTTTGCATGTCTTTAACGCAGGTCCTCGTCCGAACCCGTGATACGAGTCCTCGCGCTCGCGTCTACGGAATTCCTGCAGAGCTGCCTCGTGCAAGCCCGCGTTGTCTACCGGGACTACCCAAACTCCTTTCCGACCAGACCTTCCGCGTGCAGACGGCTGTCCCGATCCTCGGCAGACGGAGATCCCCGCACCTCGCCGCGGGGGCTGCACGACGCGGTTCTCGAGTTCGCCACGGGTCAACCCAATGACCGCGTGCCGGTCGCCCTGTCCATCCGCACTAGTCGAGACCGCCAGTCTGACGTGTGGATCCCCGTCAACGCGTCGCTCGTCGAGCCTCTTCGCGACAGGGATTCCATCGCCATCTGCATTCGCGTAGACAGTGGGAGCCCCGAACTTGTGAACGATCTCGCCGAGTGGTACCGATCCAGAGGTGCACGGCAGGTGACTGCCTACGGCGTGGCCAACGTAAGAAACAACGCCGCGGTCAAGGCGCCTCGGTTTAGGGGGGAATTCGTTCCCTGCATGGTATGACCCCGAGGTGCTCGCCAACGTCTCGGTCGCGACGGCCATGTCCCTGATGCTCCGAGACTGCGCGCTACGTTCTTCGGCGACGTCCAAATGCGTGGCGTTCCTGGGAGCCGACGATATGCTAGTCGTTGAAACACGGGGTTCTCGGTCCAAGCGCTCCATGCGGGACCCGCGGCTACTACGCTTGTGCGAAAATTCCGGGGTGGTGTTCCTGGAACATCGCGATGCAGGCCCACCTTGCGAAGGATTAGCCGATACTAACAACGTTTCTTTGGGTATGCAACTGTCACAGGCGACGCCCTTCCGGCGCTGCGTCAACGGCACGGCGCGGCAAGCCGTCCTGTTTCGAGTGGACGACGGCTTGCTGGACGGTTCGACTGCCGTGGAAAAAAGTGCAATGGTTCCGCTGTCCATTGCCACCTTGCGTTCTTTCGCGTCCGCCAAACGGAATGACCGGACGAGCCATTCGGATATTGAACAGACCTCCACTTGACCTTGAGCATGCGACAAGAAAAACGCGAGCTGTTGACTAGTTCTAAGAGTTCTGTTGAATAGTTTGTTGACTGTAACTAGTTGTCACGAGTTTTCATTAGCTGTCGCTATAGTTCCAGGAATTCTGTTGACTAGCTTTTTAAGGATATTTTTCTCTTATAGGTGAGTCACAGCCAGCGTTTTTTTTTATTAAAGAGAAGCCAACGAAGCTGATTAAAGTAGGCATTTTGCTTCTTTAAATGACAATTTAGCCAAAACCGAGTGAAATGTGACTATGTGAGATGACCAGTGATTTCGATCAATCAACCACCTTACAATATCAGAAACATTATCTCATAGTATTCTTTTTCTGCATTACATCGTGCTGACCACGCACAAACGGTAACTTTCCGCATCTGATTATGATTGAAATGATTCCTCCTTAACAAGAGGCGATTGCCGACACGATTTTGTTCTAAGTTAAGCAGACCGACTTTCATGGAGGTTGCTTGGCGTTCAGAAAGTCTCATCACCGACACTGTGGTTTTGTGACGTGTTTTACCGGCGGCTTCAGCGTTTATCTGAAAGAAAACTTTACAGGGGATTGTTCAATTTGTGACAACGACGATATCATTATGATCCACGCCACACCGGCTTGATTCTGACCTGTCGTTCTTGAACGTGCGCCACACAAGTACACGGGTGTTGTCGCAGTCGTGTTCATCACGTTCCGAAAATGAACCCACGCTCTCATGCTTATCGGATCGCTGTGTAGCCGCTACAACCGTCTCGCTGGTTGGCCTTAAAATTGCCACGTAGCCGCTAAAACCGTCTGTGAGCCGGCAAGCCCTAGCCAGCCGAAAAGGGCAGAGAGAACGAAGAAGTGCGTGTTAGCGCTTCGTTTGATGATACACGCTCGTGTCTTTCTGCCTCGCTGTTCCTGTCTTGTCTCTACGGCTCTTGGTGCATGACAATATCTAAATCATATTATCCCTGAGGCACTGCTTACTAAAGAGGTTGAGTGCGCTGTGTGCGTGTGTGTCACTTCTAAACAGATCGAACAATAGGCAACAGCTGCGCCATGCAGCGTTATACTTTTCAAGCTGGAGGACACGTGCCTGTAGATAAAAAAAAATCGTAGCAGTCACTCGCCAGCCACAGCCAAAGCAAACATTCAAAGTAATTCAACGCAAACATCACTGCTTTCAAAAACTGCTACATTTACCACTACTAGCTTCTCTAGTACTTCTACACCTATAGATTCTCTAGAAGCCGGGATAAATATGTTTACGCGAGAGATTCAGCGTTCCTCCCGATAGTTTTGCATGGATGGATGGATGGTAAAACTTTATTTCGTCAGAAAGCAACTGAGGATGATTCCGTGTTAGATGGCCATCAACCCAAGGTTGGCGGCGACCTGTGTGGCCCACTCCACGACCCTTAACTGGACGACTGGGTCTGAGCATGCTTGCTGCTATCACAAGCTAGTGCTTTCATTCACGTTGTTGTCTAACCCTTTCGGCCCTAGCGTCCCATAAAAAGGACATTAAGCAGTTTTGCAGCCAAATGTGACACACTGAAGTCTGAAACTAAAAAAAAAACAAGTCCGTACTATCCTCAATACGCCAGCGCAAGCATAGTAGTAATTTTTTTTTAGTTGGTTTCATTGAAACTCTGCAAAGTAGACAACAAAATTGCGGATAGCGATGACACTCGCCACAACTAAATAATAAACGACACCTTACTGGTTAACTATTAGATCAGTAGCTATCGTATTTTTTCATATTGTTTCTAAGATGTTTAACTTGCTAATTACAAAGTGCGTCTTTCCTAACAATAACGTATCGCCCGCAGCAGTAGACAATCTTCATGTCCTAAGTACTGTATAGGACACCAGGGCTCAGCATGGTTGTCAGACCTCTGAATGCATTCACGCTAATCCAGATGCGTAGCGCCCTTGTAAGGCTCCCGATTTGTTGTTATTCTAGTCGACAAACCTGCCCACATCACTTAGATAATATGTAAGGGATGTCTAATAGCAATATAGTATGAAACGAAGTTCAATTTGTTCTATGAAATATAATAATGGTGTTTGATGGAGCTAGAAGAAGACGACGATGAAATGTAGTTCAATCAGCTTGCCCTTGCAAACATGGCGGAATTGATTCTGGCACCGCAAATCAGGATGTGGCAACTTTTTGTTATGTTGGATCAGTGTTTCATAAGTAGACGTTGGCCATTCAAGTGCAATGAGGATCTGTATATCACGAGCGCAAAGACTTGCTATTGGACAGTTTACGTGGCTGCTGTATGTTAGTTTCACAACGATGACTTGCACTAAGAGGGTTAAACAAATAGATGCATTTAAATTCACAATATTTCAGTTTACATCCACTAAGCCCCGGTGTCCTATACTTAGGACATGGAGTCATTTTTCTTGTATACCGATGGGATGCTCAGAAAGAAAAAAAAAATTGTGTTCTGCAGGTTGTAGTAACTCCAAATCAACGTGAAACAAAAAATGTGTACCGCTTAAAGAAAATTCAAGGCTGAACGGGCTAAAAAGAATTTGGCACTTTCTTTCCGATCAATATTACTACTTGAACATGCCAAAGCATTAAAATGGATTGGTCCGCTAATGGGTATCCTAGAAACGCTACAGAGCACACAGATGGAGATCGCCTAATACAGCGTGCTCTAGCGCCTTCAAACGACAGAGCTCTAATGGTTAGCCTCGACAAAGCGTGGACGCGTCGAAAAAAGTATCAATAGGCGCGGAAAAGAAATCCTGCCTTTCACTCCCTCGGAGTCGGCCCCCGCCAAGAAAGCCCAAGGACAACGCTGATTTGTCGACCAAAATCAACGACACCAGCATTTCTGCGAAAGCGGAGCTACTTAACGCCGTCACGTTACAACGGGCCACGGTACTTGACCCTTCCTACTTACATGTACCGCCGCCTCATTGCGAGATATTGCAGGGGCGCGTACAAAGGGTGCTTGTAAAGCGGGCATTACATGAACCAAAATATCACCCGGATGAACACTGAACGGCGTGATTTAAGAAGCACATAAAAAGCGAGTTATAAATGCGCGTATAACAAATTAACATTGCATCCAACAACACGCGTTAGGCTCGAAGTAATTCGAACTCCCCGATCATTCACAGCAGCTGCGCTCAGCGCTTTTTCAAAAATATGTAGATGTCTTAATTTGCCACTAAGTTACTTGTTCACTGTGACACAACAGCAATCATATATGCGTCATTCGAACATAAAAAAGGCGCTAAGTATGATGATGGACTGCGAAGACAACGCCGTATTGTGAGTACAATCACGATCAGAGTGAATGAAAAGCGTACTTTCCTTCCTGCGCGGTACCAACTTGTTTCGTGAAATACGACTTATCAGTTTTGTTTTTGTTGGTTTGTTTATGCTAATTTAGGTCATATTCAAGGTTTATATTGACGCTTCCGTCGTATACACGAGAAGCGACCCCACTTTCCGTCGTATACTGCTGGAAGGCCGTGACAGCGGCAGTACGTCACTTTCCATTAATGACACTGGCATTACCGTTAACCAAGCGCGCATTAAATTCATCCTGGAGCTTCCTCCTGACGCGCTCTGTCAGTTCCTGGAGCCGCGCCAGCAGCGTCTCGTACTGAAAGGTGGCGTCATTCACATTCGGACCCAGCTCGCCCCTGGACATCTTGGTCCCGGTAAGGTAGAGCCGCTCTGCGACATTTTTCTCGTACTTGTCGTAGAACTATAGGCGAACGTCTTCAAGGTGGTCGCTACCAGGTCCGGCGGACAAGGAGCACTGTCTTGTAGGCAGGCTTCTACGGTGTCTCAGACGGCGACCCTGATGGCCTCAAGTCGCAACCTCTCATTGTAGCTCTTGGAGCCGTCAAAGAATATCCCTCTTGTTTGTCCGGGAAGGTTGTAGTACGCTTCCTTGTTAAGTATCGACTGGATAGAGAGCAGCACGGTGCCTATGGTGTGCACCGGACTCCAGGCGGGCACCGACCAAGCGCCCAGAATGCTCAGACAGAGCTATACGAGAGTGACGGAGAAAGAGAGGTTGTAGTGAAACACCGATGAGCTTAGGCTGGTAAATTATATATTCAGAACTCTATATTACTATTCATTTCTGCCTCATAAGTTAATTAGTAGAATATAGATGAAAGTCAAAGTTTCAAGCTTGAAATACGTTCCATAATTTCAGCACGCGAACGTCAAGAGTAACGTGGCGTATACCAATAGTCGTTTTTACCTATTTGGCCAGTCGTTTAATGAGATTATCTGAATCTTGATACTAGCTGGCTACGTTCCTTAGAACAGAATGTAAATCATTTCCAGTGACAAACGATTACGATTGTTTTAATAGGTACCGTCAGACTCTATGACGTCATGAACTCTAAAGGAAGCGTCTCAATCTGTTCTTTTTTTTTTCATTTGGCGTGTTCGCTCACTCACCAATCATCTCGCCAAGAGTGCTTTCCGCGTCATGAAATCGCAATTTCCAAATAAATAAAAAAAGTTTTTTTTTTCAGTTCAGAACAGCTCGAACTGGAAACGTAAAAAGCTACTAACCTATTAATCCGTAAAAGAGATTTGAAATCACGACTATTGCCCATTCAGGCATCTATTATTAGGAGTTATAAATGTCCGTGGTTGAAAGCGCTTGCACTGTCTGCTTGGTAGGTCCATGTAGTATATACAAGTGACTCTTCCACCGTTTTGTGTTTTACCGGAATTTAAGTATGCAATACTGCACTTCTGACAAATGCGATCCGTGATATATTGTTTCTATTGTACGTATGTTGTCATTATAAGTATGGGGAGAGTCAGAAAAACGAAGTGTAAAGGCAGAGGACAGGGACGCTAACCAAGCGCGGGCTCGGTTGGAAACGTATCGCATTGTTAAGGCCGAATAGACGGGTGAAGGAACAAGAGTGGGAAAAATTGAGAATTTAACGATTATTGCGAACCCACCTCACATAAGTAGGGAAAAGCTGATATCACTATAAGTATGGGAAATCAATCTTCTCTCACGAGTTCATGACTAGCGAAAAGCCGGCGTTACGACTCGACCCATATACCTCTCCGAAAGCGTAGAAGTTCGGACTGAAGCGCACGCTACCGTCGTCCGTGTTCACCAGGCGCACGTAAGGCGGCTGCATCGGGTAGCTTGACGGGCACTTCACGAAGAAGTGGAAGAAGCCGCCTTCGCAAGGCGTGCCCGAAGGTCCCCGGACCACGACGGCGTGCAGCTTGCTCTGGTCGTTCTCCTCGGGCAAGACGTAGATGCCGGGCAACCGGTCGGTCTTGATCTCCTGGATGTCCCGCCTGATCCTCAGGAGGCAAGTGGCCGACGGCGCGTTGTGATCGACCGATTTCGGGTACCAGCTGGCGGCGTACATAGTGGCCGTTTGACACCCAGACAGAGCTAGCTGGGCCTCAAAGCGGTGGTGTCCGTCGGCTATCCGCCAGCCTATCACGATTGGACAGAATCGAAATCGGCGCCTTCGGGCTTATGCGTATACCCTTACGACCGGCGTGTTCTCGTAACCCATGCTTGTTCTCTGCGCGCGAAATGATTATGATGTCGATGCGCCTTGGATGATTGGCACTTATCCACGCAAGGGGATCGGCTATCCTGTATAGTGGGTCATCTACACGGGGAAGACTTAGAGGTCTTGTTCACCTATTAACTGTAGCGCATACGCACTGTGAAGATTGACCAAGAATTGAGTAGTTTTATAAATTAGTACGAAGTTTATGTCGATTATATAATAGAAAAATGACAGATTACCTGGGAAACTATGGTGCCTGATATATATTTAAAGAAACGATCGGCTCGACGATGACGATGATGCATCCGCAAACATGGCTCTATCTACTCAAATGGATCGGCCAAAAATTGGTTATGCAATTTAGTGATACTTTTTTTCCGTATTCAATATCAATACACGAAAGAAAAGCAACGTACGTAAAACACAAGGAGTGCAATAATTGTTTTCACTCGTTCAAATCAGAATACAATCATCATGTTGGACAGAAATTAACTGGATTAAACAAAACTTTTCTTGATGTTAAATTATTCGAAGGCCGAAACGTTCTCCTTCCAAGTCAATCGGTAAAGACCTGACCCCACGTATCTGTTGCAGCGCGTGTCTTTTGTGGTGGTTAGAAGAAGAAGGCACCTCATTTCTTATTCTGACCACCAGAGTAATAATACTCCCAATATTTTGTCTTTTGGGGCCACTTCATTAGGACACAGTGACAGGGACATCTGCGGGGCTCTCTGCGAATTCATGTATAACACAAGAAGATTACCTTGCTGAGTCAGCGAACAGCTCTCGAATTTTACTAGCCACACTACCACTTATTATTTAGCTGATACACTGCAATGATTCAACTTTCAGGAGAATTTCATATAACGATTCCACCTCAGATATTCAACAAGTTCTATTATTTCTCTTCCCCTCCTTTTTTTCTTTTTTTTACATTGCGCCAAATTAATTTCACAGTCAAAACACAGTAATCATATTCCCTATAGTTTAGAAAATCTATAGGTATTGACTTGCATTAACCACCGGCTTCTTGGCCAATCCCCCTTAGTGGGTGAGAGCCACACAAAAAAGGAACAAGCAAGCAAGCAAACCACCAGAGAGAAAGCGCGCAGCTTCATAGCTAAGCGCCCACTCTCTCTATAAGGAGAGGGCGTGGCGCCGCATCAAAAAGCCACACGTCGACGTGCTACAACGGATACGTGGAGTCCGTGGATCTCGACGCAATTCTCGAGGTCAGTGGATCTCGACGCAATTCATAGGGTACGTTCATTTGCGCGTTGGCGCCATTCATGCCCAATTGCAGGCTTGAGAGTTTCGCAGATGCTTTTCAAATGAATTTTATAACTGGCCTCGAAACGCTCACCTCGCTTGACAGACTTGATGGCAAAACTGTGTGTGACGTTGAGTTTTGCCTGGTGGAAGTGACGAACTGATGTACCACTGCAGCGTCTGCTTGTCTGCTATAGATTGTGTGGATTTGGCCGGCGCTTCCTTGGTTGAGCTTGCGATTTCCTTCTTCGTGTTGGTAAGCGTGCGGTAGGTGCCAAGTGATGCTGCATTGTGAGCCACACACGGTTCGCCATATATTCACCAGACCAGCGTAAGCGTTTCAGCCGAGAGAGAGATTGATTATTTGATTGATATGTGGGGTTTAACATCCCCAAACCACCATATGGTTATGAGAGACGCCGTAGTGGAGGGCTCCGGAAATTTCGACCACCTGGGGTTCTTAGAGTGCACCTAAATCTGAGCACACGAGTCTGCAGCATTTCCGCCTGCATCGAAAATGCAGCCGCTGCAGCCGGGATTGGAACCCGCGACCTGCGGGTCAGCAGCCGAGTACCTTAGCCACTAGACCACCGCGGCGGGGCAGCCGAGAGAGAGAGAATAAAACATTTATTTACGACCAAGGAAGGAATGTTGGTGAGTGGAATCCTTAGTCCGGGATGCCATTGGCACGGGCCGCTGTCCTCGCTCGTCTCACGAGGGCCTCTTGGGTCTTCGGATCCGAGCTGGACAGAGCTGCCTCCCACCCTACAGTGTTGTGCTGTGCTCTGGTTTGTAGAGGTGGATTGTGTGGGCATTCCCATACCATGTGGTACAGGGTGGCTGTTCTAGTGACGCAGAACCTGCACTGTGGTGCGTATGTGTCGGGATCTAGCTTGGACAGTATGTATGGATTCAGGTAAAACAAGGATTGCAGGCCACGGTACCTACGCCACGCTACCTGAGATTCTTTTACTGAGCTTTGGCCTCGGGGGCGGAAGTTTCCGTCTTTCGAGTCTTTGATGTTCTAGAATATCTGTGTACGTTAGGAACGGGTTCATACGCATAGCCGAGGGTGGGTGCGATATGCCGGGGTCGGAGATCCGGAAGAGTGATTCTCGAGCCTAGGCATGGGCGAGTTCATTGCCTCTAACTCCGCAGTGGCCGGGTATCCATATCAGCTGTTTCCATTCGCCCTCCGAGCATGAGGACGAGAGTTGTGTAAGAAGTCGATGCGCAATGGGGCGCCAATGTAGCCTTTACAAAAATTTTGGTAGGCTGCTTTTGAATCTGTTAGAACGAAAGTGGACCTTGGGTTTCGTAGGGCGACAGCAATTCCTGCTTCTTCCATACTAGTTGTGTCGGTGTCCTGGGCTGATATACAATCAACCTGTTCTCCACAATGAATGACGCTTGCAGTATATTTGCCGTTCACTGGTCCAGCTGCATCGACAAAGGCGCCCTCAGTATCTGAATAGTTGTCGTGAACTTTTGCCCGTGCCCGACGTCGATGTTCATGGAACTGAGGATGCATGTTGTATGGAAGTGGTTTGATGATGAAGTCCTGCCTCCATTCATGTGGGATACGTTGTTTTCCCCTTCTCTCAATGGGGGCTTCGATGCCAAGTTCTGATAGTGTTTTCCGTTCCGTTTCAGTGATGGCGAGGCGCATGACTTGATTCGTGTGGTGTGCATGGTATAGTTCTGATACGGTATTGTGGAGCCCCATTTGAAGCAGACGTTCCGTGAGGGTCCACGGGGGAAGGTTCAGAGCCTTCTTGAGAGTCACACGTATGACTCTGTCTATTTTGTGCTCGTCTGCTTTCGAGGCCTTCAGGTAGGGAAAGCTATAGGTTATGCGACTGATAACAAATGCCTGAATGAGTCGCATTATGTCGTGTTCTTTCATCCCTCGTCGTCGGTTAGCCACCCGACTAATCATGCGAGAGATTTGTAGGCAGGACGTTATTAGTTTATGTAAAGCAAATGAGTTGTCCCGATTATTGAAGTGGGCCCCCAGAATTCGGAAGGTTTCAACCTCTTTAATTTGCGTTCCACTGAGTTGTACGTTGAGTAATGTATTGTCAGATGCCTTATTTCTACATACTATAGGATTTATGATTTGGTGGGGGAGCCTCCAGACCACTCTTGCGTTATATCTTTTTTACGATCGAGGCGGTTTGTTGGAAGGCTTCTTCTATCTGACTTAGGCTACCAGACCGGCTGCAGATTGTGACGTCATCAGCATATATGGCGTGGCGTACCTGCAAAATTCATTTAGGGCCTCCGGGGGCGCATGAGGCCCCTCTTCAATATCGCGTTTTAGCCGTGGACGGCGTGGACATGTAATGCCATCGGGCGGGCATTATGTGCAGCGAGGCAGGTTCCGGCAGCGTCAGGCAAATCTTTACGTCACACGTAGAAGTGCACTTGGCTGAGTTTCGGTTTCGATATTGAGGTAATTTAAAAAATATTTTCAACTTTTTTGAGCATTTCAGTAATCGGGCGCGTGAGAAGTGTGTCTAAAGAACATAAAAGCTTCATTATCTTGACATGGTAAAAAAATCGCCGCAGTTGCATTCCCCTGTTTTGTTCGCCGCTGTTGTGCCGCTGCTTTGCCGGCCAGTACCAGCAGCCGTTGTTCTACGGAAAGCGACATTCCCAAGCTGGATGCAACGACCCCGTGAAGCTACATTTTCTCTGAAGTCCAAGGTTATTGCATGTACTGAAAAAAAACAGCTTACGTAATACATACAGAATCAGGAGGTCCCAAAGTACGAGCATGTCAAGAGGAGCTTTTATAATGAGTGACATACATCAAAGGTAACAGCAGCAAAAAGAGCGAACAAATAAGGGAACGCAATAAGAGCAGAACGATTTATACTAAAAAAAAAGATGAGTTTCCCATAGCGGCATTATTACATAGCTTAAATATACCAATACAAAACTGTGATGTGATGATGAAAATTTATTACAGATTAACAGTAGGTTCAAGCAATATGTTTTTCATGTTGTGTTTAAAAGATTGCAGTGACCCCGATGATTCAGTATGAAGAGGTACGTGATTCCAAAGATGAATATAATAGAAGAGAGCTATAAATCTGCCATAGATCGATCTTATTTTGGTTAAAAAATGTATTGTGGTCTGAAAATCTGGCAGTATTGTTGTTGATAAGGACATGGTGAGGAATAATAACTAATGATATTTCACAATGAATGACGCGGTATGTGATGAGGGACGATCTGTGATAAAGCAACTCTTGAATCGGTAGAATACGCAGCTCTTGATTGATGGGTATAGAATGGGAACGATATGGATACGTCATTAATTTTGTCATCTGGTTTTGAAGGCGCTGCAGCGGTTTGAGATGAATGGCGTATGTGTTACGCCACGAATGGTTGTTAATATGATCATTACAAAGCGAGAGAAGAATAGAAGGTTGAAAGAATGCACGTGTTTTAATGGTGATGCGGACACCAAATGGAACATTTTTGATGAGCGAGTTGGCACGGATATTGTATCCATAGTAATACACATAAATTTAACATTATCAAATGCCGGCATATCATAATTATTCAATGAGACAAGCATGGAGGAAGCAATCGCCTTTTGTGGGCTGTGAAAAAACAAAAAAAAAAATGCCCTGCCTGTTTGAGAGTTCAAGACAGTCAACACGTAAATACCCTATATAAAGTATTTTTCCCTATTCAACTCATCCTCATGACTGTCTCAGCACGAGAGCTACACGTGCTCGCACCGGCCACGCAACCGCAGTCCTAGCAGTTGTGGACGCGCTGGGATACTGCGACATCTCATTCCTAACACCGCCCGAAGAGTGCCACAACGACATCTTGACGTGTCACGCCACATGCGATGCCAGAATACGTGTCGTCGTGACTGATGACTTAAGCAAATCTTGATCAGCCGCGTCTGAGAATGTTATATGGTGACGTCGTCACGTGAGGATGATATTTTTCATCACTTGTCCCCTACTGCGCGGGGCAGTCAAATTTTCCGATCGATGAGGCATCTGAGAAATTTGCCTTAAAATGGAAACAATGATGATGGTCATGATGTCTTACGTCACTGGCTCCCAATCAGCCGGAGATATCGGCCAAGAAGCAATTAAGGCTTTCACCTTTAAAAAATGAAACAATGACGGTGATGATGATATCTACACAACTAGCTCCCACACGCCTGGATGGATTGTCCAAGAAGTAATTAAAGATTTCGCCTTGAAAAGGAAACAATGATGGTGGTGAGGATGCAGGGAAGTTAGTCGGCGGGAGTCGGGTGTAGTGACACATCCCGAAATTCGAGGGGGTGAAACTCCTTAATATCGAGGCTAGTCCGTTGGCGGCGTTGGCGTACGCCGTAGCCGTTATGACGATGACGCTATGAAGTTGATAATGATGATGATCACAGACAACGACTGGCTTGTGCAGTATATGAAGTCTCGACATTCTTTACGATGCATTTCGTATGACTGGAAAGAACCAACCACCACGGGAGCGAGGACAGACCCCGCCTTTGCCATCTTCAGGCTGGATCATCATCATCATCATCATCATCCTGACTGCGTCCACTGCAGGAAAGGCCTCTCCCATGTTCCGCCAGTTAACTCGGTCCTGTGCTTTCTGCTGCCAATTTATACCCGCAAAATTCTTAATCTCATCTGCCCACCTAACCTTCTGTCTCCTCCTAACCCGCTTGCCTTCTCTGGGAATCCAGTTAGTTACCCTTAATGACCAGCGGTTATCCTGTCTACGCGCTACATGACCGACCCATGTCCATTCCCTCTTCTTGATTTCGACTACGATATCTTTAACCCCAGTTTGTTCCCTATTACACTCTGCTATTTTCTATTCTCTTAAGGTTACACCTACCATTTTTCATTCCATTGCTCGCTGTGTCGTCCTCAATTTAAGCTGAATTCTCTTTGTAAGCCTCCATGTTTGTAAGCTCTCAGGCTAGATACGATATCACAAAGCAGTAATGTTCTATCGCGTGTCGGACGCCACGCACGGAGAACACGAAGCCCGGCGCCCGAAGCGCGGGCAGGGGAGAGTTGATATTGACCTCTCACATGAGTGAGGGGTCAATGTCACTGGTGATTTACAGTAAAACCGAACAATCCAACTGCTTCGTCCATTGCTCATCATTAACTTCGCGGATATGCCATTTTTTTCATGATTCAACTTTCTGGGCGATACTAAAGTATTTACCCGACTTCACATCGACCACCAGTTTCCAAAGCTAGCCATTCCACTCATGAACCTCCCCTCCACCCGAAAAAAATTCCCTTGTATAGCCTTGTGAAGATTTTCTACGCCACTATAGCCCGGTCCACCCGGACGAATTGGCCAAGTGATTATTTCTACAAAATGGGCGCATTTAAACTGCATGACTGCTGAGAACATTTAGAACCAGCAATAAAATAATAATGGTAATTTATATATTTTGAGTGAAAAACACCCCTACTTACTCATATATTTTCAACGTCATTATAAGAACCAGGAACCTTGTCCCCATGGGGTGGTTTTGACGTATCTTAACCATTGTCTCAAATAAAGGGCGTTCGTTCGCTGCTCGATCCTTCGCTTGGCCTGCTGCGTCCTGGCGTCGGCCTCGGCAGTGCCTTTCCGGCGTGCACTAGTCGACTATCTCGGCGTCGGAGTTTCAGGCGGCCGCACAGATACCGGGCTTATCGTAAAGTGGTTGTAATAAGGTGAACCTGAAAACTTATAAAACCGCATGTACTGCGTGTTCAATACACCGGTCTAGTGGGTAAAATTTAAAACTTGGCCGCACGAAAGGCAAACGACGAGGTAGGGTACCCACGGGAACGGGCAGTTTCAGCTAAATAGATACTCTTCGAGCATGTGCGACGAGGGAGCCTGAAAGTGCCGAGCAGGCCAATGCGCAAAGCACAGATCCAGATGCAGCAAACGCACCTAGTGATTGTTTTCCAGGAGCAGCCGACTATGCTGTCCAGGGGCGTTGTACCGCGCAGTGGACTGAACAAAGGGGCTCCGAAAGCAAACGCCCAGCTCGGCAGGGGACGTGGCAGCCGCCATCAGCAGCTGCGCAACAAGGTCGACTCACCAAAGCCTCCCCTAAGGTACGAGCCATATTCCAATGCGTGGAGCCACTATGCCACACGCAACTTAAAGCCTTCGGACCGGAGAAACGTTCCCTTGCCGTCTTACCAGAAAGATTTCTACCGTGCACATACGAGGACTGCGCAGAGATGCTCTGCAAAAGTGGGGGACTACCGGAATGCCAACGACCTAACTGTCACGGGATGCGATGCCCCCGTGCTCATTCTGCACATCGACGAAGCCGGCCTCTCGGAATCCTTAACAAATGCAATACAGAAGCTCAAGTCTGACTCGTCGCTGACCGCATTGCAGGCTGAGCGCTGGCCTGTGGTGCTCAGACGCAGAGACCTTGTGGCCGCTAATCACATGGCCTCGAAATGAAAGTCCCTGGTCTACCTCGTTCTAGCCCTCGTCCACGCTGTTGCGAAAGACGGCGACGCCGACGCGGTCCCGGAGGCGCCACTGCTTTCGACCCCGCCGGGAAGGTCACCAGCCGTTTGGTAGCGTATGTTTCTCAGCTCGCGACTGCTTCTGCGCAGAGCTGAGGAGACGAGCGGACGAGACGACGGTGAGTTAAACAAGGTTTATGTACAGCATATATACAGAGGCGTTACAATTTCGGCACTGGGGCCGGCAGAGACTCGAAGAGCCGAGCTCCTCTCTCTAATACATAGGTCAGCCTTTCGCCTAAAACCGCTGACTCACACACATGTCGGCACTCCGACACGGGGACGCCTCTCACATAGGACCGCCGATCGCGACGCGCCGCAGGGCTTCTTTTATTTACACCGGGTCCACCCAAAATGTCCAATCAGAAACGCCGCCGGTCGTCCGGGCAGATTCCGCCAATGGGGGTCGCCGCGCCATGCGTCAGACCACCAGGCACGAGAACGCCGGCTCGCTGTCACGTGCGCCGATGACTCAATGCACGTGGGCGAGAGAGGCGCCGCGCGTGTTCACGCCGTTGAGATGTTCGCGTCGGGCAGACGGCGGGCTGGCCTTGACCCAGATTGCCTTTTTCAGAGGCACGGTCGTTTGACGAGGACTCGCTGGCATAACAGCACCCCCGCCGCCAGACAATGCACCGGAAAGACGAGCTGCTTCCACGGGGCTCGGATGTCAGGTGCGCTCGTTCGCCTGGTCCCTCCAGGTTCGCCTCCAGGGCCATGGGGAGAATACAGCTCCAGACTGGTCCGGGAACACATCCCATTTTTGACGACGGATCCCAGCTCCACTGGCTTGTCGCCACAACTTGCTGACCAGCTTCACTCGTCTCTTCTGACCATCTTCGGGTTCAGCACTTGTCGATGGTTCTGCAACTTGCTAAGAACGGTTCGACAACAGACAACACACGACACAAGCAAGTGCCCTCGGTCACCCGACAGAACACCAGACAAAGTATAGTACAACATATACCTATCTACGTGTCTATCGGAATTTTGTTCCCTCTACATCAAGAGGCACATGTGGGACAAAAGACCCCTAAAATGACAACTCAATTTTTTTTTTCCACGTACAACAACGTAACGGATTAGAATACCACATAAAGTTGGCCCCTTGAGATCACTCTGAACGAGAGCGCTCAGCCCAGGTCGTGATGAGGTCAAAATTTTGCCCCGAATCGCCAGCCAGAAACCGAAAGGTTGAGAAGTTACTAGCTGGAACGCACTGCTCAATGCACCTGCATTAGCGTTTACCTTTTTTTTTTTTTTTCCTTTAGCGAACGTCAAAGTTGCGCTGTGGAGCAACATGCCCCACTTCAGTAACTGGCCACTTTTAGGCGACGATACCTATGCGGCACCAAGAGCGGCTCACACTTGCGACGTTGCACAGGGGAACAACGATACGACTTGCTACTGATTGACTCCTCACCGCTTAGCTCGATATCGTGTTCGATCACCGTCGTGTCTCCGGGACGGTCCGACAACACATACCCAAACTCGGAAACAATCTTTCTCAGGTCCTCTTTCTCAGGTCCTCCTTCACTTACGCTAGGCTCTAGGTTTATCTGCTCCCGGATTACTTTCGATCCCCCTTCAATTACCTCACTAGAACTCAAAATTTCTGCTTCCTCTTCCTCTGAAGCCTTCAACAGCTGATTTACGACCGCTTGATGTTGAACATTGGGTTTCATCAAGTTGTAAATTTTGTTCTGCCGCCTTCCTACTTGCACCTCATAAGTTGTATCGCAAGGCTTCGATAATACTTTGGCGGGCCCTTCCCAATCAACCTCAAGCTTGTTCCTTTTGGATGGCTGCAGCCGCATTACCTGATTATCAACTTCAAAAGCGCGCTTCTTCCCCGATTTCTCGTAGTGCTCCTTCGACAGCACTTTTGCCGCGTTTTTCTGGCTTTCCACTAGCGCTTCAATCGAGAGATCCTCACGCTGCTCTCGAATGAGCGTTTCTCGATCAACTCTCGGCAGCTCGCTCCAACTTTCCGCTACAGGCGAGAGCGTTGCAGCCCTCTCGCTCTGATTCAATGGCGCCATGTCGTCTCCCCTTTCTCCGGAAACCGCGCAGCTAGGTTCGGCGACGGGCCGCTCGCGTGACTGCTCACATGACTCATGCGGAAACTTCCTTTCTGGGGTTCCGTCGACCCGCCGACAAGGTCACTTGAGAGTTCACCGCATGGAACCAAGTCAAGCTTCCGCGAAAGCTTTCGCGCTTGCGATCGCGTGGGAGCCATGCACGCTAAGTTGGGGAAGAACGATTTGCCCTGCTCTTTGAGAAGCTGCTCCGAGTTGTTGGAGAAAGATAAGAAAAACGACCATTCAGCGCGGCAGACACAGCCGCTTCGGTGCAAAGCTTACCGAACGGGCCTTCAATGACAACGGTGGCGATTGGTAAGCGAACACTCTGCTCCTCGGCGACTTGCCTGATCCACGCGCATTCTCCTGTGAAGTCATCCGGAGACACCAATGAAGGATGGACAACGTCCATGGTTGCCGCTGAGTCTCTAAGTGCTCGGCACGTTTTCTCATTGACCCTAATTTCTTGGAGATACGGCTCCAACAACCGCATGTTCTTTTCCGATTCTCTAATTGTTGCAAAAGCAAACTTTTGCTTACAGTTTATCGCGATGTGCCCTTCCTTTTTGCAGTTGTAGCAGATTAGTGGCTTCCGTGATTCAAACGCCCGTGTGGTATCAGTGCGTTGTTTAGAGACCTCACTCGATTTTTCCGCTTCTGTTTTCTCTTCCTCTACAGTGTCCTTCGTAAGAGACGGGTCCTTTTTGAAATTACGGTGCGGAGCGGTTTTCCGTTGATCAGGTTTCCTTGAAAAGCCCTCTTTTCTCTCATCTTTTTCAACGCGCACTGCCCTGCTGTGCAACTTTCGGCGAGTATAATACTCCTCAGCTAACTCTGCTGCCTTGTTTAGCTGTACTTCACTAAGTCTGTCCTGCAGCCAAAGCCTGACATTATCCTCGATGCAGCGGTAGAATTGCTCCAATGCAACGCATTCCACCACTTTATCGCGATCATCATAAACACCTTCGCCCTTGAGCCATTCAATTAAATCGGCTTTAAGACGAAACGCGAAGTCAACGTGTGACTCATTCCCCTTTTCAGCATACCGGAACCTTTGCCTGAAAGCCTCAGGTGACAACTTATAACGTCTCAAGAGCACTTCCTTAACCTCGTCATAGCTCTCAAACGCTTCCCTAGACAAGCAAGTTATCGCGTCGGACACTTCGCCGGGAAGAAGAGCTAACAGGTTCTGCTCCCAAAGAGACCGCTCCAAAGCGTTTCGCTCACAGACGTGTTCAAACTTGACGAGATACTTCGCTATGTCCTCGCCTACTACGAACGGTGGCAGTTGGTCCCGAATTCTAAAACCGCTGACCTGAATCGTCGGAGAAGCTACGCTAGGCGCCTGCGAACACTGTAGGATTGCCAATTCTAGTCGTTTCAACTCGAGACGCTCCTGTCTCTCGGCCTCCTCGCGACGTTCGCGCCTTTCAGCTTCTTCGCGAGCTTCGCGCCTTTCAGCTTCTTCGCGAGCTTCGCGCCTTTCAGCTTCTTCGCGAGCTTCTACTTCTCGCCTTTCAGCCTCCTCACGGCGTGCTTTAATATCCACCCAGGCCTCATCGACTTCCTCAGCCGACACTCCCTCAACCTTCATGATCTCAAGGATCGCTTGCTTTCGTTTCGCACGGCCCAAAGTAATGCCGAGTTCCTCACAAATTTCGATGAGTTCCTTCACTTTAAGGTTCTCCATCGTTCACACTAGCCTCTTGCTGTTTGCCCCTGTTAACAATTTACTTGCCGTACCCACTATAAGTCAACTAGCAAGACGCGCAAGCAATTTTTCACTCTCCCGTGTTTACCACCTCCGCATTAACTTTGGTTTCAAAGCACTTCAACTTGGCTTGAAACGATCAAAGCTCACTTCAATGCTTCACACAGCCCTTTCTCTAAACTACTACAACCTGAGCTAGAGTAGTCTGGTGAACTGAGGGGAAAACATCAGGCACTCACCGCATCGATGTCGCTGACGCCGGCCGATCCCGCAGCTGCCAACCACTGTTGAGAAACGGCGGACCGATCCCGCCGAAGCCACCACTGTTGCGAAAGACGGCGACGCCGACGCGGTCCCGGAGGCGCCACTGCTTTCGACCCCGCCGGGAAGGTCACCAGCCGTTTGGTAGCGTATGTTTCTCAGCTCGCGACTGCTTCTGCGCAGAGCTGAGGAGACGAGCGGACGAGACGACGGTGAGTTAAACAAGGTTATGTACAGCATATATACAGAGGCGTTACAATTTCGGCACTGGGGCCGGCAGAGACTCGAAGAGCCGAGCTCCTCTCTCTAATACATAGGTCAGCCTTTCGCCTAAAACCGCTGACTCACACACATGTCGGCACTCCGACACGGGGACGCCTCTCACATAGGACCGCCGATCGCGACGCGCCGCAGGGCTTCTTTTATTTACACCGGGTCCACCCAAAATGTCCAATCAGAAACGCCGCCGGTCGTCCGGGCAGATTCCGCCAATGGGGGTCGCCGCGCCATGCGTCAGACCACCAGGCACGAGAACGCCGGCTCGCTGTCACGTGCGCCGATGACTCAATGCACGTGGGCGAGAGAGGCGCCGCGCGTGTTCACGCCGTTGAGATGTTCGCGTCGGGCAGACGGCGGGCTGGCCTTGACCCAGATTGCCTTTTTCAGAGGCACGGTCGTTTTGACGAGGACTCGCTGGCATAACAACGCACAACACCAGCAGTCAGTACTGCACGATGGTGGACCTACGATGTTAGTGTTGACACTGGCGCGAGAAGTGGCCCTGCAGGTTCAAACCGCTGTTCAGGAGCTTAGCAGGGAGTCAGGGATTCATACGGTGTGTATCCTGTCCGGTTATTCCAAGCCACCGCAGATTAAGCAACTGAAGAAAGGCATTGACAATTGCACCGCGACTCCAGGCCACCTCAAAGCCTTCACGATTAAGGACATGGTGAAGGTAGGCCACTGCACGCTTTTGGCTACAGATGAAGTGGACTGCATACTGTTGGTGGGCTTCGGCGGGAGTATTAAGTCCATTACGGACAACACACGACCGGACCGCCAGACGCTCGTGAAGCTGGCGTACGCTATACGAATCAGTCGCAAGAGCTAGCTCAGGAATCCACAAATGCTCCCGTCATCGTCCGCATCCGCACAGCGACGCAAGAGCAGCAGAATTAGCGAGTCCTCGTTTGCGAGAAGGCCAAGAAGAACTACAAGCCCAACGCCCTGCTGAATGACATTCTCAGCAACGAAAACGGCCGGGCTGTCGCACGTGTCGAGAGTCGGCAAACAGTAGAAGACCTCGCGTCGACCTTGCGCTTCAGGGCTCGCCGGCAGTTGGTGTTCACGCAATGAGGACGAAGCAAGCACACCAAGCGACTTTCTGCGCCGCTTGAGGCACGCTGCTGTGCCCGACGGAATGGACAGGATGCACACGTTCCTAGCATCTGACGAACAAGTGCGTACAAGGGACCTGATGCGGTTGCCCCGGGAAAACAAGGGGCCACTTCCGCCAGGACTACGTAAGGTCGCGAATAAGACGGCATGAAATTAGGCTGCATGTATAACACTACATTCGACTTGGCCACGTAGCGAAGAGCGCATGAAAAAGTGCCTTTGGCGTATTCGCAGCTAGATATTGATTTGATTGATATATAGTGTTTAACGTCCCAAAACCACCATATGATTATGAGAGACGCCGTAGTGGAGGGCTCCGGAAATTTCGACCACCTGGGGTTCTTTAACGTGCAACCCAAATCTGAGCACACGGGCCTACATCGCAGCTAGATAACCACTCGCCATTGACAGTATGAGGCCAGCCACAATAAAATTGATTCAGTGCTTGGAATTTTCAGAGCTTATAGCTGTACCGCTGTTGCTGCTGCCAGGCCCATAATATCCAGCAGCTCATAAAACAAACAAAAAAAAACCCGACGGAAAGACGCCGCGTCATTGACTTGCTTGCTTAACGGTAATAGATGAACAGCTTTTACAATGCGACGTATCCTTAGCTAGAGCCATAGGTAGGCGAAATTACTACTTGAGTCGACTCAGTCGAACTCGCTCAGACTTTGATAGAATCTTGAGTCCACGCTGAGTCCGGTTGAAGAAAACTTTCGTCAGTGTGAGGTCGAGTGAGTTCGGCTCAGGAAAATCTTAATGAGTCGTAGTCCAAAGCACAAGATATATTTCTTGAGGGAGTATGAGTTATTTCCATAAATTGTTGCCGTCCCATGGCTATACAGCTGTGCTTCTGAAGCCATCTGCTCTTTTCACGTGTTTACTTCAAAGCCAACATTTAGAATGTTCAATAGCAGCACCTTCTAAAAAACCACCAGCACAGTCACGGCGAAAGCTGGAAAAACCACCGTTCAGAGCTTTTTTTTTAAACACTTTGGGTAACTGCTACAGAGTCGTTTGCAGGGTGCCCACTACGCCATAACTCGTAATTTTTGTGTAGTAGGGAGGCATTCAATATGCCATTCACCCTTCATCATCAGGTCACGTCAAATATCGATAACACAATAATAAAAGTTAACGTACTCTGCACTACGGCATAAATGCCTCCGAATGGTTGTGTCACGTAAACTTACACGGGAGTGCTTATATGTTCTAAATACGGCCAAATTCGTCATTTCTTCAACTCTCCGACTGGCTCAGATAGCTCTGCTTCTACCTTTTCGATTGTATCAGACACGCTAACTTGGCGAAACTGACACCTCTGGTCTTGCGTCTTAACGTTCATCACGTGTTACGTCATAACAGTGATATGCGTGCAAGGGAAGTATCGATTAATAATACCACTCACCGGTACAAAATTATCCCACATGGATTCTGATGGAACGGCGAGCTTTCACAGCAGCATCTTGCAACTGTATCATGGGCCTTCGGAGCGGATAGCTTTTCCTGGCTTACTCTTCGCGAGGGCTTCATTCGGCTTTTCGCTACGCAGTCCGTGCGCTTATCTGCGATATGCGCCGGCCGGCCAACTCCGCAAAGATGTTCCGCCAGAGCCGAAGCGATAATGCTCGTACCGGTGCGCCATCGCAGCCTTTGAGCACTGATCGCTGTTTGATTTCTACGCGTTCAGGGCTCTTAAACCACGCCGAGTGCAAAGACGAGACAATGCATTCTCTCTCGCCTTCACTACCCTTCCTACAAGCGATATTTCCTCCTCGCCACTTTGTCTCTAGAAAGCACGTGGCATGTCTGACCTAGGCTCTGGACCAGTTTGGATTTCGCGCTTTTTCCCAAACGCTGCTCCCAAATCACGCGAAACGCGGCAGAACGGAAATGCATATGTACCCGGACTGAGCATATGAGCCACGCGCCGACGCGCTGCAACGCGTACGTGTGGTCAGTCCTTAACGCGCTCGTTCTCGGTATTTTCGGGTGTGGTTTAGGAACCCTTTAGTTAGCTCGGGCTCTCGTCAACGTCTCGCATCGCTTGGCGTAGCCCAGGCAAAACAACGTAAGCTGAAGAGGAGCGATGTGAGGAGAAGAGAAATAAGGAATGAAGGGGTAGGTGAAAGGTAGTCATCTTATGTCGCTGCGTCACACAGGCTACAGGAATATTAGCGAAGCCATGCATTATTCTAAAGTGGAGGCAAAGAGAAATGAGGAGAATGGAAAGGGAGGGGGTAGATCACAGCATAGCCATGTATAGTATGGAAGGGAAAGGAAATGGAGAGTGAGGATCGAACGCAGCGCAGCCATGTATGTGCCACTAACAAGCAATACAACTCAGTCATATATAAAAACTGACTGTGAGTCAAATTGACTCACAACCAGTTTTTGTTCATGAGTCTGTCTCTAACCCTCCACATTCGATGGAGGCGAAAATGCTGTAGACCTGTGTGCTCAGATTTGGTTGCACGTTGAAGAACCCCAGGTGGACGAAATTTCCGGAGCCCTGCACTACGGCGTCTCTTATAAATCATATGGTGGTTTTGGGACGTTAAACCCCACATATCAAACTGTCTCTAACCCTCTTCCAGTAACCTTCGGTGTTCCCCAAGGTTCGGTTTTAGGCCCTTATTGTTCCTAATATACATTAATGACTTACCTTTACATGTTTCATGTCACATTTGCATGTTCACTGATGACTGCGTCATTTATCGTACTATTACCGATTCATCTGAACAGCAAGCACTTCAACATGATCTTAACTCTATTCAAGCACGATGTGACCAGTGGCTCATGACACTGCAATGTTTCACGTCGTCAAAACCCTTTAACTTTTTCTTACAGAGTCGGTAACGTAGACATAGACCAAGTCGAATCCTATAAGTACCTGGATGTAACATTGTCTTATGATCTAACGTGGGGTATGCATGTCATTAACATAAGGCGGAAATGTTGTAGGCCCGTGTACTCAGATTTGGGTGCACGTTAAAGAACCCCAGGTGGTCAAAATTTCCGGAGCCCTCCACTACGGCGTCTCTCATAATCATATGGTGGTTTTGGGACGTTAAACCCCACAAATCAATCAATCAATCATGTCATTAACATAATAGCGGGAGCTAGCAAATCACTCGGATGTCTAAAACGCCATTTGCGTCATGCTCCCAGACATCTGAAACTTCTAGCCTACAAATCCATAATCAGACCAAAGCTTGAGTATGCCACTGCCATTTGGAGCCCGTCCCAGGCTTACCTAACAAATTCACTCGGGGCACTGCAGAACCGTGCCGTACGATTTAATAATTCATCCTTCTCGCATCTTATCAGTGTCATTGTTGAGGGAAGAATAATCTTTATCAGCTCTTGCACTTCGTCGTCGCACAGCCGCTCTCACGTGACCGGCCAGGCTTTATCACCCCGCCAGCCCGCACAACTCATCGTACCGGTCATGCCTTGCAAGTCACCCAACCGCGCAGCCACACTAAGACATTTTCTGCCTTTTTTTCACGGTCATTATTTGAGTGGAACGACATTTCCCACCACATTGCCGCCATTTACCTGCCCGACCTTAATCTTGCAAAATGTAACACATTACCTGTCTCACAAATAACATACATGTACTTACCATTTTTATACTTTCTCTATATCCACCTTTATGCAACACCCCCCTAGAGGGGTCTTTAAGGCAATGAAGTGGAATGAAATATATAACCCTTCGGGACAGTTGGGCGATTCTCCTCGCCGCTCGCTGCACCCCGCCTAAGCGTCACCCAGTTTTTGTGACGTATACAACCATTTTCCCTGCCGACCGCAGCAGAGCCGCGCGGAGTGACGGAGGCTAGCCACGATCACCTGCAGTGCTTCTTCACCTGCGATAGAGTGTACTAGAAGTGTTCTAGTAGACTGTATCCACGAGCAGCGCGCCCGCCTGCACACTTGTAGCCACAAAGTGTTGTACCTGATTATCAAAGCTCTCCTGCATTTTATAAAAGCTCACACGACTTTTCGAGAGCCGATTCTATCAGGGGCGCAGTCGCAATTTTTTTCCCAGTGGGGGAGGGGGAATGCACTCCCCCCCCCCCCTGAAACAGTCATTTTTCGCTCTTTGTGCCCGGGCAAAAAAAGTTTCGGGGTGGGGGAGCGGCACGCGCCCAGTGGGCCACGCCCTTGGATTATATAGCAATATCATTTAGTCATATATAGCTTTCGGGAGAGTTTGGCGATTCTTTCATCTCGCCGCTCTCTGCACCCAGCCTCAGCACTGCCCACTTTTCGTAACGTACAACCGTTCTCCATGCCGGGGAGAATAGTTTATGCCAGGGCGAAAAAGCTTTTTTTTAGGGGGGGGGGGGGGAGCACGGGTTTGGTGGGCCACCCCCTAGGCCGAGCCCCGGGTTCTATACATTGTGGGGGTGCTGACACCCTCTGTAAAGTTGTTTGCGCCGCGTGGCGCACATGTCTCGCACACAAGCCGAATTTCGGGTTACAACTATTGGGCGGTAGGTGGCGTTGTGTTCGCGAGCGTTGATCACCACTATCATCATCACCATGGTATAGCGCCGGCGTGCGAGAAACAAGCTGGTCTCTTTTGACGTGGGGCGGTAGCGCGGACGGTTGCCTCCAGCGGTGGGTCTGCGTGGACGGCACCGCGGGCCGCCTGTGGTGGGCCCACGTGGCGAGTCAGGCGTTAGCGACACCGCCTTGGTTGTCATGTCGTTGAGTGTTGTTTATTATTGTGTAAGGATGTCTTAACGTCTTAATTACAATTGACGTATAACAATTCGGCTGACGGAATCGGCGTTCTTAAAATAGTTAAATAAACATGTGTTGTTTGGTTTGTTCCGACCGCGTCTGCTCTGTCCATTCACTCCCAAGAGCGTGGAGCTCGCTCGCCATTAGAGACCCCACAACATGAAAGCACAATTTCCGCTTTTGACAAATTTCAAATGGGCTGACTGAAAAGACAAAAGCTCCCTTTTTTCGCGCAGGGACAGTATGCCCAACCTACTTGACGATCACAGACTTCTAGCCTAATGATCCAGGGCTTATAAAACCTTATTTTGGGGCAGCTCATGGGTGGAAACAAGCCCATAAATATACTTTAGATATGAATATAAATCCACAAAGCAAGAAAATAATCACAAAATGTCATTCGTGGACTTCAAATAATTTATTTCCCCGACATACAGCAGTTCAAGATACAACGAAAAGCATTTGATGCGCTATATTTCTTGTGTGATCTCGCCGCTGCAAGTTGAGCAGTGCATGCGGGAAGAGGCTGGCATCCCAGTTAAAGTCGCATGTCCCGTCACCACAAGATTTGTCGGGCGCCAGTCTCGGATATTTACAGCGACAGACTACTGGTGCGCAACAACGTGCAATGCCGCACCACTCAGCAAGCACAGAAGAGGGGTACGACCACTATGGCGAAAACCAGCATCCATGTAACAGATTTGGCTTTTACGTTATCACAATGGGTTTCGCAGTCTGGAGGGCTGCTTAAAAAAAAAGTGCAGAACTGAGCCGAAGACGCATGACCAACGTTCGACCTCCTCGTGCTTAACGTCACCACAAGCTACACAGTAAGAAGAATACTCTTGGTCTAATTACTTCATCAGCTAGAGCTTATAGCAGTGCTTATTTACCTTAATAACGAAACTAGGTAAGTTTTATTCATCTGTACAATTATGACAAGAAGTGAAGTTCCAATCTTGCCTCTCAAATAATGCTTCTTCAGTAACATACACGGTATTGTGTTGCACAAAGGAAGTATAATTTTCAGCAGGAAGAAAAGCAACTCAAGGCCAAGATCTCAAGAAGTGCGTCCATATGTAAATAGATAAGTAATGTACACATAGCACATGCTCAGAACTTCTGCGGGTTTCAAAAGTTCCCTGAGGCATTAAAAAAAGGGGCAGAACTAAACCATCAGCAAGCCTGGCAAACAGCCATGTAAAATAAAGCATACAAACCGAAACACACCCGACAACACCAAAACAAGAGCAGAATAAGGAAAAAATAATACACAGGTACCAATATCAGTACCATCTTTGCTTTGTAAGACAACATATATTAGATATTCATGTAAAAAAAATGCATAATCAGGAACACTTTCAACAAGCAGCTGCCAACAGGGCAAGCTATTTAGGCACAATAAAAACTAGGGGCGTGAATTGTACGCCGCTAAGTAAGCACAAAAAGATGGAATAACCGGTTTAGCAAGGTTAAAAATAAGTGCAAGCAAACTCTGTTTTGTGGCAAACCTACCGACCTGTATGCATCACAGCCAAGGAGTGCCACTTCAGACACTGTAAAATACTGTTATATTGTTGAATTTCCCCGTTGCCCATCCTGGATGACCCAGAGAGTTCCTGAGGTGTGCCTCGATTCACTCTAAATGCTGCTACTGCTAAATGGTAAGCAACATTTCACATTTGGCCCTAAAACTCTTACGTAGACAGTATTCTCCTGTAGACATACAGTAACGACCACCACCATAGCACAATTGATGATACACAACATCGAATAATTTTTCGAACCATTTTTATTGCCCTTTATCCCACAATTTCTATGCTTCAATAAATATCCACCAAAAATGCCACATTTTCTTTATATGGCTTGATATAGCGGACCCCTTGGTCCATTCCCTCTGATATAAAGTGAAATGGTGGAAGTCACTAAGATGATGCGATTTTACCGTCAGCCAGTGTCACATCAACATTCTTATATGGCTCATCGCAGTTTGGAGGTAAATCATAACTTTAAATTCTATCCCTAAGCATTTCTTACAAAAGCTTTCTGTACAAGAAAAGTTGAGACATGAAAGTACAGCCCTATTTTTGATGGCACTCGTTAAGACACAAGACGAAAGAAGCTTGTCCTACATGCAATTTAACATAACGTCAAGTCCAATCATTTTCCACATGATAAAGCGTAGAAAAGAAAACGAGCGACATTTAGCAAACGCCTTGACAGGCAACTGATGTGGCTGTCACACCGTCACATTACGGTCAATAGGCATAACAAGCCTCCACCGAAACAAATAAAATGACTGTTAATACATGGTCAAGGCAAACATAATGGCAACTCACATGCTATTAATAAATAAATAATAAGAAAGGCACAAAATATTGCATTCTATACATACAAGCAGCGGAAGTCAAATGCATGTACAGCCAAACCCCGTTATAAGAGATACTGATGTAAGAGACAAATAGGTATAAGAGACACACCCCTGTGCCAACAGTAAAATACGGTTGATAAGAAAATGCATACAATGTACCCTGCTTATAAGAGACATCTCATATAAAATACAATTGCTGCCTGGAGCATGCCTCTTATAAAGGGGTTCAACTGTACAGCACGAAAAGTCTACAAAATATGCAGTGAAAAATTAAAAAAATTTCAAAAATCACTATTACTACACTTTTTGTAGTACATCATTACTTTTAAAAGAGTGTCAAAGCAGTTAGGTAACCAATACATAGTGTTCATGTGATGTCACTTCCGCCGTTGTCGCCTTCTCCCGTCATGCTCGGGTACCTCCCTGGGTACCTACGGCAGTTCGCGTGCTGCAGCGTGGTTTGTTGGAGGCTCGTTATCTGTTGTTGTGTATGATGTTGAAAGGGAAGCATTGTGGTTTCTCATTGTCATATATTAACGAGCTCATCGGATTAGGAAGGCCTCGTTTGTTCACTCGATACAAGACTAGAAAATCAAGATGTGCGACACGTATACCAGCCACCGCGTGCACCGGCTGCCCGCCACGACCTATGAGGGCCCATTATCTCGCTTTCACTACAAAAACACTACAAATTGTGTGGCTCAAAAACAAGTGAAAGCCCAAAGTCTCTCAATCCGCAATTTTTAGAGTGGGTGAGCGAAGCGCAGCAGCTCCCACCATCGAAAACGAGTCGTGGAGAGCTAGGCAAGTTTACAAGAGATGTAATAGTAATATATTGCTGCGGCCCAGGCCACCAAAGTAGCAGCCCCTCTCCCCCCCTTCCCAAGTGTTTTAAACAGTGCTGATGTTGAGCCTCTTTGATTGAAATTTGTAGAAACAGCGGAGAAAAATATTATCAGGGCAGATAGAGACTTTGAGTGGTGCGTGCCGCGGTAATGCCGGTCATGACTTTTTTTTCGTGCATGTTTCGACACTTTTTTCACCTTGTATTTTCCTTTTTTTTGTACGCTAATGTACAGCGGAGTCCCGTGAAAATGATGGAGACCGTGTTGGGCAACTAATTGACCAATTTCTAAAATCCTGACCCCCAACTCGAACCAATAGCTATACTTCAAAGTGAACTAATATTGTTTTGCATCCATTTTCACAGTTTGTTTCAATGCAATACCCGAATTTCCGTGATCGCCATCACGATTTTAACCGCCTCCCTAGCACGCTGATTGTGCACGGAGTGGTCGCGGACAAGTTGTATGTGCAGTATTTCAGTAACCTATCTCTATTTGCAGGTAAGTGCTTGGCTATGGTACTTCCCCCGGAATGAAGTTACACCTGAAAATGCAAATATCACCGAGTTTCTTCAAGTAGTTTTTTTGTTTGTTAATCTGCACCAGCCAAACAAGCCGGTGCTTTTCGGAAAATCACAATGTGCGTTCTCAATTTTAGGTATGAACGTTCGGCGAAGAAACACCCCGAAGCTCTGCTCCCTCTTTGGGAACTACTAAATCAACTTGCATCGTGAGGCAAAACTAAAGGGGCGCAAGCACTAGGAAACAACACGGCAGCGGTAGGCGACGGAGTCTGTAGGTACCCAGGCATGTCGGTGGCGCATTTCGGAAGTGATGAAAGGGCGCTGCGTGACGCACGTGCACACTACGTATATATGTGTTCAAGTGGATACCTAGCTGCGTGACGCACGTGCACACTATGTATATATGTGTTCAAGTGGATACCTAGCAATATATTGGCTAATGTTTTCCAATATTTGCCAAATTATAGCTGGCATGATTTATCAAACAGAACAAAAGTGCCTTACATTAGAAGCTTAGCAGATTTGGCTCAATGGTCCCCCACTAGCTCACTCAATGTGATCTTCTATCACGTTGAAAGTACAATGCTGCAGCGTTCATTTAACGAAGGTCCTAAAGTTTTATGATGTGATAACCTTGCTATGCTGCATTCGACACACTCAGTACCTCAGAGAATTATTATACAAAAGTTTGATTACCATATAACGAGAAAATCTCAGTTTTAAGGTTGTGCCATACTTTCGAATGATCAGTTTCGAAAGTACTGTAGCAAGATTTTGCGTGACTGGTGCTTCGATACGTCTGTGCTTAAAAGGAATGAAGTTTTTGCAATGGCGCTGGCACACTTTGCCCCCATACCATGAACTTAAACCATGAACATACCATCTTGCTCGATTGTATGTTCATTTAAACAATTTTAAATGTCTCTGCTGACTACTGGTAAATGAGAAGAAATTCCTGGACACATTAAAAAAATTATTGTTGCTCCTAACCTTAATACAATTCCAATATATTGCCATTAGCAGATTATTCCTACAAAGTCATGAAAGTGAAGCTGTCTGTAAACGTATTTTGATAATGACATCTCGGCATATTTGAGGTCTTCGGCCAAACCCCAAGGTTCAAGCATTGTTGCGTTCTGCAAGAATTATTAGTTTTCTGAAAGCTGAAGCTGACATTTCATAAAACGGAATGTAAAAATTTTCCAGTGGTTGCTTTACCAAGCACCTTGCCAAAAGTTGAAAAAAATTTGTTGACAGCAATACTGCTGCTAAAGCTTGTACAAGAGCAAAAGCATATTTAGGCATTGTTGCTTGTGAGACCGTCGTTGACAGAAGTAGCGCAGGATAATCGAAGGCTATTTTGTAGAAATGGAGACATAGTTTGGAGTACTAAAACGTTGTGAGCCTTCGTTGCGCTCTATGCAGAAAAGTTCTGATGTCCTTTGAGAATGCGGTAAAAAGCGTATATACAACATATAAACGCTAGTTTTGCTATGCTATCAAGATTAGTTCAAGCTGCCTAGTACTAAAACAAAAGCAAGAATCGATGAAAGGGTGCAGTCTTTTTCATATTCATGAATAAATAACAGCCAGTAAAGATTTGTAAATAATTAATTGACACAGTTATAAACGGTGCAAAAAAAAAAAACCACACATGAAACACAGATAAAGAAAACCACACAGACACGGGGGGTTAATTGACAGCCTAATAGTTGCAACTTAACTAAATGCCATTCGCATCTAAATGCCTAAACAGCATCAATACACGTAACTGCACCTTTTATGAAATGATACTAATGCTATTTTCGGGAGTATAATGTCTCTGCCTGTATGTACACATACAACGACATATGTATGTAAGCCAACAAGAAAATAAACAAATGTTGTTATTAGTCGGGGTTCTTGTGGAGAATTCTCTCGAATAACTCGACAGCGTTAAAGTTTTCGCAGGAAAAAACTTTGGACAACCGCCAGCACAAAATCGAAACAGTAGAAACGCTGCCTTCATAGGAGAACAAGCTGTTGGATGACTTTTCGGTACATGACCAAGAAAAGGAACGCAAAATAGCTTGAGACAAGATGAAGAAGGCCCACAGAACAAATGCGACTTCTTTTCCAGTTGCCACCCGAGTGTTTCACTGCGCTACAAACATTCACAGTGATTTTAATTTTTTTTGTTTTACACAGGCCATTTAAAAGCAGTATTAAGATGCTTCTGTGTAAATAGTAAAAGTGAAAATTGGCATGCTCTGCAGTTAACATTAAAGCTACATTAAAATATTTCGCTGCTGGCTACACGTGCAAAAAGCAGTCAGCCGAATACAACACACAACACACGCAGTCACGTTGCAGGGCGTGGAAGAGTGAAAATAGAGATGGAAGTAATATGTGCGCAACTCTTCTTCTAACGTATCCAACATTCTTCACCAAGTGGCGCAATTTTCTGGCGTTCATCAAGCCAGTGCTCCGTTCAAAACGCAGCTTTGACATCCAGCGCAATACCACACTTAAAAACGTGTTTATACTTCATCTCATACAGCAGGTGTAACATCGTGGAAGCTACACATGAAGTCAGCAAGATACATAATTTTGTATGTCTTTTGTTTGGATTTCATTGTGATAAATGAGGCTGCAGTCATTGACTCCAAATGTGCCCTGCTAAAACTAACCGTGGAAGGGGGGGGGGGGGGTGGAGGTATGTGATCCAGAACAATCTATTGGCAGCCTCGCTAGCTTCCATAGTGCTTCATCTCACTTACGAAACCAAGTACAGTAAACAGTACTCCAGTACGTTATGTTACCGTGACAGCCAGGGCTAGGTTGGCAAAAGAGCATGCACTAAAGGCATATGCGAAAGCCACGTCCGGAAAGCACGTGCCTTCTTCCACCGGAACTCCTGCCGGTACCAACAACTGTATCAGCAACCGTCCTAAGATGCGATGTACAAGAGCGGAATCCCCGCTGCGGACTTTGCAGCACCCCTCCGCAACAACACCTAAGCCAGGTGAAATTCTCTTGTGTTCTCTTCACACAAGAACATGCTTAGGGAATTCTCTGTAACTTTTTCCGCTCTACTCTGAATCAAGCCCGCAACATGACAAATATATCTGCCTCAATTCGGGAAACAGGGACACACGGAACTGGTCATTTAGTACACGGAGCCTCAACACGCGAACATTAGCACACAGAACTGTTCCTTTGGTAAACAGCAACAGGAACTTCATGTACGACTATACCTGCGGAAGCATGAACAAGATCACCAGTGAACAGTTGATTAACAATACTGGTTCACAACACACACTACCATATACCATGGGCAACGAGCACAATCAGTGAGGCTTATCTCTTAAAAAATAATCAAGCAAAAGCCTCAAATAAAGCTTATAATGAATACATACAATAAAAAATTTCACTGAGGATGCATTGGAGGTATGCGAGTACTGGCATTACAACCATGACGAGGGTCTCATCATGACCAAGAAGTCCAGCTTCATGAAAAGCGTTTTCAACAGGGTATATTTAGTTGTATACACAATCAATAAATCAGTTATAACACAATAATGAACATTAATGGTATAAGAGAAGCCGCAACTACAATCTAGGTTGCTTTTAGGGGAGATGCTATTCGAAAATTGAGTTGTTTTTCCAAATTTACATATGTGTTTCTTTTCTTCTTTACTCGTTTTATCAAGATTGGTATTTACACTTTAATTAAATAAAAAGAATGAAATAAAAAAACTAAAAACTAAGAAAAATTGCTGTATTTAACTCTTTACTTTTTACAGCTGGCAATCCGTTGGAATGATGGCAAACAAAAAACTTTGACCGGCGAACCGGTGGCCGCTGAGAAAAAAGTTTTTGAGAATGTCTCATAGATGGCAGCAAAGAATTTGATATTTGCCGTTTGCTTAATATGTTCTCTGCTAAATAGAAATAGTTGTCCACTGTTGGAGCTGTTTGTAAATGCATGTTTTTTAGCGGCGACAAATGCACGTTTCTGGCTTTTTTTTTTTTTTTTTGAAACATAGCGTCAAGCAACAAACCTGCCTGTCCAGGCCTCGCCGATACAGCTACAAGTACAGAGTGGATCCACGTTCCTCGTCAGATCCTGCCAAACAAAATAAAAAAAGAATCCCTCAAGTTTGCAAGGCACACGGCGAAAAGCCGGAGAGTCAATGGACTTAAAAAAAATGCGAAGTTGCTCTTCGCATGCTGGTGTGCTTAAATATTTTTTTTTTTTACACATGAAAATCGTACTGGAACAGTTGATACAGTAAAGCATTGCTAACAGAATAAAACAAAAATGATCTTTCGATCTTAATTTTTGTGGATTTTCGTCTCAATTTATATCCACGAACTCCTGCCACTCGGAGGCATGAAAAATTTTTTCCGGAATGAATATCAGGCAAGAACAGCTGCAGAGAGTGCGGAAGAGAAGGGGTTCGAACCAAAGTTGGATCAAACGACTTTCAAAGGACACAATGTGGCTATCAAAAACTAAAAATAGCTCGTTCTCTGGATACCCCGCAGAAATGTCACTTGGCTGCTTGCCATTTCATTTCACATGAGGAGATCACTAAGGCCATATGCTCAAAATAACCGTGATTATCGAGCTCTCACGATGGAAGAAATAACTTGAAAAAGCATACCTTTGCCACATAGATGAGCTCTCATTTGTACCTCTAAGATGTTTTTTTTTTTACCTTTAAAATTCAGTGGGCAAGGTGCAGAGTTTAGACATCATGTTTTAGGTATTTCTGATGGCCAGGTCACAACAAAACTTTTTCGGCACATTACTTAACATCTGAACAGTGCATATATCTTTGAAAACCTGATATCACTTATGTAAGTATTACCAACTTAAAGTAGGCAATCAGTATTGGCTGAGCATTTTAAGACTTCTGATATTATAAACTTTCTTGTTCATTAAAATGTCTTATATACACATTCTAGAAAGTTATTTGCATTCTACAGTTAATGTGGAGTAACATAGACCACTAACGGCTCATAATCATAAGTCTAATGAAAGAAAAATGCGTCTAAAAAGAGCTATATTTTATACATTGTCATGGTACAAGAAAAAAACTGCAACTGATTACATACTATCATCATAAAAACTATGTAAATAGATAAAACTTAATTGCCCTAAGCTACAGATTAAAAACTTTTTTTCCAAGTAGCATCTCTCCTTAAGTACCCAAACATAAAACCATCGACCAACTCGCCGTAGTCCGAACCTACAATGCAATGTTAGTTATTTCACTAAATTTGGCGATGCCTTAATTATTTGAAAACAGAACTGCCCTTTTCGACTTAGTGCCCCTCCTCGTCACGCGAATCCGCTAAACACTGTATGAGAGCTTAAGCAAGCCCCAAAAAGCAACGCTGCAACAGTCGTACATGAATTAGCTAACAGCATACGCAAGAAGCATCTCTGACGATAGAATACCTGCATTGTCTTTTTATCTTCATCTCGATGCAGCTTTAGTTGCCCTCTTCTGCCGATATTGCATCTATTTAAACTTGCAGAGTTTTCAGTTCTCGTAAACCGCACGGTTTTCGTCAGTGTTGGCAACATGGTGATCAGCAGATTTCAATAGAAATCTTCGCACGCTGCACCGATGATTTCCAACGTGCTGCAGGAACTGCCCAGTGCAACCACTTCTGGCAGTAGTTAGTGGTATTTTATACGAACACATTTCAGTTTACGCGCCAAAATTTTAGCCGAAAAGTCTACCTTAAAACAAATCACAGCAATAAAAGGCTAGTATCGTCTGACCCCCTCGCCCATTATTTCACTATCACCATAGCCAAGAATTTCTAACTTGTGCGCTCTGTTATAATGAACAAACTTTTTGCTAAGACGATTGCATATTATGTTCACAACCGACTGTAGCAAGAAAAGAAAAAATATTCCTTTGAGCAACCAAAGAAAAATGTGACAATACACAGAGATGCGGCACATCGAAACTCTTAAAGTGAGGTGCAACAAAGTAATAAATACATCAATAAAATAAAATACTTCTCTGAAAAAAAAAAAAAAAGCTTGTGAGCTCATCGAGGGATGCGGTCTCTCAGGAATTCCAGCAGAGCTGGGGTGCCCTTGGAAAGTATGGCTGGCCGTGGATTACGGAATGGATTCCCTTCCAACTGCAGAGATCTGCAGAAAAGGGAAAAAATCAGACATGAAGGCGGCTCAGGATGAATTTTCAAGTGGCTTCTAGTGCTGGATGCAGCAGAAGGTTCTAATCTGAACCTTTCTTCTTTTGGCCATAATGAGGTCAGAAGTTCAAGTAACTATACGCTCAGGTCCTTCAAGGGGTGCAACAGCGAAAATATAATTTGAAACAGTTTTTGAATCAGCAAAACGTTACTTTTGGAACACAAAAATATAAATTTGGAGCACGTTATGAGGAACAAAATATTCATTTTTTATCACCAAATTTGAAGACCAAATTTGAAGCAGTATGAAAAATAAGTCTTACATTTTGAAAAAAAAAAATATGTACGAATCATTTAACATGCCCTAAATCGTGCAGTGCGAGTAAGAGCACTGTTATTTCAATAAAATTAGTATTATGAACCACCTCACAAAGCAAATAATTATATCGTCCACAGTAGCATTTGCCGCACTTGACTGTGAATTCAAATGTAGATCTGCCAAGCTGGCGACCTCTGAAGTCAGGGGTTCGTAGGGGTATCGAAGAAATAAAAACTGGCATACAGTACTTTTTAGGGCATCGAAAATGCATACACTGCTCCAAATAATTGCCAGTAACTTTTTCAGACGTCATCGATCCTACTAGTGCTCACAATTATGCACCATATACACGCATTAGTAGTAGGACAAAATGTGCTATGTCCCGTGGTTAATAATAACAGCCCCGTCAAATTGATGATATATGGTGTTTTTTTGGCGCAAGGGCCATTTGTTGGCTAAAGAGCGCCATTTCATCTTACTAAAAATATGGACAATGATTGTGATAAGCGGCTGTATAAGGGCCATAAAATTCCTCGCGATAAGGCGGGTAAGAACATACAAGTAATAAAATGATGACCATGCCGTGAAAGATGTGTATGGTGTGAATGATGAAAAAAGTTGGTGATAATAAGACGATGGTGGATATGTATGGCATTAGCACAAGTGCCTCACTCGTTCATACCCTTGCGTCTAAGGGCCGTGAGGCAAGTGCTTTCTTGTGTAACCTCCGCAGCAAAAACCTCTCTAGAGAGGTCGTGCTACGGAATGCCCGGGTATATGATATGAAAATTATGAATTTCTTTTAAAAACGCTAACAATGATTTATGACTAAAAAGCGGTTCCCTACCGACGAACTTTGCAGGGTGTAAAGGTATATGCTGTAGGTAGGGTAATGGAAAATGTCGTTTTCTTAGAGTTTCTAAGTGTTTGCATTGGATTAACATGTGAAGGACTGTCAATGCTTCACCACATCTGTCACACAATGGTGGATCGCCACCAGACAAAAGATATGTGTGTGTCGTGTATGTGTGTCCTATCCTGAGTCTCGTTAGTATTACCTCTGTATGACGCGATTTCGATACGGGCAGCCAATGACCAAGGTGTGGCTTAATAACGTGTAGTTTGTTTTGTGTGTGTGTATCCCACTTGCTCTGCCAGTATACCCTGAGGTTTCGTTTGAGAGACGGCTTAAGATCAAGGGCCGGAATTGATATGGGTGTAGGGGCAGTGCTTTTGTGGACGGATGCAGCGAGCTGATCCGCCCTCACGTTGCCTTGAATCTCACGGTGCCCTGGCACCCAGCACACTACAACATGTTGGTTGTGTGTGTAGAGTGTGCATAAAATGGAGTAAAGTGAAACGATGACAGGGTTTTTTTTGTTTTTTAAGACTGTGCAGAGCCGTTACCACACTGAGGGAGTCTGTATAAATTACTGCTTTTTGTATTTGTGATTGTTTGATGTGTTTAGCTGCCACAAGTATCGCGTAAGCTTCCGCTGTGAAGATACTTGTGCCTGGATGTAGAGGGCGAGCATCCGAAAAGGAAGGGCCAACAGCAGCGTAGGACACAGAGGAGTTAGACTTAGAGGCATCTGTAAAAAACTCAGGACGTGTGTATTTGTGTTGAATTTCCAAGAAGTATGTTCGAATATGGGCAATAGGCGCATGTTTAGTAACTTCTAGGAAAAACACATCACAATCTATAGTCTGCCACTGCCACGGTGGCGGGTACGCTACAGGAGCCATTAAACTGTGTTCGAGTGACACTCCAGTGTCCTCAGCTAGACCCTTCTGGCGAACTGAGAAGGGCTGCCTCATTTAAGGCCTGTTTTGATAAAGAATGGAGCTCGACAAGTCATTAATAGTAGAGTATGAGGGGTGCCTCTTGTCTGCTTTCGCCTTAAGGAAATATACAAAGGACATGTAGGTTCTTTGCAGATGAAGCGACCACTCATTTGACTCAACGTAAAGGCTTTCTACGGAGCTGGTGCGAAAAGCACCCGTAGAAAGGCAAATGCCCGAATGGTGCACGGGATCCAACATCTTCAAAGCACTATGAGTCGCAGACTGATAAACAATGGCCCCATAATCTAAGCGGGTGCGAATAAGGCAGGTTCATGAGGCATTTCCTGTCACTACCCCACGTACTACGTGATAACACTTTTATAACATTCAAGGCTTTTAAACATTTTGTTTTTAAATACTTTATGTGGGTTACGAAGGTCAACTTGTTGTCAAAGATTAAGCCTAAGAATTTATGCTCGGCTTTGACGGACAGACGTTGCCCGTTCAGTTGAATGTCAGGTTCCGAGTGCATGCCTCTCTTTCGAGAGAACAAGACACACGTGCTTTTTTGTGGGTTAAGTCGAAATCCGTTTTCATCTGCCCATTTGGAGGCCTTATTTAAACCCAGCTGTACCTGCCGCTCACATATGGCCAAGTTGCATGACTTGAAGCCAAGCTGAACGTCGTCGACATATGTACAATAGAACATATTGTGGGGAATGGACAAGTGCAAAGAATTCATTTTAATAATAAAAAGTGTGCAACTAAGCACACCACCTTGTGGCACGCCTGTTTCCTGGACAAATGTTTGGGAGAGCACACTGCCCAGACGGACACGGAATGTCCGGTTTGACAGGTAACTTTCGATTATATGAAACATTCTTCCGCGCACACCAAGGTGGGACAGGTCTCTTAGAATTCCGAAACGCCATGTTGTATCATAAGCCTTTTCGATATCGAGGAACACAGAGAGAAAATATTGTTTATGGACGAAGGCGTCTCTGATCTGTGCCTCGATACGAACAAGGTGGTCTGTGGTGGATCTACTTTCTCGAAACCCGCACTGAAATGGGTCGAGCAAATTATTTGTTTCAAGAAAATGTACAAGTCGGCAGTTTATCATTTTTTCGAAGACTTTGCACAAGCAGCTTGTAAGTGCTATAGGCCTATAACTCGAGGGTAAAGAAGAGTCCTTGCCCTCTTTCAAAATGGGAATAACAATAGCCTCTTTCCAGGAGGTAGGAATAGTGCCAGAAGACCAAATAGCAATGTACAAACAAAGTAAGGTTTTTCGGGTTTTGTTTGGTAGGTTTTTTAACATTTCATACATCACACGGTCAGAACCTGGGGCAGAAGTACTGCAGGAGTTTAGAGATGTTCGGAGCTCAGCTAGACTGAAAGCTTGGTTATATGCCTCGTATCTGGTGGATTTGTGTTCGAGTTTCTGCTTGTCTATTCTTGTTCTGTATTTTTGGAAAGTGTCAGTATAGTGGGACGAGCTAGATACCCGTTCAAAGTGTGCGCCTGATCTTCCAAGGTATCACCCTGAGTGTTTACGAGTGGGAGTGAGTGTACTTTTCTTCCTGCTACCCTACGAACCATGTCTCAGACTTTGGCCTCTTGTGTATACGAATTTATTCCTGATAAAAATTTGTGCCAACTTTCTCTTCTGGCCTGCCGACGCGTTCTCCTGCCTCGAGATTTTATTTTCTTAAAGCTCTCAAGGTTTTCCGCTGTTGGCGAGTTCCGCAGCAATCTCCATGCCCTGTTCTGTTCCTTTCGCGCATTACGACACTCCGTGTTCCACCATGGGACGTGTCATTTGCCGGGCATTCCAGATGTTTGCGGTATGCACCTGGCTGCTGCGTCAGTTAGAAAAGCTGTGAAATACTGCACAGCTTCATCTATGTTTAACCTACATATGTCTGTCCAACTCAAACGTGTAGTGTTATGGAACTGTTCCCAGTCTGCTTTGTTTATCAGCCATTTGGGAACGTGTAGAGGACCTTCATATGTTGTTTGTGAACTCAGCACTACAGGAAAATGGTCACTACCATATAGATTATTTAAGGTTTTTCATTTGAGTAGGGGTAGGAGTGAAGGTGATACGATGCTGAGGTCGATAGACGAGTAAGTTTTGTTGGCAACGTTATAGTATGTTGGCTCTTTCCTATTCAACAAACAGGCACCGGAAGAGAAGAGAAATTATTCAATGAGACGACCTCGTGCATCAGAGCGAGAATCGTCCCACAGTCCATTATGTGCATTTAGGTCCCCAAGAAGCAAATAGGGTTCAGGCAGTTCTTCTATTAAAGACTGAAATTCACGTCTTTCAAGACGGTGGTGGGGAGGTACATACAAAGAGCAGATGGTGACGAGTTTGTTTAAAAGTACCGCTCGAACAGCCACCGCCTCAAGGGATGTCTGGAGTGGTAAATGTGTACACGCTACTCCTTGGTTAATAATAATGGCTACGCCACCGGATGATGCCACAGCATCATCTCGGTCCTTTCGGTATATGACGTAAGCACGTAAAAAATTTGTATTGGAGGATTTCAGATGTGTTTCCTGTACACACAGCACTTGAGGTGAGTGTTTGTATAAAAGCTCTTGGACGTCGTCGAGGTTTTTAAGCAGGCCTCTGACGTTCCAATGTATAATTTGTGTTTCCATATTGGAAGTAAAGTAGTGCTGTGTGTACGTTAAGGGAGTGACTTGTTTAAGCTGAAAGGTCGAGCTCAAGTAGCAGGGCTATTATCAGGCCCTGTTATGAGCTTTTTAGTTTTCTTGGCGCGCTCCAGAGAGCCGCGCCGCTCTTTTGGAACCAGGGGTGCCGCCGTATCTATTGCCTCCTCGGAGGCACTGAATGCCCGCTCATGCGAGCTGGTTTTTCGAAGCTTGGGCCTCGCCTGGCAAGGTGAGGCCTTAAGACCCGAGGACCCTGGAGTCCCTGGTCTCTGTTCGATAGTAGGCGGAGTAGACTCAACTACTGCCGCCTTGGGGGCAGGCGCCACAGCCAATGGCTCGCTCTGCGCAGGCCGAAGGAGTGGCGAGGGCTGGTGCGACACTGCCCCCTGGCGCGCCGCATCAGCATATGTGGGGCCATAAAATGGCGAGACTCTTTTTCTTGCTTCTTTAAATGTAATGTTTTCTTTTATTTTTAAAGTGATGATCTCTTTTTCTTTTTTCCAGAAAGAACAGGAACGTGAGTATGCGGCATGACTACCGCCACAATTCACACAGTGTGCAGGTGCTTCGCAGTTGTCGGACGCATGGCCCACGACTCCACACAGAGCACAAGTTTTCTGGCCACGACAGCTTTGCGAGCCGCGGCCATATCTCTGACATTGGAAGCAACGGCGGGGGTTGGGGATATATGGCCTCACAGATGTCTTTGTATACCCAGTCTGAATGGTTTCCGGCAAATCGCTCGAAGCAAAGGTCAGTACTAAGTGTTTGGTTGGTATTTCTTTTTGATCTCTTCTTATCTTAATACGCTGTACGTTTGTCACGTTCTGGCTCTTCCATCCTTCCAGAAGTTCAGCTTCGGTCAGGTAGAGCAAATCTGCGTCTGATACGACCCCGCGAGATGAGTTCATAGACCTGTGTGGCGTAATACTGATAGGTGTGTCTCCAAACGTTGTGATGGTGTTCAGTTTATCGAATTGGTCTTTGTCACGTATTTCAAGGAGTAGATCTCCACTGGCCATTTTGGTAACCTTGTACCCGGCACCGAGAGTTTCGGTTAAGCATCTAGAAACTACGAAGGGGGATACAGTTCTGGCTTGCTTGTTAGTTTTTTCGCAGTGTATAACGTGGAAATGAGGAAACATTTGTCTTGGCCGGATGAAAAAATTGATGTCTTCGGTGCGTACCCGCTTTGAGGAGGCACGATCACTGAGTAAAGGGAATGCTTTCTGCATGCTAATTGTATGTTGTTCAGCAGCGTTGGCGGCCACCCACCACGGAGCCCAACGAGGGGACGCTACAAGTTTGCGGATGCTGAAACCTGCAGACGCCAGCCTTACAACGCCACTATAACCCAATGCGCCTAGACCAAGGTAGGCTATTTGCACAGGGTTAACCCTAGCCGCCAGGAGGTTTGGAAGTAAACGGAAGAGAGTAGAAGACAGGACAGATAAACAGTAAGAGATAAAGACGAAGATGTAGGGAGAAAGAGATGGGAAAAGGCGACTGCCGATTTCCCCTGGGTGGGTCAGCCCAGAGGTGCCGTCTACGTGAAGCCGGGGCCAAAGTGGTGTGTTGCCTCTGCCGGAGGGGCCTTAAAGGTCCAATCACCCAGCGTCAGCTCAACCCCCAGGATCCCCTTTTCCCCGGACATGGCAAAGCCACGCACGGCTAGGCGTAGGAGGGAGTCAAAACTCCCCCGTTAGCTCGGGTCCGTGGTGTCGCTACACACCAAACGCCTACTTGCGGAGGCGCCCCTGCGGGGAGCCCCGTCAAATTCAAAACGCGCTTTTCCTCAGAGTGTCAGTGTACTGCGGCGAAGGTGGATTAAGCAGCGTTCTGCACAAGTTGGAACAAGTCATGAAACACTGCTATGCACTCCCCCCTCTTTTTTTTTCTTTTGCAATGGGATCAGGTTTAGGACACAACTTCTTGTCTCGTTTGCAATGCCAATTTTACGAGACAAAGGAACAATGGAGCGAACTTGTTGGCCCGTGACGGCACCGGATATCTATCGCCGGGACGGCGCAACTTCAAGAGAGAAAAATATTTTATGTGTCGTTGCTAAGGCAATCAACGTGGTCGCCAGCAACGCCGATTTTCGCAGCACATCAAGTCTGTTCGCGTGCTAGAAACGCAGCATACGCTTCCAGCTTTAGTCGCTAACATACCATAGCCATGTTTGCTGACTAGGAAGTTCATATTTCCCGCAAAGCGTTGGTGGCTACAGCAATGCTTTTTGTTTTCAAGTTGTGTCGTCCTGTCGATAAGTATTCGCAGAGGTCAGCGTACCAATGGCGCGCGGCTTTCTTACTTTATCTGGTCTATCGCGTGTCCCGAGTGCCCTGACCTAATGGGAATATACATACCTTAGCTTAGGGCTAGGATCTGCGTGCTTGGATTGATTGATGACACAAACTGCAAGCAGATAGCTAACGTGGGCGTTGTTTCTTGCCGAAATTAGCGCAACTGAGAAAACTTCGAGGCTGGGTGGGCATTTTGGCACAGCGCGGCGCAATTTCAGCAGATTTCATAGTTTTGGCACAGCTCGGCACAAGAATGGCGAATGATATCAAATTGGCTCGATTGGTGCCGTTGTTGCACCCTTGCCCTTTGATGTACAGTACAACCTCGTTGATACTTTTCTGGGGAAAAAAAAATCTCGAAAATGAATGGAAGATCCGGAAAAACATAGGATTTGAATCCAGTAAATATTGAGGCTGACAAGAGCATATCGGAGTGCAAAGAGTATAAACACTTATTTTTAAGGAAACACAAGGACTCGTCAATTTTTGTGCTTCTAGCATCTCGCTAGCAGCTAGGTGTCGGCCAGCTAGATCCGGTCTTGACAGGAAACGATGTCGTGCTCTCGTGCGTTGAAGTCCCGAGAAAGACTGAATATTGCAAAACTGAACGCTGGGACAATCAGCGTAAACATTAAGAACCACTACTGTTGTGGCAGCAAACTCATGCCCGCGGCACTAATCAATATAGTGTACCGACTCGCCGGCGAGCGGGCAAAATTTTTTGGCGGAATACCAGGCGGGAACGGCCGCAGAGAGCGCGGAAGCCAATGGGTTAAAGATGCACATAAGAAGACACTTTTATCATCGATGAAATGCCGACAGCAGTTTCATCTGAACACACTGAGTGGAGCAGCTGCCTGACTTAAAGTAGACAAGGGTATAAAGCCAAAGACTCACCGGAGCTGCCGCATGTTGCCCAGTTCAGGTGGCACCTGCCGGATATTGTTGTTTCTGAGATCGAGCACGGCAAGCTGCTTCAGCTTCTGCAGCTGCGCCATGTCCAGCTCCTCAATCTTGTTGTCAGCCGCAAATAGTATCTCCAACGACTCCCAGCTCATCACCACTTTGGGAATGCGCGAGAACCTGCATATTGATTCGCCACGGCAACGCCCGTTCGTAACAAATCTGAACGCCCCGCGGAGCTGATTCGTTTTGTGCAGGAAATTGAAGCAGGAAGCCGAACTCTATAGCAGAGTCAATCAACGCACAGTGGAATGCCAACACAACGCAGTCATCATGTTATGATTGATTGATTCAATCAATCAATCATCATGTTATGATTGATTGATATGTGGGGTTTAACGTCCCAAAACCACAACATGATTACGAGAGATGCCGCAGTGAAGGGCTGCGGAAATTTCGACCACCTGGGGTGTTCAGCATGCACCCAAATATGCACAATCACGTTATGATGCTATCGTGGCATCACCTTGAATTTGCGACTTCATAATAAAGTCACACAACGCGACATCTCATGATCACGTAATCACATGGCACAGTCACCGACAAATACGAGCTGATTCCAGATTCAATGGGAAACCAGGCGAGCCTGCAGAAAGCTCGCAAATGCCTTTGATCTTGAAGACATCGCAAAACCAATGGAAAAAGCTTTCACAGGAGGGTGGGCGTAGATCAATATGTCGACAGGGGAGAAAAATGGGGGGGGGGAAGAGGTGGCTTTCACATTTGAATCACCAAAGGCAAATGCATGAAAGTCCTTGCTAGTTTTTTCCCCCTTTTTTTGAAGACTCAAAAAGAACCACCTGGTGTTATGTTTGGCGCAACAACATTGCATAATTAAGCAGCCAAGCTAGTGGGCGACTGAGCGCTGCTCTGAAGCACAGAAACGACAATCCCACAACAGGCTTGGCTTTGTATACTGATGCATGAGTGCAGTCGGTTATCATATGCAATCAGAGCTCACCTGTTAAACGACAGGTTGACCTCCCGTACATGGGAGAGCATGGACATCTCGCCAGGCAGGTCGTTTAACTGGTTGTTCCTGGAAGAAATTAAAAGGGTTGAGAACTCCAGCAGTGGCCAAGGTTTTTGATAATTAGCATCAAGAGTGTGCAGCTTTCAAGACTGCGCATCTCCACGAGGATATAACTGTTCTTATCAGTGAAAGTAAGCACGTCTGCCATTATTATATTCATGAATCTCAGCTCTCAGGCGTTAGACCGAGACTTTACGTAAATCCTGCCACTGTTCCAACTCGATCATAGGCGACCTGCAATCAGGCGCCAACGATTCTGCAAAAATCCGTCTATAATCTACTTACCTCAAATCCAGGAATGTAAGTTTTGTAGCAAGGCACAAGAAGCCCGGAAGTGCAGCCAACTTGTTAAAGCTGAGGTTCAGCTCTGTCATCACGGGACAGGCGGCTTCAAGTCTGGGAGTGAGTGAAAGAGAGAAAAATTCATTGGAAATATTTGGTAAATGAGAATAAACTGACAACAAAAATAGGCGCATATATTCAATATAAAAACAGATAGGCAAAAAGAAATGTTGTAGTTCTCAACCTATCTGTATGACCTGCATTGTAGTGCACATATAGACTAGCGGAATCAACGAAAGGAAATTCACCTCCACACTACCGACTCTGTGTTTGAACAGAGCTATCCAAGGCTCCGTAGAGCAAAACAGTTTTTCTATACAAACAGAACTAACTTCCTCTTCTTTCTTCCTCCCTTCCTAAACTAAATAGAAGTGCTTGGTGAAAACAGCAGATCAATTCAAAAATGAAAATTACCAGAGAGCGTCTTCAAAATGAAGGATTTGGTACCTCCAAAATCCTTAACTTAATTGAGGTCAAGCACCATACCCCTCAGATTAAAGAAATCTTGTGAAGAAGAAGATGTGCCTGCAGCGAGCAGCATCGCCAACGCCCGGCTCTCTCGCCTCGTGCTTCGGTTTGCTGCTGTGCCGATTGCTGGACGGTTCTTCACGCTGTCTCGTCGCTGTCTTTAACGGCTAATAAACCTCCTCACATTTGGTGGAAGGTGCTGTTAATCCCCGTTGCTACACCCTGGAGCTGCGAAGCCGCACGCTACCACCTGTCATGACTGCCAACGCCACTACATCGACGCCTTCGCTCCAGTTCAACTGCCCTGGCCATCCTAGGCTACGGGAGCCGAAGGTCTTCAGCGGTGCGGATGGGACCGACGTCGAAGACTGGTTGAGCACTACGAACTGGTGAGCGCCAACAATAAGTAGGATGAAGCCGACAAGCTGGGCCACGTGATATTTTATCTCACTGGCGTCGCCGAATTGTGGTTTAATAACCACAAACACAACATCCCCACATGGAGCGTCTTCAAGAAGTCATGTGCTGAAGTGTTCGGTTGGCCGGCTGTCCGCAAGCAAAGGGCAGAACAGCGCTTGCGCGTCCGCTCTCAGCAGACTGGTGAGACCTTTACCAGCTATATTGAGGACGTCGTCGACCTTTGTCGACGTGTGAATGACACCATGCTTGAATCCGACAAGGTCAAAAACATCCTGAAGGGCATTGACGACGGCGCATTTCAAATGCTCTTGGCAAGGAATCCAAGCACAGTTTCTGAAGTCGTCAGCTTGTATCAGAGCTACGACAAGTTGAAGAAGCAACACACTCTGACTAGGCAGCCTCAGCCTGGTGGTGAGTCGCTGTCCAGTTTCGACTCCATGCCCGACAATTCACCATTGCTTCAGCAAGTCCGAGCCTTCGTCCGTGAGGAAGTCGCCCGCCAACTTTCCCTAGTGCCCTTTACTCACGAGACCACCACCCGTCTACCTGCCCCGCTTCGCACTGCTATATCGGAAGAGGTTGCACAAGCTGTTCCTCTTGCGCACTACGAGCCACCTCTATCTAGCCGTGGTCACTGCCCGGGTGTCGCACAGCCGGTGGGCGCTCCTGTCGCCTATCCACCAGCCGTTCAGCCTGCGGCCGCGCCCCTAACCTATGCAACGCAGCCTGTGGCTCTTCCTGTCGCCTTTTCGCAAGAGATGCAGCCCGTAGCCGCGCCGCTCACATATGCAGACGCTGTACGTAGGCTCCCGCAACCACCCTACACCACGCGCTCACAGCCCGCACACCCGGCTGCTTATACTGCACCTTGGGCGGCACCACCAGTCGCCAATTCCTGGAGGACGCCCGATAACCGACCGATTTGCTACGCTTGCTTCACTCCCGGACACGTTGCTCGCTACTGCCGCCGTCGACCTCAGACGTTCGGCAACTATGCCCGGTCGTCGCATCCCGGTAGCCAACCCTTCGTCCAATACGGGCCGGTCTCGCCACCTCGCTATGCGCCTACTGACCACTTTGCCTTCCAGCTGCAATGCTCACCCTCTCCTCGTCGGTGATCGCCCTTCCCTATGCGTTGCCGGCCCGGACCCTCCAACCAGGAAAACTAAGCAACGCAGTTCAAGAGGCAAGAACTGCGCGGTTTTCGAACTGTCTAAGCCCTCGCTCCTCTCCTGCTAACGTGGTCGCAGTAACTGTTAAAGGTTATTGTACTTTCGCCCTTGTGGACACTGGCGCCGCTGTTTCTGTTATTGCCGCTAATCTCTGCCGTTTATTACGCAAAGTAACGACGCCGCTTTCGGGACTGTCGCTTCACACCGCAAGCGTACAGCAAGTAACGCCTCTCGCAGCCTGCACTGCAAGAGTCTCCATCGAAGGCATTCTTTACATCGTGGAGTTTATTGTTCTTCCTGTCTGTTCGCATGACGTCATCCTCGGGTGGGACTTCCTATCCCGCCATAATGCCGTCATAGACTGCGCACGCGCCGAAGTTGAGTTTTCACCCTTGTGTGATGTCCCATTACTGGACGCTCCTCATCAGTCGCCGAAGTCGCTCGTTCATGAAGATACCGATATTCCGCCTGGAAATTTCGCCCTTGTTCCCGTTTCATGCAACGCCAACACTGACGCTACAGTTCTTTTTATGCCTTCCGATATCTTCAAATGTCGTCGAGCTTTGCCGCTGCCTTTCGCAACAATTGACCTTGCCGCCGGAAGAAGCATTATGTTCGTAAGCAATCCGCTTTCCACACCTGTCACATTGCGGGGGAATGTCTTGGCCGCGTGCAGGATCTCGACCCTTCGTTTTTGTTTGATGTCCCGGACGACTACCGCGACCACCCAAAAGCACTGTCGGCACTCGGGGAGTCGTCCAATGATACGTTTTCCAGCGCCATCGCCGACACTCTCACTCCCACCGAACATGCCGACCTGCTGGATCTTCTGCATGAGTTCAGGAGTTCGTTCGATGTGTCGCAACCTCAACTGGGCCGCACATCACAAGTCAAACATCATGTTGACACCGACCTACACCAGCCACTGCGTCAAAGACCATACCGTGTCTCCGCTGAAGAGTGCCGCGTCATCAACGATCAAGTCGAAGATATGCTTCGTAGAGACGTCATTCGACCATCTCACAGTCCCTGGGCGTCTCCCGTCGTCCTGGTGCGTAAGAAAGACGGATCTATCCGATTTTGCGTGAACTATCGTCGTTTGAATAAGATAACCCGCAAGGACGTCTATCCTTTGCCGCGCATTGATGACGCCATTGACACGCTTCACGGAGTGGAATTTTTCTCGTCGCTAGATTTGCGGTCTGGCTACTGGCAGGTCCCAATGGCAGAAGCCGACCGCCAAAAAATGGCATTTATTACACCAGACGGACTATATGAATTTAACGTCATGCCCTTTGGGCTTTGTAACGTGCCTGCCACGTTTGAACGTCTTATGGATAATACGCTACGTGGCCTCAAATGGAATATGTGCCTCTGTTACCTCGACGATGTCGTGGTTTTCTCCCATGACTTTCCTACGCACCTCCTTCGCCTCAGGCACGTTTTGAGTTGTTTGACCAACGCTGGTCTGCAGCTTAACCTGAAAAAATGCCGCTTCGCTGCACGCGAGCTCGTCATCCTAGGCCACCTCGTGTCCAAGCACGGCGTATTACCAGACCCAGCAAAACTTCGAGCAGTCGCAGAATTTCCCAAGCCGACGACCATGAAAGAACTTCGCAGTTTTGTAGGCCTATGCTCCTATTTCCGGCGCTTTGTTTGCAATTTTGCATCTATCATGTCACCGTTAACCCAGCTTCTTCGCGGTGACGTGAACCTCACCTCCTGGTCACTTGCATGTGACGTTGCCTTCATTACTCTGCGCCGTCTGCTCACTTCCCCACCTATTCTTCGCCACTTCGACCCGACGGCTCCTACCGAAGTGCACACCGACGCCAGCGGCGTCGGGCTAGGCGCGGTCCTCGCTCAACGAAAGCCCGGCTATTCAGAATACGTTGTAGCCTACGCTAGCCGCACTCTGATGAAAGCCGAAACTAGTTACAGCGTGACAGAAAAAGAGTGTTTGGCTCTGGTGTGGACGCTTGGAAAGTTCCGGCCGTACTTATACGGCCGCCCGTTCGATCTAGTAACTGATCACCACGCGCTTTGCTGGCTCTCCACATTGAAAGACCCTGCTGGCCGCCTTGCGCGATGGGCACTCCGCATCCAGGAGTACCACATTCGCGTCGTATACCGCTGCGGACGCAAACACTCTGACGCTGATGCCCTGCCCCGCTCACCTTTACCACCAGATCAGACGTGCGGAAACACTTGCCTCCAGACCTTGTCATCGCTAAATCTCGACTCGATTGCCACCGAACAACGTCGTGACCCGTGGATCGCCTCTCTTATCGAATATTTATCTGGCACGCCCAACCTTCCAGTATCTCGATCCCTCCGACGTCAAGCTTTCCATTTCGCCATCCGCGATCAACTTCTTCATCGACGCAACTACGCTCCCGATGGCCGCCGGTGGTTGCTGGTCATTCCACGCACTTTACGATCGCAAGTATGCGCCTCCCTTCACGACGATCCGCAATGTGGCCACGCCGTAGTGCTCAAAACATATGAACGCTTTCGCCATCGCTATTACTGGCGCGGCATGTACAATTTTGTACGTAAATTCGTGCAGTGCTGTCCTGACTACCAGCGACGTAAATCAACACTGCCACGTGCGACTGGCGCATTGCAGCCACTTCCATGCCCTGCCAAGCCATTTAATCGCGTCGGCGTTGACCTCTACGGTCCCCTTCCATTGACACCAGATGATAATCGGTGGATTATAGTGGCGGTTGACCACCTGACACGCTACGCCGAAACAGCCGCTTTGCTGAGCGCTACAGCTCAGGATGTCGCCTCTTTCATTTTGCAACGCTTTATCCTTCGACATGGTGCACCTCGAGAGCTCCTTAGTGACAGAGGCCGCGCTTTCCTTTCCGAAGTCGTCGAAACTCTGCTTTCGGAATGCCACGTCATTCATCGGAAAACGACAGCATACCACCCGCAGACTAACGGAACGGTTCAACCGCACGCTAGGTGATATGCTCTCAATGTACGTGGCATCTGATCATAGCAACTAGGACCGTGTTCTCCCATACGTCACGTTCGCATATAACACCGCAATACAAACCACCACGGGATTCTCACGTTTCTTTCTTCTTTACGGACGTGAGCCTTCCCATACCATTGATACCCTACTTCCTTACCATCCTGATGCTTCCGAGTGTCCACCTATCTCCGATGCTGCTAGACAAGCCGAAGAGTGCCACCAGCTCGCCCGTGCGTTCACCTCGGAAGAGCAACAACGCCAGAAAGAAACCCGTAGCACCTCTCTTCCGAATCCCAAATATGCCCCAGGGTCTCTTGTGTGGCTTGCCATCCCATACCAAACACCGGGACTCTCCTCGAAACTTGTCCCCCGGTACGAGGGGCCTTACACCGTTTTGGAGAAAACCTCTCCGGTTAATTTCCTAATTGAACCAGTTTCCCGATCAGACGACATGCGCCGGCGTGCACGTGACATCGTCTATGTTTCCGGACTGAAACCGTACCATGAGCCTTTGCCTGAAACTTCTTAAGTCGCCAGGATGGCTCCTTTTTCAGCGGGGGCGATTGTGAAGAAGAAGATGTGCCTGCAGCGATCAGCATCCCCAACGCCCGGCTCTCTCGCCTCGTGCTTCGTTCGGTTTGTTGCTGTGCCGATCGCTGGACGGTTCTTCACGCTGTCTCGTCGCTGTCTTTAACGGCTAATAAACCTCCTCACACACTAAACATGTTCACCAAAAAGAAGCTTACGTTAATGTAAATAGGAGAGGGTATTGCCAGAGAAGTCATAAATTTTTATCAGCAAAACCAGATTGATGGCATGTACAGCTTCTGCTGACCTAGTGGCCTCGGCATTTACAGGCATAGCAGCATGTTCCCAGAAGTGAAGCTACTTTTATCCAGTGGATTTGCGAGTCTCACTTTTCCAGCTTTCCTTAAAAATGTTGCAAGCCACTCCAGCACTAACAGAACCGCCGGCAGAAAAATGTTTGCACATGTACAACATACTATGGGAAAAATCGGTGCAGGTTAATGACCACTGAAGATAAGGCCATTTCACTTAGAGTACTGTTCATGCAACATTGCCAGCTTAGTGTTTTGAGATTAACTGAAGCTCCCTCAATGAACCCCAGTTGCGCAGTGGCTACAGAGGAGAGCAATCAGTGCCATATGCGTGACCAAGAGATCGGTGCTCAGAGGCGCAATCTTGCACACTCTAACAGAACAGAATGCAACATCATGAGTGATTAGGAGGAAGCAAACAGCCAACAGGCAAAGAGGAAGCATCCCAGAAGTATGCAACACATTTTTATTGTGCACTGGGAGACTGTCTAACTGCTTTCAGAAATATTTTCAACGTATGAAGAAATATAGAATTATTATTACTAAACATCAGGGGGCATGTTTTTCAAAATTTGAAACTGAAGAGCCGTATGACTAACAAGTTATTTGTGTTAATGTCTTCACTGGGTGCTAGTTAGTGTCGCAGTTCCACAAGAGACGTGTGCTTCTTTAGCCGGAGCGCTTACATTTCGATCTAATCCGAATCATCTGGAGACCATTTTAACGCGATAGCGTTAAAGAGCTCGTGTCGCAGAAAACCTGCCGTCGGCGCCGGCCCGCTGGTAGTGAGCGAAAAATCGTCTGTGCGTCTGTGACTGAAAAACCAAGTCACCGAGATAGCCGCGGGAGGCCGTTACTTGTCTACGTGTGTGCGCGCGATCACACTCAAAAAGTTACGTATTCGAAAAAAAAAAGAGAAAAAAAAAGCGCTCAAGGTCACAAGGTGCGTGTGACGTTTTTTGATTGCCCCTCCCATCCCTCCTTGCTTAGCTTCCAGCACTTTCGTCGGGACGAGAGAAGAGATAATGCAATTGCTGCATGCGATAAACCTTTGTAACTCCACTTGCACGGGACGGATTCTTAAAGCTTTTGCAGCGTTGAATTCGTGAGGCAATAAGCTCTTCTAGTGAATTCATTTCATGGTTATTTGAAAAAGTGTTTCAGGGCCCCTTTACTGCGTTTTGTTCGACAGGTGTCACGACAAAAACAAGCTTATTCGGCGATAATAGCGTGCGCTGGTTCAATATACTGTGTGCGTGTACGTGTATGTAACAAAACATTTGAATAAGTATACACTTAGCGGTTGAAGGGTGCACTAAGGGCCATATTTTGCTATAGCGTTCAACTTTTAAAGGCAAAGTTTAAGGGCCCCCAATTTCGTATTCGTTCAATCTGACGGAAATACGTCTTTGTCTGCTCTGTGCCCTTTGCCTAACAGACCATAATACTATTGATAGCACTGCATGTTCCAGTTGCTGTTCTCACCTCAACTAATATTGTGCGGGGCAATATTATGTTTCATCATAGAGTATGTACCCTTCTTCAGTTAAGAGAATTGATTAAATTCCAGGCTATTATGCACCAAAACAATATGTGAAGACAACACAATACACATCAAGGCAAAAGGAACACTGTTTGAAGGTCAGGAAATTTCTTTCTGAAGGTGGCCTCTTGTAGTCCTTTTTATCTGCAAGAACTGTTCATGGCTGAAACAGTCTGTGATCTAGCATAATAGATACGAAATCAAACAATGCCTTTTCCATGCATTTAAATCATTTGTTCATTTACCTAACCAAACATGCAACCACCCTGCTGTTTTCATTCAGAAGATTGTGACCCAAGGACCACCGAACTAAGTTGTACACGCAAGTTCATATCATTCATATCGGTCTTTGCTGCAAAGGCGTGCCCATTACACACAAAAGAAGGAACTTAACCAGGCCGTACGTAGTCCTTCTGCTTACACATCATTCAAGTGCAGCTATGTTCGTTACGGTGATGTGCGACAGTGCATGATGAGTTCAAACTCGTTATGGCTTTTTGTGCTAGTTCATTAAACTGAATGTTAATTGTTCAACTAAATGCAATTTAGAGTACTTAAAGACTACTTCAACGCTGCGACCATCTCTTATATATTTGAATGGAATGAATACGATCATACCCTTTTGGAACGGATTCAAGGGCGTTCTTGCTGAGGTCGATCGTGTTGGCATCACACTCAGCCGCCATCTTGAAAATCTCCTCGGGGACATCATGCAGAGATCGCTTGCTGCAAGAAAAAGAAGAAAACAAAGGTCCACATCACTATATACTGCCCTGTACACTATGCGCTTTACACTAACAACACGTAAAATATAGTGCCAAGCCAGTAACTAACAATAAACACTAACAAGTGAAATATAGTGCCTAGCCAGTAACTACCAATAAACTGTGCAGCCCAGTGCACCATAATACAGTATTACGTAACACATGAATTAACTCTTTACTATCAGTCTTAAAATAACAAAAAAAAAGAAAGCAGAAAAGCTCATGTCCAAACTATGCATTTTTCTTTTCAGAGCTCTCTGGAATCGGCACATGTAGTAAACTCAATAAATGAATTGAAGGGAACATTTTTCCTCAAGAACATGAAGAAATTGATGGGTAACTACTGTGAAAAAAGTTGGCTTCCCTTCATGGCTTGCAGTCAATTTTCCAAGCAGTATTGTCTCGTGGCTACTATAACCACGAAGAAAACATAACTCAATCTGGTAAAGATGGGACTGTTTACTGGGCGACCTCGCGCCAAGATGGAACACTCAAATCACAGTGAGAGCAGACAGAGGTTGATGATAATGTTGGCGGAACATGTCTTTTATAATGAGGTGATCAAACATTCCAGTGTTAATGCTTGTGCTCGTGTTAGCTCAAGAATAAACTCAACTACTTGCATTGTGCACGCTATACTATCGGGATAAACATCATGATGTTTATCAGACCATGCGAGATGGCCTGTGCAGAGAGGTGGTAACAGTTCTGGTAGATGGAGCCTAATCAATAAAAAAGTAAGCGCACAGTTAAAAATATTACTGCGGTACTGTAGCACATTTTTGGGAAAAAGAATAACTCGGACAGTTTGCCAAGGACCATCTAAGAAAATATACGATAGTCGTCATGCGAACCATGCAGACATGCTAAACTGGTCTACGGCCGGCAAAGTACCACAAAGGACCTCGGTACACACCGACCTTAGTTCCAGTGCATGGGTTGTCTTGAGGGCAAACTTCTCGATGGACTCGATCAGGTCCGAGCCATCGTTGAGGCACGCCCCTCCGGACAGCCGCTTGCGGGCAGCACCTTCCGGCGACTCACCCAGCCGATCTTGCAGCCACTTCAATAGGTGCACTGTACCTCTCTGCAGTTGTTGAAGAGAACTGATTATTTTCTAGGGCATTATGCTCTAAATTGAACAATATGCAAAGGCAACACACTAAATATCAAAGCGATAGTAACACTGTTTGAAGGTCAGGGAATAAACAGTCTGTGATCGAGCACAGGGATATGAAATTAAATAATGCCTTTTTCCATGCATTTATACGATTTGTTCATGTACATAACCAAATCTGAAAGCACCCTGCTGTTTCTCTAAAGGGAATGCAGGGTAACTAATAAATAAAATAGATATGACTATGACTGCATGAAGTAGCGAGATGTCTCTAATTTTGACCATGTGGAATCCTACAGGGCGATGCAGAGAACTAAAAAATAAAATAAATATGACAGACACATGTGGCAGTGGGACTGGTTGGAATCAATTTTGACAACACGGAATAAATTTCAGCAAAACAGGCAGTTTTGAAATTTGGCTTATAGTAAGCAGTTGTAAGTTTGGCCCGTGTAAGACCTACGGTATGCGAAAATTCGGACATACACTTTGGGACCCATGCATATAAATATGGACATTATGTTACTGATTCCTGGCATTAAAGACTAACCCAGATAAAATGAACCTAAAGAACATCCCAAACGATTTTGACATATTGATAATTTTACAATTTGTATTTAAAGCCCTCAGGCAGCTCGCTTCATTGCACAATAATTCATTCTATAATTGTTATGCTTTGCCTCATGACACAAATGTGTTGCAGGGAAGGTCACTACAGCAAATCTATTGGAGTTTTAGCAAGTTACGGATGTAAGATTCGCAGACACAGTAAGGCCGTACAAAAGCACTCCTTTTTTTTTTTTTCAAAACCGTGCTTTTGTCACTCCCAGTTCCAGCGACAGTGCACACCCCTAACTGACAGGTTCCTCATAAAAAAAAGCATAGGCTGACAGGCAACAATGCCATGTGACAACCCTGCAGAAATGTTTGGAAAAGCTTTTGCAGTGTTGGGGTGCCTTCACTGGCAAAAACAGGACTGAAGAATGATGAGTGGTACCATTTTATGGTACCATATCTGCACACCGTATCTCCATAACTTGCTAAAGGACTGTTTATGAAGTTGTGATAGAACAGCTTGTCACTCGCAGTAATGCACGCAGCAAAGTGAAGCATATGAAATAATGACCATTTACATTTACACAGTCAAATGAATTCAACATACAATCAGTTAGGCAAACAGAAGCATACGGCTACTCTTTCATGGCCTAAAAGGAAAATTACTGTTTTCTGTTGCCTACTTGCCTCATTGCATTCATTTGGTTTTGTCTGAAAAAGAAATCAACCCTGCAAAAATTCCCGTTCTTTCATTCTTCCACACACATACAATACAGTATGCTATGCTTCTAGACACAACTTTCCACAGAGATGTGGCAAATGTTTGATACATACAACATTTAAGCATACAAGGGTTCAAGGATACTCGGGCGCGAGTAACAGCAGAAGCGTGAAGCGGCAACCCTGAACATTGATGCCGGCGAACCCACCTTGACGATATCCCTGCGAATGGCCCTGAGGGGATTCCCCTCCACACCAAGACCCTTGAGGTGTGCCAGGGTTCCCAGTTCATAGGGTAGGGATGCGAGATTGTTGTTGGACAAGGTCGAGCCGCTCCAGGCCTTGGATCATGGTGATGTCCGGCGACAGGGCCGAGAGCTTGTTGGACTTCAGGTCCAGCGTCTTGAGACTCAGCAGCGTCTCTATCACCTCAATGGGGAATTCCTCTATGGCGTTGTTGCCGACGTGAAGCTCCTGAAATGCAACAAGGGGCCCTCGTGTACTTTCAAGTTGACAGCGAAGGGTTTCGGAAATTTAAGCCTTGCTGCTTTTATACCAATGTGTGCAATTAAGGCCATGAAAACTTCCCGCACCTCCATAACATATATAAATATCATATAATTGTTGCGGTTCTACGTCCTGAAATTCCAATGGGACTATAAAGAACGATGTAGTGTAGGGCCCCGGATTTTAGTCACCTGGAGGTTTTCGAACGTGAACCTGAATCTAGGCAGCATTTCGCCTCCATTGAGATGCCGCTGACACATCCAGGATTCTATCCTGCGACCTTCGGGTAAGTAGTCAAATACTGCAACCATCACACCACCGTGGCTGGTGTTATTGGAAGCCGAGACGGTCGAGTTTCGTCCTATACACTACCTTTCGTTTCTTGTTTTGCACGTATAGTAGACTCATTAAGCAGAACCTGAAGGCACCAGAAAAGCAAGTTCTGCCGCAACAGAAGTTCCGTTTACTGAGGCATGAACAGGGCCAAAGTACTCACATAATGAATTATATCGTAGGCAGTTGTTTCAATTAAAGCGGTAATTTCATTTACCATATTACTGTATTAGAAGTAAGTTGTGAAACTCTTGCATTTTTCGGATATTTCTCAACTCGTGCGACAATGAGTGCGATCCCCAGTTGCCAAGCAAACTTGATGTCACCAAGCCAAGTATATATATGCACTGGATCTTGACCTTCAAGGTAGGGCCGATTGGGGATTTCTCTGTGCGTTGCTGAACAATAGAAATTAGCAGTGTGTGCGTTAGCTGAAAGCGTGCTGCGGGTCTGTGTCCAATTGGAGTCTCTGTCTCTTACTGCCCATTAGCAGCGATTGACATGTTCCAATTGGCAACACCGGTTTATTACTGCCTGCTTTGCGCCTCCCCTGGTTTCTCCTGAGCGCAATGCCGCAACGAGTGCCAGCGTCAACGCCACCACCTGTGTAAGCGTTAGTGCCGATTTCTTTGCATCTACACATGGTTGGCTTTAGTGGTAGATGGCATAGTTTTTTTTGTTTAATTAAAATTTAAAGCATGTTACATATTTCTACATAATCTAAGTGTAGCAAAGTAAAAAAAATCAATTTCGCCAATTATCTATTGCACCCTATTACTATCCCAACTTTCTCATCAACCAAGTTCTCTTTGAAATCATTCTATTCGACAGACCAAACCCTGGCCTTCTAGAGTGCCTGCAAATGGGCCGCCATGTTTGGCTTGGCAGTATGTAGAACTAGCCGGGGTCTCCCTAGCGTCTTCTCTGGACCCAAATAAAGTCTTCATCATCATCATCCTCATTCACACATGCCTATTTAGGCTTGTGTGAATGAGGATGAATGAGGCTTGGGCGAATGAGGAAAAAAAAAAAAAGAGGAATGAGGAAAAAAAAAAGCCTTCGGTTGTGAAAAGAACCTCCGGAGTGTGACTTGAGCATAACATGAAACCAATTCATACAAGGCGAATTCTACAGCCCAGGCCGGAAATAACAAGCACTGGCTGCAAGGCACACGATAGTGCAGATGCAGAAACATCGAGCAAAACTTCGAACTTGCCATCAGGCGTGCGCAGGCAGTGAAAGGTGGCAGCGCTGTGAGCTCATTCTGTTGAGCAAACAGCTGCTCCAAGTGGCAGAGCGAACCGATGGATTCTGGCAAGCTTCGTAGTCGGTTGGACGACACATCAAGGATCTGCAAGGCTGTTGATATAAAAGAGAAAAAAAAAAAATGAAAGCTATGCTGCGAAGAGTTGGCGCTCATGTAATGTGAACTACAGCAGAACCCCACTTCTACATTGTTACCTTACTGCGCACTGCTTAAAACAGGAACACTTGGGACGAAAGACTAGACGGACAGTCTAGTCCTGTCTGGTCTTTATCCCAAGTGTTCGTCTTTTAAGCAGTGCGCAATAAGGTAACGATGAACGGCTACCAACTCGCCCAAGCAAGTACCCTAATAACCCACCTCTACATTTCTCACCTATACCCTGGATCCATCCTGCAGTGGATGGATACGGTGTTTCATGGAGCCAAAAAAACATCCCTTCCCTTTAATGATGAGTTCAGAGGAAGAAGAGAAGGAGGAGCAACATTCTTGAAATCCCGTGAAAGTGACGTAGGTCGTTCTTCCAAAAAGGCATAACTTCAAGAGCAGTAGGAAGCTTAAAAGATGAAAATTTGCAGGAAACTGGCACTTCTACTCTTTATTTCTCTCTTTTTTTTTTCTGTTGGGATTGAACGTCTTGCCAATTCTCCTCTTCTGCTAAGGTAGGAGAAGGAGGTACGGAGAAGGAACATGTGCTTTTTAAGCTAGGCAGTGGCGCCCTTGAAGGAAAGACTGCTTCTGGCTCCAGTAGCATCCCGTGTTCACAAGTTTGTTCTTTTTTATAGTTTTTTTTTTCATTTCTCACAGTACAAGCAAATGGTGCAGTTCAAAAATGGCACATACCGGTGAAAATATTCATTGAAAAAAAAAATGTTTCTTTCTCTGTCTAATGGGCACACCTTCAATTTTCATTCTAAATTAAAAAAAGTAACAGCAATTACCCAAATATAAAAGCTATATGCCAAGAAGGCTTGTTTATGCTAAGAAGGCATTTACTTGCTTGGCGAGGCGGTGGCCCCATCTCTTGTGCGCCGCTAGAGTCAGCCCTATGTTTCCAAAATGTTCTTGCTAAATTAAGTCGAGATTACTTTTTGGCTACCATATTTACTCAATTGCAATGCGCACCTTTAAATATATATATATATATATATATATATATATAATTTTATATAATATATATCTTAAAATTGCATGCGAGTTAGATTCTGGTAAAGATGTTCAAACTGTCTCATAACTCTATTTTTGTTTTTGGGTCATGTAAGTGAGGTGTGCGTTGGAATTGGGTAAATGTGGCCCTTCTGTTAATTATATAATTTTAGGCCTTGTTAGTTCATTTTAACCCAGGTTTGAGCATTGTTAGCTAGCCCTCTTAAGTGCTTTACTGTGGGCTTGATCACGCCACTTGAGATGTAAGTTTGACAAGCTAGGCTCCTAAAGTGCTCTACACTTGGAAAGCAAAGATGGTTGGAAGGTGCAAGTTCAAATGCACGTCTTCAACACTTGAGCAACAATTTCTGAACTGTGCGTATCTTACCGTTCATGCTGCCAATTTCAGGAGGAAGCTCGGTAAGTGAGTTGTGCGAGAGATTAACGTTAGCTGCCCGAGACAGGAATCCTATCATGGCTGGTAACGAGCTCAGCTTGTTGTGACTCAAGTCCTGCAGCACATAATTGAGAAAGACGAAAGAAAAAAAGATCACCGTGTGCACAAAAAAATTGCGTGCAGTTACCAGTGTGCATTAGGGAACACGTTTAGCATCACGGCTTGCAACCAATGTGCTGATACAAAATACACCAAGAAGAATGCAAAAGTGTCAAAACAAACTACTCCAGAACAAAGGTCTTGTTATGGTTATCTTGAGACACACATAACAGATGACTTATTCAGAAATGCACAAGTACATTACATACATAACATTGCAGCTCAGACTCCTGGCTGCTTGATTGATCTCGCCCAAGTGTTTTCCACAGGAACCAATCATCAGCACTATGTTGGTGTTCCCACTTGTTACAAAAATGTGCTTTTTCATTTATTGCTACCTAAAAAGAGCTTATATATATATATAAAAAAACAGCTTCTTTTCATGCATCTTTAACATTGAAGATGCGATATCAACCAAAGCATTTGCTACAAATTATTTCTCACACCACTGCCCTTTACGAAAGGGAACATGCCAGCACGTGGCCTGCGCTTTGCGACAGCTGCCTACAGCACCATAAACAGACAGCTAAAGAAAGCATGTCCACTACTGACAGCATCACTCGTTGCAAGACTAGAGCGGGTGCGTTACCAAGCAAGGCTCGTCCACTGGCCATCACTTGCTATTCTGTTAGCCAATAGATGATGCCGAAAGTAGCCACAAAGTAAAACAGCTAGCCGTTTTAATATCCAAACAAAGAATGAGTATCACAGTTCCTTCCATACCATTCGGAAATAGTAACAAACTTGAAAAGTCGTTGCGCTAGTGAGATGTATTGGAATCTATCGACAATAGCTAAGGCAATGCTCTCGTGGATGTTACACACTGGTAACATCCATGTGCACAGCAAAGTATTACAACTAGGAAAGCTAATATTCTAGTACTGCATGCACAAAATAAAAAGAACGCTAAGCGTTGAAAATGGCGTACCACCAGTTCCAGAAGAGAGAGGTTGCCAACATCGTCGCCCAGCTCGGCCATCTCATTATGGTGTGCAAGCAGCTGCCTCAGCTCCTTCAGCTGATAGAAGGAATCAGGCAGTCGTTGAAGCTTGTTGCGGCTGAAAGAAAAGTTTAATTATACAAAAAGTTATTGCTGTGTTTCTGTGGTATCGAAAACAAATGCGCTTAGGTCACACTACTTCAGTGCAAGGAAATGCACTTAGCCTTTTGTGACACACACTGTGATCAGTTTGTGAATGCATGACATTTACATAATTTGATGCCAATGTTCTTGAGAACATATAAAGAAAGAGTGGGAGTGTTGGAATAAAGTACACTTAAACCTCTGCTAAGGCACGTTGCCGGGCTAGTTGGTTGAGATTCATTATTTTCACTGGTATAGCGCACCACGACAAGGACACACAAAGGAGCGCTGTGTGTGTGTGCATAGCGCTGTGTGTGGGTATCTCTCCTTTGTGTGTGTCCTTGTCGTGGTGCGCTATACCAGTGAAAATAATGACTTAAACCTTGATATAACAAACCTATATATAGTTAAATATCAGTTCTAATGAAGTAAATAAACATAGTCTTGCAATGGACATGATGCTAGGAATATAGCTTTATAACTAATTTTCGGATATAACAAACTTATTTTTGCATAAGATGTAAGTGTTATAATAAGGTATGAGTGTATTTACATTTTATAACAATTGCTTGTAATTACAAAGTAACAAATATCTAATTATTATGCAGTCAGTCATGCCATGTTTATTCCTAAAAGGAGTTCAACAATCCACTCAAATTACCCGAGCTTGTTATCTGATGACAATAGGCACTCCTACCAACAATGATGAGGCCATGCCACAAGCTTCATGTAATCGAATTTTTGTATTGCACAAGTTACATAACAAAAACAGCAGGCCTCTCATGTTTTTATCTTATGCTGCTGCATTCCTAGTTTTTCACTGTGCCCACAAATTGTACTATGCATCACTTAAGACTAACTGCCATGCTTGTCATCTTAACCCTGTCTAATTGCATCGAAAACACAGTTTAGAGTATTGGCTATCTACACGGCAAATGAAGACATCACCATGTTTCTTTTCATTTCTATTAGATGCGACTAGGCCTGTGTAACAGTGTCCCTTCGTACACCCACACTGCGCATGCTCGTGTCTCGTGCTGGCCCAGAAGACGCCCACGAAACTGTCGCCCCTCTCCCTTGCAAGGGCGACACAGGCAGCGTCTGCTAATAAAAAGCAGACTGCTCACACTGCACAACCATTCACTGGCCACCCCGTTTATGTAGGTGCTGGATCGCGCATTCGGAATTTAGTCAAGGGCACCTTTACTTGGTTTTCCCTTGAAGAGCCCTAGCGTAAACATGGCCGCCAGTGTAAATGTCAGCGACACTGCTTCACATCTACTCATGGTTCCCATTAGCGGGAGATGGTCCAGGTTTTTTATTAAATGCATTTCTTAGTCGGGCTATGTCAAGCGTCTGTCGGGATCCGTCCACCGCCCTCTCCTATAGAAACAGCTGCGGACATGCATGTCTCTAGTAACTAGAGCCCCCACCATGTCACGCTACAGCATTGGCAGCCATCAGCAACAGCTGCAGGCTCGCATGCTTATCCTCACCCCTAGAAACCAGAGCCCACACCTCCTTGACTTGAACGTGACTTGCTATCACCTCAATGCAATGCATCTGAAACGCACTTGTAGCGCTTGTGCTGCCAGCGTTTGTGGAGAGTTTTTAACTGTGTACGCAAGCTACTAGAGTTGGAAACGCATAGTGCATTTCTCGCGACAGAAAAACATCACGTGCGACAAATTGGCTGCACGGTGTAAGAAAAAAAAGTCATTATTCTTCTAACACTGGGTTCTCACATGCGAAACACTGTTATGGACGCTACGCAATGCATTCGAATTTCCTCACGATTCTCTTCGGAGAGGTGGGGGCAATTATATTTTTTTTTGTTTTATACTGACTCGGACAAACCTCTTATAAACATCGCTTTAATTAGCTACCACAGATTGTTTTCGATACTTTAACTAACCACCTGCATTTTTGACACTAGTATTGAAGCTCTGTATTGACACGTGCGAGCTTTCAACTGCTTACCCTTCACATTATAACTTTATTTTGGCTGCACCACTTGTTCGAAATTTAACTTCTCAGAATGATGCAATTCCTTATCACTCTCATTGAAGATTGTTAAGATGACAATATAGAAAAAAACATTATTAAAAGAACAGTGGATAAAACAAGGAACTGCACATTCATTTCTCGTCAACTGCTCTATTTGTGTAGCTTGCTGTCTGACCTTCTGAAACACCGTTTCAGCATGGTTCGAAAACACTGTGATCGGCAGTCATGGCTCCCGAGAACATGCGAGCCAAACAGCGCAGTAGGGGGCCTAAAATTTACCATTATTTTGCAATGTCAGGTAGACATTGCTTACTCTTTTCTCAACAAATGATGCCGCAAACTAAAAGGATCACGCCTGAAACACAAAGTCTGTGGGCATTCATTGATTTGAGCATGGCAAGCTGCATAGTCACCATGCGCACCACAAAATCTTTGCGACATGCCCGTGCATGTACTACTGATCACATTGAATGTTGAGCAGGTGATATGAATAAAAATAAACAACCCCTTGCAGTAAAGGTGCAGAACGAGTGCCAACAACATGCACCTCAATTTTCGGGGGATTTTTTGCTGCTCGATTGTATGTTACTATCATTATCGATATCTCAAAAGTGACTGTTCTTATTAATAACATGACAAGAACAATGTTATCTCAGCTGCCTCTGTAAAACCAAATTTTCATGTATTTTTTTGCTGAGGAGTAAGGCGATCCATACTTTCTCCTTAATAGTAGCCATTTGACAGTGAGACTATTTGAAAGCGCTGCTTTCTGAAGCACACTGCAGTCTAGTCACGAGTAACTTTCCCAGTCTCATGGACTTTCTTCATCAACAAGAAAAAAATGAGCATGCTATTAGTACACTATTTAAAATAACTCAGTTAGGTGTCATTTGAACATGCCTACACATGGCTCATTGACAGTTTGACAATTAGGTCAGTACTTACCGAGTTACATATATAAATATGACTGATTAGTTAATCTCAATTAAGAGTAAAATTAGCAGAGGCTGCTTTATAGCGTATAGAGAAATATAGGTAGTCATACTGCATTTGCTTTGCGTAACAGCGTCCCTCCTTTTTTTTATGATCTATGTGACAGCTGGGACATCCTTTACAGTATATGTGCTCGAACAGGGTTTAACCCCTTATACCACTTCGAAAGTCCACAATTGCAGCCCTACAGAAAAAAAATTAAAAATTAAGTAGCAGACAACAATTAAGTACAGATTCAAGGAAGGTTTTCTCTGGACTACTTTATCAAAGAGACTTCATGTGCCAGGGATTTGCACCAACTACAAGCACACCACACAGAATGCAAAGTGTAGGGCTTGCCTAATATTCAGCTTTGTGAGGTGGTGGAGGTTTCCAATGGTGTCTGGCAGTGAAGTGAGAGCATTGTCATTCAGCTGCAGTAGAAAGAGATATAAAAATTACAAAAAAAAGAAAAGTCAGGTAGAGGGGCAGCCGAGGAAGAAAGAACAGGATGTAGGTTAGCAAAGCAGAGCTCCCCCCACAATAGTCTGGTCTCGCGCGCAATCCCTCAAATCAAAATGCAGGCATCGTGCCAGGAAAGGCATACATATGGATGCTTGTGGCTGGGGTCAACCGAGCGGAACAAAATAAAAAGGATGTCGCGACGGCAGAGATAAACGATGTGCCTTCGCTTCCGCCGTATGCTGGGAGCTATGAGGATTATTGCCGGGCCAGGCCGAGAGCAGTAGCGCTAAACCCGTTCCAGGGCGGGGTGCTGTTGGTGTCTACTTGTATCAGAGACAATGAGGTATTTCGAGCCAAAATAAACAGGCTGTGGAACTGTTTGCTTCTGGAGATCGTTACAAGTACAATTCAGCTTTTTGAAACAAGATACTTTCGCTCGCTCAAATCGAGTGTTTTTTACGCAGGGCCATAACTTTTCCCACTCAGTGATTCATGAGAAGAGACAGAAGGGGAGAGAAAAATAAAACTCGGAACATCATGCACGCTCGTTGTACCGTTTATCAACAAAAGGTGATGTTGCCAATGAAAAAATTTTCGCAACCAGCAATGATGAGAAAATTCCATACAACCTTAACCCGTTTGTCGAACCAGTTTATCAAGGTGTACACAACATTGCGACGATCACGTAACCTCCAACGAACATTTAGAAGCTTGCCTCACTCAATAAGCAACTGGTAACAAAGTACATGTAACTAACTTGAAACAAAAGGGCCTCTAACATATCTTCCTCATGGCTATCTGTTGTATGCGTTGACTATTTATGTTTCCAAGAGTGTCTTACTTTGCTGGTGCTATGGTATTATGATTTCACTCACATTTTGCTTTTGTGAAAACAAAACTGTTTCCCGCAGGCATTACAAGATCCTTCCCTGTGTAACACCACTGTGTTACTGATGGCCTTTATGCTGAACAAATAAATACCCGATAATACAAACAGCAGGGAATGCAGATATAATAGGCATTCCCACTTATGCCTGATGGCTTGTCACTGTCCCTCAAGAGGAAAGCATGTAACCGTTGTCTAGGGCCAGTGCTTACATACAGTTATGGAACTTTATTAATAAGTAAACATCGCTCCAGAAGTTAAGAACCACTCTGCATGCAGGCAATGGAACCAAAAAAAAAAAAAGACAAGGGTCACATTAGGAGATAAGAAGAGAGCCGAAGAGACCATGAAGAATCAAAAGGAGGAGCCAATACTATTGTTCATGTTAAATAAAAGCACTGCACCTGGGTAGGTGACGCATTGCAAACGACGGATAACCGGCGGTCAGTTAAAATTGACGGAATGGACACCAAGAGATGGGCTACATATTATGGTAGAGTGTCAGCTGGAGAGATAAAACTGGGGAATCATCAGGCACCGAACAGAATACGCTTTCTCAAGACAAGGTAAATTGGAGATTTTTGATAAAACCTTCATCTAGCAGACATAGAAGGCTGATAAAGAGGCAGCGATGCTCTTACTAGAACAAGTACATCATTCAAGTGTTTTCACCGCAGTTGCTATTTGTGAGACAAAGCACTATCAAACATATACCGAATGTAGCAGTATTGCTTCATTCACCGTATTAGCGAAACTATACAGGCCTTCTTGAAATATGTTAATACTGCTACGATACAACCTCTCGCCAATATACCCATTATTAAACAGGTTTCAGACGATGGCTCTTCAAATACTGCTGCATCACCTTTCCGAAAGTCAATCTTTTAATGCAATAGAACATGCAATGTTTGCAAGCGAGAAGGAATTGCATATTCTCTACATGCTATAAACTCGTACATCAAGAATTTCTGTGAACTTATATCTGGCAGCATAAAACGGTTCTAGTTCATTGGTTGTATAGCATCACACTGTATGACTTTATTGCACATTAATTTGTTAGCAATGTTTGCATGGTTTCTTATTTTATTCTTCCTAATTAGCCTTTCTTAGATTTCAATGATTATGCCTTGTATGTTTGCTAGCTTTTACACTGTACTGAACTTGCCTCTACAGTGGGATGCAGTATTAAATATAAGTGAATTTTTCATAGCATACAAATCAGTTCTGCAGAGACCCTAATAGCATGCAATCACAGCAGTGTCAGAAAATTGACCATTGATTACATCAAGGCTTGGTGCTTAGCACGTAGCAATATTAATACTATTAGGGTCCCTACCTCAAGAATGAGGAGAGCGTGAAATTTCTCTATGTCGGGTGAGAGCCTGGACAGGCTGTTGGACGATAAATACAGCTTCGTCAAAGTCGGCTTGGTCCCACCACCGGTCGCCGTCGCACTCGTCGAGCGAAATTGAAAGTTCTCGCCTCTCATCCTCCGTCAAGTTGTTTATGTTCCAAAGCTGGTCTGGAACTGCGAGAGGAGAGTAAGACATAATAGTAATGGAATTAGCTAAGCTCTGATAGTTGTCACAACATGCCCAACTTTTTTTTTTTGATAAGTGACATGTCTTTTTTCACAATTAAATTTTAATGTATCCAAACTAGCCTTTGGCTAGGGATTAAGATGCATTTTGGTACTATAGTAAACTAATTTATGTCAATATATATAAATTCAATTCAGTCTCCTAAGACCACGCAACCAAACACATTATGCAAGATAAGGCAGCTTGTAGAAGCATTTTCATTAAATGACCACACTATTTGCAGGCAGCTGTTGTGAGAGCAATATAAGTTTGTAGTGACAGGATGCCAGGTATGCAAGCTGCTACTGATTCTCACTAAAAACAACAGTATGTTCCAAAGCTAGGTGGGGAAGCACGAGAAAAAAAAGTAAGAAGTGATTTACAGCAATGGAATAAGTTAACTCTGATATGTGTGGTTGTTGCAACACGCTCCATTTCCTAGCTTCTCAACCCAGGCAACCAAACACATTACGCTAGACCACTTGTGGAAGCATTTTCATCAAATGACCACAGTACCATTTGCAGGCAGCTGCTGAGAGCAATTAAATTTGCAACAGCCAGACATCAGACATGCGAGCTGTAACAGGATTATTACAGAAGAGAATGAGCACGCACTGCATATGTCGTACCATTCCAGTACAAAAAAGATGCCTGCGACGATTAAGTCTTTGCAACAAACTTCAGGATTCAGTTTCTCAGTGCATAGAATAACCCTAGAAGCAAGCACCGACAGGTTGCGAATATCGCTAGCGAGCATATATACTCCCGTTGCTAGGTAACACAGCAACCTGTACATTATACGGTGCAGCAACAGGAAAGCCCTCGGGTTATATATAAGGTTAAGCCAGGTGAGCTGCCCAGCACATGACAAATTGGTTCCCAGATAGAAACGCTTGATACATTTAAAAGAGACAGCCTAGGTGAGCCAGGATTCTTTTACTGGAGATTTGTTTTGAACCTGCCTGCTTTCGGGAGCGGGGGGGGGGGGGGGGGAGGCATAGTGTCAACAGGGGACATGTGCAAACTTCAGGCGGAAAGTCAGTGCCCTCACCTCTCCCTCCCCCCTCAAGTTGGCGCCGTCCCCTCAGACGAGTCGCGTCACAATTCAATGCAAGTGGGCCGTGACAGCTGTCAACAATCTGAGTTCATCTCCACTTACGCGGTGTCAGTAACTACGCTTCTAGGACGAATTACTGAAAGAGACCGCAGCCTGAAAACGGCGAGGTTGTGAGGGGAAACGCGATCCAGTAAATTTAAATTTAGCACCACGCCATCTTAAACGAAACCACGATATAAATTCGTAACTGCAGCAAGAAAAAAAAGAGAAAAAAAATGAAAACGCACAACGCGCTAAGGAGATGTCTAGAACTGCAGCAACACTCAAATCTTTCGAGATGTATAATTTGTCATCGCGTCGGATTGCTCTGCCATTAAATTTCACGGATTTATTTCCCAAGCCGCATGGCTTCAGTCGGGGCTGTTTTCGCAGGGCCGGTTTCGTGGTTTCGTTTATTTATGAACACTGCGGTAGAACGTTAGACAACGGAGTAGCACATGAATTTTTCATCTGCTCGGAAACAAAATGCATTTACGAAGTGGTAAGACAGGGGAAGAACTCGAAGCCAGTTCCCTGCACTGACAACAAAACGTGGCAAGAAAAGGATGCGAATGACGACCGCTTACCGTCAGCCAGGCCGACTCCAGTCAAGTTGAGCTCTCCGCTCTTGCGCGCCAGCTTGATCACATTTAAGCTGAGCGCGGGTGGCTTCTTTTGCGAGTCGAAGCATGCTTGCGGGTTGGACCATTTAAACCTGTGTCCGGGCTGCTGTGCCTTGGGGATGCGGGACATGGCTCGTTATAGTGTCGAGGCGAGCGTCGAAGAAGAAAAGCTCCGCTCGCCTAAGCCATCGGCGTTTTGTCCGACCGCAGGACGCGCACAACCGCTATAACCGCACAACCGCTATAACCGCACAACCGCTATAACCGCACAACCGAACAACGACACGACTCGCATGCGAAATCAAAACGCACGCAACTGGCGAAGTTGAAAACAAAAATACCAGACAAAAAAAGAAAGAGTAACAAAGTGCAACCTGGATAATAGCATCTAACTTAGCCGGCCAAGTTTCGTATATCAGCAATCATAACAAAACAAACAAAAACTAGGCCACAATACTTTTATTAAAAAATTTACATACAACCAAAATCGTTATTGCTAAATGATTAACTAAATTACAAAAAAACAAAAAAAACGTCATACTAGTTTAAATTTTACGCCAGCGACGACACCTGGCGATAGCGTTTTCAAGCACGTCGTCGCGCCGCGGTGAAAAGCAATAGAAAGGCCTGCGCTGCTGTATTTTGAGGTAAGCGATCAACGCGCTGCATTTTGTGGTTTCTTTTTTTGGTCTCGCTTAACCAAAGAGTCTACGGTTTCAGCGCGTCCTTTCAGGCGATCGTGAGTGTAGGAGCTCGCAGGACGCACCCCGATTATCACGGCAAACCGACAAGTCCCTCGCAGGTTACCTTACTTTGGCTGCCAGATACGAGCGTGTCGGGAGAGAACGAAATAAAATTCCGAGACATTCGAGCCTGATCTTTACTGCGCTCTGCCGCCTTGACCTTTAATGCGTGCAGCTGCGCTTTGATGATGTGTTAAGTGACGCGTTCAAAAGTGATGGCGAACGCGCGGTAGATCGAGTTATCCCCTGTCACGCCTGCTAGGAAACAGCTGACGGCGAGCCTCCTTTGATTGACTGCGCGTATCGGATCGACGCATCTAAGTGGCTGCTTGCCGAGGCCCTTTTTGGTGTTAGTTGCTCCAATCAATGCCACAGGTCTTTCCTTGGGGAACCGTTCCTGTGCCGAGCAGCCTCGATAGGATGGGACGACGCAGGAGCAAGCGAAAGCCGCCGCCGAAGCGCAAGAACATTGAACCGCTGGAGACGCAGTTCAACTGTCCTTTCTGCAACCACGAGCGCTCTTGCGAAGTCAAAATGTGAGTACGTTCCCGAGAGGCACTTTATTTTCGGTTGCTTCGTGTTCGTAACGTTGTGTCAAGTTGGGCGGACTGGTCAAGTTTCAACGCTCGGTGGCCTACAGGCGACAGCCAAGATACAACGTAGCTTCAGTGTAATGCTTGTTCAGGTGAAATCTGTATCTATACTATTGTTCAGTAGCGCTGCCGGAAATTTCTTTTCGGAAGGTGGTTCAACCATACATTATATATGCTCATGCGTGCGTTACTGTAACATGCAAAGTTGGAAAATTTTCGGGTGCGTTAAAATGCCGCCCCTCTGGCTACGCCAGTACTATAATCCCAGCTGTCCCACGCGACAAGCGTCAATTAGACTAAAAGAAAACAAACAAAACACTTCGTGCGAAATCTCCTTTTTGTGTTGCCTATGTTGCAAAATGTTGTATTGTAGGGAACTTCCTCCCCGGGACGTTTTTTGTTGGATGGCATTGGCACACAGTCTGTCATCTTGCTGGCATCTGTTAGCGTCTGAAACAGCCCCGACTGAAGGCGACCAAACCCACGTTTTGGCGGAGAAGACTCCGCCAAAACGTGGGTTTGGCGCAGTCACAGCTAAAGCTGGAAGAGCGGTCTTTCGGAGCCTTTTCTGAACACTGTTTGGGTAACTGTTACAAGCACACTCGCTGGGTATCATCCACTATGCCATTAATAATCATAATTTGTGTGTAGCAGGTAGGCATTCATTATGTTGTCCTTCTTCATTCTTTGGAGAAACGTGGTATTCACTGTAGACTTGCAAGGAATTCTTGCAAATTTTTTATGCAGTGGCTGTAGACGAATAATTATGCCTTAAGTGGGTATGCACCGTAGCTAATAAGTGATCAAGAACAAGCTTATTTATTTAGGTACCCTCAGGGTCAGAGGCATTAGAGAGGGGAGTGGGTTACAATAGTTACAAACATAATATAAAACAGAGCAAAAAAAGTATAAACACAACAAAACCAGGAAAATGCAATGTAGTTCAGTGTTACACGTTATACAATGTTAGCTAAAGCAGTTTTAAAAAGTTGGTTGTCCGAGATTGTTGCCGTCAGTGCGGGTAGGTGGTTCCATTCCTGTGATGTACGCGGTATGAATGACTGGGAAAAGGAGTTAGTTCTGCAGGACGGCAAGCCGACTTTATGGACATGATTTATGCGAGCTGAAATGTACCGAGGAGGCAGAATGAGTTCGTTTCGTAGCTGGCTGTGATAGAAAAGCTTATAGAAAAGACAAAGGCGAAGGAATTTCCTACGAGATGATAAGGAAGATAATCCGAGGCTGGATTTCATAGTGCTTATGCTGGCTGTCCGGTTGTAGTTAGAGAGTATAAAACGAACAGAGTTATTTTGAACCATTTCAAGTGAGTGTATTAGATTTTCGTGGTTAGGATCCCAAACTGATGCAGCATACTCCAGTTTGGAGCAGATAAGCGTCTTGTAGAGAGTTAGTTTTAGTGTTGAAGGAGCCTGTGAGTAATTTCGACGCACGTAGCCGAACATGCGATTAGCGTTATTAATTACGTACGTGGTATGCACGGACCAAGTGAGGTCGGTAGTAATATGTATTCTGAGATATTTTTAAAACAATTCAATATTTGTAAAACAATGCAATGGGTTCGAACATTGGATGACCCACTCGTTCAATTTGCATTGTGTGACGCCTAGTGGTTCCTTTGCTGTTCTAAGATGCTTTATTACTTATATTAACGCTATTCCTCTCTTGACATCAAGTCTGCTCAAGGCCAGTTTGCAAATAATTCCAAGCACTGGTGTGGCTTCGAATACCATTGTGTCCTGGATGTTTTTTATTTACGGAGTTTTTTTTTCTTTCTTGATAGTGGTTACGGACAGCGGCGGCACACAACTACAGGAGCTGCGCTCAGTCCGTGTTGTGATCTTCATAACAGCTTTTGCAGTGAAAAAAAAAGTTACACAATTCAACGTTACAGAAGGTATGAATTTGAGGGCTCGTTTTCTTTGCTAGACACAAGGTTAATGACAACTAACCAGCAAGCACGCAACGCAAAGTATAGGGGACGTTATTATAAGTAACTGTAATAATGTAAATGAGAAGAAACAAAAGTGCATGAAAAGGTAACGTGCCGCCGGCAGGATCCAGACTTGCGACCTTCGAATAACATGGTATTTCAGTAATTGCAAATTCAAAGTTTGAGATATTTACCATTCTGGGCTTTACTGAAGTCTTCCATACGTTTTTCAGGGACCGGCAACGGAATACAGGTCGTATCACCTGTCGAGTCTGTCTGGAAGATTTTCAGACAGCTATAAACTGTATCCTTTTCTTGTTTGCAGCTGCTGCTGCTTCTCGTTAACAGCAATGTTTTTTAAGTGCTTTGATCGTGCCACTAACAGTCCACTCGATTGCCATTGGACATACCTTCATAGAAGTTTGCGAAGAGTTAAAAAATGTTATTGCTGCCTTAAAAATTCAGTGTTGCTGTATCACCTTTCTTTTATTAAGTGACAGGGAAGAAATTGTGATTTAACGATATTAAATACTGAACTCCAACACTTGACTTGTACTCTGCCACTATGGCTGAAATGCGAGAACACAAGGGAATCCGTGGCATATCATTGCTGGTCTCGCAGTGAAAAACCTTTAAAACATACATCTGTCCATGTCTTGTATGTAATGAATCTATGACTTTGATAAAAGTGCATGTTCTGAAAACCTCTCTGCTGTTTTTGAGATTTATTTGTAGAGTTCAGTGGCATATGTGTATGAGTGACAGCTGTAGCTGGAATCGATGTGCTGCAACATAATAGGAGCAACAGTATTACACAGTCGTAGTTGTTGGTAGCGATGCACCATGATGAGTGCTTGCTATGCCTTTCACTCATTACGTTTCAACTGACCCATCTTCTTTTCAGTGTAGGGAGGCGTACTCAATGTTTCTTTTTGCTTAGTTGACCTTCCCGCCATTTTCTCCAATGCCTCTGTTCAGTAGCCATTGTCCTTAACTGGGACCCTACGCCAACAGATCTTTCCGAAGCCATTGACGTCTACAGCGACTGGATCGACGCGTGCGAGAGCGCAAACCAGTGAGGAGGGGGCACAAATATCGGCCTCTCCTTCATATGTACATATTGTCAATAGAAATCGCTGGCGGAAAGGAGTGTCATCGGAGCGCATTCATTCGGCTGCATGTGTGTGCAAAGAGCCTTCCATCTCTGTGTCATGTTGTCGTCGTCCCACCGAGCGGTGTGTGGACCACAAGCAACCATCACCCACTTCCCTTCGCTCTCTGTGTTGTGTGCATCTTCAAGGAAAAGTTCAGAAGCACGCGTCATCGTCTGTCGATGTGCTGCGGTCTCTGTTGTAATGTTCAACGGTTGGGGAAGTAATTAAATCTGTTTTATGCTGGGATGGTGCTCCTGTTGCCAGTGTGTGTTTACGCGAAAGCTATCACACCTAAACCTCATTATAACAAAGAAAAATTTGACATGAAAATAACTGCTATATTTGTTATAAACGTTCATTCGAACTACTGTGCCTGTTATAGCCATGTTCGTTATATCAAGTTTTGCATTTGAGATCACATTCAGAAGGTAATTTAGTGGTGTAGTTGTACGCTGACGCTGCTGTTTGTAACTGCTAATGCTCGGTGAGAGGGGAAAGAAAAATTCAGGAAAATCGGGATGAAGTGGGATTTGAATTTAGGCCCTCTGTGAGGCAGTCTAGTATTCTACTACAGAGCTGCGCCGGTGCTTGAAACTCCTTTGCTAAAATCCCTTACGGGAGCCATTTAGGAATCGCGCCCATAGATGTAGGCTAACAGAAGAGTAAAGTAGCACCAGACATACCACAGCGTGAACTGCTTAAGGAATACGTGGTTTTAAACTTCCCACCCATAGCAAAGGGTTTGGCCATTATTCTTTATCATCAGCATCAGTAAGATGAACGTAATTCTTCATAGTAAATGTTCAATGGTTACCTTACTTCTCGAAATTGTGATTTATTACGTAGTGGGTGCCTTAAAGCTGTATTTGTGGTATTCGCACCAAGGGAGTTAACAAGAGGCGTAAGAAGAGTTGCATCCTCAGGTCGTTCAATGTACTGCCCTTTAAAACGAGTCGGAAGTACTATTCTGTTCCCGAAATAAGTAAGTACAATCAAAAACTACTTGTGCATACTTTTGCAGCTTATTATTTCAATCTTTTCATGTCAAAATAGAATGTGACTGACTAACTATATAATAATTAAAATTAATGACTAAAGCTCACACAAAACAACACATTGGTCAATTTTTTTTTTTTGTAATGCCTCGGAATCATGCCACGCGTATTTCTCATATTCGCAGACAGTGCATCAGGGGTCGCACCAAAACAGGATAATCTCGACTATTCAGAATCCAATGTGCACCAACATCTTGCAGTGCACGGGCCTCTACCATTTGGGCTACACTAAAATGCGACCCTCATGGCTAACATCAAACGCGCCTTTCGGGCTCTCGATGAACGCACTGTACTTTTAAAACCCGAGCTACGTACGGTTAGGCGGAACTAAAATTTGTCCATCATAGTGTCAGGAGATAATGTTGCATTAAGCAGCGAGATGGGCGCCGAGAAAGCCGCGATTTTGGTGTATGAGGCGTACTCTTGTTCTCCATCCTGGCTTGCACATTGGCACTGTGTCAATACATCTCAAAACGCCTGGTTTCCCGTGTGCGTTCTCGCAACAATATGAATGCAAAAAACTTAGTGCCATATAGAAAATGGGCGAGTCTCTCTGCTAGCAGCCAGTCCACTGAAAATGAAGATCACACATGAATGCAGATAGAGTGAAAAAACAATGAAATCACCACATAAGCACTGTATACCGATCGTTAACCAGTGAAGCCTAAACATCCAGAACCGGTGCAGGACTAGGTAACAACCGTGAAAGCACTAACCAATCCTAATAATGCATTATAAACACTAAGAAACACTTACTGTACTTCTCCATGATGATGATTGTGCGAAGCACAGTGTACAGTATGTGAAATATGCAAACTGTGATAAATGCAAGTCAGATGCCTGTGTAACCTCATCAAGAAATACAAAGACTAACGAATTGTGGGTATTAGCAGCTCCACTGGTTAACAATCCTTACGAAGCACTTTGGAGGCAATTTTTTTTTTTTTCATATTCTGTCAAGTTGATGGCCTGAGAGAGCTGCAATATGTATAAGACATGCTTCATGCAGCTAGGATTTTTCAACTTGAAACTTAAATTACCAGACCGGGATGCATGCTTCATACGGTTGGTGAAATTTAGCTCTCTCGCTAATACTCTCAATTGAATAACCACACTTAGTGATTCACTTGTAGTTGCAAGCATTGAATCGATAATGTTGCCACACACGTGCACAAAAAAGTAAACATTTACATCTAGACAGTGTGTGCTCATCACTAGTAAGCTTTAGGCATGTCTGTACATGAACACGCATATAACATACTAAAAAGCTTTTCTTTTGCTGTTGGTAAACGGTGGCCAATATTCTGTGCACTCTTGTGGTTAGTCAATAAACCACATTAAAAGCTCTACAATTAATACCAGGCTTATCTGTTGTTGAATCTAGATCTGAATATTGCAGATTTTGACAGAATGAAAAAAGATATAATCCCAAACAAATAGACAATTCACAGTCTTGCAATAGGTCAGTATGGAACATGCAATCAGTAGATTACTTGTGGCGAGTTAATTGTAGAAAATTTTGTGCTTAAAAGCATCAAGTTGCACTTTTTTATGCAGGCAACGCAACAACCTTGTTTTAGGCAGAACATGGAAACAAGTTTAGTTTATTGATCACATGTACACAACTTTGCACACCTCAGAAACAATTGTTGCCCCCCTCCCCCGCTCTTTTTTTTACTGGAAAACAATTGAAGAGCTCGACACCGCTCTAAACTTAGATTCACAAATTTTTAACAGGTGACAGTATGCCGTTTAAACAATAGATCTCAAGAACTATCAAGGTTGATACCAGGAAACTTAAAGTACTTGTACTATGCTTATGTGGAAAGAAAAAAGAAAGTTTACACAGTATGTAATAAGTATCTGAAAAAAATAATATTAGGTGCCATTGAATTTCGCAAAACCTCAAGAAAATAATTATGTTAAAGCACTGATCACGTGCCGTGTAGGTAATCTGTGATAGCCACGACGAGCTGCCTTCGTTGCCCCTGTTTACCTTAGCTTAAACCAATTAAAGGGCATGACGATAGTTGTAGCGCGAGAACAAAACGACGACACAGAGACAAGAAGGACACGAAAGACACGAGCGCTATAACGTGTCCTTTTGTCTCTGTGTCGTCGTTTCGTTCTCGTGCTATAACTATCGTCATGCCACACCAACTAGCCCAAGCTGCCACAATTAAAGGGGCCCTGAAACAGTTTCGACAATTTTTTACAGATACATTGGGCTGGTTGACCAAGTCCCAAGGGTTATTTAGAGACCCATTTGAGCTCTCTGCGTAAACCGTGCATTACAACGCTTTAAAACTGCGTATCGGTGCAGATCGTTGAGACCTGGCCGAACGCGTTTTCAACCGCCCATTAACAGAGCGACATGCTCTGGCCACTTGATGTTACTGTGGCTGCTGATCTGATTGGCTGCCATGGGCTGTAGAATGCGAAAAAGTAAGATCGGCTGGTAGGTTGCGACACCTGTCGGAGCAGATATTAACCACTCCGCGATCTTCGCTTCTGTTGCCAGACTGCGTGTGCATACTTTCCTAAATTTACACTAGAGGGAACTCTGGCACTAGTGCCTATAGGCGCTGCAACACATAGTGCTTACGCGAGCATGGGAATTATCGGTATGACATGGATTTGCCTAGTCTTCGTACTTTGCGTTCATTCTGGCTTGAAGTTGCGTTGTCACGAAACAAAATCGGCAAATGTTCGGCAGTTACGTTTCACCACATTCACCTGTGTTTATTTTGAATGCAAACAAGACTGCCACAAATTTCATTTACAATTTTATGTGCCCCACAAAGCCACCCCACATAGAAGTATCATAATTTGAGTTTTATCTCTAAATCACTCTTCCACAATGCCCATCATAATGAAAAAAAACTTGGCAAAGCAAGAAACAATGGCTAATGTCACTGCCTCAATGTTCCCGCAACTGCTGGCGGCAAAGCATAGGATTTTTTAAGGGCATTGTTAGCCATATATTAATAAAGATTATGTTGTACGCTGGAAAAGAAAAACTACTAACTCGAGTTTAAAAACTTTTGGTGGGCCACATCATTGAAAAACAAGTGCTTAAAGGGGCCCTGCAGCACTTTTTGAGCACTAGTTACAAAATGCTGCCGATCGGTAGTAGAGGCTCTCAACAACACACGAGCCAAATATCGTAGTGCAGCACACGGCCTGGAATTCACAATAAATTATCAAAGTAAGCTAAAAATTGCTTTTTCTTCCCTCGACAAATCACCCAATAAGCCCCAAAATCACTAGTAGCAAGCCCATCTATCAGCCATTGGCCGATTTGAACATAGCGTACCCCTAGTCGTTACAGAGATCGCCACAAAAGGCCGTCACTTGTCCACGCGTGTGCGCGCGATTGCACTGAAAGAGTTACGTATTCAATGAAAAAAATAATGCTCAAGGTCACAAGGTACGCGTGACGCTTTTTGTTTGCCCCTCCCATCTCTCCCTGCTTAGCTTCCACCGCTTTCGTGGGGACGAGAGAAGAGAGAACGCAATTGCAGCGTGTGACAAATCTTCGTAACTCCGCTCGCACTGGCCGGATTCTTAAAATTTTTGCAGCGATGTAATTTGTGAAGCAATACGCTTCTCCACTGCATTAATTCCATGGTTACTCAAAAACGTGTTTCAGGGCCCCTTTAAAGTATGGGCACAAATTTTTCAAAAAGTCAACACGTATGTTTCATTTTATCTTCTTACCAGTAACAGTTGTTTAGCAGAAAATCTGCATGAGAGTTTTAAAAGAATGCCATATCATTGAAAACTTGTCTCTCTCTAATGACCCCTAAAATGAACAAGAATGCAGTTGTAAAAACTGATTAGACACTGTTTTATGCAATAAATACAGTTATGCAAGGAAAATGACAGAAGAGAAAGCACACATATGTCAATGAAGTTTTTTTTTTACACAGCTGCCCTTGCGATGTACAGGTGACTGCAAAATTAACGAGACTTGACAAGTGTGGATCTATGCCCCGTTATGTTATGGAAAGCTTTTGATTTCATAAAAAAGCGGTGACAAATGCAAAAAAAAAAACAGTGATCAAAATACCGAATTCGAGAACACATGGCTTTAGCTCACCGAACCCTTCCGTTTTTCTCGCAAGTCTCGTGTCACAAAAAACTTTTGCGGCGAACTGTACTGCATAGGAATTTCAATTTATACAAGAGGCAACAAGACAGCATGGCAGTTCAGGTAAGTGAAACAAAAATACAGCTCTACAAATTAGTAACAAACAAAGCCAAGTGAAATATTAGCATTAGAAGAAAAATTCGGCTCAGGTGAAGTCGGTACAAAACATACTACTTCAGTATAGAACTGGCACTAACAATATGAAGAAGTAGAATAGGTGTGCTGATCCACACAACAGCGAAGAAATATATTGTTTAGGTCGATAAATTACACCATTATAGGTTTATTAATATATAAGAAAAACTTTAAGGCCGTTATTTGTTCCATAGGTTACAACGGCACTCCCATTAGGGGTTAGTAACTTCTCAGGATGCAATACAGTTCACTGCTGAACTGTCAGTCTTAGTTTTTCTTAAATTTCATGTCGAATCCTCACACGATGTCGGTGACAAAACGTGTTTTTTGAGTATCATTAACATTGGTTCAACAAAATTTCCTGAAACTTGCTATGTTGAGCATATGGCCCCCTCAGAGAACAATGTAGTTACTTGTTATCGATTAGGAGCTATGTAGGAAAAAGTAGATCCCGTCAAAATCAATGAAATCATGGTGTTTAATGCAAGGATTTCAGGTTGGCTTTACTACTCGCAAACCTTTTTTTTTTTTTTTTGCGTCTTTCCTTGTTTGCCAAGTATCTTCTTGCAGCAGGTGCAGAGATTTTGGAATTATGAAACGGTTGTAATGAGAAAAAATCTTTTTTCTTTAGGGTCCCTTTACGAAGCCAACAGCTTATTTGTATAAAGAATTAGCCCTTTCACGTTCTTGGACCCATGTGCAGACAGTGAAAGCATCAGCCGTTCAGCTCAGGATACTAGTATGGGGTGCCCTCATATTCATCAATCTTTAAAGAGGGAACGCAGCAGAAACACTGCTTTCTGTAAAGTCGTACCCATCTACAGATATAATTCCAAGTCTCTTTCCTCCAAGCAAAATGCAGCAACTGGCAAAATTTCATATGAAGAAAGACATGTTTTAGCATAGACAAGATTTATGTTTAAAATACAGTTGGGTGAAACACGCAAGGAAATCTATACAATTTTTTTAAAGGGACACTGAAAAAAAGATTTTTGTCATGCTTTCACAATTACGCAATCGCCTAGCTTATTGCGGAGAATGTCTGGCAAGTGTGAAAACGTACGAAAAGAAAATGCAGGTGGCGGCACGAGCTCGAAATTTCCACACATAATGCCACGACATTGTAGATTTTGACAGCATCTACTAGGTTGTACAGTTAAAAATCATTGTAAATAAAGTACTTTGTTCTCTGACGCGACATGCCTAAGTTTCCAAAAATTGTGCTCGATGTCACAAAAATATGAAAATTCACATGGAAATCTATGATGTCATGTGCAGAGGTTTAGGCGTGGAATTTATGAATGAAAATAACCTTTATTTTGTCCTCTATTAACAGAACTGTGATGATAAAATTAGTGACATTAAACTTACCAGAGTGCAACTTATCAATCTAAACCAATTCACTATTTCACTTTAGTGTGCCTTCCGAAACTGGGCTAACTTCAACCCTGTAACAGCATATGCGTAAGGACATCAGATGCTCATATATATGATGATAGACTCTCATCATACGCTCACAATCTTTCCTCAAAGTGTTGCCATGAAAACAGACCACAGAAACATTTCTGGAGCTACAATAGATTTTTCAGTTCCAGAGATTCCATGACGCAGATACTGCCAGTTTATGTAGTTGATGTCACAGCAGTGAGAAATTTAAGATTGTAGGGAACACATTAATGCGAATGCCTCACAAGTTTTTACGCATATGTAAAATATATGTACTAAGAGTGTATACACTAAATATGAAAATGATGTGGGCACTTTTGCACATATATAAATGTGTTCTATCCTGTATACCCTTTATACTCTGTCAGAATGCTATCACTCAACATTGTTTTTCTTCATCTTTCAACGATGACAGATAGTGGCATCATGTTACCTCATTCTAGACTTTATGGCTGACCAAATATTAATAGAGGCTCTCTTTCCAGCCCAGCAAGTTCGGCAGAACAGGAGCAGTGTGGACCCTCTCGCGACGGCAGTGCTATTGTTTGGACAAATGGCTCGTGCACCACTATGCTAATGGGGTAACAGCTACGTCCTGAAAACGCATAAAGGGGCTCTATCAATGCTGTCGCCAAGCGCTGCCCGTACGCGAATGAACGCTCATGCGCCTAGCAAGGTTTCAGAGTTACGCTCCCACCTCAGTAACTACGTGTGATGCCACTCAAACTGGAATATGGATCATCCAAACAGCAGGACGAACCAGGAAGTTATTCTCGTATGAGTACTCTGTGTAGAGCTAAGAGTGTCCTTGGCACAGAGCCAAGCAAGCAGTCTTTTCACAGAGCCAAGGATGCCGTTATGTAGAAAATGGCAATGTGTCTATATCAAATTTCGAAGTGTCGCACCAATTGCATTGCCAAAAGTGAAGAAAGGATACGGTCTATGGCTCATTTTTCTATGTGCACACGTAATAGCTATTTATATTACAGAATTATCTGCAATACTTACTCATAATTTGCACTGATAATTTCACAGGTTACGGACACTTGTCGGGTAACTTGCATTTCCCCGCGTACGCAGCATCCTTTTCCTCACAAATTACCGGCACGGCAAGTCAATATTGCTAGTAGTTCAAGTGGTTGGAGCATGACTGTGCAATTAAGAGGCGAAGCAACGTTTTCTTTAAGTACACGGTTTTATTTCTTTGGTTGCAAAAACTCGCTCGGTGAAAACTAAGCATTGTTCCTCGAAACTCTTCGATGCCACCGGGATTACCAGCGCTGCGACGCACCTATTTGTGGCATGTTTTTGGGCTAATATTCTCATAAAAAAAGCACAACCTTAATTCAATGTTCTTGAAATATATCACATGTACATGCTGTCAAAGTTTTTTCACAAAAGTTTCTTTAAAGAAGAATGACAAACTGGTAAATTTTATTTAAAAATTGCAAGTGCTATCATTAATGTCTAGTGCCTGCTATTAAACATAGCCAACTGAGGGAAGTCAAGTTAGTTTAATCACAAGCATGCCAAAGAGAGAAAACCAAGCTATGTGAATGAACAAGTAGATGAGCAACAATGTCACGTTGTGTCAGACCTGGTGTTAGCTCTAGTTCTTCGATGCTAGGGATACATCAAGCTTGATAAGGCAACATAAGGGCACCACAGGAGGCCCCTTTAAGCGATTTCATAGTTTGGCAAGTGGCTTTGAGTGCTGCATAAATGGTACCCACTTTTTTATGAGCTAAGCTGTAATAATTGCTTACGATATGTGACAGTTTTCGCAGTGCAGCTCTAACATATTCATGATGTGAACCTTTGTTCGAATACAATATGCCCAGTAAAGGATTTATTTATTTTTACAAAAATGCCAGTCATGCTACTGTAGCAGGTTTAACACAAGTTATGAGGTTCTAGTACCTGTGCAAGGAGCTAACGCATTCACGAAGTCAAAACGGGGTGCATACTGTCAACAGCACGTAACATTTCCGAATACTTCATTGATTGAAACCTATTGCAGTAACATGAAGTGCATTCTGTTCCAGCTTGTGTGAGATATTGATGTTAGCCCTCTGCTTCGCTTCTTCAACATCGTAATAAAACCACAACAAGAGATGTTATTATGCAAAGTACCATAAGGCTCGCATTCATTCTTTATCATACACTTCAGAAAAAAATAGATATTTTTCCAACAGCAGAGGCACTGTTTGGCTTGCAACAATGAGGTGTGGCACAAAAGCAAAGCACTTTGGGGAATTTTTTTTGCACCCCATAAGGCCGTAGATACCTTACATGAGGCACTATGCAGTGCATATTTGCCCCGATAGTTGAGCTTGGCCAAACAAATGCGATGTGCAGAATGAGCTAGGCCTAACATAGGCCCGAGCTAAGCTTAATATAGGCCTAAGCAAAACCTAAGATGAGTTGCCAGATTAACATGTGCTTTCAGTCGACATGTGCAGTCTAATGCCAGACAGTCGGCTTTGACGCTTGACAAAGGAAAAATGTGGGCTTAAAATCTCGCAAAACCAGCCCAAAAGTGTGGTGCCGTCTGCCTTTGTAGAGCAATCTTTGTTCTCACGAATAGCACCATCTTTCAGTTGCTGCTGCGAGGCTAAGTTGGCAGAAAAGGTACAATTTTCCGCAACAATAAACAATGCCTGCACTGAAGCATCAAAGGTTCTCAGTGAGCACACAACTATGCCATACGCTCTACAGAATGTAGTGAGAATCTAGTGCACACTTCTTCTCAAACCACCAAACTCTCTTGCTGAACTGCACTAATGGAACTTGCAATTTCAAAACAATATTCCCGTCAGATTGATTGATATGTGAGGCTTAACGCTCCAAAACCACCATATGATTATGAGAGACGTCGTAGTGAAGGGCTCCGGAAATTTTCATCACCTAGGGTTCTTTAACGTGCGCCCAAATCTGATTGATTGATTGATTGATATGTGGGGTTTAACGTCCCAAAACCACTATATGATTATGAGAGACGCCGTAGTGGAGGGCTCCGGAAATTTAGACCACCTGGGGTTCTTTAACGTGCACCCAAATCTGAGCACACGGGCCTACAACATTTCCGCCTCCATCGGAAATGCAGCCGCCGCAGCCGGGATTCGAACCCGCGCCCTGCGGGTCAGCAGCCAAGTACCTTAGCCACTAGACCACCGCGGCGGGGCAATGCGCCCAAATCTGAGCACGCAGGCCTACAGCATTTTTGTCTCCATCGAAAATGCAGCCGCCGCAGCCAATGTTCCGACCAAGTGACACAAATTTACTTTTTCAACATTCCAGCGAATGTTCACGGCCTTGTTTGGCTGTGCAAGACTGGTAATTTTTGACTACCACCGGTTAGCTGGTTCATGGTAAAACAACAATTTTGCAGCAATGTCTTATAGAGGCAGCTTCATTTTGGTGCACGAAATGATGCATCTGTCTCAAGCATGAAAAACCTATTCCTTTCATAGAAGTTTGCAACTATCCTAAATGCATGCAAGTTTGGAATGACGCAGGCGCTCGGGAGAAAAAAATGTGTTGTGGCTGTTGGAATTGCACCGGGACCAGTGGACAGCTAAGCTAACATTTACAACAGGCATCGGAGAAGTGGCGGGTGGATGCACAAGTACGACACAGGAGTAGTGGGAAAAAGAGAGAGAATGCATACTGCGTTTTTGTTAGGCTTAGGGTGCACTGACCATGTAAAGAACTTTGAATAGAGGGACATTCATGTGACAGGAAAGTGTCACAGACAGTTGCACAGCAATTTCAAAGCTTGCTTTAAACCTAGGGGTATTTCTTGAATAGCTCTGTACAAGAAATCTCACATCGCTTGAAGAAAATGGAGACAAAGAAACGACATACAACGGAAACTTGTGCACGGCATTGCTTTGCAAACTGAGAAGATATATTATGAAGCCTTAGACCTTTTGCGCGAAGGTGGTTGTGCACCTTTTTGGTCAAACACAGTAATTCAGTGCAACATGTTCCCTCGCAACTGCTGTAATGAAAAGGATACATATGATGAGAATTTATTAAATGATGTTAACTTGGCCTTTTTCACACCGTTAGAAAAAAGGCATCGTGCTTTGATGCATCACAAGAAGGGAAAGCGAAATCGTTTTTCCAGAATTTGGACAACCTGTGCACCGACTCAAGGAGAACGATAGGCGGGAATTTGCCACAAGCATGCACAACCGACAGATCGTTTAGAACACCTCGAGCCTAAACGGCTGGTCAGCTTGTGCTTCCTTCACCTCAGGGACTCCAGGAACTGCTGAGCGCACAGCTTCACCTTAACGGGGCAGTCTGTCGCCACCCACTTCTCGACAATCTGCGGGAGTTCGAGCGCCACTGCCAGGTCGCGGATCTCGGCGGTTCCCGTTCCTTCTACATTGCACAGTGTCCCAGCCGCTACGAGAAGCCGAAATTGCGCCTCGCCATCGGTCAACTCCGCCGCAACGGCGACCATTGTGGTGAGCAGCTGCACCATGCGTTCCGTGGCCTGCGGGTCGCAGACGGCCCCTTCGCGCAGGTGCGCCACGGCAAAGTTCAGCAGTAGCGTGGACATGGCGATCTGCGTGTTCTTGTTGGCCCCGCCTGCCCCGGCTCGTCGCTGGAGCGCGCCCAGTATACGCTCGCGCTCCTGCAGCGCCAGCGCCTCGCCGCTCGGCTGGGAGAAGAGGTTGCACAGGCAACGAAGGACTAGCATTTGGTTGGCCGCCGCGTTGCGGCCCGTGGACGACAGCAGGCCAATCAGGAGGCTGCACAGCTGTGCGCCGCTCATCTGGCAGACGCGGCTGTTCACCGCCTGGATTCGCAGAGCGAGCCTCAGTAGGTCCAGTGCCGGGAAGACGTAATCTGGGAAACACCCGCGTGTTGCATCGTTTAAAGCTCACTTTTCAATTTGTAGTGAATGTATAACTATGTATTCAGTATGTATAATTATGTTATACATCGGGCTCAAATATTATGGACAATGCACAATTTTGTTTTCCCTTTTCTCATAAATTTTCATATTTTAATGGGCCAATGAGGTATATCAACTAGATAAGAATTTTGGTGCAGATTAGACAAGAACAGAAAGAAGATGCACAGCAGCGTTTCCTTACGTCTTGAGTTCTGTTCACACAAAAAACATGTTTACATAGCTGGTTTGCGCACACTATTATGCCACTTGAAGGGGGAGGGGGAGTTCAGAACTCATGTTTATATTTAAGGTTGACTGCACTATGTTAAAGGAGTACCGACACAAAATTTCGTGGCCGAGATAGCCTGCGGGGTCTATTTCAGTGAACATACGTATAGTATAATCTGCAAAATAGGAACAGCGAGTATAGCTTGGGTGGTACTTTAAATTAATTTTGAAGTTTGCGTGAGTGCTCGACTCCCTCACGCCATTGACACCCTTGAAGGGGACCCTTTCGGGACCCCCTACTACTCTCATGTCACGATGCTGCAGTCAAAAAAGCAAGTTACGATGATGTAATAGCCACCTTTTTTTTTTTCCGCGTTTTTTCCCGCAGTCTGTACTTCTCGGTGGCTGGTCACGAGTGCGTGGCCGTGGCGCACGCCTAAAAAGTTTTGTGTGTGGCAACACTGGAGTCCCATTTCCCAGTCGAAAGTGATTCTTGATGTGGGCTGTGCGGTAGTGTGTCACAATTCTGTGTGCTGACGTGGTCTAGAGCTGCACAAGCTAAGGGGCAAAACTTCACCTGACGGCTTCTCAATTTTGGAGCTCTCTCAAACCGAAACTGAAACTGGTTGATAATGAGGGGCCTGTAATCAATTATTCGTTGTGTGCTGCAGCAAACGATGTGTCCTGTTATGACTCACAGGCCCGCAGCAACACATTCCAACAGAAAAACGCGAGGCCAAAGTTTTTGTGTCAGTACACCTTTAAGGGAGTTATGACAGCAAGGGAAAATGCCACTACTAATGCACGTTGTAGTAGTTTGAAGCTAATAGGTCATCATTTCTGAGGTAAGGAGAAACAATTTCTAAGGTGAGTTTAAACAATGATACGAAAAAGAAATACTGCTGCTTACGAGTGTTCTGGAAAAGCAATAATTTTTGTACATATGTCTCATTCCCAGGATGTCTGAAACTGCAACAAAATAGAGCCTCCAACCATAACTAGAACTGCTGCTACTGCTACTATGATTACTACTACTACTACTACTACTACTACTACTACTACTACTACTACTACTACTACTACTAGTACAACTACGATGACAACAGTAGCAGCTTAAGGCAGGCTAAGACAGATTTATTGTAGGAACAAAAACATTAAGGGACCCATTAAGTTTCGCCTTGAAGAGTTGAATGCGATAGCAATATCGCGTCCTCAGAGTGTACTTCAAACACTTAGTGCATGAAAACCTTTTGAACTTGCTAAGCACCCAATGCGTGGCCTTCAGAGAATAGGCGCAGCAATATGTGTGCATTTGTTATGGATGACCGGTTTTGAACCATGAAGCCATAATGATAATCACACGTACTAGCGCCCTATGACAATGTGCGCTTATACCACGCATTATTACTGCTTCATTTCAAGCTGTATTGTGAAGCATGCATGTAGACCATGAATGTTGCTTTCACGGCATTTCCAAGAAGAGGAAGTTATTTTCACCGTATTCACAAGCGCACGTGCAGATGTGTGGTAGAACATCAGCTTGCCTCACAAACTGCTTGCGTTTGACCCCCACTCAGAGCCAGAATTTTTATTGTTTATTTTATTTACATCTTTCTAGATTTTTCAGTCATGCACAAAATGATTTTTCGTTCACAAACACAGACACTGGAATTTCTGTTAAACGAGCTTTCTAACACTATTGCATTGGAAGCAAATCAGCAAGCAGAGAAAGTGTGGCAGACATTCTGCATACCTTCCGGCCAATGCACCACCCTGTCAAGGGCGCCTAGCTGGGCATCACCGGGCACTGCTGACGTGCTAGTAGCCAGCTCTATGAGGCTAGCCAAGTCGTTGTCGTCCACCGTGTGAGCGGGCGGAACCTGAGTGTTGAATTCCTGCAACTTGGTCTGGATCCCCTGAATGTTGGCGATGTCAAAGCGGACGAACGACGTGTGGGGAAAGAAGTGGCCGCCGACAGTCATGTCGCCCGCTGCATTGTCAACATCTGTAGAGTCACCTGGAAAAAAAGTCACAGTTTCGCCAAAAGGGCAAATCAATGAATGCAATAGCAACATATTCGAATGTTTTACGAAGCAAGGCTAGCATATTTAGGAGGAACATTAATTGTAGTAAACATGCGCTTGCTGAGTAACCAAGTTTTCTGTGGCATGGCCACAGTAGATGACCACAACAAGGCTCGTGCGAAGTGACGGCATTGATGAGAAGTCCTTCCCGTGGGCAGCGCATGCTGGTACTAAGGGCTATACGTCGTGTGTTGCCGCTGGTGGCAGTTTGTTATGTCAAGTGCAGTGGCAGGACTAACCACTAGGCCGAGTGCACTACAAATTCAACATGCCGAAATTGGAAATTGAAAGCCATCGATCACCGGTGACCTGTTTTAACCCTTTGAAACCCTATGTACACAATTGCATACACCACACATTTTTTTGTTGTTTGCATCAAGTAGAGGCTAAGAAACGAATGAATCGAACCTCCCACATAATAAACTTGCCTTCATTTAACTTCATTTTGCAGTGTACTGATACATATGATCATTTTTCTGAAGGCACTACTACCACGTTCGACGAGTCGCGCGATGTACCCCTTCCTGCAAGCAATGTGAAAAGCGGAATTTTTCCCTGTTCCAGATTGACATGACCAAAAATGAATTCGCACTGTATTCCTAGCCTGAGGTTTGATTCTGTTTATGCCAAAAATAATCATCGACGAGTTCAGTATAAAAAAATATTTAATTGCAGATTAATTAGTACTAATTATTCTAACACAAATTCAACATTATGTCATTATTATTGCATCAGGGTAATGAGTGCCCTAAAGTAATGCTGTAGTGATTTGACACATTTACAGACAGTTCTTCATAGGTGGCATCTGCAAGGGTTAAGGGGGGGGGGGACGGCTTTGGTATTGCAAAAAATGGCAAAAAATTGATTCCTTTTTAAAATCAAGTTTTCAGTTTCTGGAACCCTTTTTCTATCCGATTCCAAAATATCTACACTGAAAACCGCGCACAAGTGCTTTGTAAAATTCGCTTCACCCTCCTCTGTAACGAAAGTTTTTCTGGAAATGACGAGAAAATATCGATCTAAAAAAAATTATAGCTTCGCGAGGACGCGGCCAGTAGCCGTCTTCCTGGGCTCATCGGAAAGAGCGTTTTTCCATGTTCGAATTTACCACCTCAGCTGGCTCCTTTCTTCAAAAACAAGTGCACAAAAAGCAAGTATTTGAAGGTCGTTTCGAAGCCCTTGATTGGCTGTGGCCACCATGTTGCCCCAGCTCGCCTAGACGTTGGTCCGATGCTCGCTCCGGGAGATCGTCGTCTGCTGCTTGTGCGTCGCGAAGACATGGCTGTCGAAAATCGCTACCTCGTGACGTGTTCACGGCTCGACGATCACTTAGGATATAATTACGCTGTAGTTAGGAGCTGTAAGGGGATGCACGATCATATTACTAGAAGCGGGCGGGGGATCTACGAGCGCGGGGCGTCATCGGAGCCGTTTTAGGCCTAACTCCGCTTACGACGAGACGAACTTTGCGGGCAAGAATGCTGCGCTAGAGCACTCGCGGCAATGTGCTTTTTCGCAAGCAGCGAAGCACATCACTTGCTAGCTCCTCAGAACCACAGAAAAGCGTTTTACGCATCTCTGCAGCAGACCCCACTGTCAAGCTCATCAACTTGCCCCCCCCCCCCCCCCCACCCTCTTCCACTGCCAAGGATTGCTCGCTCGGAACAGCGGCTAGCATTTTCGCGTGTCGGCAATCGAAAATGCGATAACAGGTGCAGTGCGCGCCAGTTTTTTGTAATTTTAGGTACACATTTCGCACATCGTTACCGAACACCACCGGCAAGTGCATCACGCACCAGCTGCGCTGTCCACGCGGCCGCACACTTCATGGTCATATGGAGGGCGTCAATAAGCTTTTGTGATGCAATTTAGATGTGCTTGGAGCCTTTCCTGGTATCGCCGCAAGCGTTTATGAATGTTCTGAGACAATAAAAGCCTTGTAGATTAGAGTTTCCGCGACCGGCAGTGTGATGATGCGTTTAACAGCTAGAGTGGCAAAAGAGCATGCATGAAGCAGGGGCACCAGTTTTTTATATGCCCGACTCGCGTCAATAAATAAGCTGCTAAAATTGTGCCATCAGTTTTCTGCCCATAACTGTTACTCATTTGGAAAGGAGGAGTAGGCTGTCATGGTGTGAGCCATTTTTCTTATGCAATAAACTTCTCTCGATAAAAAAATGTTCAGTGATTATTTGTAATCAAGAGGTACCTAATTATGCTAATGACAGCTTGAACACAAGAAAAACGTCCAATACTTTCAGTATATGGCCTTATTCAATTACAATCTATTCTGTCATGGCTACTATCACACCACTCCTTCATACAGCGAACTTGGTGTAAAATCCATACTTCTTCTTTGTAGATAAAAAAGGTTATGAAAAAAATTATATAGGCAACAAAGGCACACTGGGCAGAAGCCACATGCCTGAGAAGTCAAATATCACAAGACAAACCTAAGATCACAATTTTTAGGTGTTTTAGAGACGTGAAGAGAAGGTGAAACTTCAAACGCAGTTTTCGCAATACTGTTTTTTTGGCATTATGCTCAGCTCGTGGAGCAGATATCTCTGCAACCACTGCACAGATTTTGATTCCGTTTCTTTTGCAACGCTCCTTCAACAGTGCTTCAGGGGGCTGCAATCTTAGTTTTTCATTTTGCTCTCTGAAGAAGTTTTCGTAGTGTTTCTTGTTTGTAATGGTAGTGTGCTCATTGCAGTGTCGCTCGAGAAAATGTTAACTACAAAATTTAATGTTGCAAAAAAATTATTTTGAAAACGCAGCCCCCTTCAGCATGCATTTGGCTGTACGCTTCATAATTACCAACTATTTTTGTCACTTTATAAATCCACCAGCCCCTCCACGAGGTTCAATGAAAAAATAAATTGTATCTCATTAAGTTTTTATGCTATCACCCCGAAACTTTTATGGAAGCACAGCGAGGCCATTTTTAGTGTACGCGCCAATTTTCATCAACATCTAGCAAGACACAAAAAAGTTTGTTTCGAAAGGCACGTCCTCCCTGGTAATGAAAGAGTAAACTGGGCCCTGTAATGCTTTTGCTACTAATCAACAGTTGGCCCCACTAAAGGAGTTTACGTGCAAGTGGAGTTACATGGCTTTGTTGCACTCTTTAGTCATATCCTCCTTTTGTATTAAGTGTGCTGAAAGTTGTGCAGGGAGGTACGACAGGGGGGCAATAAGCCATGTACGTTTGTCAGCACGCATTGTGACCTTCAGCTCATTCTAATTTTTATCTTCAAATGCACACATTGCTCGCAGAGTGATTATGACAGTGTACACGTCGCGGCATCCTGCGGCGGTCACGGTAACTGTACGCAGGTCGCGATCAAATCGGCCAATGGCCATTGACTGTTTGTGGCATGGACGTCTGGGCTAAACCTTTATCGAGTCAGGGAACTTTTGACCGATGACTAGACAAAGGACGTCACATATAGTCAGCGGGACTTTTGTCTGCCTAGTTGACAAAGGTTGCCACGTGCAGTCAGCAGACATTTGTCTGCTGACTACAGTGAACTTTTGTCCGCTGACTTGACAAATGCCACATGTAGTCTGTGGACTCCGTGTCCCCTAACCTGACAAAGGATGCCACATGCAGTCAGCGGACTTTCGTCCGCTGACTTGACAAAAGATGCAACAAGTAATTGGTGTACTTTTGCGCGGTGACTTGAGAAGGGACGCCACACGTAGTCTGTGGACTTTATTCCGCCGACTTGACAATAGATGCCAAATGTAGTCAGTGGGCTATTGTCGACTGACTACACGTGACTTTTGGCTGCTGACATGAGACTTTAGTTTGCTAACTACATCAGACTTTTGTTCGCCAGCTACATGTGCACCATCAACCAGCCATGTGCTCTCCCCTCTCTGCTGCTCCTAAGGTGAGAAAGGCATCGAGGTGCACCCTCTCCCCTGCTGTTTCCCTACTGCCTGGAGATGTGCAGCACCCCTTTGGCGACCACTCGCTGGCATTGGACGAGTATTGAAAATGCATTCCGAAAACCCCCGCGCAGTTCAGCCCACAACGACCAGGAGAAGTTGAAATTTTCCGCATGGGTTTTCTTTGCTGTAACAGTGAAATTGCGGATAAACACGGTTCATTACATTCAGGTAAGGAAAAAAACTCATGGTGCTCTATGTACAAACGGCCAAGTATTAAGGGGAGATGCTACTCGAAGACACTTTTTTTTAATATTCACCCTAGAGCAATGAAACTTGAGCTGTTTATAGAACTTTTATTGCTGATTTCAAATATATAATTAGTTTTCTTGCAAGTTACACACTTTTAGCTCTGCAACATGACAAAGTAGAAACCTTACCCATTTTGCCCCCCTTTTTTTCATCCCTAAACTTCTGTAATTTTTTACCATTCATAGTTCATAATTCTTCAAATAAAACGTAGAAAGCAAATAACTAATTAGGAAGCGCATACAAAATATGTAATACACATGAAAAATAATAGACGTAGAAAGTCAATATTTCACCTACCCTAGTAAAGGTAAAGGTATACATACAAGTTTTTTTATTATACAATAAAATATTGAAATTTAAACTAGACAATTGCATTTATGATACTTTGGAAAAAGTTCGGGCGAAATTTCATGCAGATCCGAGCACTATAAGTGCCAGAAAAAGGAGGGGCACATTGGAAAAAATGGCAGAATTTGTGTTTTGAGAAAAAACCAGTTTTAAAGTTAAAATGGACTTTTTATTTATGAAAGACATCATTAAATCAGATGAAATTCGCACACCAAAAAGAACAATCCTTCTTGTAGTGGCCACTGCGACTAAAATACGCCAGCACCATGAGTTAGCCCCTCTCGGCTTTTTTGAGCCGACTCCTCACAGACATTTCGGTCACAGACAGGGCCATAAAACGCTTGCCAAACTTCCACTCCATCTGGCAGAGCCTTGTGCCAACTGCAAGCTAGGAAGAAGTTCGACAGGACTGCGAAATACAAACTAAGTCCAGTGTCATGCCATTTTGCAGCCATGTTTGTGTACATAATGGCAATGTCGTCCCTGCTAAGTTCTCTCACTGCGAGCTCTTTTGACCTCTCAAGATTGGCGCTGACGTCATCCATTGCCGCATCACGAACTTTCCGGCTGATGGGTGTGAATGAGTTTTGATGCATTGGCTTTTGCAAGCCAACAACTGCCGCAAATCGGACCAGCTGCTCATAGCCTATTGCTACAGAGCGCGCCGCCCAACGGCTTTCACTTGCGAGCAATGCCTTTTTTCATTCATAATGGAGATCATTACACGAGAAAAGCATTGTTCAGCTGCATTTCTCGAGAAGACATGGACCCCGCAAATAGGTTTCACAGTACATACAGGTTCGCAGTGGCCAATGGCAGTCCCTGATTCGTACCGTGTGATAAGCCAGTCGCGGCGCTCGATAAACGCACAGAAGAGTGCTTCGTTTTATTATTTCTTGTGCTGCATCAGCGAGAGAAACTGTTGTTATTTGAAGAGTGAGGTTTGACTCTTCGACTCATGCGATCAACCATGGCTAGCGGCGGCGCATTATCGGCGGCAAGGTGCTCGAAGACTGCACACTTTGAACCTTTTAACAGGCACCTTGTGCTCCTTAGATGCAATTTTAAAGCGTTTCCAGTTAAGTCTGGACCTGTATTATTTTTTTCATAACAGTAGAGGTATTAATCTTATCAAAACAGGCAAAAATAAAAAAATCAGTATTTTGAAAAAAAAAAAAAAAAACTCCCGTTTTTCGACTCGCATTTCCCCTTAAACTTGAGGTTCAAGCCAAACTTGAAGTGAGATGAAGTGAATTTTTGTCATTGCCCAACAAACCTGCACAATAATTTAAAGAATTAGAACCACACTCGCATGAATTAAGCAAACAGCTTAGAATAGAAGGAGGATTTGAAGAACGGTAGGGTGCAAGCAGCTAGACCCATTGATTCACTACAATCAGCGAATATAAGCTAGCATAAGACGACTTCAAACTTTGACAAAAATAATTTGAGTGCAGATTATGCACATTTTATTTTACAGTGTGGCTTCACGACAGTTCAGACTTCTCCTAAAAAGATGGTTTCACAGCACAATTCCACTATACAGCGAAGCCACTTCACCAAGTCATTTCGGCTTTTTTTTTTTACTTGAAGTAATTCATAATCTATTAGTTCATTTCAAATACATAATCTATTAGTTCATTTCAAATACATTAAATTTCAAATTTTCTAAATTCAATATGAAGTGGATTTGAATCCTGTAATATTCACATGAATATTTGAAACGTTCAAAATATTCGCCCATGCCTAGTTCTAAGGGCAGAAGGTCAAAATTGACCATTTTGTCGCATCGACAATTCTTTTATGCTGGAGTTCATTATACTGAGATTTAAATGTCCTAAAATTACCATGAAGTAAACACCTGTCAGTAGTCCAACTTTATTGCTTTAATGAAGCACAAACACATGACAAGCATTAAGTTAATGGCAAACCTTTCCAAGTACTAGCTTGTCATTTATTTAAAAACTTTTCAGTTCTTTACGCTAGCAGAAGGGCGTTATGAAAACAAATGCTCATTTGTGCTAACCTGGTTGCCGTGATGCTTGTTGCGCAGGCTGGGGCTTCGCTGAAGTTCCTGGAATATACCTTGAGCCACCTGAAAATTTCGAAATAAAGTCTAATGCTTCATGCCTTTAGGTCGGCACGAAAATGTGTAGCTCGCTCAGACCCACTCGTGAAATACATTTCGTCCCAAGAATTCACACAAACTCTATCAAAACTTGATCAAACTTGATCAAAAGTTGATTGAAGCTTTAATACATCCTGCACCACAGGAACCTTGTTCACAATAAATTTGAAATATTGACAAATGCAATGTATGTAAATGTTTGTTGAGCTTTTATTGTTGTCGACATTTCTTCTGTTTGATAGCATTTGAGGGGGGACATGGAAATGGGATTGATTGACTGATTGATTGGTATGTGGGGTTTAATGTTCCAAAATCACCATATATTTATGAGGGACGCCGCAATAGAGGGCTGAGGAAATTTCGACCACCTGGGGTTCTTTATCATGCACCCGATTCCAAACAGCATTCGCCTCCATCGAAAATGCAGCCGCCGCAGCCGGGACTTGATCCCGCGATTTGTGGGTCAGCAGCCAATTACCTTAGCCATTAGATGGCAATGAAAATGATTAATTTGGTAGATAAGTTCAACCGTTTTTTTTTTTTTGCAATCCTGAGACATTCTTTTTATGTCATGGTGAAGTATTAAACCAAAATAGGTAGTAGAAGGTCAAAAAACAGCATTTTGCTTTGTACAGTAATCAAGAACTGAGAAAATTGTGTTCTTAGAAATTTGAAATTCTTGCGAGCTTCCTTTGGCACAGTGCCACCATCTTGGCATCATCATAAAGAGGACAGATTGGAGCTCGAGACAGCCGCAAACCTGAATTTCTCTAATAAAAAATAAAACCAGTTCCCTTCCATTTTCTTAGCTTTGAGCTCCATTTATTAATGGCTCTATTTTCTCAGCATTCACTGTTTGAGCAGTTGCTGTCAGGTATCCCTATGCCTTCGCATAAGAAAAAAGATTTAACCACTGTGTTTTCTGCGCTTAGATCCAGAGACATTGGAGAGTGTGATAAAGCTGTCCATATTTGTCTGGACGTCACAGATTTTTTTTCATAATGAGCCTTATGTGAAAGTAGCAATTAAGACAGTATGTAGAGGGCATTTCAAAACTTTTTTTTTTGTGCTCATTTGAACATAAACTGACAGCTTTACAGAAGATAATGGGCCCTTGTGAATATTCTTATCTGATAATGTTGACAAACTTGTTGTTATTTATTAATTTTGTGATGATGATGAGAGTCCATTAAATGTAGTAACTAAAGAACTAAAGCACACAGCTTAAAACTGATTTTAGTTGTATCAGCACAACAAATTCCAAAATTTGTCATTTTCATGAATAACGAAGATACTTTTTATTGCCAATTCCCCTTTAATATAAAACACTAGTACGCTATGCCAAAGTGGTGACTCAATAAGTGGCTTCAAGTGACTTGCTCAAACATAATCGATTCTCAATGGTGCATAAAACTCAAAGGGGTTTCCGCAATAGCTTGATTCGCTTAAAATCCAAATTTAATAAGGCTGAAGAAATCTACAATTAACTCCCTCAAGTCAATAAAACAGAAATTGTATATTATTATGCCCAGTATAAATGACAATAAATTTGAATGAAACAGTAATATAAAAGCCAATTTTCTAGGGATGGGGAAATGGCAAATTTGAGGTTAAAAAGTGGATTCGAAGCAAATGGACAGTTGGTCGAAAAATTTCAAGCTAAATAGTTTGAATAGTAAATATCCAAAGTTATGAAGAAAATATGGATATTTGTCATGACGCAAGCTATATACACAATACAATTAACATGCTAGAGTAAACATCAAGTTCTTGTTTCAAAGCAAAGTGGAATAAACTTTGAACAGAAGCAGGATGTGAATAGATGTAGGATACAAGTCGTAAGCGTTTGCTTTACTTAGTGCATACGAGCCCGTAAAACATGCATTAAACATAAAATCAGGCTGCTGATTACGATATGCAATCATAATCACGTGAAAAAGGGGTCTCACAGTCTAACAGCTGAACACTACAGTGAAAGCATCTTTTCAGGGCAGTTGCATGAGGTAAAAAGAACATGTTTGTTTGTTTCAAATGCTATAACAATCATTTGAGTCTTTGAAGCACTCAAATACTCGCTCTTGCCCGTTAATTTGAAAATCGATTTTGTTGACCCTGAAAGCGAGCAACCACATATATTTCGATGCTATTCCGACAATGCGCATAAGATGAAACTTCAAAGAGAACGCACATCCAATGTACTGTAGTACTGCTCCATGTGAATGAAGTCAATGTATTCATTCTGCCACTGCGGGCTACGATCGAAATCCTAAGAGGTTGCTCATAGCAGTACAAATCAAATAATATGCATGCTCACTGAACCATTTGCTCAAGCCTAAGATTTATTACGGCACTGTGCTAATTAAAAAAAGTGAACGATGTTTAAGTCTCATATTTATTAAGAGAAATGATTTTCTCATTCAGCTGGTGCACTTAGCTTTTCGGCAGATTGTGGTGGCTGCGATCAGCCACCACCACGGTGCCTACTAAAACAATATTTCAGTTCTTTCATAATGTTGCCATAGAAGTTCTTTTACGGTGATTATGGCAATAAATAAATAAATAAATAAATAAATAAATAATTTGTTTCACAAAGGTAAATCTCTTCATGCTTATTAAATTCTCAAGTACCAACGAAAAGTTAAAAGATAATCACATGTGAAAAATATTGATAAGCACAAACAATAATGATAAATATAGAGAAAGTAAAGCAAAGGGAAAGATAACTTGCTGCCAGCAGGGGCTAAAGCTGTATTGTCCAAATATTGCATGTTTGGGCACATTTTCATTTAATTACAGCGAAAGGTGTTACGAGATCAAAACCCTGGTAACGCGCGATGCAGTAGTTTTCTGCCGCGGCTGCCGGTGTCTGTAACCACTATTGCGAAATAAGAAAAAAAAACCTAGTACCAAGGACACAGTGGGGCTCAAACCCAGGTGCACTGCGTGCCAGCCCAGTATTCTAGCCCTGAGCCACGCTGGTGCTTGAGAATTGTTCGCAAACTCGCCATGGGCAGGCTTTATGTCGGGAAAGGAATTGCGTTAATATGAGTGACAAAGCATTTTAGAAAGCAAAAGAACAACGACATGTCACACAATACGAATAGTGTAACGAGTGGGTCGTCCAGTGCTCCAACCCATTACAAACGCTTGTTAACCTATTAACTTCAGGCATAATTCATCATCGTCGTCAGCCACTGCATGAACAATTCACACAAAATTCCTTGCAAGTGTTTAGCGGATACCACACTTCTCAGAAGAATGACGAAAAATAGCATAGTGAATGCCGGCCTACTACCCAAAAAATTTATTAATGCCTTAGTGGGTATCAAGCAAGTGTGCTTGCAGTAGTTATCCAATGAGTGTTTTGAAAACTCTCTGAAAGGCCACTCTTCTGCACAGGCGTGGAGTTTTTTTTTTAGTATCTTTCATATACTATACTTTTTGTTGGTACTTGAGACTTTCTTAGGCGTGAACAGATTTGCCTTAGTGTAATGAATGCCTGCACATATTTTTTTTTTGCTAAAAGTGCCATAACAGAAGCCTTATGGCAACATTACAAAAAAATGAAATATTGCTTTAGTAGTGATATGACTGTTTAAGTTGATAAGTCACCACAATCGGCTGCGAGTGAAATCGTGACGATTTATCTCTCCAGCTCGGCGCTGAAAGTGACCGATCTGAAACGACAAACTATAGCAGAAGACGGTGGCTTCGCTCCTTCCAGACACGACGTCACATGCATCATGACAAAACAGCAGTCGCCGGCAATAGGCGGGGTTTATGGCCGGTGACTTCAAGGGCTTGTCTTGCACCAAAATATTCTTTTACGAGCTTCCTTTCCATATCAATAGGCGTGAGAGACCTTTTACTTCTATCACTGAAAACCACAAATTGTCAGGTGACGTGACATGGCCCCCTAAGGGAAAACCGTTGCAACAGAGGTTCTCCAGCAGATGGACACTTGCCTGTGAAGGGATCCTGATATGTGCTAGGAACAGCATTTCCGATTACCATGCCCTTGGTGTTCTGAATAATGAAGTTCGCAATTTGGTCGAGGTAATACTGGTTCAGTTCGTGGCGGTGAATGAACTTCTGCGCGGCGTGCCACGGGTCCTCGGTCACATTGTACGGCAGCTTCATCTTCCCGCCGGTGTCCAAGTCAACGTCAAAGACATAGTCGTACTCCTGCATTGAAAGCACAGAGCCTTCTTAACTGGAGGAAACTGCAGTGCTACAGTGCTAAAATCATTCAGCTATAGAGTTTCATACAATAATTTCACAACTGCACCTAGACCCTAACATTCTTCGTTGGATTGAACAGTTTCTCACTAACCGTTCTCAGTCAGTCTTTGTTAATGGCCACCTATCTAACTCTCTCCCAGTCACATCAGGCGTTCCCCAAGGATCTGTCCTTGGTCCCCTTCTTTTCCTAATATATATTAACGACTTGCCCGACCATGTATCCTGCAGCATTCGCATGTTCGCGGACGACTGTGCCATTTATCACACTATTAGTAACCAGCATGATCAACTGTATCTCCAAACCAATCTTAACAATGTGTTTAATTGGTGTAACACATGGTTAATGACCCTTAATCCTTCTAAATGTAAACTCCTGTCCTTTTCTCGTCGTCATAGCCCATATCGTTTCCACTATTCTATCGTTAACACCGCAATTGAATCAGTACCATCTTATAAATATCTTGGAATAACCTTGTCTTATGATTTATCATGGCGTACCCACATCGCTAATGTAGTTTCAGCCTCTAATAAAGCACTTGGTTTCCTCAAACGCCATCTCCGCCTAGCCCCTCTACATGTAAAATTACTTGCGTACAAATCTTTAATCAGACCAAAATTAGAATATGCATCTGCCATATGGAGCCCACATCAAGCGTATTTAATCAAAGCATTAGAAGCGGTACAAAACCGTGCTGCCAGATTCATTCACTCATCTTACTCATACGATATCAGTATTTCATCTTTGAAAGCGAAATCTGGACTGCCACTCCTTTCTTTGCGCCGCCGCACTGCAACTCTCGTGCTTTATCACAAATTATTTCATTCTTCCCTCAATCAGCCACCTTGTATAGTAGCCGCAGCACACATATCTCATCGAACCAGTCATCCATTTCAGGTTTCCCGCCCATCTTCGCGCACCACTGCTTTTTCTGCCTCGTTCTTTTTTCGAGCAGCCACGGACTGGAACGGCCTCCCCCGGGACATCGCCAACATCACCTCATCATCTGCCTTTCAAGACCGTATTATTGATCATCTTCAATGCTAAAACAACTCTTACTGCTTATTGTTAACATAAATAAAACCCCACCCCTTATGTAATGCCCCTCCTAGAAAGGGGGGCCTTTAAGGTAATAAACTGAACTGAACTGAACTGAATACCTAGAGAGGAATCTGGCGCTGCGATCGTGTACCCCCATGAGAATGATGGGAAGTACAGGCTTCGGATTAGGTAGAGTAAGCAAGTGAAATGTCTACAGACCTTTTGCTACAGTTTCAGTTTCGTTCTTCGCGGAGCGCAGACAGTCGAGTGCGGCAGAACAGGCTGAAGCAGTGCCTTTCTTGCTCGAAGAGGCTAACGACCACTAGATCGCCTGATTTGCTGCGACATAGGAGCTTTGTGAGTCGCATTTCACAGTTTAAACGCAGTGTCGTCCACTCACCGCTGCGCCTAGATGTAGCGTCTCATGCCAGTGCGGGGTATTGCCTCGCGCTGATGTTTTTCCCGGGCGAGTCTTGCCTAAACTCATTTTAAATTGACTGCAAAGCAATGACGAAGCTAAGTAGACGCACCATCATGCTTCGCTGACTCGAATTCACAAGAAAACCAGAGGTGCGTTGTGGGCAGACCACTGGGACAGACGCACCTAGCATCGCAGAAGACGAAACGATACGTGTTTTTCACTTAATACTGTACTCTTATTTGCATTAATAGATAATGCGTACCTTTGAGAGAAAAACAAGCATGTTTCTTTTCAAGAGTTGTAAAAAATAATTCATTAAATCTTGATGCCAAATCTGGAACGCAACGGCAGAGCAATGCATACCCTGATGGTTATATTTTTCCATGTTTCATTTCTACGCCATGGTCACAAAAAATTTTTGCAATAAAATTTGCGTATAAAAGAATGAAGCAAGTTTTAATTTAATATTACTTCACATCATTTTGTTTTACACTCGGAAAAGAAGCGTTGCAAATTTCAAGAACCTTATCCATCCGAAGCAGATCCAAAGCCTGCACTTGCCATCATTCCCATGCGGGTACAAGCGCCGCTGAAGGAGCCCGCATAGACACTAGCGCCAGATTCCACTCTAGGTATTTTTGTATGAAACTCTATGCATTCAGCCAACCATGGGAATGATGCAAAGATTTGATTGCTCTTCGTGCTTACGATTTCAAAAACACTTGTGGTTTTGTTTGTTGTTCTGGCTTTTATTTCAAATAGAAGAATGACTCGTCATGAACTTCAAAAGCCCAGACAATTTTGGGAACAAGGTAACACTTATTTTAATCAAACCTATCAGAGTCACCCAAGTGAAAAAAAAAGTACCAACGCGAACTTGTTTCGTCAGCAAGTACAAGCCACACAATCAAAAATGCGTGTTCATAAGTATTTTGGTTTGGTTTGCGGCGCACCAGTCAATGCATTCCTACGCCTTCTTTATTTAAATAAACTGAACACAAGCTATTGCCGAGAGGGTAGAGATACACATGGCCAAAAAAACGAGCAGGAGAAAGCAGCGAACTGTTGCGCACAGCACAGCGTTCACAGGTTGCACAGAAACAATGTGATGTTGATAACTGACGAGTATTCATGAGGTGTGTATACAATTGTAGTGGGAAATACAACGGAACGCATTATGTTGCAAGGTCAACTTAGAAGTTTGACAGCCACATATCCTCTGCAACGAACACTTTTCGTGAACACCTACTACGGATTAAAAGAGCATGCCACCAGAGAATGCTAGCCCGACTACAAAAAGCAGCGCGCCTCTTGCGGCTGTTGTCTGGAGGAAGTTTTAAGCACGCAGGACTCTTAGCATTTCTGTTTTCTCAGCAATTTGTGGCAGCAGTGAGGTTTGCCAACTGTTTGGCGGAGTATCAATCAAGGAAAGTCAAATATTGTTTTGTCTGAAAGCTTCACTAATGACTGCGGCTAATCTCTGTGCCTTCATATGGAGATGCTAGCAAACGATTACTAAGTGCACCCTAACAAAAACCTAGCGGACGCGGCCAATACTTCCTGAGCACCAAGCATTTTGAATATCCCCTATGAAGCTGAATCAACTGAGAAGTTTTTAATGACCCCCAGAACACCTCCAGTAATTTTTTTTTTCACTTCAAATGAACATATTGAGTTCAGAAAAGTCAGACGATCAACAATGCCAAACGCAGGAGTGCCACGAGCCGCGGGTACCCCACACATCCGAGAAACAATCCCCCCTCCAGGCTTTTTCAGCGATCCTCGGGGGATTCACCGCGACAGTCAACATCCTCCTCTCCTCGTCATCCAAATAAGAACCCATTTGTCTGTCTGCAGCTCGCTGCTATTTCTCCTCCCACGTTCAGGAGGAGCACTCGACCAGGAGGAGACACAAGCAAACGAACAGAGCGTGACGAAGAAAATCGAAAGTGAGCAAGGGCCTCTTCTGCATTATCAAACACACTATGACAACACCATTCCATTCAACCTCTAGGGTATATGGGATCTTCAGGGTGGTCATGAACTCCCTCACACCCGATGAAAAAAACAAACACATCCAGTGGGTAGCAGACAATGCTATGCACATCTCAGGATCTTGCAGTAGTGCATAATAGAAGAGACCTTGTAACTGACTTTGATGAGTGTCATGACCTTCAGCACAACTGCTCATTCCTGTTATTATTGATCTTGCGCGAGTGTGGCTCATTGTGCAATGTTTGCATACTAGGGGGTACAGCTCGGGCATGTGATGGCACTTTGTGGCAAGAAGTGCATCTGATGAAAATGACCCACTCTATTTACTTTGGCTATTGATGAGTAAATAGCCATGCTACTCACGACACCATTTTCTCTAGCAGTCTTTTCACGCAGAGGCCCAAGCTCACTCTCTACCAAGCTGCTGGTTCCCACAGTTAGATGCCGAACCCCAGGTAGCATGCTATTGGTCGATAGGCTGACATAAATCAAGCTGTGGCATTTGGATCAGGACGCCCTTCTTGCCACAGACTGCCACCACAAGCCAATGCTGTACTCTCTATAGTCGGCAAACATTGCATAGTGGGCTCCACTAGTGCAGGAAAAATAACAGGAACGAGCAATTGCGATTTATCACAGGTGCCAAAGGTCGTGACACACCCGAAGTAACTTTTTTCCCTCTACCATTTTTGCCAGCGTAGCTTCCACAGTGCTTACAAGAAAAGAAAAAAAAAGAAGAAAAAAGAGTACATCTGTTTGACAGACGCCTGTAACTCTGCTCTTTCTCCACAGAATGAAGAAATTTTTACAGCAATCAACTTGTGAGTTAATAATCTCTGATACTAAACGCATTCAATGGTTACACTGAAGTCTCATTAAAACAAAGTTGCATCTTACAGCAAAATAAGTTTGTTATATTCGAAAACTTGTTATAAAAGTATATTCCGAACACTATATTACAAGACTGTTCTCAATTCACTTCGTTATAACCAATATTTCGTTATATCCTGGGTTCATTACATTGAGGTTCGAGTGTCCTTGCAAGGTGGTTGAAGACCTCCGACTGATCCAACCTCCGAATGTGCATGCGCAAACAAAGCAAAGTGGACCACCGACCTTTCCCTCGTACATGATCTTGCCGGCGGGAGCATCTGCGTTTGGTGTGCCCACGACGTCACCAATTTTCTGCCACGTATTGTCGGCTGCGACCCACTGGTATGCCGAGACCAGGTCTCCCTCTCGTATCAGTCTCGTGTGGCCGTCTCTATGACCTGCCGAGACAGTGCAACAAACAGACATTAGTGCGACAGTGCCCCCATCAGCTTGAATATGGCAGGAATAAGCAGGTAGAGAAGCATGGTAGAGAGTGAGAGAGAGATAGAGAAAAAGGAAGGCCAGGAGGTTAACCAAGAAACATGGTAACAACACATTCTGATCAGTTGGGTGGCAATCACATGCATTTCCTTGCGTGGAAAGATAATAATAGTTGGGGTTCAACGTCCCAAAACTACCACGTGATTATGAGAAATGCCGTAGTGGAGGGCTCTGAAAATCTCAATCACCTGGGTTTCTTTAACGTGCACTGAAATGTAGGCACATGGGCCTCAAGCGTTTTTGCCTCTGTCGAAAATGTGGTCGCCGTGGTCGACCTGCAAGTCAGCAGCCGAGTGCCTTAGTTACTAGAATACTGTGGTGGGTCGTTGTGTGGAAAGAAAAAGAGTGATGCAGTGCGTGAGGGCGCTCATACATAATGTAAGGTCGTTTTCAAGTCACGGTGCCCAGCTGTTGTACTTAGCTTAATTTCTGCGGAGCAAGAGATGGGCGCTGTGTTCTCGCAGTGCTGTGTTCACCCACCCCACAGGTGTTGGCTTGCGGGAGCAAGGTTAGGTGGGTGCAAGAATATGAGCACCTAGTCTTTTAGTGGCGGAGCTCCTGAAGTCACAAGTTTGTCCTTTTACTATGACTCGTTTGTGACAGTCTAGTTGATGGATGACTCAGCAGATGGCGCTAGTGTGAGTGACAGACAGTCAGACAGACAGATGGATTCTTGGTTTATCGATAAAGCCGTCTGAAGCTTCGCCCCGGTCATCATCATTCACTCCGTGAATATGTTGTGACTCTTTGGGGGGATTGGTGCACTCATGAACAGTAAGCTTGATTGCAGGTCTGGGGCTGATCAACATTGCAACACCACAGCTCATCCCCATGAGCTCTCGGGGTATGTTGAACGTTGGCAAGTTGCAATTCGTCATACATTGCGCCTGTTACATTGCCTGTGTTTTACTGCTGTTAATTGGGTTATTAGGCATGTTACTTCAACATCCATGTATTGGTTTTTACGAAGGCGTGTAATGTGTAAGTTTGCTTCAAAAGCATTTATATCTCAGTTGCACAGGCACTTTTGAAAGGGACATCAAAACACTATGTCAGTGATGACGAGCAAAATGAAAAAAAAAAAAATACCAGAGCAAAAGTGAGTGGAATGCCAGCAAAGCAGAGAAGCGGAATAAGAAACTGGAGGTGTGTGCGGGCACACCATATTAGAAGGCGGGCGCGTGCAGAAGAGAACAGCGTGACAAAGACGGTGGATGACTGCTGATGGAGCGGGAAGCCTGGTTCCTGCCCCAGCACTACAAGCTTGAGTTCACTTGAGTTCTTGCCTAGGTGGGTGGTCGGTTATTCCCTTGTCATCTACCTGACTGGCTGTGCAGCAAGTTGCCAGGATGGGTCTGCGCTTTCGCCGCCGACCTCAAACGAGCCTTGGCTAGCGCCTATTTGGTTGCCCTGCTAATGGTGCACGGGCTAGAGGAGCCTGGGACGGGCCTGGAGTGCTTCCTGGCCTTGTCTCAAGCAGCCAGAGAAGAGGGCTCTAGGCAATTTTAATCTTTTGCCGCTTTTTAACCGTTGACATTATACAGTACAACTTATCCTAGGGCAAGTTGGTACTTACTGAACCTCATATAACAGTGTGAGACTACAAAAGTAAAAGGCTGTCAGGGGAGGAAAGAAAGACAGCACTACAAAGAGCGCGCAGAACACTGGCCTCCCGCATATAGCCCCCCTCAAAATAACACAAGACCTAAGCCTTTTGGGTCAGCAGACAAGCATGACATATATATTATTTGAAACAACCACATCAGAGACTATCTAAGGCCCAATTGGAAAGAGGGACCCAAGGGATCAGGACAGTGCACGCAAATAGCCGATCCGAAAATGATGCCAGAAAGAGCATCACCTTTTTCAAAGAGGGCTTCCTTGCCGGGCAGTTCGTTGATTTTGAGGTCACCAATCTCCTGAGCTGGCAGTGCAAACTTGGCGACCGCCTCTGCGAATGCCGCCTGCTCTTCAGGCGGCGCCTGGAGCTCTTTGTGCCTCGTGAACACTCGAGCGACGCCGTCACTGTAAGCAAACGCACACAAGATATCTGAATACACTGCAAATCCGAGCAGAGCTGTAGCTCATTGTAACAAACATTGATATAGCAATTTACCAGTTATCGGTTTGGTGTGGTATATCATACAAACTTTGGTTGGTCACGCTTCATGTAAGTGACAATCTATAGTAAAACCAAAAACGTCAAGCTGACGCATTTCTCTGTAAGGATGAGATTTCTTCACACGAGGCACGAAAGGTAACACAAAAAGTAATCTAAATATTGAAATAAAGTTCACAACCATGTTTTCTAAGTGCAGCTGCAAAGCGCATCATCCTTCAAATAAGTGTGAACACAAGCCTGTTTTACAGCAGAGCCAGGTCAAGGTCTGCCCTGTATCACAGATAGAAATTATCAAGTAGTCACCAGCCATTAAAAAAAAGTCACCAATAGATATATATATATATATAAAAAAAGCACCTTTATTGGCCCAGCGGCCAGAACTTGTCAAAGCACATTTTCACACATGTGCGCCTATGAACGACCAATGTTGACACTGCATACAGCAGCATTTTATGGCTGTGGTGTGCACAGCACACCACAGCCATAAAATGCTGCTAAAAGCCATAAAAAGGCGAACGTACGTAGGTGGACAGTGACTGCGCAGCACACCACTGCAGTCACTGCACACCACTGCAGTCACTGTCCACCTACGCACGTTCGAGTACTCGACCAAAGACCTCATCGCTCAACTAGGCGGAAACTTGCAGGCAACTTCGGATTAAGGTTTACTGCTTTCCACCTGGTAAATAATCGCTTTTTTTTTTTTTGCCACCATCAGCATCCCGCAGTTGCCGCATTTTTTTGGTCTAAATGACACAGACGGAATGGGTGGTGTCGGAGTCATTTCAGCACATCAGGCCTCCTATTCCAAGCGAAAAACAAGAGCAAGACAGCAAGCGTAAGATGCAGATAAGGCTTAGTCACGGGGGGCATACGAGTGTTCGGTGACGAGATTACGTTCCTTTAATGGCTTAAATGGCGATGCCGCGAAGTTGTCCGAATAAAAAAACGTCCCAGTTTTTAGCGTCCAAAGAAGTTGGCAATTATACTGTTACATAATGCATGTCAGATACAGCAAACAAACGTTTGGTCCCAACACTACCTCGTTATAACAAGGTTAGATCGATTGCTTAAGCATCTCCATAGACGATCACAGAGTTCACATTTTCAAGCACAGGTGTTGCAGTGCTCCCAGTTCAAGTGTTTTTTTTTTTTTTCTGGGCACCGACTTGGTTTAAAACAATGGGTTTTCTAAACCAATTTGAGCAATGGTTATGGTTATGTTGAAAACTCGGCAACTTAGTGAATGTTAAGCTGCGATTTGCTCACAAATGTTCAACGTGCCATAACTTTGTTTGAATTGATGTAGAGCATATCTTTTTGTTGCACTGCACAAGATTATGATTGCCAATTATTGTGGCATGTTGATTTACTTTTACAACTTTCTCAGTTTATAAATAATATTCACCCAAAATGCCATCGAAATATTTCATATTATACAAACCACATGTTGTAATAGAAAAAAAAATTGCACACATTAGAGCCAGTACAAAGATATACACAAATTCAGCAAGTTTCCTTACATATCAATGAAAAAAATTGGCCCCCTATCTGCATGTTAATCTGCAAATGTCGTAGAAAGACGATAGTCTTGCGTCTGGAGAGATTAAACAAAACATTTATTTGATATTCTGCGCAGGAAAATCGGTGAATGGTATTCTGGAGGCGCTGCGTTAGAGTGCCTCGAGCTTGCAGCGGAGGCGAACGAGCGCACCAAGTCACGTCACACGTGATACATGAGCGCTATCTGGCAGTTGGAAAACGAAACGCGCGGCCCCGAGACGGGCATGTGTGCTTGTCTCAGAGGTGATAATGTGTAGAACGCAAGGCGACGGGGAGGTGCCACCACTGTCTCGTCTTAGCAAAGCATTGGGAGCAGTCCCCTTTTCGTGGAAGCGTTGCATGGTCAGCGCAGCGTGATAAACGCTACGGTCCTTAGAATAACTCATGCATCCCTTTTCTAGTAAAAGGCGCACATACAGAATATATACGTGTTGTTATGTTGCCTCAGATATGCGCAATAAGTGCTTTTTATTTGACAATCGCAAAAGTATGAATGCTGAATCTTGAGCAACATTGGTGGGCGTTTCAGATGGGTCGGCCCTTTGGGGTATCCGCTGGAGTCGTTTGAAGTGCCCAGTACCGTTTAGAGTGAACAAACAAATAGAGAGACAGGCAGACAAAAATTTTGGCGTCGAAGGTACCCAAGAAAGACTACCGCCTTTAAAATTCTTTAAAAACTGAAACATACGACATAAATTAAAAAATACAAATATCTTTATGCACGTTTCAAAAGCATTCTCACCTTGTGCCAGCAATGATGTCACCATTGGCCAGGCATGCCACTGACCACACCGAATGCGCTGGAAACGATATCGTTTGGATGCAGTCACCACCGCAAGCCCAGACACGCACAGTCCGGTCTTCGCCACCTGTGACAAACTCCTCCGTGCCACCGGGAGAGTCGGGAAGTGCACAGATCGAGTAAATGTAGTTTCCGTGTCCCGCGTACACGCGCAGGCACTCTCCGGTGGCCGTCCAGTGCCGTATGGTCTGGTCGTTGGAGGTCGAGAGAAATTCCATATTGGAAAGGATGGCTAGACCGCGGACGCAGTCTTCGTGACCTGCGACAACGCAGAAAGAGAAAAAGAAGGATGTTCAGGAGAAGGCCGGGGGGCGGAAAAAATGAGAAGTTGTCAAGCGAGGAGTTTCACTCAAGTTTAATTGCCTCAAGCTCACTTGGCGTTGAACATGGCAAGAGTTATTGAGCTAGGTATACAGTCAGACTCGATGATGTACTTCATGACCCACACGTTCACCAGACACTCTGCACATCCTTTATTCTCCGCGCCACATGCCCAACATGTCCGACTTTTTTCCTACCTTCGTCTCCCCCCTCCCATATTCCCGCACGCACACGTGCGCCCCCTTCTGTTCAGTTTTACACTCTCACCGTCTTGTTCCTCCACCGTCAACCACAAGAAGCCTCAGTGACCCGCGCCCAACACCTGTGCACTTCTTACTCCATCTCATCTCTACTAATACATAAAAACTAAGGGCCTGCGAATAATGAAATTTGATCTTGAATCAAACTAGAGTCAAAGAGTGCCAAATAGTGACAAAAAATATAGAGTATGAAACACGGGAAAAATTGGGGTACCCTTAAAGGGGTAATGACACAAAAATTTCGGCCTCCTGCTTTTTGGGAGCCTGTTTACTCATAACAAGAACACAGTTTTCTGCAGTGTGTGACAGATCATTAATTACAGACTTATTGTCAACCCGATTCAGTTTTCAGTTTTAAAAACAACAAGCCACCAGGCGCAATTATCACCGCCTAGCGTGTGTAACGCTTGACGATGTCAACACACAGGCCTATCACGCACTTTCGCGCAGTTCGCATAAAGAAGTTTTTTTGAACAGGAAACGGGACAGCAGTATCATCAAACATGACTTTCAGCTCGAGTTACGGCTACGGACTCACGAGCAGCTGCTGAGTAATAGTCTGCTGGAGCAAATGCAGCCAATGAAGAATAGTGACTACGATGTCGTCATAACCTGCTCCAGCGCAGTCCCGTGAGGGAATTGGGGGGTCCCCAAGGGTCCCCTTTGAAGGTACAAATAACGCGATGAATTCAATTGCTCACGGAAACTTCAAAATTTAAAAGAGCTTCCGAGCTATATTTGCTGATGATATTGTTACGTAAAAATAACCAGTTGTGTCATGGTACGAAAGATTGTATGCGAAGGTCACTTGAGGTAGCGCCGGGTCCCAGGCATGGCGGTCGGAGGACGCATAGGTACATTGCAAGCATGTCCGCGAGGGTGCGATTTAGGTGCCCGGTGAGGCCACTTGTTTGGGGATGGTAGAAAGTGGTCAACTTGTGCTGCGTCGAGAAAAAGTGCAGAAGATCGTCGATTTCTCGCGACAAAAATGCGTGGCCGCAATTCGTGAGTGACTGGTGAGGAGCGCCATGGTGTAGGATGACATTGTGGCGCAAAAAGTATGCAACGTCAATAGAGGTGCTGGTGGGGAGCACTCGAGTCATGGCATACATAGTCGGATAGTCTATAACAATGGCGACCCACTTGTTGCCGGATTTCGACACATGAAAAAGACTGATGTAGAGAGGAAGAAGATTATGTGCCGCAGTGAGTCACGCCTTTAGCGAGAGGAGCCGAGCGCGAGCTGTGGCCCCGAGCACTGAATTCTTGTGTCGGTTGCTCCTGCCCGCTTTCCGCATCAATAGACCTGCTGTGCAAATACTACTAGTAGCGCCAATAAACCCCGTTTCAGAGTGGTGGAGGTGGTGAAGATCTATACCAACCATATTTTGCAGATGACAAACTAATGTCCACAGGAATAGTATAGTTTTTCATGCAGATTTCAAATATGCAATCATTTTTTGTGTAGCTGCTATAATTATTGAGTTATGCCATAAACAATAGCAAAAAGTTACATTTTTTGTGGGCACTCTTTTATGTACTAAACTTTCAGTAAAAGCACTGTGTCTGATCTTATTTGACTCTTGGTAGATTGAAAAGTGCAAATATCTATATAGATATGTCACAGAAATATTGGAACCAAGAAAAAAAAATTGTATTGAATGACTTATTATTTTCAATCTCCCTTGAAACAATAAGCTAATATTTTCACAACTAATGCTGGTAGGCATTGCAATTTAGAGTAGATATTTGCATTCTGCATGTGTTGAAGAATATGTGTGCCAAGTTTCGTTACTATACAATGAATATAAGTTTCTAAAAGACTGCCCGGAAAACGTGAAACTGTCAGAAAAAATGAAAATGAGAAAAACAAGTTTGAAAGTTCGCAAAGTTGGCATTTATTAGGAAATCATTCTTTTTGCATCAAATTGGGGCACAATGAAAAGTACCTTGCCTTGAATGCACTGCAAGTGTCTAGAAGTCCCCTGCACCATAGCTTCGTCCTTCACGGCTCTTGCGGTCAGTGTCCTCAACACGAGCTCTCTTCGCTGTGTTGCGACGGTGTGCCCTCGCTTCTACAGTTTGCTTCAGGTTCATCTTCCTGATGCGCATGACGTCACAGTGGTCACCATGTGTGGCCAGATCTTGTGAGGGGAGAATTCCAATGCCTTCGAGCACTTCTTCAAAGCCCCTGTGGCCTTTGTTGTACCAGAGTACAGCAAGAGCGGTGGCTGTCTCCACAGTTGTTCTGGAGGCGAACTTTGTTTTTGGACATATCACTGGAGCAGCAATGAAAATACGATGCCCATACGACACTGTCCTTGTTGCTCGTGATGGCGATCTTGTAATATGTTTGTAGTTTTATTATTGTCGCATCTTTCAGTTTTTCGCCTCGTGGCAGTGGCGTTGCCAATTTCCGTAGGGCAGTTCCCAAGCGCTTTGCAACGTGGTTCGTGCACTCTTCTTTGTCAATGGGGGTGTCACAGTATACATTTGCCTCGCAGACTGCAGTGCCGATATCGTCTTGTTATTAGCCTTGCTGTCACCATCACTTAGGAAGCTGGTGAATCGCAGTGGAGTTTCATAAGACAAGGTCCTCTGCCATATATTGACAGCTGCCGCAGGTTCCATTGCATGGGATGAGCAGTCAGCGTTTTTTTTGGCAAACTGGAAGGTGAAAAGCTCGCCATATCTCTTCATCCTCCCCAAGGTCCCTGTGTATACTGCAAGCATGGTAGTAGTTCGAAAGAACTTCAAAATCGAGGCAGAGCCCCGTGTCCAGAGACACGACTGTGCCCACTCCATTGTGGCTTTTATGACCTCTTTTCTGCCAGGTGCCATCAAACATGACTGGCACATCTCTGCCGCCGACTGCGTCCTTCGTGATGTTTCGTGCCTGGTGCAAGTTCTTGCTCACTGCCGTCATCGCCGCACCATGGAGCTTCTTGCAAATACCGTTGAATGTCCTGTGATGCATCGGGCTCGGAAGACCGAGAATCGCACAAAATCGTGAAAGTTGGTCGTGGCCTGCGCCTATAGCGCGTGCTGCCAGAACTGCCTTCACGTTTACAGCAAAGCTGTCACGCGAGCTGCCGCTGTCAAAACGAGCGCTCGTTCCTTGGTCCCCGGCCGAAGCAGTACGTCTCGACGTGTGCGTGAACGAAAGTGCAGATTCAGGGCAATCAGAATTTTGACAGCACAGTTTGAGGAATGCCGAAAGTCCTTTGCGCTTTCCAGCTGCCTCTCGCACGCCGAGCTTCCGTTCGCGGCAGGTTGGGCATTGCGCACCCGCCACAAGTGCCGTCAGCGCATCGATTTCGCAAAGCAGCATGTTCGCAGTAGCAGCATCTACCGGTTTACGTTCACTCTCGAAGAATCCAATCTTCCTTTGGGATGCACTGACGAATTCCACGGCAGCGGCTATTTCACAACCACTGTCGCAGGGTTCGGTGACGGTGTTAGGCCTATCCGAAGTCGGAGCGTCGGGGCGTTGGTCGGGGGCGACATCGTCGTTCGCTGTCACTTTGCGAAGCGTCCGACGCCGTTTCCCTCGATACTTGTGGCGAGTTCTGAACTTTCGATTATCTGAACTGCACTTCTTCGGGCTTGCCATGACGCAAAAATGCAGAGAAACGCAGAAAAACTCGATCGCGACGTCCGAGGCTTCGCTCTTTTGCCGGAGAGATAGGAGGGGGAGGAGCGTGGAACGCACCGCCGTGCAATGGCGGCCTCGCGCTGTTGCCGCGATATTCAAAACGCGTGACGTACGCGTTGTTTTTCTCGTTTTTTTGTTTATTCTGCGTGAAGGCACGAGACTGGCTACTAGTGGATTATGAAGGATACGGCCTTCGCAGCATGCGTGCACGATTGCAAATGGCGGCCAACGCGTCGTTTTCGCGACAGGACGACGCGACTTTCGCGCATTTCTCGCGTCACCGCTGCCCACTTGGAAGCATTTTTTGATAATTTCTCGTGCGAATTTCAGCTTGATATTTTCAGAAGTAATAGATTATAGTCCAAGGATGCCAATACAGCCGGAAAAAAAAAAAAGCGAAAATTTTCCGGAAAACCGCGACTTTTCGACCCGCGTCTCCCCTTAAGAGCTGAATGCAATAAAGATATTCTGTCTCTAGTGTATACTTGAACCACTTGGTGCGTACATTTTGTTATACGATGTTACTTGAGAAATTTAAATTGTGGATTGCTACAATGTAATTGATAAAACTGAAAGTGGGTTGTGTAAGCGAAGCTTTTGCATACGGCTACATTCTGTGTAATGGTTAACATGCTTTATAAACCACAAGTAATGATGCACGTGAAATGTTTTCAAACTTGCTATGCACCATTTATAATGGAATACGCTCAGTAACGTGTGCGCCTGTTGTAAAAGGTGGCTGGCCCTAAACCACGAGATAGTTATGATAATCGCCTGTCCTGACGCTATATGGCGAGGTACACTTGTACCAAGCAGTATTACTGCTATATTACATGTATTGTGAAGCCTGTGTACAGGACGGGTGTGTTTGTAAGACATGCATGTTATCTTCATTGCATTTTCAAGCAGAAGTTTGTTTTAATTATTTTCAAGCAGGGACGTGGCTGTGTGGTAGGACATCGGCTTGCCACCCAAACGGCTCACTTTCAATCTTAGCTCGGACCCAATAGTTTTTATTATTTTATTAGCATTTTACTCAATTTTTTGGTCACAGACAAGATGATTTTTCGCTTACAACCAACGATGTCAACGCCGACACCGATGTCGGAATTCTCGAGACGAGTTTAACACTATCGTGTTAATATTTTGTTGAAAATTGAAAAAAAAAAAACTGTAACATCGTACTTCACGGTCAAAAGTGCTCTGGGCCAAAATTCTTAGGGTGCCTGTTCACAGCATCGTTTTAACCACACCTTGGATCGACATGAATTTCTTAACAAGCGGTACGGTGTGGCAGAGGTGGCTGCATAGCGTGACCAATTTTTCATATGCGAGGCCAATCAACGACGGTTCCGCGGGCCATAGTATGGAGATATTATGGCGCTTGCAGCATACGCGACTGAACTACGAAAGAAGCCCATGCCTTCGTTTCAAAAGTGAGTTTGTGGGGGGGTTGACAGTTTTTTCTGGTGCCCTTTATGTGTGCGATACAAATTGGTGTCAGTTTTAACGAAAAGGCATACTGTAACCATGTTATTGTTAGTTCTAGCCATTCCAACCCAACCAAGTGCACCCTAAGCCTTTGTTGTGTTTTCAATATTCGACCTATCAAATTAGTACTAATGAAGCACTCACAAGAAGAGTACAGCATCCTAATAGCTTTTTTTCTTTGCATTTTTGATATGATGCATTCATACACTTCAGTTCACGTCATGTTAGAAACTTTCAATACAAGTTATTCCAAAGTCGAATCAAATTATCCGATTATTACTATTCACTCTAAATTTGAAAACCCGAATAGTAGTCACACACTCCTGATCAAAACACTGCTAAAAAAAAGCAGTTGCCGCCCGTGACAAGCCTACTTATGGAAATGTTGACGCCCGCAAAATTCCTTGCCCCGTGAGTTCACATGAATGAAGAGGACAAGATTTACACAAGATGGAATAATTTACACAAGATGGAACAAACGTAACTATTAAACAAGATGGAATAATTTACACAAGATGGAACAAACCTAACTAGTGGGAATCCATTAAGTTATCAGTGAATAAGGAAAAATCTCCTAGCAAAAATCTGTTAAAAAATTTATTTCTTTGTTTACCATACTACAATGGCGACACGACAGTGACATTTGGAGGCATGCAGTAGTTACAGCGGAGCAACACACGGAAGAGAGCTTAGATGCTTCTCCTCTACTACAAGCACTGTCCCTTGCCACAACTAAACTCGAACCCCATTAAAACATAATTGAATCTTACATGAAAATAAGTTCGTTATAAAGGAATATTCCTAATGCTATATTGCAAGACTATTTTTCATTTACTTTGTTATAACCAATATTTCATCATATCCAGGTTTGTTATCTCGAGGTTTGAGTGTACTTGCCAGATTCTTGTGGCCCCTCAGAGCCAAACGCAGACTTTTCCCATTGGTGATGCGACGAAACAACTCACCGGTGAAGATCCGCTCGCATTTTCCAGCCCTCCACAGTCTCACGGTCTTGTCGGCCGATCCGGTGAGCATGATCCCCTGCTTGGGGAAAATTTGGACTGCCCATACTGTGTCCTGGTGGCCCTCGAGGGTCATCACGCACTTCTGGCCGTACCAGACACGTGCCGTCTTGTCCCAGGATCCACTGAGAAGCGTGCCAAACTGCCCTGCTGCCAGGGCACAGACTGCAAAGGTGGACAACTTGTTGTTATTGGTGTTCATTAATTTTTTTTATCTGTATAATGCAGTTTGTAACCACTCCCATGTGCAATTATTGCTTCGGCCCTTAGGATACAATAAATAGAATGAAGTAACATAACACAGCAGTACGTAATGGCAGGCGATCGCTTTCTTGCAACGTGGCTTGTGCACTGAACACACACATGCAAGCAAATACAAGTGTACTTGGTACATAACTGATGTTAAGTTTTTAAACTGGATTCCTTCTGCTATAACATAGCTAAAGAAACACCGAACAGAAAAAAAAATTTTTCTCATAGCATTTGTAAACTACACTTTCACATTTCAATATCAAGACGCTTGCCACGAGAATGCAGAAAAAAAAACCGGCGAAATTTAGCCTTATCAAGTCCACTGGAAAACTCGAGCCCCTCCAGCAACGTGAAATTGCAAGATATTTATGCTAACACAAGTATTACGCTGGAGCTTCGATGATTAGCCATTGGTGGAATATTTCGTGCCAAGAGCGATCGTGAGACCACAGAGGTCAATGAAAATTTATACCACACAATTTCCACTAAGTAATTGGGATGTGCAAAAATGATCCACAGCAAAATCCTAGTGTTCCGGCAAAAAACCAGTTCAGAGTCAAAGGAAACAATGCCAGTCTATGGGCCTTTCGCAGCACCCACTAATATCAAAACAATTACATAGTCTAAATTTTCTTTTAAACTGTTGTATCAGCTTTATCTCCTTAACCATTCATACCAAAGTTTCAAGAAAGCAATGTAAACATGTAACGTGCGGTTATCAAAATGACATCATTATGGCTGGACTTCCATCCAGATAAGAAATAAATATTGTGAGTGGATGCATATATTGTCAGTGGATGCAGAAAAATCAAGAATGAGATACCTAACACTATGGTGAATGTTATAAAAGACCATGTGCCACAAAACATAGCACGACAAACAAAAGAAGATGTATATGCATGCACTCTCAGTAGCAGTCTGATGCAAGCACTTTAAATATGGAATTTAAAATACGGGGGCATGCAAGGCACAAAAAATTTAGTGCCCATAAACAGCCTCTGTTAATACGTAGAACAAGTGCATTATTCTCTCCTCAGCACCTCCCGTCTTTGCAGCGAAATTCGCGACGTCGGCTGCTTGTTCACCCGACGTCAGAATGAAATAAGCTCTCGATTGATTGATATACGAGATATTTGTTGTCAATTACTGCCTACCTGGTTCTACCATCCAGTAGCTTGCCCGTTCTGCGTCGTCTCGCATGGCCGTCACGAGCGATAAGCCGATTGACTTCATTTTCTGCGTTTGCAACTGTGCAAGCGTAAATGGCAGCATGCAGTCGAAGAGCGCAAAATCACAACTGGCTAAACGCTTACCGCTGGCATTCCGCGTGTTTTCTGAGAAATAAGTGGGGAGGAGAAAATAGCACTTGTGGGATCGATAGCTAAGGTGAGACAATCTAATCTGTCGCCTTTGTACTCTGTGTAGTTTAGTGCATAATTTTCTAGAAATATACTAGATGGAACCCTGGCGCTAGTTTCTATGGGAGCTGCAACGCACGGTACTTAGGCGAGCATGAGAATAATGGGTAGTACGTGGATTTGTCTAATCTTTGTACTTCCGGCTCAGTTTGGCTTTGCGTGTCTTGGAGCTGCTTTGTCACAAGACGACAATTGACAAATGTTTAGCAATTGCTCGCCACCTTAACCTTTCACGCTCACCAATTCGAATTGAGTCGGGAAGTTCAAAATAGTTTGTCTTGCTCGAAACAATACCAAAACACTGCAATAAACAAAGCCACAAGTGTGTTCGGAGCCCGCAAGCACGAGGACTAGGCAAATGCATGCACTACCCAGCATTCTCATGGTTGCTGAACGATCCTAATACTAGCATCCCCTCTAGTTAATTATAGGCAACCGTGGCTTAGCGGCCCTTTAGGATATGGGGTAACGGAGGCCTAAACGACGTACCAGCTCCGCTATGTCCCAGCAGCTTGTACAAGGGCTGCGGTGAATCGGGGCTGAAACAGTAGATGCCGCAGTCATTGCTGCCCACCAAGATGAGGCCGGACGGGTATTGGTCCGAGGGCGGCACTGTGCACACGCTGGACACAAAATTGCTCGGCCCCATCAGGCACTGGCTTTCGTAATAGTCGTAGCGGCCCCTGCGAGAAAATAGAGCCCCTGACAGTCTAGTACGGCTGGTTCACAGTGTTTGCGCAACTCCGAACGAGCCACCCACAATACTCTCGGTGCAACTAGGCTTGGCCAAGGAGTTTGCTACAAAGATCATCAAGCGAAACGTGGCCTTCAGTGTCTCGCCTTGACGAGTTTAATAAATTACAACTGAAAGGCAGCAGAATGGGACCAAGAGCAAAACAGCAGTAGTGGACACTCCAATTTACATTAACCAGAAAAAAAAAAGAACCTGGGCCAAACATGTAGTACATTGGAGACAACCTGTGGTTGGTCAGAGCAACGAAATGGTTACCAGGGTATGAAAAAAAAGCAGTCAACGACGGCCGAGAGTTTGGTGGGGCGATGAAGTTAAAGAAGATCGTATGAATTAAGTAAAATCACTTGACGTAGAACACAGCGCATTGGCTGAATGAAATGTTTTATATATCTGACATCTTTCATACCTTAGTGCGGAGATGCCAGCTATGCCCCTGACCTAACTAGGCAACATGGACAGGCATTTGCTTACACACACACTTAAAAGTACCCTGATGGTTTTCAAATTTTGTAAAGGCTAATAATAATAATTGGTCCAAAAACCATGATACGATTATGAGCTCGAGTGTACACTGCATCCTCGGTATGTACTATCGGCGTCAAATGAAACTCAAACAGCGGCAAGCCTTCGCGATGGTATAGTCCGTGCCATCCACTTATCACCATGGACAAATACGCATATATGTGCAGAGCTGCCAAACGGGATGCGTGTCCCTGTCAATAGTGTTAACTGGACGGTGTGCACTGTACCATCGTGAAGACTTGTCGCTATTCGGGGTTTCATTTGACACTGATAGTACACTGACAATGCACACTATATGGGCCAATACCATGTCGCCTCATCTGACACGCAACCGCAATAGTGAGATCGAGCCCGTGACCTTTGAGTTGGCAGCCGATTACTGCAACCCCTGATCCACCATAGCAAACGGTAAAATGTGTTCTGCTTGCATAAGTTGTATTTACCAAAGGATCAACAGGGGTGCAGAATAGAAGCTCGAAACCAGTCATATATGAAGATGTTTTTCCATTCATTGGAGCACTTGAACAGAGAGCCTAGTGATGCCGTGTTTTTTAATGTAATTTTTATGAGAGCGATTGTTATGTAAACAGTGCTGGCTATGTGAGTACACAAAACCGTGTGCACATGAGCACCGAATTCGCAACTATTTTAAACAAACACTTTTGAAGTGAGAATTTATTTGACTGCTGAAGCCGGTTGCATGTAATACAAAAGCCAAGCAATATGTAATCCCCAACCCAGAGTGAATTTTGATATCAATCCAAAGGCTAGCTAGCAAGTGCATAACTATCAACTGTAATGTATAATTCATGTATAGTAGTAGCCTAGTGCTCACAACATCTGTTGTTATGACTGGAGTGGGACATAGGCATCTAGCTTGGCAATCTGGTTACGATACGCAACAAGGACAATGCAACAGGCACCTGCGTGCAGGAAATGCACACATGGTCTGTTGTCTCGTGCATTTCCTGTGTCTGTGTGCTGAGATCCGCAAAGCTGTCTTGCACAATAATAGGCAGCACATATTTCATGCAGGCCACAGTGCCGGAAAATTTGCAATAAGAGAAATTCTATGAAACGAAAGCACAGTATTACGAGGCACGCATTAGTGGACATTGAAACATGGCTGACGCGACCGGGAATCGAAACCGAATCCTCAAGCTTAGCTGCACAGCACCTCAGCCGTTTAGCTGCCACAGTGATTTCAAACATCCAGCCTACACAAAATGCGTAGATATTTTTTATTTGCTTTCAATATTCCCCATCTCATTTGGAGACAAAGTGGTCATACCAATAATGTGAGCATAGAGCCGAATACACACATTCCAGAGTACAATGGAGTTCTCTACAAAGAAATGTTCTTTGTAATACAACATTAGCAGTGTGGTGGTTCGGGCTAGTTGCTATGACATGTCGATAGCCCTTCTTGTCCCTTTGTTATCGTTCTGCTTTCGCGCTATAACTGTCGTCACAACATTAACGTTTTGAATTCTATATCGCGAGCATTTCACACACAGCCACTCGGAACATAGCAGTGCAAAAAATCTCCGAACAGACTGAATGAATGATAAAATTTTAGTTTAAATTTCTCAGGCTGTCGAAGCTAAGGCTGTCAACAGCTGAAGGATATGCCACAATGCATCATATCAGGAAATGTCGTACCATGACTAAAATTTGATTGATTGATATGTGGGGCCCCAAAACCACCATATGATTATGAGAGACGCCGTGGTGAAGGGCTCCGGAAATTTCGACCACAACGGGTTCTTTAACGTGCACTCAAATCTGAGCACAGGGGCCTACAGTATTTTCGCCGCCTCCCTCAGTACCGTGACTTAATGTGAATTGCGCAGTATATATATATATATATATATATATATATATATATATATATACTTTTTGTTGCATCATTTGGTGCAGCCACTTACTCCAAATCAGTTGGACAACTCGTGTTCCCCAGAAAACTGAGTCAACTGTGACCGTGCAAAAACAAAGAACATCCAATGCCATTGAAGCAATACTGTTCAATGCAAAAGAACAAAACTGGCTATGAAAAATCGATGTGTTGTTGATCACTGCTAGAGTAAACAAGAGACGGCAAGCTCGGGCAAAATAAAGGACGGTTTTCAAAGGAATGATGATTGCCACGCTAGTTTTTTTAATATACGTTTTCTACCAGTCTCCTAAGTTTTTTTTTTTTTTTTCGGGACTGTGCGCCAGCATTTGCAAAGAAGGCGTGTTTTCTAGCTCAAGAGCAACCCGACATTCAATAGTGGGTCAATGCGCTCACGGCCGTCATCAAGGCCGACGGATCTGGGCTCCGCCAGGAATAGAATGCGAAAGTCGATAAAAACCGACGCGCTGCGTGGAATGGCATGGTTCGCGCATGTCAGAGGAGCCTTTTAACACCTACTTTACACATGACACCCCGAGAGTTTGGGTCATTTTAGGTGTTTCTTACGCGAACGGCACCTATTATAAACTTTCCCCTGGGGGTGTTAAAAAAAACTCGTACCCCGCTACACCGCTTAGAACGTGAAATCTAATCGTCCTTAACGAAGCATGGCTAGAATATGTAGCCACTCGCTTTCGCAAGAACATAAGCTTCGATATCATAGGCGGAACTGGCCGGAGTTTTTGACCAATTATAGAGTTTTTCGTGGCTACTCGCGCTCAGACGTCAGCAACGATTAAGTACGAATGACTAGTAGTAAGATGGATAAACGAACCAAAACAAAGGCGATTGCGATAAACTACATGTCTGTCTTTTTTATTGCAGTATCCGCGTAAACTAAAAAGTAAACTAGTACAGTTGCGCGAACACGTTAAAAAAGAGCGAAAAACTGTCGCCGCCGGTTTACAAAGCTCCCAGGAGCCGGCAACGACGGCGAGTTCGTATCGTTGTCAATGACGTTGGTGGGTACGCACTCGTTTGGCAGCCATATCCGCGTCGTCCGGTCTCGCGAGCCAGTGACGATGGCACCTTCGGGTTTGTGCGCGGCCGCAACAGCCCTCACGTCCATCGAATGACCCAGCAAGGAGCATCGCAGCCGGTACGGCGTTGCCGCCATCTTTCTCTTGGGTTGTGGATGAATGAGTATTGGCCACTGCTTCTCTCAAGCTCAACCACGTCAGTTTCGTATTACCCAAACAACCCCCGTTTTAAAATTCTTGCTTAATTTTGTCAAGAAAATCAACCATACAACTAAAAAATAATTATACACGTTTAAATCAATTACCAAGTGAAATAAAAACAAGAGTTGACGTCACTTTAGGTTCCTACGTCAGTTACTATTTTACCGCTAATTTTACCGTTGTGTACTACAAGCTACATAACATTTTTGTTGAAAAACTTTTTACATTCTGTTCAAAGGCGAACAAACTGTGTACGAGCAATTAAAATTTAAAAAAAAACAAGATTGTGACGTTGAGTGACGTTGAGTTGCAGCGCAAAATTCAAACAAATTTTTTTACCCCCCTTTTTTGTGACTAACCCAGTTTCGGCCTGCTATAATTTGCAACACAATTGAATGAAATTTCGGGAATTCCAGATAAGTACTTATATGAACTTTAATAACTTTTTAGAAGCGATCTCGAGATCTGCAGTACTGAAGGCAGGAAACTTGAACGTTACCTTTCGAGCGTTTCGCTCAGAAGGGCTGGCCGGGTTTCGTTATCCAAGCCAAAAGTGTGCACAAACCACGACTTGGGCATAAGATAAGGTAACGGAAACACATAATATCCCCGTGATCACTGCCAACATGTCAAAACTCGAAACGTCTCGCGGAAACCCAACCGAAAAGATAAAAACGTGACGTCCACCTACGAGAAATGAGCCGTTTTCACGTTACGAAGGCCGAGCGTAGGCTCGGGGACCCTCACATCGTAGCAGTGGTCAGCTGCAGCTCTCACAGGATGCGTCGCAAAATTTCAGTGCGCGCAAGATGCAATTAAGGACGCAGTGAATGGGACAAACTAGAGGCGACATAGAAGCAGGGAACTACCAGACGTTTTTCTTTGTTCTTGTTCGCTTAGTCGACGTGTCCCTGCTCCAAATTGTTTGTTTGTAACCTAGAATCTGCGGCTCATACCCACTCTGGAGGATTGGCCAAGAAAACATATAGTCTCGTATGGACGATAACTGCACTATTGCTTACAAAAAAAAAAAAAAGGTAAAGGAAGACAGTATATTGAAGAAAAGAAAAAAAAAACAAAGATTAAGAGAGTGAGAGTAAAAACAACAAGAATGCAAACACTTATATAATAACTATACCTGGATTTTGGGAGCCGAACAGACAGCTGAGTTTGTCAAACCCAATTAATTTGGTATGTATGTCTCAGATTTATCTACATTTCAAAAATTACTGATGATGATGATGATAATGATGATGATGATGATTCCACAGCCATGGCTCGTACACACTCAGGGGATCGGCCAAGAATCGATGACTTAATTCAGTAAGATTTTTTAAATTCAATATCGAAACCACCCTCCTGAGAAAAAAGAAAAAAAAAGAAAACACACCCTAGGCAGAATGAAAGGAGTACAATAGTTGTCTGTCACTCGTTCAGATCAGACAATCATTCATTACCTTGAATAGGAGTCAGCATGGTTAAACAAAGCTCTCGTGTATGTTAGAATATTTTTGCAGGAATAATAATCACGCAATTAAAAGCTTAATTCTTTTACTTTCATTAAAATACTTGCAAACAGCACAGAAAACGTTCTCGTGGCTGAAGCCCAGATCGGGAGCACCGAAGGAAAGTGTATTTTCTATAGTGAAGTTCAGCCCCAGGCTAGCGAATGGGAGGACTAAGAGTGTTTTCCCGAGCAATTTGCATCGGCGACATGATAAAAAATAGTGCTATATTGTTTCTGATTCTGAACAAAAGTTGCTTCTCGACCCGCTTCTTTTTCTTCTTCTGCGCCGAACGTCTGCACACGTCAGTCAGCCGAGAGCCATGAACTGTGAGCCACGGACCATGTGCATGGACCACGGGACCTGATCTTGTTCTTGTTTACCTTCTGTGGCTCATGCCCACTGCGGGGGGTTGGCCAAGAATGGGGTGTTTTCATAAATCTTCATAAAACACACATTAGGGTCATTTATAGAGTAGCAATGTGATAAAATTGTACAGGAAACTTTTTTGTGCATGATGAGATGTACATTAAAATATAATTATAAAACAGTTTTTAGCAATTAAAAACAAATAGAGATGTGACAATGTTCGAGTTCCATACTCGAATTGAATAATGTCTAACGACCTAATTCGACTCGACTTTCGAATAACTGTAGTATTTGAAGGTTCAAATAATTGGAATTCTAGCTATTTGACAATAATGGCTAGAAACATACCTCCCCACTTACGGCTCACTCGGACTAACACTCACCGATGTCTTCCTCGATCGGACTCACTCACACTTTAGCTCCCCAAAACATTCGACTCACTCCCTTCGTCTAACTCAGACTCAGACTCACGGTTCTGAGTCAAGGTGAGTCGACTCGCGAGTCCGTTAGCGAGCTATTAGCTATTTTACCGAAGGTGTCAATGCTTTTTAACACCCAAATTTCGCATAATCGGTGGCCTAAATGGCGCCTTTGAACTCGCATTTTTAAAATACGAGTTATCAGTGCTTGCAATCTACTAAGGACATTTTTATTCGAAGTGACGACTGACACGAGATGTTTTTTTTAGCAAAAACTTCTTTTCGAGAAAGAAAGAAGGAGAGGGTCAAGGCAGCTCTGTATACTCACACGCATCAGTTCAATTAATATTGAGCTGGCGTATTAACGCTACGGCGTTGATGTGTGAATAGACATAATTGGTGTAAACGTGATCTGACATAACGTGATTGTATTGCTGAAGCTTAGTCGGCATAGACCGAGAGGCGGGCAAAACAATGCGGAGTTCACTCAGGCTTACTGGGCATGAAATATACGTCGCGCTTAGGACTCACTCGGGGTCACGTTCACTAAATTTTTTTTTTCTCAATCAGACTCACTTGTTCTCGAACTCGCCAAAATATTTCTCACTCAGACTCACGGCTAGATCAGAATTATTTTGTATATTTGTTGCTCTCCCATTCATTGGTGAGCTCTCGCAGTGCCCCGCCGCGTGGGTCTAGTGGCTAAGGTACTCAGCTGCTGACCCACAGGTCACGGGGTCGAATCCCGGTTGCGGTGGCTACACTTTTGATGGAGGTGAAAATGCTCTAGGCCCGTGTGCTCAGATTTGGGTGCACGTTAAAGAACCCCAGGTGGTCGAAATTTCCTGAGCCCTCCTCTACGGCGTCCCTCACAATCATACGGTGGTTTTGGGACGTTAAACCTCATAGACCAATCAATCAATCAATCAATCAATCAATCAATCAATCAATCATCAATCAATCAATCAATCAATCAATCAATCGATCGATCGATCGATCGATCGATCAATCAATCCAATCAATCAAAGCTCTCGCAGTGAAACTGATTTTCATAATGTTCAGGTGCGCTACAAGTTGTGCAACCATCTATCTCTAATAGCCCAAAATATGCAAGAGGTATTAACCCTCGTGATTGCTTTAGGACCCCGTTATCGTCAGAGCATGTAGCTTTTCACTGTTTTTGTTTCAACGACTGACAATTGCCAAAGCAACTTGTACCTAAGGCCGACCCATCTGTATATGTTGATCTGCCTCTCTGCAAGTAGACCTCTCTTTCTCTCTGGCGCCTCACAGCCAGAGAAGAAGGAAGACGACGACCCTGGGCTGTGCGAAGCTCAGGGTCCGGACCTGGGAATCGAGCCTTTCGGCCCAAATTCATGGCATAGTGTACGAGGGTGCCGCATCAGGTCTCTCACTAGGTTCCGTAGCTGTGTACAGTGCCTCTCGAAACCAATGGGAGCTACCAGGACGTCGCCGATGCCTTTGACACTCCGTAGTGGATTGCGGCCATGAACCAAGACAGTGACGGTTCGACCTACGCAACGGCAGCGAAGTATCAGACGTCGCAGAAACAGGAGGCGGGCGACTCGAAGCGCGAAAACGAAGACGACTTGCGTCCCACTCTGATCGGCGCGCGTCCTGTGGCCTCTGGCGGCTTCTCGACGTCGTCTGTGAGCGAGGAGTTTTTTAAGGTACGCTCCATGCACTCAGCGTATGGATATGTATGTACGTATATAGACGTCGACAGGATTTTGTTTAAGGGGGTGCATGACCCTGTTGCACCATGGCTGTGAGACGGGGAGGGGGGGGGGGGGCATTGGTACAGCTTGTCTTGGGTGGGGCAAATGCTGGTTGGGTAGATGCTAGTGGGGCTTAAGGGGGGCATATGCCCATTTTGCACTCCATACCGACAGGACATTTTGTGTACGGATCTATTTATAAATTTAGTGCGCCTTTAGCACTGAGCCGAAGACACGTTTGTTGGGGGAAACGCAGAGGTCAAGCCGACCAGCTTTCAAGCGGAACGAGTGCGAGCAGCAACAAACTTTTCCTTCTCTTCTTTCACTGGCGCTCCTGCCTGTGCCATATATCAATGCTACAAATCACCCCCCCCCCCCCCAGAAAAGGAGCCATCCTGGCGATCTATGAAGGGTGGTTTCAATTGATCGTCATGAACAGTCTCGACAATATAGTTAACCGGTGAGGACTGACGTAGGACTCGGTAGGGGCCTTCGTACTTCGGCAGTAGCTTGGTGGAAAGACCAGGAGCAGATGAAGAAACGCGAGTTTTGGCAGTGTTGAATAGCTTCCGCAACTGTTCGCTGGTCTTTCGCCACCAGCATGTGGAAGGCATCGTCTTCGATGCCCTTCGTAATATGTTTGACCTTGGCTGTTTGGGACATGTCGAGATTGTAGCGACGGCAGAGGCCCACAACGTCCTCGATGTAGGACGTGAAACGCTCTCCAGACAGTTGGGCGTGATCTCGCAAGCGCTGTTCTGCGCGGAGTTTGCACACTGTTGGTCGGCCAAACACGTCCACGAAGGTGGTCTTGAAAGCGGCCCAGTCAGTAAGCTCAGCTTTATTGTCGTTTAACCAGAGCTCCGCTACTCCTCTGAGGTAAAAGTGGACGCGACCAAGTTTGTCGTTTTCGTCCCACCTATTACTGACGCTTATTTCTCGCACGAAGAGAGCCAGTCGTCGACGTCCTGCTCATCGGTGCCGCTGAAGATGACTAGGACTCGCTCTCTCGGGACACCGGGACAGCGGGCAGGTGGGGATGTAGGAATGGTCTGCTGTGCAACGTCGGTGGACATTGTTGACGGTGACTGAGGTAGAGTACGGTTGCGGATTTCCAGGATGGGAAATGGATCCAGCACTCCCCACCACTTGTTAGGGCGCCTTTAGCAGTGAGTCGAAGACATGTTTATTGAGGGAAACGCAGAGGTAAAGCCGCCCAGCTGTCGAGCGGAGCGAGATGATGTTGATGATGATGATGATGATGATGATGATTCTTGTTACTGTGGCGCACACACACAAAGAGGCGCGAGTAACAACAACAACACTCTTCCTGATGATGATGATCCTTGTTACTCTGGCACACACCCACAAAGATGCGCGAGCAACAACAACAACACTCTTCATTCTCTTCTTTCACTGGCGCTCCTGCCTGTGTCATATATCGATGCTACGATACTGTTACTTTTGAAGATAAACAATCACTTAAAAATTTTGAGGCATATAACCAACTAGCCCAAAACAAACCACGGTGACAAACTTATCAATAGTCACAAAGGCAACCGTAAACTTGACGGCATGTTCAGCGTGCGCGAGTTTGGTATTTTCGTGCCCCGCTTTTTCAGGAGCTGAAGAATATTGAAAAGTCTTTCGGGCAGTCCGGTGGTCAAAAGAACATGCTGGAGGACGACGCCAAGGACATCGGTGACGACAAGGCGGCCGAGGTGAGCTCAGCTCGGCGTCTTGTCCTATGCGGGCTTTATATCAAACTAATAAACCAACGAAACGCAAACAAAATAACGCTTCTAGGTTGTGTTAAGCCCAACATGAAACATGTGCGGATAAATAATATTGTTACTTACTGTTGAATGGCGGAACCTTGATTACTGGGAATTTTTTGGTTGCTACGACTTCGCTGATTGGAGCGTTATAATGATTAAAAAATAATGATTGCCGTACTTGGTTTAATGTGCAAAAACAGGACGCTGGCGCAGACAGGTTTGCGGAGGGGGTCCAAACCTTTCCGTTAGTGCTTTCTTCATTTTCAAGCCCCGCCGCGGTGGTCTAGTGGCTAAGGTACTCGGCTGCTGACCCGCAGGGCGCGGGTTCGAATCCCGGCTGCGGCGGCTGCATTTCCGATGGAGGCGGAAATGTTGTAGGCCCGTGTGCTCAGATTTGGGCGCACGTTAAAGAACCCCAGGTGGTCGAAATTTCCGGAGCCCTCCTCTACGGCGTCTCTCACAATCATACGGTGGTTTTGGGACGTTAAACCCCACATATCAATCAATCAATCAATAGAAACATACCTCCCCCTTACGGCTATTTCGGACTAACACTCACCGATGTTTTCCTCGATCGGACTCACTCACACTTCAGCTCCCCAAAACATTCGACTCACTCCCTTCGTCTAACTCAGACTCAGACTCACGGTTCTGAGTCAAGGTGAGTCGACTCGCGAGTCCGTTAGCGAGCTATTAGCTATTTTACCGAAGGTGTCAATGCTTTTTAACACCCAAATTTCGCATAATCGGTGGCCTAAATGGCGCTTTTGAACTCGCATTTTTAAATACGAGTTATCAGTGCTTGCAATCTACTAAGGACATTTTTTATTCAAAGTGACGACTGACACGAGATGTTTTTTTTAGTAAAAACTTCTTTTTGAGAAAGAAAGGAGGAGAGGGTCAAGGCAACTCTGTAACTCACACGCATCGGTTCAATTAATATTGAGCTGGCGTATTAACGCTACGGCGGTGATGTGTGAATAGACATAATTAATGTAAACGTGATTTGACATAAGGTGATTGTATTGCTGAAGCTTAGTCGGCATAGAACGAGAGGCGGGCAAAACAATGCGGAGTTCACTCAGGCTTACTGGGCATGAAATACACGTCGCGCTTAGGACTCACTCGGGGTCACGTTCACTAATGTTTTTTTTCTCAATCAGACTCAAGGCTAGATCAGAATTATTTTGTATATTTGTTGCTCTCCCATTCATTGGTGAGCTCTCGCAGTGCCCCGCCGCGTTGGTCTAGTGGCTGCTGCTGACCCACAGGTCACGGGGTCGAATCCCGGTTGCGGTGGCTACACTTTCGATGGAGGTGAAAATGCTCTAGGCCCGTGTGCTCAGATTTGGGTGCACGTTAAAGAACCCCAGGTGGTCGAAATTTCCTGAGCCCTCCTCTACCGCGTCTCTCACAATCGTACGGTGGTTTTGGGACGTCAAACCTCATAGACCAATCAATCGATCGATCGATCGATCAATCAATCAATCAATCAATCAATCAATCAATCAATCAATCAATCAATCAATCAATCAATCAATCAATCAATCAATCAATCAATCAAGCAATCAAGCAATCAAGCAATCAATTCAATCAAAGCTCTCGCGGTGAAACTGATTTTTATAATGTTGAGGTGCACTACAAGTTGTGGAACCATCTATCTCTAATCGCCCAAAATATTCAAGAGGTATTAACCCTCGTGGTTGCTTTAGGACCCCATTATTGTCAGAGCATGTAGCTTTTCACCGTTTTTGTTTCAACGAGTGACAATTGCCAAAGCAACTTCTACCTAAGGCTGACCCATCTGTAGATGTTGATCTGCCTCTCTGCAAGTAGACCTCTCTTTCTCCCTGGCGCCTCACAGCCAGAGAAGAAGGAAGACGACGACCCTGGGCTGTGCGAAGCTCAGGGTCCGGACCTGGGAATCGCGCCTTTCGGCCCAAATTCATGGCATAGTGTACGAGGGTGCCGCCTCAGGTCTCTCACTAGGTTCCGTAGCTGTGTACAGTGCCTCTCGAAACCAATGGGAGCTACCAGGACGTCGCCGATGCCTTTGACACTCCGTAGTGGATTGCGGCCATGAACCAGGACAGTGACGGTTCGACCTACGGAACGGCAGCGAAGGATCAGACGTCGCAGAAACAGGAGGCGGGTGACTCGAAGCCCGAAAACGAGGACGACTTGCGTACCACTCTGATCGGCGCGCGTCCTGTCGCCTCTGGCGGCTTCTCGACGTCGTCTGTGAGCGAGGAGTTTTTCAAGGTACGCTCCATGCACTCAGCGTATGGATATGTATGTACGTATATAGACGTCGACAGGATTTTGTTTAAGGGGGTGCATAACCCTGTTGCACCATGGCTGTGAGACGGGAAGGGGGGCATTGGTACAGCTTGTCTTGAGTGGGGCAAATGCTGGTGGGGTAGATGCTAGTGGGGCTTAAGGGGGGCATATGCCCATTTTGCAGTCCATACCGACAGGACATTTTGTGTACGGATCTATTTATACTTTCAGTGCGCCTTTAGCACTGAGCCGAAGACACGTTTGTTGGGGGAAACGCAGAGGTCGAGCCGACCAGCTGTCAAGTGGAGCGAGCGCGAGCAGCAACAAACTTTTCCTTCTCTTCTTTCACTGGCGCTCCTGCCTGTGCCATATATCAATGCTACACCCCCCAGAAAAGGAGCCATCCTGGCGACCTATGAAGGGCGGTTTCAATTGATCGACATGAACAGTCTCGACAATATAGTTAACCGGTGAGGACTGACGTAGGACTCGGTAGGGGCCTTCGTACTTCGGCAGTAGCTTGGTGGAAAGACCAGGAGCAGATGAAGAAACGCGAGTTTTGGCCGTGTTGAATAGCTTCCGCAACTGTTCGCTGGTTTTTCGCCACCAGCATGTGGAAGGCATCGTCTTCCATGTCCTTCGTAATATGTTTGACCTTGGCTTTTGGTACATGTCGAGATTGTAGCGATGGCAGAGGCCCACAACGTCCTCGATGTAGGACGTGAAACGCTCTCCAGACAGTTGGGCGTGATCTCGCAAGCGCTGTTCTGCGCGGCGCTTGCACACTGTTGGTCGGCCAAACACGTCCACGAAGGTGGTCTTGAAAGCGGCCCAGTCAGTAAGCTCAGCTTCATTGTTGTTTAACCAGAACTCCGCTACTCCTCTGAGGTAAAAGTGGACGCGGCCAAGTTCGTCGTTTTCGTCCCACCTATTATTGACGCTTACTCTCTCGCACGAAGAGAGCCAGTCCTCGACGTCCTGCTCATCGGTGCCGCTGAAGATGACTGGGTCCTGCTCTCTCGGGACAGCGGGCAGGTGGGGATGTAGGAATGGTCTGCTGTGCAACGTCGGTGGACATTGTTGACGGTGAAGGTAGAGTTCGGTTGCGGAGTTCCAGGATGGGAAATGGATCCAGCACTCCCTACCACTTGTTAGTGCGCCTTTAGCAGTGAGCCGAAGACATGTTTATTGGGGGAAACGCAGAGGTAAAGCCGACCAGCTGTCAAACGGAGCGAGATGACGTTGATGATGATGATGATGATCCTTGTTACTCTGGCGCACACCCACAAAGATGCGCGAGCAACAACAACAACACTCTTCATTCTCTTCTTTCACTGGCGCTCCTGCCTGTGTCATATATCGATGCTACGATACTGTTACTTTTGAAGATAAACAATCACTTAAAAATTTTGAGGCATATAACCAACTAGCCCAAAACAAACCACGGTGACAAACTTATCAATAGTCACAAAGGCAACCGTAAACTTCACGGCATGTTCAGCGTGCGCGAGTTTGGTATTTTCGTGCCCCGCTTTTTCAGGAGCTGAAGAATATTGAAAAGTCTTTCGTGCAGTCCGGTGGTCAAAAGAACATGCTGGAGGACGACGCCAAGGACATCGGTGGCGACAAAGCGGCCGAGGTGAGCTCAGCTCGGCGTCTTGTCCTATGCGGGCTATATATGAAACTAATAAATCAACGAAACGCAAACAAAATAACGCTTCTAGGTTGTGTTAAGCCCAACATGAAACATGTGCGGATAAATAATATTGTTACTTACTGTTGAATGGCGGAACCTTGATTACTGGGAATTTTTTGGTTGCTACGACTTTGCTAATTGGAGCGTTATAATGACTAAAAAATAATGATTGCCGTACTTGGTTTAATGTGCAAAAACAGGACACTGGCGCAGACAGGTTTGTGGAGGGGGTCCAAACCTTTCCGTTAGTGCTTTCTTCATTTTTGAAGTCGAGCTGCGCTATATCAAGACGCGCCATCTTGCCCAGCCTGAAACTTGCTTTATGTAGTCTAACGTATACAATACACTCGCGCGCTTTAGTTCTTAATATGCGTAGTGTTTATATATTAACCAAGAAAAGTACTAACAGTTTGAACGGAACCCAGTTAGCCCGAATGTATACTTGACAGGTGAAGGGCCGGCGCCGGAGCTCTGTTAGTGGACCTCATATATTTTAGTCTTAGGTTGTAAGCAGGTACAACGAAATGACACATTAGGGAAGTTTACAGAGTCTATGGAGTGACGACGTGGTGCGCTTATCGAGGGATGCAGCAGACACGATCTTGTCCCTCTCTGACCATGCATCATTATACAATGATAACGTTCAGTAACGAAAAAACAAAAACAAAACAACACCCAGGTGGCACCTAACAATGGCGAGAAAGGCGGCAAGGAGGAGTCCAACAGGTTGCTCAAGTTCCAAATCTCGGCGCCACCGGCTGCTGCGGCCAAGAGTCGAAGCACTGCAGGACACGGTCACTGCGGCTGCCGGAGGAAGCCGTGCCGAAACAAGGTGGTTGACCACGTATAGCTCTGAATATTCTACAGACACCTTACGTTGAAGCTCGCAACAGTTGACCGTGTTTTCAGAACACAGCGTCGAACGCATCGTGTAAGGGAAATCGCAGGAGATACACAATAATCGTGCAAAGCTCGGCTGGACTAACAACAAACTTTAGGGGTGAAGCTCTTTATAGCAGCACCCGTTCGTCCTTCGTAGTCGTAGTAACAGTTGTTACATTTTGACCTCCAAGGTGGGGCCGGTGGGAGATATCTTCTGTGCGTTGTTGAACAATAAAAAATAGTGCTCAATGTACATGCCAATGGCTGCTGACGGGGAATGAGAGACAGGAGCATGCGGCTTTTAGTTAACTCGCACGCTGCGATCCCCGTTAGCAGCCATTGGTATGTTCATTGAGCACTATCTGACAGAAAAGGTTGCTACGTTATACTCGCTGGGCGTAACCTCCTTGGTTTTAAAAAGGTTTAGCGAGCGTTGGGCCGCAGTGCCATGAATACAGTGAACTAGTATATACCATAAACTCGAGGTAGTTAAAGGTGGGAAGTAGACCCGAAGCGCAAGCCGTAAGAAAGTGTGCGTGTGCCACCTCTCGTTTAGTACTTGGAATGTCCGCTGGATGGCGGTGCTTCTATATGGGGAATATATGAATAAAACATGCGAGATAATGGTACTTGGAGTGTTGAATAGATGGACGAACGGACACACAGACAGATGCATGAATGGACGCATGAACGGACGCAGGGGCGGATGCATGGACGAACGCAGGGACGGACGCACGAACAGACGCACGCACGGATGGTTGGATGGACGCATGGACGGTCACACAGACGGACGCATGGACGGACGGAAGCAAGAACAAATGGACGGACGAATGCTTCGCCCCACTCTCCATCATTCACTCCGTGGATATGCTGCGAATGTTTTTATGACACTTTTTTATGTAGCGCTTCGGATTCGACTGCCAGCCGCAATGGTGACATCCAAAGGGAGGCACAATGGTAGAGGCCCGTGTACATGGAATATATGTCAGTACACGTTAAAGAACGTGAGACGGTAGAACTTTTCCGAAGCCCTCCACTACGACGTCTCTCACGATCATATCGTACTTTTGGGACGTAACAACACAGATATTTCTATTTTATTTTTCTGGCACTACAGAAAGCTTACCGGTCACAGTGTCTAATCGTGGACCGGTAGCGCGGGAAAGCGCCGCGAAACGTTCGTAATCGAAACATTTAAATCTGCGGCGAATATGAAGTCGTATACACACGCGTGACAGCGCACGCTGCGAATAGGGAGTGCGGGAGCAGTTTGTGTTCGAAGCCTGGAATGGTTCACCAAAGTAAAAAAAAAAATAGACCAAAAAAAAAAAAAAAACGAGGAAGAAGAAAAAGAAAGAGAGAGAGAAACTGAAAAGAAACAAGGAAGGCTGTCCAGCGACCGCACTTCCTTCGGACTTGGCACCAACAGGCTGCCATATTTATTTTGTCATCATTTTTCAAGTCGTCCAAACTAGCGCAATTGCAGATTCTCCAATACTTTATTGAGCGTCTCCCACATAGCAGCTCGTGATTTGTTTCAGGAAGTCCGAAACTAGATTGTATATGTTAATCTATCGATTAAGTGTGCGCTATGAGTTATTCAATCATGCGAGTTGCGAAAAATTTCCTATAGGCTACAGGTATCGAAATCCGGACGCGCCATTGGCCGAAGTAGCGGGAGTGTGCAGATTGTCGCTCCTCTTGTCGACTAAGAAACGAACTAGTAAACGCAAGGTTTTACGTTTTGCGTTGTCTCCCTCAGATGGCGCGACAGTCTGCTAACCCCCCGTAGGATCGGCCATTTGCGTGACGGCTTTTGCAACGCAGTTCGCAAACTAGTACGATTGAATAACTCATGCGCAGTAGGTTTTCATCTACAGCGGAGGTATTTAGGCTTGGGGAAAAAAACTTGGTTGTCCCGCATCATGAACTGGCTGAGTATACCAGCCAAGCTATGCCTATTTAAAGCGTGGTCTAGGCACGCAAAGCCAAGAAAGAGTGATGTGATGCAAGGGTGAGGAAGAGGAAAAGGAGGAGGTAATAGGGAGAATTGTAGCATAACCATGCGCAGGGGCGTAGCCAGGGGGCGGCACACCGGGCACTCGCCCCCCTTTCCCCCGAAATTTTTTTCGCCATGGCATAGAAAGCGAACAATGGCTGTTTTAAGGGGGTGCCCCTCCCGAAATCAAGATGGTGCCCCCCCTCCCCCCCCCCCCCAAAAAAAAAAAACAAAACATTTCTGGCTACGCACCTGGCTATGCTCAGCGTAGTATAGCGAAGTATGGGATAGGAATGCAAATGTGAGGAGGAAGGAAATATGGATGGGAGGGGGTAAAGCTTGTTACATCCTAGCAAGGAACACCTTCAAAAGGAATCGAGGGTGAGGCGAGCGAAAGGATAAAGCATAGCTTATAGTCTTCTATAACTCGTATAGTATAAAAAAGTGTGAGAAAGGGATGCGAGGGTCAGTGGAAGTAGTAGCCCACCGCATCTGCTGTTTCCATAGCTTTAGCACTATACTAGTGCGTATGTGTTCCAGCTGTGTGTTTTTTTTTTTGCTTTTATAAAGATTTTCATTTCTCCACTGGTCCACACACTCTACCGTTCAATGAACTATCCCCCTCTATCGGTCACCACACGCAGAGGGCAGCAGGTAGGGTTCACGCTGACGGACGCTGCAACTCCAAGTCTCGGTCGAGCAGCTGTCACCGTCGACGTCACAGCTCCGCCTCTTCGGCCGCCGATCAACGGCAGTCGCGCGGCGGGGCGCGTTCGGAGGCTCACAAGCACCCGCAAGAGCGCCGATCGCTCATCGCCGTCAAAGGCACCACCACTACAGGCATCAGCGACGGATGCGAGACGGCGATTTCAGCGATGGCTGTGTCCAGACTCCGCCCACGGCTCCTCAAAAACCCAGGCACTGCTGCCGAAGTGCGGCGGCCAGTGACTGCTGCTGTTTTAGGGTGAGGGAGCTGCGTAACACGCCTACGTCGCCGTTAGGCCTCATTACCAGTGGCTGATGGAACAGGTTGCGCGAAAGATTGTTACTGGAAACATGTCTAGCGTGACATACCCTTCGCCTCACCTAAGCAACTCGCAGTTGACGTAGGCTTAAATTGCCATAATATTGTAAAAAGAAAGAAAGAAAGACCACTAGGTTCTTCATGCATTAGCCTAAGACGACTCGAAGGTGAAATCTATATTTTTTTTTCTCAGTAAATCTGCCAATCCCCCCCCCCCCCCCCCCACCCTTCCGAAAGCTTGGTAACCTAATGTGACGTAGCACTGCCTCCAAGATCAGAAGTGTTCCAAGCTTCCTGCCCTTCACGTGCCTTCGGGATCTATCGACACTTGGCCAGCCCCGCCGCGGTGGTCTAGTGGCTAAGGTACTCGGCTACTGACCCGCAGGGCGCGGGCTCGAATCCCGGCTGCGGCGGCTGCATTTCCGATGGAGGCGGAAATGTTGTAGGCCCATGTGCTCAGATTTGGGTGCACGTTAAAGAACCCCAGGGGGTCTAAATTTCCAGAGCCCTCCACTACGGCGTTTCTCATAATCATATAGTGGTTTTGGGACGTTAAACCCCACATATCAATCAAATCAATCAAATCACGACACCTGGCTGATTGATGATGTCATGTGGGGGCGTCAATGCCGGTCACTGACGTCGTTTGATCAGACGTCTGAGGTTTCTGCCTTGAGACGACGTCCTATTGCTACGCAACTTATCAATTGATAAGTGCTATGACGTACACGCGAGGAGGAAATTGACATTGGCTGAGCTTCCACGCGAAACACATGCGCTGAGTCGTTACCTGCCTTTGTACCGGGAGGTGTAGAGCTATCGTTGTAGATGTATTTACACCTTTTCTTTCACAGAAGGTTCACTTGGAACTACCATAATACTCTCGTATGACCCCCCCCCCCCCCCCCCCTTAACACACTGCCAAGGCAATAACGTCAGCCTGTGCTCTTTTTACCGCAGTCAATAGAATTTTTTTCTTCTGGTTTGTATTTCTGTAACGCAACATTAGAAATTTTAATTTCAGGCACCACGAAGCGCGCCTCAGGCGGCGACGATCACCAGGTTGCGCGCCCAGACGAGAACGGTGACCAAAGAGAAAACGGAGCCAAACAAACCCGCCGCAAAAGTGGCAGGAGGGGCGACACTCTCGGCGATAGCGGCGCTACGAAGCGAGGCGACAAGACAAAGTGCGGTAACGTCTTCAGCCGGTACCGCACCAATTACCGCTCGGCGGAGACGGGCAGCTCCACGTCGTCGTCGTCTTCTTTGGAGGACGACTGCGGCGAACAGGTCGCCATCGCGAGCTGCAAGCACGAGAGTGACGGCTCCAGGACGTTCAACTTCACGCAGACGAGGGGGTCATCCTCTCCTGCGCGCCACGGACAAGAAGTCCCACTCTAGCCGAACCAGGAGCCGCAGCAACTCCCAGAGGCGCTGCATCGACGGGCCCGTCGAATCAACCGTCGAGAAGCACGTCCTGGAGCTCAACTTCCCGGCTTCGCCGCTGATGCGAAGCATATCGAACCTCCTGAAGCTACACTGTCCTTGCGAGGACAATGTGGAGGATAAGGAAGTCGAGGACGACAACGAGGACGACGATGACGAGGAGAAGAACGACGCCAACGCCGAGCGCTTCGTGCATCGCATGAGGCTGGGCCAGACTTGCGAGCTGCAGGGAGACAGTCAGGTAAGGCTGTGGAATTTTCAGCAGTTCAAATGTTCGCCTCAAGTAAACCTCTCTCTGTGCCGCACGTTGTCGCAGTTGTGTCGTGGTGACGGGGCTAGTCAAGCTGCAGATATTGCTGCTTTTACCCTAATTATCCTCAACACGAATGGTACTTTTTCCTTTTTCCTAATCAACCTTTGTTAAATTTACAGATTATTATGTATCGATCATGGTGAAATAAACAAAATCTAAAATCTCGAAATCTCAAATTTCAAACGGTTCCTTCTATTGCACAAAATCCCACCCAGCCATTAGCGTGGGCACTCTGAGTCATTACCAGACCGAGTTAAGCGCTTAGCGCAAAACTTATCTCTTCTAATTTGCCTATAGTAGTAAAAAAAAAAAATGCGACACATGGCGCGTTCACCATCGACTGGCGCTATTTTACTGGAAGTATGGATCCCGAAAACTGCACTTGACAGGCTACGTGCATCGCTACGGACAAATTACGATTTTCGCGCACTATTGGCGCGGGATTGGGTAAGCCAGACACGGACTAATTCGACTCTCCGGCCTCAGAGCTTACGTTTCGATCCAGTACAAGTCGTGCGGAGACCGTTTTGTGTCCGTTCTGTTGGACAGAACGGGGCTTCCGTCAATTCTTTGTCTGTTTCGAAGTTTCCGGGCCAAAATGACCGAAAATAGTCAGAAATTTAGAAAAGCTTGACAAAAGAGGCCAAACTTGGGGCAAGGGCACTAAATGTAGACAAAAAAAAGCAATGCTTGTAAGATAACAAGTGTGGCATTTTTATTTAATGACGAAGTGCAAAAACCTTTTAGCAATTTAATATGTAAATATGTACAACATAACGCCTTCGGTATTAAATATGCTGAGGTTGAAGCATGAGCTCTTGACATAAGCAATAACTTTATGTATGGTGATGGTTTCTTGCGCTTACGAAAATGGCACCACCTTCACGCGTTCAGCGTCACTTTCCTTTAAAGAATTAGAAGTGCCAGCATTGTGACAACATTAAAAACGAGTGCGGCATGCTATACTGAGCAGTCTCAAAATTACAGGTTTCGGTATTTAGGAATAAATTGTATTACTTTCTCAACCATTTATTAGGGATTAATTGCGAGAAGTTTATAGACATCAGTCGTAGATTGCAGCTGATCCTAAGAAATGTACAGGAGTGGTTTACGAGATGGCCGATTTCTGATATCGATGAGCGCAGAGTACCCTGGATGCTGTGCGCTTTCGAGTGTCCCGTTCACTTCCAATTGCAGCTTTAAAGCCGCGTTCTGCAAGTTATCCTCAAAGGGAGTTGCCATCCAACAGTTTTCCCTAGAGTACGAAGAAAAGTAACCAAACGTAATGTCGTTCGTGTAAGTTTTAGTGCCAAATTCTGTTCTGCGTGCTGGAAAAATACCTTACATGCCATTTTTTGACACCGTATACTCGAATTATAGAGGCTGAAGATGTCACCAGCTATTGATAAATTGGTTACCCTGATTTGGTTCGAATCGAAGGAACAACAGAGTAGCCAAAAGTATAGACATCTATCGAAAACGATATTTACAACGCCACAATCCTCAAAACGGTAGCCACAAAGTCGCAAAACCTAACAAATTTGGCCTATTCCGTGCCAAAATGATTGACAGCACTGCCGTTTCGTGTCGCTATTCTGCCACTGACTGACATACAAGCTTCGCCCGATTCCTGCGCAGATCTCCCTCGTCCTCTCGTGACCTTTCGTTTCGCCAACGCCTCTGTTTTGTGACAGAACGCTTACATATAGGCTTCCTGGAGCGTCTTTCACAACGCTGAAGGCTTCTCATGAATTCGTTCGTGAAAGTGCCAGCGCTTTGACGCTTGGCTTTTAACAACTCTGACGAAGTGCGGCATGTTCGCATCTAAAATTATAATTGTTGCCGGTAAATTTCCGCCGTAATTCTTGTCCAATCGTTAAGGGAATCTTTTCTCCACTGCAGTCACCCACTGACCAATTTAACCACATCTTTCTGCTCCTGCGCTTTTTACTTTGCCTCATTGTTGCACAACAAAAGGTGGAGCACGCTTTACAGGCCTCAGCCTGAGCACTGAGTAGCTGGCACGCACGCACGCACGCACGCACGTACGCGCACACACACACACACACACACACACACACACACACACACACACACACACACACACACACACACACACACACACACACACACACACACACACACACACACACACACACACACGCCCCCCCCCCCCACCCCATCCTTTGTCACGAGTTTGTCACCTATATTATTTTTGTGTTCTGCACAATAAACCTAGATGGAAGTTAGCGCTCGTCTTCATGTGTCTTTTTTACGTATCCGGAGTTCACGCAATAACAACCATCATGACACACCAACATGCTCAAGCCACCACACTTTTACGTAATGTAACACTCCGGAACTTTCGACCACGTAATTTTGATAAAATGTCACTACAACCCGAGCTTCTAGCAGGGTGCATTTTTTCCCTTTCACAGGTGGTTCTGGTCTCGCTGCCGGAGCCCCACAAGTTGACAGTGGAGCACGTGATCCGAAGTTCTAGTTGCCTGGTCCAGGAGGAGCGCTGCAAGTCGCGTCACCTGGACGATTCCAAGCAAGTCTGTGCAGAACGCGATCGCGAGAAACGTCCGATCGATAAGAAAGGTGCTCGCTGCGAAGGAACCACACCCGACGTTCCCAGAATTCGCCGCAAGCATAGTTACGTCAGGTTAGTTCCTCACCGCTGCTTTAGGTCGCGTACAAATTACGTCTGCTGGAGCTGGTGTTACGCCACGAATGTCGAACCATAGGCCGTCGGCAGAGGTGGGCAAATGATCGCGTAATGTATATGGTGGCTAGTTTTGCCGAGGCTATTGTTTGCTAAATATGGTCTAAGGGAAGACCTCGGCCAAGCTGATTTTACATGTATGCTTTTATAGGACTATAGGACCGATATAGGACCGATATTGTACTATAGGACCGATATTGTCACTCGAGGTGCACTTTTGCCGTCGCCGTCATGTTCTGTATAAAGTCAAAACTGATGACAGAGCTGCGTGCGTCTCAACTGCGAGTTTGAAAGCTTGCGGGGGCTCCCGACGAGCGTAGCGCAAACATAATGAAACGTGCCAATCAGTTCCGTCGAGTGACGGGGCACGAATGGAAGCCGATCAGAATAGGGGGGGGGGGAGGGGGCGTCACTCGAGCAGCAACTGTGAACTTTGGTCGAAAAGCCATGGTCACGCGCACGTGAGTTTTCCGGACAGACATTATTAGACGGCTGTTAGTCTAGCACGTGCTGTATTGTCACCGCTTACTTCACGTTGAGGTGAGAGACAGCACAGGTACTCCTTCGCTGCCTGGAGCGGCCACATCTTCTTACGCCAGAATATTGTAGAGCTACGCGAGACTGTACTTCACCGCATTATCCTCTTTTCACGATCTCAATGTCTCATCAGCAAGAATCAAGTATTGTGAATATGGACGCACTATTGGTGGTGTTGGCTAAGCCTGTCTGGCCTGCTATTGGTAAACGCCAGGTAGTATTGTGATTGGCCGCATAAGTGACAGTACTGACTAATGTACGTTGTCCGCTGTAGCACCAACCACGTCATTTACATCAAACTTAAATATATTTGTTATATTTATGAAGAACAGTTTGAGTTGTTTCTTCGCACGGTAGTCTCAAATCTAAGGTGGTGTGGACCATATAAAAACATATTTTTTTTCTTTCATTCAATGTGCATATTCCAATATAGTGATTTCTGCACATTGATTACCGAGATTGGGCTGGTAAAGACTGGGCTAGTGGTTTGATAATTACTCATAAGCAGCACACAAACCGAGCTCAAGAATGAGTTAAGACTTAGGCTGAGCTGTGCGCGTCAACGTAGTTGTTATGCACTAAACGTGTCGTGCTCCTCCTCCCTCAGGCACACGCGGCGGCTGAAGGTGCCTCACGTTCGCCAAGACATCTTGGCACCTTCGAAGTCCCTACATCCGTGCTCGTCCTCCAGTAGCGATTCGAGCGAAGACGACGATGCCAATGACGTCACGTACAGCAAGGAGAAGGGCGCTGAGGAAGTTGTGGTGCGACCAGCCATCACCAAGAGCTCATGGCGCAGTCGAGCAGCGGGCCGTGAGGAGATTGCGGGTGGTGGCTCCAGCAGGCAACGGGAGCTGCGGCTGACCATACCCAAGGTCAAGTCCAGCGACTACGCCAGTGACACTGGCCAGAAGAGGTCCTCGGCCCGGAGAAAGACAAAGCGATCGAGCAAGGCAAGGCGACATTGAGTTTGAGTTTGACATTCACTGCGCGCAGCGTCTAAAGGTTACTTTTAAATGGCTGTGCTGTTCGCGAGTACTGATGGTGAGCTTTTTCGGTGATGGTTGCTTTGGGCACATAAAAAGCTTAACAGGCTACCTGACGTGTCGCCACGGTAAAATGATAAGTTGTAGAATTTGCGTGCCGTGGGACCTTGGCACGTTGACAAGCAATGGTGGCGTCAGAACTTTCAAACGAAGCTTTTGTAACCGGCATATTCCGGCATTGTACGCGAAACGTAGTTCCAGCGAATGCGCCAACTGCGCCGACACGTTCCACTGGTGCAGAGAGACATGGATAGCGTAGGAAGATACATAATGCCAGACTTGAGCTGTATGTCTGTTTTAATTGAACAGTTATGTTGAAGACTGGCGTTGTGTGTTCTTTCCATGTCGTTCGCCAGTAGAATGATTGCAGCATTCATCCTCACCACCATTATCAGCCTGACTACGTCCACTGCAGGACAAAGAACTCTCCCATGATTCGCCAATCAATCCGGTTAGTATGAACCGTTTCCTCTTAATTGTTATGCTCTCAGTCGCGCGGTTATTAAGGATCAGACGTTTTCTATATGACAATCTGATATGTTATTCAGTTGACTTTTCATTGCACATTGCCACATTGCATTGTGGCCTGGATATAAAGGCATGTCCGTAGTTCTTGTCTGTATAGAAACTGAAGTGTCGCGCTCCTAAGCACGTGAATGAAGGCCAGTTTCTAGCATGGATCAAAACGCACTTAGGAGGAAGCATTGGGAAGTGCGAATTAAATGAATGAATGAATAAATAAACAAATAAATAATGAAAAATAAATGAAAAGTACTATTAATTCCAGCACTCCCCAGCCAAGCTTTGCTTGCCCCCATTTTCCCTATAGGGCAAGGGCTGCTTAGTGTTTTTTTCACTACATTGCTACTTCTTTATCGAACAAATAATACACGTAGCCCAGAACAAAAGACTGCACCCTTACAAGGTGGAACGCACGGAACCTCCTTGCAGGCATCATCCGCAGACAGCGCCTTGGAGGAGACGCCTGGTGACCGCGGAGGAGATGAAGGAGCGGACAACACCGTGCGCATCGTGTTCACCGACTCGCGGTTGAACACGGAGCTGCGCTGCATACTGCAGCAAGGTTCTAGCGCCAGTCAGGAAGAGAGGCAGGGTTCGTGCCACGCACTGTCTCGAGCCGCGTCGAGCCGTGCGCTGCCGGCGCGGAAGAAGGGCAGCGGTGGCTCCTGCGAACGCCCCACCCGTCGTCCTCATCAGGTGGACGTCACTCGGAAGGCCGACGAAGACAGCACCGCTGCTGATGCTGTGAGTTCCGCTGACAGATTCGCACCAGGGTGCGTCAGAACAAGACATGCAGAGGTTTAGATTCATACATACATACATACATACATACATACATACATACATACATACATACATACATACATACATACATACATACATACATACATACATACATACATACATACATACACTACACTGCATACATACACATCCTACATACAACTCAATGACATACATACATACAATACTATACGATCCATACATACATATCATACATACATAATACATACACACATACATACATACATACACGCCTGCATACTACATACACGCATACATACATACAAATACATACAACTACATACATACATACATACATACATACATACATACAACATACATACATACATACATACACGCATGCATACATACACACATACATACATACATACACGCTGCATAACATACATACACGCATACATACATACATAACATACATACATACATAATACATACAGACATACATACACACATACATACATACATACACACACGCATGCATACATACTACACGCATACATACATACATACATACATACATACAACATACATACATACATACATACATATATACATACATCGTCATAAGTTCATGGTCTACGAGACAATAAAAAGCAGAATGTACCCACTGCTTCAGCAGGCAGCCTTGAATTCAGAGGCACTCGATTTCCGGTTGCTCTGAAAGATTAGATCGAGTGCTGCCACGAATTTCTAGGAAATTCAAAGCTTTCTCAGACCTAGTGGTCTCTAAAATGTTGATTCCAACCGTAATACGTAGGTGCGTGCATGGTGAAAGGTGCTTTGGCTCCATTACCATAACAGCAAGAAAGAATAACGTCGTACGTTTGAATATTTTCAACATCTATATTTAGTACCTTCATGAAAAGGTATCATAATCCAGTATCGCAGTCGCAAACTTTTTTGTCAGTGTGATGTTTGTGTTGGCCATATCATGAAGCCGAAGAGTGAGTAGAGATGTTAGAAAATGCACGACAGCAGCGAGGTAACATCGCTAAAGAACACGACACGCACTAAGATTGTTTCCAACTCTGAACCCCCTCCGCGTCTTCGGTCCGCATTAGTATTCATGCACGTGGTCTACGATTACCTCGCAAAGAGCGAAGTTCTACATCAGCACGAGTAGTGTCGAGTGGCACGTTATCATCATAATCAGCCTGACTACACCTATTGCAGGGCGATGGCCTCTCCCATGTTCCACCTGTCAACCCACTCCTGTGCGTTTGCAGCCGTCCATAACTACGAATTTTTCAATCTCACCTGCCTACCCAAATTTATGTCTACTCAAAGCTCTCTTGCGCTTTTTGAGGACTACGGGCCTTTGTGAACGCCTTTAACTTTTTGTGTAGTGTCGCCGCTGCATACGAGTCAGCCCATTTTCTGGCAATTGTTTTGTCTCTTTCTCTTCTGTTTCCTCTCCCTTTTTCACATTTATACTCCCCTTCCCCCAGCGTAGGGTAGCAAACCCGACGTTTGCCTGGTTAACCTCCCTGCCTTCTCTCTTGTTGTTCTTCCTTACTTCCCTCACGCGTTTGTCTTCTCTTGGAATCCAGTCAGCTAGCCTAAACGACTAGCGGTTATCCGCCTTGGCACCCGGATCATGTTCATATCTTCTTTTTGATTTCAACTACAATAAACTTAACCCCCGTTTGTTCCCTGACCCAATGTGCCCTCTTCCTGTCTCCTAAAGTCGCAACTATTATTTTCGTTTCCATCGCGCACTGGGTCATCCTCAATTAAAGTCATACACTCTTTGTAAGCCTCCATGTTTCTGCTTCGAAGGGGACGCGCATAGACTGTTTAATTCGTGCGAAGAACCAACAGTACGTCCTTTACTTGTATCCTTGTCCTTAGCCATGAATTCCACCATCGTGTCGTCCTTGGCGATTGTGCAAGGGACCTTGCGAGTTTTGTCTGGACACCGCTGGCCTGTCGTGCAGGACAGCGTGAGGGAAGGCGCCATCCGCAGGCAGCAGTGCGGCTGCGTTTCCTCCACCCAGCGCCGTCCGCCACGCCGCATCGCGGAAGACTCGGACGTCGTGTCCAGCAGCTATTACTCGTCCACGCACGAGTCAAGCGTGGCGCTGAACGAGGCCACAAAGGCCGGCAGCGGATGCACGCTGTGCCGCACCATCCGCGCCATGAGCGCCAAGGAACGCCCCTGGCGGCGACACTGGCAGCGTTGCAAGCACTCCCGCTGATGACGTCACCAAGGCGGGGCCGTCAGCTTCTCTGGCAGCGCGCATGCGCGGTATAGAGTTGGACAGACTCCAACAGCGAAAAGTGCCCGGGTGACGAGCGTGTATCGTTGTCTGTCTAAGTTATGCGCTTGTGCCTAATTAAATGATAATGGTTGCTGGGAGGTTTAAGTGGTAGCCGTTTGAGTAATCAGCCAATTCGTCACAGCATATTGCCGTTAATATGAATAATATCACTGGTAATGTTGATAAGTGTGATCTAGCTGTCTACATGGATAAAATTTGACTGAGGTCAAGATATCTGAGATAGCCAAGATATGTTTGTCAATGACTAAATCAGCTAAATTCATCTTTACACAAGCTTTATTTGGGATGCTGAAGAACTCTTGCAAAAACAGAGACATTAGTTATACTGGACCATATTTGTGAAGAAATTTAAGCATTACAAGTTACAAAGTATTTCGGGCAAAATAAACACTGTTACAAGAGTAATGGTTAGGCCTTTCGTCGCTTATATTCGTACAACTCTCTAAAGATACGTGATCAAATAATGCGTAATTTAGGCACTGAAGTTCGAGCATTGGCTTGTGACGCGATTATTCGGGCAAAGAATTCAAATAAGCTGAAACAATATGATGACGGCATAAATAAACTCTTTTTGCTTATAGTTACTGCTTTTGTTTTAAGTCGGCAAAGCATATTTACACTGCACATTAAAATAATCATTATTTAACTTGTGTATTTCGTATGCTTGGTCATATCTTTCAATATTTTTCTTGATATCATCGATAAACTTTTTGCACAAAAAAAAAAGGCTCAGCCACAGTAATGTTTCGTACACCTCTCATCATGTATGTAATTCTGAATTATTTTCTTTCTTTTAGATAGTCTCACTGTCCCCGGTCTAAAGGAAATATATTATAAAAGTATTACAGGTGTAAAAATTACAATATTTAAGCATTGGCTCCAATCATGCGAGAGTTGGTTACTCACTCACAGTGCCTGTGAATGTACCACAGTTTAATATGCACATCAACGGGTAGTCACTGAGATATGTCGCTGACGCATACACAAACTTCTATAATGGGACAATTATGGTTGTTTTAAATGATTGAGTACTTCTGTGAACTGTTTGTGGAGCCTACGATTACAATGTTGGCAAGCGTTACCGGAAAAATAATCTGATAATTTAGCTTAGATGTGCAGTTTAGGTAACTTCGAATCTGAAAGCTGGTACTCGAGGCAATCAGCGTAATAAAATAGCATAATTGAACTAAAATATTCACTAACTTATGTGAGTACTGCGTCATTTTGACGACACTGAAATTAGGCATTATAGCAGTTTTTCCGTTTGCGATGCGCGTGGTAGATAACATGCTTTTGTGAAATTCATCAACAAAATCAACACAATTTGGTTGAGATAGTGCATCGAATCAAACTATATGACACCCCCCCTCCCATTTTTTGTTACTTTTCATGGCAGATACTATACAATCATCTTCCCACGGGGCAAACTCAAGTGAATACGTTGCAGAGTGGGAATGGGGGGGGGGGGGGTATTGCTTGACCGTTGCGTAATTGGTATGGTTTGGGAATGTTTGATTGTTAATTTGTCTTTATTATTCTTATTTATTGAATGAAAGAGAAGCATTGCCTGCAACGTCTAGTAAAAGCCAAGTAAAGACGCTCTTGATTGAATTCTGAACGCGCGATCCAGTGCCTACATATTCGGGGTGGCCAGGGAACGGTTGTGCCGCGCAAGCAGTCGGTTTTTTACTAGTAGACGCAGCCTTCGTCGGCCTTGCCACGTGAGAATGGGGGAGGGGAGTGACATTTTTGCGGGTGTCTTGCTGTGCCGGCATGAGTCGCGAGCATGCGCAGTGGGGATGTGGACGGCACCGTCGTTGACGCCGAAGCGTGACATTGTGCGGCTAAAAAATGCACCGCATTTAAAAATATTACGAGCTGTGGGAGGCCATTTTTTGCAGGAATCGCCTGAGTCGGGTCCTACGGGAAATCGGGGGGGGGGGGGGGGGGTTGGGGGAGGGATGGCCGGATCAACTTTTAAATGTTTACATTTATAAGTTCTCATAACTTTGTTTTTGCCGTCAGTATTGTTTACTGCCCAATGGAGGTTGTAATTCGACGAGAACGTGACACATTTACGTAAACGTTTAAAACTCCAAAAAAGACAAGAGGCGGAGCATACTTGCATCTTTGCTAACAATAACACCACCACTTAGTGACTTTCAGCTGAAAACCCTGTGTTCTTGTGTAATAAGCCACAAGTTCAAAAAAAAAAAAAGAGGAGCTGTTTCAGAAGTCGTGCGTGCGCAGCTGACACTTCATAAGCGCCTTCGGTGTGATAGCCACGGGCTTTCCACATCATCGTGGTGGTACCGCAGGCTGATTCCGTTCCATTTCAAAAAAGGTCGCTGCACGGCTTCTGCAAAAAATGCGTCCCTGCACTGAATATATTAACCCAATTACCTCTATACAAAAAAAGAAAACGTACCTGGATTTGCGCTAGAGTTTTCAGTACGCGCGTGAGACACGTTAACGATGTACAAGCCATTTGTGTCGCATCAAATTAAGTAGTTACCGAGAACATGCTGCACGGCTCTCCTGAGTGCGAGAAGGCGAGGAGTCGTATGGGTGGCTGTGCTTAGAGTGGTTTGCAATAAAAGTGTGTTGATAGCGCAGAACGTATCCGAAACAAAAACTTGCGAAATGCGCCCTTCCTTGCAAACGAATACGACTGCGCTGAATGACAAATGTGTCTGCATGAGAAACGAATGGTGAAAAAAACGCCATGCAGGCCTGCGTGGTAGGCGCAGCACAGTCACAGCGAAAGCTAGAAGAGCGGCCTTTCAGAGCCTTTTCTAAACATTCATTGAGTAACTACTGCCAGCACACTTGTTTGGGACCCACCTGGGCATTAAGAATAAAGTTTTCGGTAGTAGGCCAGCATTCACAATGCTATTTTTTGTCATTATTCTGAGAAGCGTGGTATCCGCTAAACACTTGCAAAGAATTTTGTGCCGATTGTCCATGCAGTGGCTGATGATGATGAATTATGGCAGAAGTGGGTATGTGTCATAGTACAAGGAAACAAAGGACAAGTTTTTGTAAAGATTTGGAGCTTTGGACGGCCCACTCGTTAAGCTATCCGCCTTGTGCGATGACTGGTTGTTCTTTCGCTGTTGTAAAACGCTTTATAAGTCGTACTAACGCGATTGCTTTCCCGACATCAAGCCTGACTAAGGCGACTTTGACAACAAGTGACAAGCACCTCCTTCGGTCTTCGCAAATATTCATTGGAATGCGACTCCTATGAAATACCTTGGTGTGCCTCTCGATAACTATCGTAACAGCGGCCCACACTGGACCGCTGCGATAACTACGATCCGCCGAAAGGTGCAACATGGCACGGACGGGAGCTTTCCATTTTTGCCAGAGCGAAAGCGTGCAATATATTCCTTGTATCGAAGCTTATTTATATTCTGCAGGTGTTGCATCGCTCTCGGGTACACATTCAAGCCTTCCATAGGATATTTGCCTGCTTTATTTGGAGCTCTTCCTGGGAACCCATGAGAAGAGACAATCTTTTTCTTCCACTCAAAAAGGGTGGCCTCGGCCTTGTGCATTTGTTCGTGCGACAGTTGGTGTAGCGATTTTTCTACCTCAAGGATGTGTGCCACCCATTTCTATTAGCGGTTCTTCGTAACCGTCTATGTTACCACCTTCCTTTTATTCATGTCACAACAAGCGTCGCTAAGGAATTGCCATTGTGGGGATTCCTAAAAGAAATTGTTGATACTGTCAGTTTTTTGAAAGCCAGGTTTACCTTAGAGTATTTGTATACTATTGACAGAACAAATTTAACCGCTGCACTTGTGAATAATCTTTTCCCCGAACCTGTTTATCGAAAGCCATATTCGCTTCTGTCTGGTCACGATGTATTATTTCGTGTACGTAGAATGTGTAATTCTCCTTCAGCGAAAACATTTTTCTTTAAACTGCACACTTCCACGCTGCCAGTGAAAACGTGGCTGAATGAAAAATCAATATACGTACCCTGGACAGTGAATTGTAGACTCTGCAACCAACCTGAGACTATAGAGCATTGTTTTATTCATTGTCGTGATACTTTTTATTTTTGGGACATTCTAAAAAGAACGTTAAGAAAAGAACTTCCAATCACAGCCCATGGTATTAGGTTCCTTCCGTTCAAAAAGAGTTTGACTGATAGTACTCCTTACGACCTGTTTATGTTGTTAGGACTTTATTCATTATGGAAAAGTCGCATGATCGATAGACACGCCGAGCCACCATGGTCGACGAGATCTGTCTTCCGAGAGCAGCTGCTCAAGTGCGCAGTGTTGTCGAGACTTTTGACCCCGTTCCGGAGTGGCTTCCCGTTCTTGACGCTTGTGTGTGTTTGCCTGACTTCCAATGAAGTATGTTCTGTGTACTTTACTGGTGATAATGTCATTCATTAAAGAAAAAAAAGCACCGGTGTAGTTCATTGGTATAGTATTGGGCTGGCACCCAGTGGATTCAGGTTCGAGCCCCGCTGTGCCATTGGTGCTAGGTCATACCTGCCTAAGTCAAGTTTGACAACAAGTTATAAGTACCGGCGTTACTCAGTGGAAAAATATTGGGCTGGCACACAGCGGACCCAGGTTGAAGCTCCACTGTTTCATAATTTAAAGTGTTTTTTTTTTCGAATTTCCGCGCGATGTGGTTACGGAAACCGGTGACGGCGGCGACGGACCAAAACTGCGCGTGACCTGAAAAAGTGATCTCATAACAGATTTCGCTGTAAAAGACACCACGAGCATCGAAAGTTACACAGCAAAGATACAGTACTTGTTTGCGAACTATTATCGAGTCACGATGCGTTGTTATGGTGTACTAATCTTTATGTGGCCAAATATTTAATAGTATTTTGAATCTTATACGTGGTGTGGGGACTAAATGCTCCGCTGACGATAATCATTGATCTCGAAAGACAGTTCCACTTCTTTGATTTTTTCGTTAATAAGAAGAATCCTCGTTTCGCTTTTCTTTGCGTATTGTGCGCTTGCTGTGCCACGGTTTCGCTTTAGGGGTGAAGCGCATTGGGGTCTTGACTTGTCCGTTGTTGATTTGATTGATATGATACGGTGAACGTCCCAAAACCACCACATGATTATGAGAGATGCCGTAGTGGAGGGCTTTAGACATTTCAATCACCTGGGATTCTTCAATGTGCACCCAAATCTGAGCACACGGGCATACACCATTTCCGCCTCCATCGGAAAGGCAGCCGCCGCAGCCGGGATTCGATCGCGCGACCTGAGAGTCGGCAGAGGCTTGTCCGTTGTGTGTTGTCCGTTGTCCGGCACAGCGCATGTAAGGTAGCCACAACACGCCCACCGTAACTTTCATGAAGTAGGCCACTATACCACTCGCCATTCTGCTGATAAGCGAGGTAACCGCTACAGGTCTGTAAGACATGAATATGTGCAATTTATTTGAGCAGTGGCAGATGACAATGAAGAATGAGGGCGTTCCAGACCCCACATTCCCTGATCTATTATGAGGTACAGTGTGGCCAATCCCCCATGTGGGTATGAGCCAAATCTTCTAGGAGACAAGACAAGACAAGACAAGACATTCCCTTTCTGTTTCGGATGAAAAACGAACGTGAATGCATTCTCGCCCGCGAAAGGGAACGCCCACACAGAAAACAAGCTCGTCCGGAGGCGAGAGTTCAGGAAGCAGCAGAAAAGCGGCAACTTCCGACAGCAAGCCGATGCTCCGGCATTTCGCCCACTCACCATGATTCACTTCATGGAGATGCGCGTATTTTTTACAGCGAAAGCTGTTATGAGATCAGAACATATGGGTCACGCGCGGTGCCGTATTTAGTTGTTCGCTGCCACCGCCGGTGTCCGTAAGCAGTATTGAAAAAAAAAATAATGCCACAGCGGGGCTCGAAACCCCGGTCCGCTGCGTGCTAGCCCAGTATTCTACTACTGAGCCACGCAGGTGCTTGTGGCTCGTCCGCGAACTTGCCTTAGGCAGGCTTGATGTCGGGAAAGGAATCGCGTCAATATGAGTAAGAAACAGTTTTAGAACAGTAAAGGAACAACCAGGCGTTACACACTGTGAATAGCGTAACAAGTGGGTGGTCCAATACTCTAACCCATCACAAAAGCTTGTTCTTGTTCCCCTATTAACTGTGGCGCATACCCACTTCAGGCATGAGTCCTCATCGTCGCCAGCCACTGCATGAACGATTGGCGCGAAATTCCTTGCAAGTGTTTAGCGGATACCGCGCTTCTCACAAGAATGATGAAGGATAGTATAGTGAATGCTGGCATCATTGCCCAGAAATTATGATTATTAAAGCCATAGTGGGTACCCAATATGTGTGCTTGCAGCGGTTACCCAGAAGTTAATGAGTGTTTAGAAAAGGCTCTCAAAGGCCACTATTCTAGCTTTCACTGTGACTGTGCTGCGCCTTCGGCGCAGGCTTGGC